>CM061139.1:89918175-90584183 GCA_030789695.1 Scilla litardierei
TCTTCTCTCCAATCTCCAAAATAAAGCTAAAAAGTAGATCTAAAAAGCTGCAAAAAATCTAAGAGAGAGCTCTCAAAACTAGGGTAAAAACAGGGCTTAAATAGCCCTCAAAATCGTCCAAAAATCGTGACCAAAATACCCCTGCACAGCCTGTTTTCCGCAGTTTTCGCTACAGGCAGCGCATCGCACTCGGCCGAGTGACAAAAGTCGCTCGGCCGAGTGAAAACCCTGCAATTTTCCAGTAAGTCGGGGCTTTCAGGGGTCTTCAGTTCGGGGGTGGCTCGGCCGAGTGAGTTGTCGTCACTCGGCCGATGGCTTCACTGCACTCGGGCGGACGGGATTTACCACTCGGCCGAGTGGGTCTTCTGAAGCTCAGGCAGCCGAAAAACAGTAACTTCGATGTTTTGGAAGGGCTTCGTCTGGGCGCCACTCGGGCGGACGAGATATCGTCACTCGGCCGATGTGGTCTTCGGTGCTCGGCCGAGTGCACAGGTAACTCATGTCTGAACTGGTCGGCCGAGCAGTGTCTCGCTGGTCGGCCGAGTGGCTCCTCCACTCGGCCGAGTGGGACACAAAAAATGCCCAATCTGCTTATTTTGGCCTCCTCGTCGCTCCTGCGACGTCCATTCTTCTTCCGCTCCTCTCCAACAACAAAATACCCCTCGGGGAGGTCTTCGGTGACCGTCTAGAGTAAGCGCATCTCGAGATCACTTCAAATCGCGCCAAATCACCTGAAATGCGACAAAAACAACAAATCGTGAAAAGCATCGCAATATCGTCGATATATCGTGAAAAATATGATTTGGGCGATCTAAATGGCATGCAAACATGCGGAAAAAGGTGTAAAATAAGGAGTTATCAAAATCCCCCAAGCTTGCCTCTTACTCGTCCTCGAGGAAGATAAGTAAAATGCGAACCCGGTGGATTCGGAAAACGAAAACGGCGAAGAATGAAAAATGAAAAACGAAGAAGAATGAAAACGAAATGAAAATAAAGAAGAAAGAAAGAAGCGAAGAGGTAGGATACTAGATCATTTTCTCAGGACGTGGGTTTCACTTACTCTTATAGCATGCACCGAATGAGAAATACATGTCAGAGAATTTTATTTTGATATCATAGTATAATAGTGCAAATAGAAATAGAAAACCCACGAAAAACGATATAATCATGAAAAACGGAATAATTTTAAAATTAACGTCGTCTGAATCGTTTAAAGCGGTATACAAATCACAGATCACACACTTTTCAATTGAACGCTTTCTATCAGGAGTATAAGAGTATCACACTATAGAATAGAGAGAATAGAAAAGTATGGATTTCATGAAATGAACGCTAGGCTTGGATTTCTGGATTTCGTAAAGCTAAAAATAATCTCACCGAGTATAGAATATTACTTAGCCTAGGTCGTCGTGCAATGTCAAGTAGTTACTCTCTCACACATCAATGGATCCCCTCCCCTAAGCTTATCTATAAGCGTGGTGGCATAAAAAATATTTACATCCCCATTTTTATATATAGCTCCAAAGGTAATAAGAAGAAAGAAGAAAGAAAGAAAGTGAGATGGGATCTTTTATTGAGGATTTTTCTCTTTCTCTTTTTTTTCTTTGCAATAAGCAATATATACACAACGATCCCAACTCAGAGAGAGATAATGATGTACAAGAATGTTTTTCTCTTTTTTTATAGAATAAGAGATTTGGAGCTAGGAATTAGTAGCTGGGGAAAATGCCATAAAATAGAATCGCTAAGGGGAGATTCACCAATGATTTTTAAAAGTAGAGAAATGATGTTCAAGATTTGTGGAGAAAGAAATAAATGTAACTCTCGGTTCACTCTATAAGACATGCATGACAACTTCAGCAGGGTAATCTAATCTACTCAGTTTCGATCACAAAAAAGCTAACTAATCCAGATTTATCATAGCTAACATCATTCAATCATCCTGAAATGAAGTGTACAATTCATGCATATAGAAGTGATATAGGAAAAGAAATCAGTACTCCAGATATATGCATTCAATGCGTGAATCTTGGTGTGTTTTCTGTGATAGCATACATATGAATATTCAGACTCAGCTAATAATAAAATTTCATCCATTTTCATGTGGAAAAAGTGTGGGTTACTATCTCTAAATGCAAAGCAAGTCATAGCATATGATATCAGAAATAAAATCTAAGACATGACAAATATAGCATGCATATAGAATGAGCTAACTCCACGTAGTCATCATCACAGAAAAGTCATCTATAGCATGAGATGAAAAAGAAAGAAATAAAGATAAAGGGGAAAATAAAACTATTTACAATGCGGCACACAGAAAAAATAAGAAAAACGTGATGCATGGTAAAATAAAAGAAAAATAGTGAAAAATGAGTGCAAAAGTGAAAATCGGTGTGAAAAACTGAAAATAAAGGTGGCAAATCGAAAAAAGAACGTGAGAACTCACTCCCCCAAGCTAAATGGCACAGTGTCCTCAATGTGCAAAGAGTGGCACATCGAGAGACAAGAAATGTGAGGGGATGGTGAGGATGCATGCATGAAAAAAAATGAAAATGAAAATAATAAGAAAAATAAAGGAAAGAAAATATGATGCGGACATGATGCATGCACAGATAGGAGTGATACAGATATATAAGTGGCACCAAAAACTCTCCCTCTCTCCCAAAAAGGATATATAAAGATATGAACAAAAAGAGAATCCCAAAATAAGTGAGGGGAGGGGGGTGGACAAAAGTGCATCAGGACCCAGCAGAAACGGGCAGCACAACGGCAAAATGAATCGATGGCATCAATGGTGCCTAGGAAGGTGGTGCTGCGCCGTCTCCGTCCTGAGGCGGAGGAGGTGGTGGTGGTGCTGGCTGGACAGGCTGCTGAGCGGGGGTGGGTGTGGGAGTGGCAGCAGGTCGGGTGTGTGTGGAAGTGTGGGCAGGGACCTGCTGGGTGGGTGGGGGTACGCGCGGGAGACGCTCCAGAACCTGGGTGAGGCAGTAGTGGATCTGCGGTAGCAGCTCGAAGCGGCCAGCCATCGCTGAGACGGTGGCGGACAGGGAGAGGCTGTGCGGGCTGTGGGTGCACTGCAGGCTGTGCGGGGTGTGCGGGGCCTGCAGGCTGTGCTGGGTGGACGGCGTGTGTGGGAGACGGTGGAGGAGAGTCCTCCAACTCGTGGGAGGGGCCGGCATCATCCGACCGCTTCCGCTTAGCGGAAGCTGTCTTCGACCGCGGCCGTGTCCGGGGCGGCATATCGGCCCCGAGCGCGCCGAAAAGTGAAAAAAGTGCGGTGCGTGTAAAAGAGTGGAAAGAGTGTACCCCGACACGCCGCGAGTGCTAAGCAGTGGAAGCGTGCGAAGTCAGCGCCTCCGCGAAGTCCGGATCAGCCCGTAGAAGTTCCCCTGGGCTCCCCTAAGCTCCAATAAGCAACCTGCGCATGAAAAGGCGATATCAGTGAGTAATAATCAAAATGTATGGAGCATTAGAAAAGGCGATATCAGTGAGTAATAATCAAAATGTATGGAGCATTAGGGGTATAATAGATAGATATAGGAATTGATTTGGGTTAGGGGGGCGTTTAGCACATGGATCCTCAAGAAATACTCGAAAAGAGGAGAAAACGGGCAATAGGGGTGATACCGGAGGTGGCCGGAGCAGCTGCCGCCGCTGGCGACTCGGGCGAGTCGCGGCGGTGGTCGGTCGGCGGTGGCGGGCCGAGCGGCGGCGCAGGCGGCCGAGTATGGGCGTGAGCGAGGGGGGTTCGGGCGAGGGGAGCTGAGGCGTCAGGCGGTTTGGGGATTTTGCGATTTCGAAAAATGCGCCCCCTCAGCTCCTTATATAATAAAAGTTACGACTCGGCCGAGTGACGTGGTCACTCGGCCGAGCGGGACCAATGAAAATTTCCTCCCCGCTTACGCTTCGGCCGAGTGGCTTTGCCAGCCTCGGCCGAGTGGAGTAAGTCCATTCGGCCGAGTGACTCAAGCTACTCGGCAAGACTCGCCCTAGGAGGGTATCCGTTTTACTCGGCCGAGTGGGAATATGTACTCGGCCGAGTAGCAGTTATATTGAAATCAGGAAAATAAACAGAGAGTTGGGTACAACAGACTTCCCTCGTTCGTGAGCGGCTCGGCCGGACGAACTTGTGTACTCGGCCGAGTGACTAGTATACTCGGCCGAGTGAGCCTTAATCTCTGCTGTTTGTCTTCGTTTGGGCTCTAAACTCCGTCTTTCTTCCTCCAGTCGACTCCATCTTCCTCCTAAGCGTCGAGCGCCTTCTTGGGGCGCTCCTCGTCGTCGCGTTCATCCTCCTCATGATGGATCTACCTATCTCCTCTCCTGTCAAGAAAAATAGGACCCGTTATCACAAAATTTTTGGGCGCACGACTCAAAACACTAAAAATTTCTAAAACGAAAATAAAGAAAAGGTAAAAATAAAGCAATAACCGTCGGGTTGCCTCCCGACAAGCGCTCGTTTAAGGTCGTGAGCTAGACCCCCTATAATTTTCAATCAATGCGGGATGTTTGGTGCATACGAAATGCACCCATCAAACTTTCCGGGGAGAACGCTTGGATTGGGACGTTGCGGCGTCGTGTTCTCCCGCGGTGGTCTCTTGTCTCGAATAGTGTTGGGGGGAGGCTCCCCCAAGCTAGCATTTGCTCCGGTCAACGGTTTTGCCGGTGATGCCGATCTCCGTGCCGGCGGAGCTTTCTTTGGAGACTTTAGTTTCGAGAGCTTGCAGAGCTCTCGAATCCTTGCGACATCAGCGTCGCCTTAATCATTTTCAGCGGAGAGGTCGGGGGAATCATCTTTCTTCTCGTCTTGGCCTAAATCCGGGCCTTCCTCGAAATCTTCGTCAAAAAGAGCGCCAATTGAGTGAGGGATCGCCTCCTCAATCACCTCATCAAGGAGGTCCATGTAGTCAAGTTCCTCATGATAAGGCATGTGCTTCATGGCCTTAGGAATGTGGAGCTCCACCTCGATGTTTCCGACGTTTAAAGTTAGGGTACCTTCGCGCACGTCGACGATGACTCCGGCGGTGGCGAGGAACGGGCGTCCAAGTATCAATGAAGTGTCTCCCTCCTCCTTAACGTCCATGATCACGAAGTCACATGGCAAGCATATTCCCCCCGGGACTTGTAGCGGTATGTCTTCGGCGATCCCCACCGGCCTTGTTATCCGTCCATCGGTTAATTGAATGCGCATGTCGGTGGGTTTCAACTTTGTCCCGGTGTTTAGCCTTAAGAACATGGAGAGAGGCATGAGGCTCACACTAGCCCCAAGATCAACCAACGCCTTTTGAAGAGGAACGCCGCCCAAGGTGCAAGGAATCCGAAAACTCCCCGGATTTTTAAATTTTGCCGGCTCCTTCTCTCTCTTGGTGAACCAAGAGCCCTCCTCGGCTAGCATGATCTTCTCCTTCCTTTTCCTCCCCGAAATCAAGTCCTTCAAAAATTTAGCATACGTGGGGATCTCGACGATGGCGTCAAGGAAGGGAATGTTAAGGCTAACTCCTCTTAGGTACTCGAGAAATTTTGCTAGCCTTTTCTCCATTTTCGCTCTAGCGAGCCTTTGGGGGAATGGGACCGGTGGCATGAAGCGCCTTTCCTCAATCAATTGCTCCGCTCTAGATTTCTCCTTGTCATGTGGCTCCTTCTCTTTTTCAACTTCAACTATCGGCTCAATTGGCTCCAAGCTTTCCTCCACGGGCTCCTCAATAGGAATCATGGCGGGGGTGGTGTCCTTCCCGCCTCTAGTAGTAACGGCAACTATGGCATTGATGTGGCCCGTGTTGCCCCGTGGGTTTTGCTCCGGTTGCGCCGGCAATCTTTGAGTGTTCCGATTGAGCAACGCCAATTGCTCCGATATTTGAGCCACAACGGTATTAAGGGAGTCTTGCCCCGCCTTCAAGCTAGCATTTACCTTATTTTGCTCGACCATGAACGCCTCCACTCTAGTTTCGAAGTCGGATCGTTGTGGAGCTTGTGGAGGGTTTTGATTTTGATTCCTCCACCCTTGGTTGTATCCGGGAGGCCTATATGGTGGAACTTGTTGCTTTGGTTGAAAGTTTTGTTGTGGAGGCCCCCTCGGTGGATAGTATTGTTGTTGGGGTGGTGGTGGTCAAGCTTGTTGAGGTGGTTGTTGTGGCGGGTTCAAAGCTCCTTCATTGTTGGCGTAAGAGAATCCGGGATGATTTCTTGTGGCCGGATTGGCCCAATATCCTTGGTTCCCCGCAACATATTGTACTTGCTCCAAGGATCCTTCTACTTGCTCTCCTCCCGAGTACATGGCTTGAGATTGGTCTTGCCAATCACACATTTGGTTCGTCGGCGCGGAGGTGGAAGGGGTCCCTTGGGGCTCCGTGATGAACTTCTCCAATCTCTCCACTACCTTGTGGAGAGAATCAAACTTGCTCGTAAGCTCCGCTACGGCCTTCGCCTCGTAGATACTAGTTGGCTTTAAGGAGGACGTAGAGTGTCCTCGCTCATCGCCCCATTGTTGATTATTTGAGGCCATCTCCTCAATTAGGGCCATAGCTTCCTCGGGAGTCTTTGACAAGATAGCACCATTCGCCGCGGCATCAATAATTTGTTTGGTCCCCGGTTGGAGACCGTTGTAGAAGCTATGAACTAGCTCCCAATCTTCTATACTGTGGTGCGGGCATTGATGCTGCAAATCCTTAAAACGCTCCCAAGCTTCATAGAGCGTCTCCTGTGGTCCTTGCTTGAAGGACATGAGAGCGCTCCGGATCTTCATCGTCTTGGATGGCGGATAGAACTTATCAATAAATGCACTCGCCAACTCGTCCCAAGTGGTGAAGACACCCTCAGCTTGCGTCCTTAACCAATAGAGTGCCTTGTCCTTTAGCGTGAAAGGGAAGAGACGCAGTCTGATGGCATCGATGGAGACCCCCGTCATCTGAAATGTGGCGCACTTCGACAAGAATAGTTGGATGTGTTAGTGGGGGTTCTCATGTGCGTTCCCATGAAATGGGTCTTGTTGCATCAAAACCACCAATCCAGTCTTTAGCTCGAAGTTCTTGTCAGCCGCCAACTGCGGCATGGCAATGGATGAGGTGGTAGAAGAAGTCTTAGGCCGAAGCCTATCGCGAATAGAAATTATCCTCGCCATCCTTGCCGCCAATTCTTCAGGAGTTTCCGGGTTGGTCATATACCTCCCTTCCGGATTTTGTCTCTTTTCCGCTCTAAGTCTCCGCGCGGTACGTTCGATCTCGGGATCAAATAATAAGGCTTCTGGGTCCGCCGTAGATCTCGTGTACATGCACAGGGAAAACAGAGTTTCAAAGAAATGATCAGTACCGTGGAAGGGTTAGGTAAAAAAAAGAGAAATAAAAATAAAAAGAAAGAAATAGCTGGGATGGTAAGATCAAACACAATCGCCTCCCCGGCAACGGCGCCAAAAACTTGGTCGGTCCCGAGTATACACCCAAAGAACGGTTGTAGTTTTACCGCAAGCGCACGGTGTAGCAGCGAGCGGGATATCGAACACAGGGAGGACGAATGACCGTGCTTGTTCCAACCAACCTGGCTATTCAAGAAGAGAGGTTTGCCTTTGGCGATCCTGTCACAATCGTCAGACAAAAATGCGAAATATCAAATCAAATAAAGACGTCTAGGGAATGGGGAATCCCCGCTAATCACCGTATCTCATAAATGTGGTTCATCGGTATCAAAATTGCTTGAATGAGAATTTGGATGAACTAGTTGCAACTGGATGTAGAACCAAGCACACGCTCTCGCGCTGTTGCCGGTCTATAGCTATCCTAGGTTTGGGTCCAATCTCTTGCAAACCCTAGCCTAGGAAAGCTAGCATTAGGATCAACATCATCGTCCAATCGCGCACCGAGCCCAATCTCTTGCAAACTCGGCTCGCGATCTAGATTGGGATAGTTCCTATCCGTCCAATCTCTTGCAAACGGGTATTGGCACGGAATTGCAACCGGAAATCCTAGTATCGGTCCAATCTCTTGCAAACCGATACTTCGAAAATCCGATTCCAACCCAATTCGGATTTCTAGGGTTTCCTATCAAATTGGGATCCAATCTCTTGCAAATCCCAATTGATATGAATACCTAGCCATCCGTAGTAAATTAATCCCAATCTAATCCATAATAACAATTCTAGCACAATTTCTACCAATTCATCACAAATATGAAATTGGGCTTGTAGGGTTCATCCCCACGCCCCAAGACGTGGAGACTACTCACAATTCATAGCAAGATCACAAAAATAATCGTTGAAATAAGCAATGAAATTCATCACAATATTGATATAAGCAATAAAAATAGAATTTTTAGAGTAGAGATAGACAAACTAATGGAGTTCTTCAATTAATCCAACAAAAATCAAAAATTGTCTTCTCTCCAATCTCCAAAATAAAGCTAAAAAGTAGATCTAAAAAGCTGCAAAAATCTAAGAGAGAGCTCTCAAAACTAGGGTAAAAACAGGGCTTAAATAGCCCTCAAAATCGTCCAAAAATCGTGACCAAAATACCCCTGCACAGCCTGTTTTCCGCAGTTTTCGCTACAGGCAGCGCATCGCACTCGGCCGAGTGACAAAAGTCGCTCGGCCGAGTGAAAACCCTGCAATTTTCCAGTAAGTCGGGGCTTTCAGGGGTCTTCAGTTCGGGGGCGGCTCGGCCGAGTGAGTTGTCGTCACTCGGCCGATGGCTTCACTGCACTCGGGCGGACGGGATTTACCACTCGGCCGAGTGGGTCTTCTGAAGCTCAGGCAGCCGAAAAACAGTAACTTCGATGTTTTGGAAGGGCTTCGTCTGGGCGCCACTCGGGCGGACGAGATATCGTCACTCGGCCGATGTGGTCTTCGGTGCTCGGCCGAGTGCACAGGTAACTCATGTCTGAACTGGTCGGCCGAGCAGTGTCTCGCTGGTCGGCCGAGTGGCTCCTCCACTCGACCGAGTGGGACACAAAAAATGCCCAATCTGCTTATTTTGGCCTCCTCGTCGCTCCTGCGACGTCCATTCTTCTTCCGCTCCTCTCCAACAGCAAAATACCCCTCGGGGAGGTCGTCGGTGACCGTCTATAGTAAGCGCATCTCGAGATCACTCCAAATCACGCCAAATCACCTGAAATGCGACAAAAACAACAAATCGTGAAAAGCATCGCAATATCGTCGATATATCATGAAAAATATGATTTGGGCGATCTAAATGGCATGCAAACATGTGGAAAAAAGGTGTAAAATAAGGAGTGATCAACTGCCTCCCTCAACGCATGGTCCACCTGATAATCCACACCGGCCATGCTAGCAGAAGAAACAAATGAGTCAAGTCGAAGAACGAGGATTGAATAGTTGGTGGGCATGATCGAACCAACCTTTCGTCCACACGGTCTGATGCAATACGTCGTCCGACCATAACCACCTCATTTTCCTCATGCTCTCTGGTAGACTCGTCAATGTGTCAACATCTTCCTTCTCCTCTCTAGTCAAAGGCTTGTCCTCGGCCAGGCCAAAGTCAGGGGCACCCCAGCCGGTGCAGAAGTTTGCCTCCCCTTGGAAAACCACAAACACGAACTCCTCTTTCCACTTGGGGTTAGAGGTCGGGAGGTCGTCAATAGTTTCCTGCCTCGACGAGCCGTTATCATATACCAGCCCGGTGTCTTGAGAGGAGTAATCGAGAAGAAATGGTTGAACAATCTCAGCAACTGTTCAATCTCTTTCATCACGCACAAAGCTATAAATCCCATCAGCACGACAATGACGTTTGGCATCAACTTGTAGAGGGAAGTATTCAAAGTGTACAAGAAGTATAGCATGATGGGGTGCACATGGAATCAAAGCCCTCGTAGGAAGGCTTTGACATATACCCCAACCTCCCGATCACCGGGACGATGGACCCTCTTGTCCCTCCCTGGCACCCGGATCTGATAATCGAGGAGGACATAGTTCTTCTGAAGCGCAGGGATCTGATCAGCTCCCACTTTGGTCCTCAAGTTCGCGAGCAGGCTAGGCTCCATATCCCCCTCCTTGTTTTTCTGCATGACAGTGACCAAGCTCCTCTCGGAGGCGGGGATGGAAGACGAAGCCATTTCTTTTGAAGGAAGAAAATCTAAATCAAGGAAGATGAAGAAGGTATCTTGGAATTCTACCGCTGGAACCGTCTTATATATGCAAGGTGACAACCATATGATGAAACACACATTGAAGATCCAAAGACTCTGACCGTCTTGGATTTCAAACTGGTAAATCATCCGAATCGACGAGGCGGACGTTTTGGCACCAGAAACTCGACTGCCAATTTCTCGACTGCCATGCCCCATTAATGCAATATAACGTCATTTACCTTCAATAGGCAAACCCTTTAAGGTCGTGCGACGGGGGCCATTGTTGAATTATTGGGCCGTCACTTAAGATGACTCGACCGACGGATGACTAAGGCACACGGGGCCCACAAGAGAAGCCCGATATCGATTCGGTCAAAGCCCATTGGTCAGTCAACCGTTGCATTCCCCTCACTCCAACGTGGGATTAAATACGAGCTCATAATTAGCAGGAACACGTGAAACATTCACTCTTATTAAAGGGGAAAGATCGTGGCACCATAATAGTTGACCGGTATCTCCATAACGTCACTGAAGAGACCCAGGGGGTCTATAAATGCCGTAAGTTTCAAATTCCAAAGAGATGAGATCTAATACATAGACTCTACTCCTTCAGCTTATAATTCCATTACTAAAGAGCTTGCGATGACAGATCTGAGACGAACCTCCATGGGTCGATCTCAGCTGCTCCAAGCTCCCTCTCATCCTTAAGTTCCCATACTAAATTAAGCTTCAGAGGGAATTTGGGTCGGGACCCAGATCTGACCCAACTAACGTGTCTTTGTGGTGTAGATCGACGAGCCCCCATCTTCCACTAGGGTCGCTCCCTAGCTTCCCAACTTCGAGCGATCGACGTACAAGTTGTTCGAGGGTTGATCGAGCAACACATCCCAACCAACAACATCAACCAACCCTGGTTCTACCAACCTAGGGTCCTACCTCACTCACTAACGAGGCTCCGACTTAGCACGACGGGTCCACGTCAGCGTGATAACTGTCTCGGTCATTTTTGGCCTTAACATGTGCCTGATTGCACAAGTGCAAACGTTGACAAAACTTGGGATCTTTGGGCAAGATGATACATTCGACTGACTAACAAGTCACATGCACCTGCAACTAGCTAGGCGCCTGTTGTAACGGCCGTTTTCCGACCGTGGGTTTTTCGACGCGTACGACTCTTTTTGTGTGCGTATTTTATTTGGCCTCTTCTTGGATCCAGACTATACGCGTTGTGATATGTCCTTGTGACCATATGGAAGAGTAGTTATTTGTGGAATTTTTAGCGAACTTCATTTCACGGGTCGTTCTCCCACAAATCAGGTTTGATAAAGAGACGTCGTAGCTTTAGACTTAGTCGTCGGACCTTTTTATTTTTAGTTCATTTTCCATGGACCAAATGTATGATTAACCATTGTACCCACAAGCCCCTTGTCGTCACGGTCGTCGCGATATTTTTTTTGTAATTTTCTGACACTCCTAGCCCAACCAAATCACTAATCAAAATCAAGCCCAATTAGCCTTAATCAAATTTCAAATTTCAAACCCTTAATCAAATCCCTAGAAATCCCTACGTATCATGAATGTGGGATTTCATTTGCTACCCACACCTTCCATTCCCCCTCTTTGCACACCCTCTATCTCCTCCCTACCTCAAAATCCATTGAAACCCATTGAAAACCCTCACAAAACCCAGTTTTTGACAGCCCATATCCGTCGTCGAAAAATCCACGCCCGGCTATCTCTTGCCACTTCTGGCACCCGTCTCTACCACCGCCCGACTACCCTTGAGCCCCTCTATCACCTGCAAGTCTCTTCCCTCTTCCCTATCTCCACTCGAAACACCTCTCTAACACAACACTAACGGCAGTTTGGACAGATCTGTCCATCACCGAAAAAATACCGCGCCTGGCCACCTCCGGCCACCGTCGACGACCACCCTACCACCATTGGACTTCCCTTGAGTCCCTCTATCATTTTCACCCCTCCTCGCTCACTCCTCTCATCTCTATCTCCTTGAAATCCTCTTGAAACTGAGCCCTAATGGCAGTTTTGGCAGATCTGTGCCCTGTCGTTCAATGCCATCACTCGGCCATCTCCGACCACTTTCGGTGACCACTACACCACCATTAGATCCCCCTTGAATCCCTTTATCTACTGCAAGTCTCCTTTGACTCCTCTGGTCGTCTCTTTTCCGCTGCGATGCACAACAACGACCGTTGCGTAAATCTGTCCTCTTCGTCTTCTTGATCGCTCCGTATTTTACACCCTTTTTCTGCATGTTTGCATGCCACTTTGATCGCTCATATCGCGTTTTCTCTATTATTTGACAATATTGTGATGCTTTTCACGATTTCTTGTTTTTGTCGTATTTCAGGAGATATGGAGCGATTCGGAGTGATTTTTAGATCAAGAGGATTTGCACCCACTTCGGAGTGTCACCCAAAGCTCTTTCGAGGGCTATTCGGCGATGGAAGACAAGTGGAAGAAGAAGGAACATCGTAGCAGCGACGAGGAAGCGAAAAGATGAAGATTGGACATCTGCCGCATCTCACTCGGCCGAGTGAACCACCCACTGGGCCGAGCAAGAAGACCACTCGGCCGACCAGACCGGGAACGCATCAATAGAAGGAATTGGGCGTGCACTCGACCGAGTGACGATATTCCACTCGGCCGAGCATGGAAATCCCCTCGCCCGAGTGGCATGGGAAAATCCACTTGACAAACGGCCGACTTACTGGAAATGTACATGCTTTTTATGGTTCCCACTCGGCCGAGCAAGAATTGCCCCTCGGCCGAGTGAGTAAATCCACTCAGCCGAGTCACTCCCGAAGGCAGACCCCCGAAAAGTCCTAACTTACTGTAATTTTACAGGGTTTGTCACTCGACCGAGTGACATTTGTCACTCGGCCGAGTGAGCCGCCCCGCCTGCTGCGTAAACTGCGATTTCTGGGCTGCACAGGGGCATTTTTGTCACGATTTTTTGGGCGATTTTGAGGGGGATTTAAACCCAGTTTTTGCCCTAGGTTAGAAGAACTTTTTAATACTTTTTGAAGCCTTTTTAGAGAGCTTTTTAGGTAATTAGATTTAGGCTTTTTGAGAGATTAGAAAGGGGACTTTTGTTGGATGCTATTGGATTCTCATTGGTTTGTCTCTTTTCTTGTCAAAAACTCTATTTTTATTGATAGCTTCTCTATTGCAATGAATTTTGTTGAATTTTCTATTGAATTTCTTATGAATTGCATGATGATTAGTGAGTATTTTTATCGTCTTAGGGCATGTGGATGAACCCTATGAACCCTATTTTTGAATTGTGATGAATTGGTGAAGTTCTTGCTAGAATCGATTAGGGTTAGGTTGGGATTGATAAATTACGGATGGCTAGGGATTCATATTGATTGGGATTTGCAAGAGATTGGGTCCCAATTGATAGGAAGCCCTAGAAATTCGATTTAGATTTTGGAATTTTCTAGAGTTGGTTTGCAAGAGATTGGACTAAGGGTAGGGTTTTTAATCGTATTTCTATACAAATACCCGTTTGCAAGAGATTGGACGGGTAGGAACTATCTCAACCTAGGTCGTAGCTCGAGTTTGCGCGAGAGTGGGCTCGAGATACGATTGAACGATGATGTCGATCCTAATGCTAGTGGCTTAGGTTAGGGTTTGCAAGAGATTGGGCCCTAACCTAGGTTCGCTATAGACCGGCAATAGCGCGAGAGCGTGAGCTTGGTTCCACATTTAGTTGCAACTAGTTCACTTAAAATTCAAGTCTAGCAATGATGTAACCCACGAATCACAACGATGAGATACGGTTCGTAGCGGGGAATCCCTATCCCTAGGCGCTTTATTCCATTGATATTTCTATAGATATACGAACGATTGTGACAGTTTTACCTCAAATTATTCTTGACCATTTCGATCGCTAGGTGATTAGAACGAGACACCGTCATTGTTCCTCCCTGAGTTCGATACCCGCTTGCCACTACGCCGTGCGCTTGCGGTAAGACTACGAGTCGCTTGTCCCGGTTGCTTGCGCATACCGGGGCGTCGATCACTTCTCACGGCCGCCCACCGCCGTGCGCTGATGCCGTCGGCCACCCACCAGGTCGAGCAACCCCCACTGATCTCCTTTAATCCCTGGCAGCCCCCTTTGCACTTAGGAGTTCATGCACGTAGCCGAACATGTGTGTTTTCCCCCGACGTTGCCGCCGTCATGTAGATCCGTTCGCTACCCGCAATGGGAGAGAGATCACCGCTTGCTCACTGTTCGTGCTTCCACCTTGCTGTCCGGAAGTGTCTTTCTATGCTACCCACATCCGAGACATTACAGATGATGCAGATCCATCGCCGTTCAGACCCGACATCCGCTTTTCGATCAACGTCAAAAGGTTAGTCCTCTAACGTGTAGTAAGAACCCCCACTGTAGAAAATCGGAAACTTAATCTAAAAATCGTCAAAAATAATTAAATTTCATTTCTGCTCCTTTAAAACGTTGCAAAATATTAAACATCGACGAAGTACTGGATATCTGTGCACATAGGATAGATCCTCGATTAGGCTGAACCAAAACAAAAACGTGACTTTGACTGCTAGGTTAGCCCCGTTGAACCTAGAAATTAACTCTAATAGGAATGATGAAAAATGTGTCCTAACACCGCCGTTGAACCGTTTCAGACGGACTCTCGCTGACGCACCACTTCGACGGGACGCTCCGGACAGATGACGCTCTCACCACCGTAGGCAAGTGTTTCCACTTGCGTACTTTCTGCCACTTTTAGGCCATCTCCCTTAACCTGTAAAAGTTCGACCAAAGAGAACCGGACGTGAAATGATAGTGTCCGGGACCCCCTTGACAGCTTAGACTTAACGATGAAGTGTAAGCACAAACAACAACAACAACAACAACAGACACCTTAGGGCTATTCTGTGTGTGCGTGTGTGTAGACACCCTAGAATGAACAATTCCTCAACATCTGTCATGTCATGTCACAAAGCCTTCGTGTATTTTAGATGCTCCCCAAGCTAGAGGGAGTGATCTCTGTTACAGTTTCACCTACGGAACGTTCGTCGCCCACCAAGGGAGTGGGGGATACGCTACAGACCGTGGGGATACATGCACTTGTCAAGCTAGAGCGAGTGGACCTATGTTACAGTTTCACCTACGGAACGTTCATCACCCACCAAGGGAGTGGGGGATACGCTACAGACCATGGGAATAGAGGCACTCGTCAAGCTAGAGCAAGTGGACCTATGTTACAGTTTCACCTACGGAACGTTCGTCGCCCACCAAGGGAGTTGGAGATATGCTACAGACCGTGGGGATAGAGGCACTTGCCAAGATAGAGCGAGTGGTCCTATATTGTCTTGTCTTGAGCACTTGGGTTCGGGGTAGGGTTGAGCGGTCGCACGGGGAGAGGGTCTGGTCGCCCTCAAACCGTAAGGCGTGAACCCTTCGAGTCACACATGTCTTGTCTTGTCTTGTCCTGTCTCGTCTAACTTAGTCCCGTAGCCGGTAGCACACGCTACGGCTACTGCCTGTCACGTTTTACTTTCTTGCACTGCTTTACTTTTTGCATAGTATAACTATCATGTCGAAACAACAACATGTTAATCAACCAGTAAAATGTTGCTCTTAAATTACATTACACTTGCAGTAGAGTCTAACCCATTCTTGTAGACTTTACCCGACGTACAGTTCTTTTTCTCTTGGATGCTGTATGTCAGGTGTTGAGCCGGAGTACATGAACGAGCCGGACATACCTGAGTACTTGAGCCAGATGACGTCAACCCAGAGTACGTTCCCGACAGGGACCAGACTTAGAGGTCTCTTCCGTCGCTGTTTTACAGAGGTTACTACTTTTAGTTGGGTGTCTAGCACCACTTTACCTTTTTGCCTAGGTTAGGTGCTTCGTACATTAGTTTACCTACTGCTGTAGTGCCATGTTGGGCTTTACTTTCCTTTTTAGACTCTTGTACTTCTGGATATCCTTGTGTAAAAATGAATGCAACTTTTCTTCTGTACTTTCTGTTGTTCCGAATTTTAAAAAATGCAAGAACCTGAAACTTTTTTTAAATGGTACCCCTACAAACGCTTATTGGGTCCAAGCCTCACAGCTCCGGCCCAAGCAGACCTTAGTCACGTTTCGCTTCCGTCGTTTTGGGAAGCGGGGCGTGACATATCTACAGCCGCCTTTAGAATTAAATATAGAAAACCCAAAGAATCCTATCAAAAGTGTGTGCATAACAGATGACTGTATAACAAATCACAGAGGTTTGTATAGAGACAGGCGCCTGAAAAATGTTCAGCAGTCGCTTGTTGAAAGCCTAAAATGCACAACTTAGGGAATCTAGAGTTAGAGTCCTAGGAATGAGTTCAAATGAATTGCTAGGCTAGATTGAGTGATGTGGGAGTGTTCCAATATTACTCTACTTCAAGGCTACATTCTAATAAGAAACAATTAAGAGAATAAATGATTTACATTGTATTTGCTTCTCTTCTTCCTCATGAATGATCTTGAATTCTTTGAAGCTTTTATCTTTATCTTGATAACCTAATGTTCAGCTCTTTAAGCTTTGATTGATCTTTGAGTGTCATTCATTACATTATGATCTCCATGATTTGATTAGGCAATGAATTAAATGCATAGAGGGGATTAGTCACAAGTATTTATGTTTGCTCATCATCAAAACCAAGTAGGGAGAATTCCAGTACTCAACACCACCCACCCACCTACAAGTGGGATCTACAAAATTAACTTGGACAACTCTCGTAGCTATGTTTTTGTTGTGCGTCAAGCGTCCAGCATTGAGGAGCCCCAGAGGGATTATTGACCGTATATGATTGAAGGTGATGAGGGATGTATGCCCTCAGTTGATTTGCATTTGATGCAAATGTGATTTTAATATTAAAGATGAGGATTATTGCATATGATGCAATAAAAAATAAAATATATATTATAAAATGTTTACAAATATTTTTTTAAAAGGCATAGAAATGAAGAGGATATTTCCACGAAAGTCGGGGAGAAAACAGTGCTCAAATCAGAGTCCAAACGAGCCCAATAATGCCATTTAAAAGGGGTTTTAAACTTCTATTATAAAGCCCAAAAGAAACAAAAGGGCCTAAAATGTTTTTTAAAAAAAGCGGGCTGCCAATGTTTTGGCCCGACCCTGTAAAAGGTATCTGCTGGCGACCAAAATATGGGCGCCAGCTGTGCCTTGGGGCGCGTGACTGCACGTGCCCTTTGGGCGCATGCAGGCGTGCGCGAACCCAAGCATGCACGCGGCGCCATGCTGGCTGAGTCAACTCGTGGGGCCCACCATGTGGGCCACAGAGGTAGAGTTTCTGAACCCTAGGTTGATTAATTTTGACGGCTGAATTGTTCAGCAAAAATACAGTTTTCAGTGCTCTTCGATTTGATAGGTTGTATCACTTGTGAAGCTCAACGGTGAGGGAGGAAAAATTCGCTAAAGATTGCCTTTGTGAAAGGCAAACTTTAGTTGATTTTTCCCACTCCATATCTTTAGTCCCACATCGGATATAAAGAGACGGGGAGGGGTCAGCCGCCTATATAAATAGGGGCCAACCCTCTTCCTTGAAACTTGTACCTAGTCTCCAAATTCGAGAAGCTCCCAAGAGTTGTGAGAATGCTCGGATTAAGACTTAAATTAATTATTCCCTCTCTCCCTAATAATTCTTCCTTACTCCTGACCGGGATCTAGCAAAGCTATGAAGGAGCTCGGATCGGATCCGAAGTATTGACGAAGGATCCACTCAAGGTAAAACTTTCTTTGGCACGTGGTTGGCTCGGTGACAAGGGTATTGTTCGCCTCGGGATGCGGTTCGGTTCGGGAAGCAGTGTGGCTTGGGACGAGGTTCAGCTCGGGAGAAGCGGCGCGCGGCCAAAAAAACGTTGCTGAAAACGATGCTTCGTATTCTGTGGAAACGAAGTGAAAGGTATGTAGTTTAATTAAACATGCATTTATAATTGCAAATAGGTTGATAAATCTATCCTTAGGGGTTGGTCGGACCTAACCATGGGATAGTAGAGATTCTGGCAAGTGTTAAATCTTTTGGGCTTGATTTAAAAATGTTTTAAATCTGTTTTTTCCGTTGCAATTTTATTTTTGTCGTCCGTCCGACTTAGGCCGGGCGTCCATTTTATTGTCCTAAGGACCTAGAAAACCCTTCTTTGGTATCAGAGCCATTCTACTGGATATACATTTTGCAATTATAAAATGTATCTGATACAGCATGTTTCTCCATCAGATGGAGGTTTTAATTGAACTATTAAAATTGTCGTTTTCCCATGCAATGTAATTATTTTCGAAAACTGTTTTTGAAAACTTGATCTTAATTATTATATGATAATAATTAATTGTAGTAACTTAATTATAAGATAAGTTTAAGTTGCAAGTGTTAAAATTTTAGGTGATAAATTTTTTGTATTTTAATGGTTATGTCATATTCTTGCTGATTATGTGATAATATAAGAAAAACTATTAGGTTAGCCATTAAAATTTTCCTAAAAATTATAAGATAATTTTAATGGACATGCTATGATTTAAATTTTTTTAAATGCCTAATACATGATTAGGATAGCACCCTAAAATTCATTATTATAGTTGATAAGGACATAAATAAAGGTTATTAACCAATCCTAATAATTTCTAATGTTAGGATTCGACTAGTTGATAGGATTAACTAGTTTTAATGAAGCCATATATAGTTGATGGCAAACATATGAATAATTAGTTTCCTTCAATGTACCATGATCAGGTCTAGTATTTTTTGACTAGTGTTGTGGATCACCCTAGCTCGACTTGGGATAGTGATCATGGCCTAGCCAAATCCCTTGCCGTATTCCGCTGGACCGCAAGGATGCGAATTATGATTATGTGACACATCGATTAGATCTAGTCAATTACGTTAAAAATCTTCTTCAAGGTAGTCGTATCCCTCCTTGTTTTAGAGGTTGGTAACCATAGGTTCTATGTTATAGTTGGTTAGCACACTCTAGCTATGTCATAGCTACTTTACGGAAACCAACTTCTCAATACATGAGATGTAGTCTAGACTTAATCCAAATCGTCGCGTCGTGCCAATACACCGAGCGCCGACGTAAGTTAGGCTAGACATGAAAACAAGGGTCCGACTAGACTAGTCATTGTGATTTGGATGAGCACACTCATGATCATACATGGCTAGGGGTAAAAAACAATAAGAGCATCATATATGATATGATTGATGAAGAGTCATCTACCAATCGCATAGTCAAGCAATTTGTTGAGCACACTCAAGGTTGTAAGGCGCAGGGTGGTTGGATCGCTTTCCCATTAAATTTAATTTATTTAAATCGTTCATTATTATGGCTGAAAATGATCGCCAAAATAGTGGGAGGATATAGTTAGATAAAAGCCATTCTATCTATATTTAAAATTGAACATATGCTAAACTAGGATAGTTCTATGTTTACCGATGGAATCCAAAACATAATATCCTAAGAAAATAAGTTTACTGGTCAAAATGGTTGGTTAAAGTAATATCAACTGAAATTCTAATTGATAGACTAAACTATGTTTTCACTGACATTAAAAATGTTCTTCTTAGCACAGGCTTAAGGACAAAGATTTCCTTAAGCTCTGGGTCCAACAAAATAAATGCACGCTACCTGACACTCGCCTCCATGAGGGGCAGCTTGAACATACTGATGTTCAAAGCATGTTTCTTCAAACAATTTGTTGAGTCAACTCAAGGTTGTATGAAAACGGTTTCGATCCATAAAGTTCGAAACTTTGATCAAATTGTTTGAATCAAAGATGAGTGCATGAGCGGTACAATACTATGTATCCCAACCGGATCTTGAGAGAGCAACTTGTGGAGCACACTCAAAGTTGCAAAACTCAAGCGTTTGGATACAGGAGATGTTTGCACGGCTATTATTTGTGTTGAGACGTGTAATATCTAAATGAGATTTAGAAAGGAAGACGGCATTAAGGAAAGTCAATTGAGAAAGAAAGATTTTTCTATCATTAGTAAAGGCAAAATTAGGAAGAACTAAAAATGTGACATATTTGATGTCACAATTTCAGGATAATTGTTATACAAAAGGAAACACAGTTTGGCGAATGTCGTCACTTTGCTTCTAAAGCAATGTCTCAGTGTGTTGTATAAAGATATTATATTAAATATTATTACACGAATACGCAAGTTATAGAAACTTTATCTACGGCAAAATAGACTAGGCCGTATCGATGAGAACAGACTTGACAAGTCACATAAAGAGAGTTTTGATCTCTCGTATTATGAGTCGAAAGACACTTGTAAGTCTTGTCTCAAAGGTATGATGGCCAAACACCTTCTGTAAGACAGTGCGAGAATGAGTTGGAGAACTCGTGGTCTCGTACATACAGATGTATTCAGACCCAACTCTAAATTAGCCTAGACATGTTATACTTATTTTATTACGACACGTGTTCTTGATGAAACACAAGTCTGATAAAATAGAGTACATAGTAACAGAAGTATTTGAACTGCTTCGATCAGATAGAAGAGTCGAATACTTAGCTATAAATAATTCTTTCGAAATTAAAAGAAAATGTGATTTTCTCTCAGGTTAAGTCTCTTAACACATTGGTGTGTTGGAGAGCACGAATCACATTCTGTTAGAAATGATGCGATACACGACAAGTGACTTTGAGTTACAATCCTTCTAATAGGTTAAGCCCGAGACAATAATGACTAAGTTCTTGATAAGGTTATGTGAGGACCTTATCAATATGATATTCATCAACTTAATTATTAGGAAGTCATAGAATTACTCGAGCCTCGTGAGACAATAAGACGAGTAATACATCATAATTGATGATGGCTGAGACTACTTCCAATATGCCATTCGGAGTAGTGACTCTTAAGAAGTGGCTTGATGCAATCCGAAAAGGGTCCTTGCACGTAAACAATGTATAGACCTTGGTTGACGTGCCCTAGGAAAGTGTTTTCTTTGGCTGCAAGTGAATCTTCGAGACAGAAGATTAGTGCAGAAGGAAAAGAGTGCAGTACAAGTTATGCTGGTTGAGAATAGTTATCATTAGAACTCCTATAAACGGATTGTGATGAAACTTTCTTGCCAACAGCCGTGTACAGATCTATTCGGATTAGACTCCATGTAACTGCTCATGATGACCATAAAAACTGGAGCATTCAGCTATAGTTTATTTTCTAAATATGATTTAGAAGATCAAACTTATATGAATCAGTCAGAGAGTTTTCAAGTTCAGTGGGAGTGAATAAAAGGCATGCGAAGCATCATGGAGCCGGAACATGTTTTTTTACAAAGTGGTCAAAGAGTTTGACACTTCATCAAAAATGACTATGAACCGTGCAGTTAACCAATAGCTATTTTGTAACATTCTCGTAACGTACGAAAAGGATATTGTTTTCAGTCTCAAGTGTGGATGTTGATTTGGATGAGATCTAGGCAAGTTTGAAATTATGGATTCCAAGAGACCAAGGAAATTATTTGGATGAGATTCAAATGTATGGTCTAGAAGGAACATAGAAACTCCGTAAGTATATAACTAAAGACGGTTTAGCAGATTCACTCTCGAAGGCTCTGCCACATAAAGTCTAAAGAGACATATGTGTAAATGCGGTATGAGATACCAGGATAAATGGGCCCGAGTGAAAGTGAAAGATGTTGGGAGATAGGTATGCCCTTGAACTCAATGCAATTTATCTCTATGTAAGTGTACAAACATCTTGTTCAAAATTACAGTAAGCTGTATGGTAAGAATTTATCTAAGTTAATAGTAATGTAGTCAACATTAAAACTTCGGTAAAGTCCTAAGACTTAATGTGAGGTTAAACAAGTATCGAAATGAGGATCTCAATCATGGAGAATTGTTTGATTGTTATTATCATAAGTCTGATATCATTCGTGGTCATAGGTGTTTCGAGAAAAGGATATCGAAACATCAGATAGACCATTGTGTCTTTGTCTTCACCATGGAGTGGTGACGATGATCTCATGGTCATTCGACTTGGCAAAGTCGGAGAGGAGACACATGTGCTCATTGGAGAATGAGTTTACTTAACGACCCAATGAGAGTTATCACATGGTTAACATAACAAATTTGTCAGTGATAACTCTATATGATGATAGGCAAGTTGGTCCTTAGACTTGAGGTCATTGTACAAACCTGTACGTGAATGGTGTCACTTAGATTTCTGACCTAGCTTCGAGGCATGGCCTGTTGAAAGGTCTTTGGTTGGGTGACACGTGAAGCATGCGTGGAGAGTAATGACCAAGAGAGGATTCTTCTCTCCCGTTATGGGGAGTTAGTGTCGCATGTGTTGGTTCGGTCTTTAGTGAAATACTTCAGCCAAAGTATGTTGGAAGAAGTCCAACATTATTTGACTAAGGACCAATGGAGACTAACCGGCTTCGAGCTATTGGGATTGACAGTTAGACCGTATGCTATGCTTGATCAAGCGACATCATTTTGACGAATGGACTAAAACTGTGGTATTCATCACGAACACATTTAAGGTTGTCCCGGTAGTACTCATGTCTATGAGTTAACCACTTAATTATGATACCGAAATGGGGACATCACCTACTGCTCGTGGTCACTACCGTCTGGGGTTTCGATCCCCACCTATAGTAGGGTCAGGCTGTAGGGTTTCACACAGAGTGAGACCTTCGTCAAGTAATAAGAAGTCTTTTAGGGGATATATAGGAATTGATTAAGTCGTAAAGAGTTTGCGATATAAGACATAAAACTGCAAAGAGGTTGCAGATAGCTTTTGGATTCGGGATAACTGATCCCAAGTGCAAGTGGGAGATGTTGAGGGATGTATGTCCTCAGTTCATTTGTATATGCAAATGGATTTTAAAATTAAAGATGTGGATTATTGCATATGATGCATAGAAAATAATATATATATATTATAAAATGTTTACAAATATATATATTTTAAAGGCATAGAAATGAAGAGGATTTTTCCACGAAAGTCCGGGATAAAACAGTGCTCAAATCGGAGTCCAAACGAACCCAATAATGCTGTTTAAAAGGGGTTTTACACTTCTTATTATAAAGCCCAAAAGAAACAAAAGGACCCAAAGTTTTTTTATAAGAAGGGGGTTGCCAATGTTTTGGCCCGACCCAAATGGCCAGGCGAAAGGTATCTACTGGGGCCCAAAATATGGGCGCCGGCTGCACCTTGGGGCGCGTGACTGCACGTGCCCTCTGGGCGCGTGCAGGTGCGCACGGCCCCATGCCATGTGCACGTGCACGTGGCCCCATGCGGGCCGAGTCAACTCGTGGGGCCCACCTTGTAGGCCCCACATGCAGGGGTTTTGAACCCAAGGTTGATTAATTTTGACGGCTGAATTATTCAGCGAAAATACACGTTTTGGACAACTTTAGAGCTACGTTTGATGGATCAAACGAAGTCGGAATTGAGCCTCATTTGTTTCTATACGATCACCGTTTAGTGCTCTTCGATTTGATTGTGAAGCTCAACACTGAGGGAGGAAAAATTCGCTAAAGATTACCTTTATGAAATGCAAACTTTAGTTGATTTTTCCCACTACATATCTTTAGTCCCACATCGGATATGAAGAGAAGAGGAGGGGTCAACCGATTATATAAATAGGGGCCAACCGTCTTCCTTGAAACTTCCACCAAGTCTCCAACTCCGAGAAGCTCCCAAAATTTTTGAGCACGCTCGGATTAAGACTTAAATTAATTATTCCATCTCTCCCAAATAATTCTTTCGTACTCCTGATCAGGCTCTAGAAAAGCTACGAAAGAGCTTGGATCGGATTCGATGTCTTGTCGAAGGATCCACTTACGGTGAAACTTTCTTCGGTGCATGGTTGGCTTGGTGACAAGGGCGTTGCTCGCCTCGGGACGCGGTGCGGTTCAAGAAGCGGTTCGGCTCAGGACGAGGTAAGGCTCGGGATGAGGTAAGGCTCGGGAGAATCAGCGCGGGGCCAAATAAATGTTGCTGAAAATGACACTTCTTATTTTGCAAAAACGAAGTGAAAGGTATGTAGTTTAACTAAACATGCATTTATAATTGCAAATAGCTTGATAGATCTATCCTTAGGGGTTGGTCGGACCTAACCCCGGGATAGTAGAAATTCTGGCTAGGGTTAAATTTGTAGGGCTTTATTTAAAAATGTTTTAAATCTGTTCTTTTTGCTGCAATTTTATTTTCGTCGTCCGTCCGACTTAGGCCGAACGTCGATTTTATTGCCATAAGGACCCAGAAAACCCTTCAGAAGCACCACAAAATCTTGAAATTGCATCATCAAACCAGGACATAATTGCAGGATTTTGTGGTGCTTCAATCATATACGGTCGATAATTCCTCTAGGGCTTCTCAATGCTAGACGCTTGACGCACAGTAAAAACATAGCTACGAGGGTTGTCCAAGTTAAATTTGTCGATCCCACTTGTATGTGGATGGGTGGTGAACTGAAAGGGAGACGCTCCCATGCCAAAATGGAAATTTCTTCGATACAAGCCCTCGTGGGGGATATAAAGCAAGAGTTAAAGGATTTCCTCTAAACATTTCGAACAGACTCGGGTGATATGCTGTAGTTTCAACCAAAGATCTTCTGCAGATAATATCAGGCATCATTTCTTCCTTCTATTAGCATTTTTTTCCTTGTATTTGTATCGCATAAGAGTTTTTTTTTTATTTTATGGCCATTGTAAGAAGGATCAGGCTGGTCGACTAAAGCCCGCCCCTCAAAAAATTAATTAATAAAATTTAAAGGTTCACCCCAGTACTTATAGTAAAATATTATCTATTTATAAGTTTTTCTTAAAATATTATCTTCTTAAAAAGTCTAACTATTGTGAATGGATGTTGATAATGTATTTGTATTTGGGATTACGCCTTATCCATAGGATAAGACCGTACCTATTGTACCATTTCATTGTACACTCCTCTATCTGCTATAAATAAAGAGCTGTGGCCTCCTCTCCAGATTTATGATTCATAACATGTTATCAACACGAGCCTCTAAATAATTTTCCACACAAAAACCGATCGTTGCGAAAGCACATGAAAGGCGGGAGATCCACGCGCGCGGCTTCGTCTACCTCAAACAGGCGTCGTCATCCATGCGTATGCTTCATCAACCACCGCTAGATCTGGAGGATGGATCTAGAGGTATTATTGCTAAAAATTCAAATTTTAATCATGTGCATGATTAGTTTTTCCATCGATCTCGCAAGATCAGAGTGGGATCTTCAGCTAATAGTATAAAACGACGATTTTTTCGTGGATTCATATTTTTGTATCATTAAAAATCTTATTTTAAGGTTCATTTTCTCTAAAATATACTCGTTAACATGAATGCCCTGAAGGCGGATCGACCCAATCCCCCCGCCTCGCGGCAGGGCTGAACCATCGGACCCCCGCATCATGGCGAGGCTTCACCCACGTCCCCCGCTCTCCGGGGGGGGGGGGGGGGTTGGGGGGGGTGGGGGGGGGGGCTGTCTCTGACCCCCCGCTATTGGGAGCTGCCGTCCCTCGTGCCCCCACCTCATGGCGTGGGGGCCACTATCCTGACCCCGCCCCCACGGCAGAGGAGGGCTGTTACTGTCAAACCCCTGCGTCCCCGCCTCACGGCGGGGCTACCCCCCTCCCGGCCCTCTATTTTGCCATTAACAGTGTTGCAGGGGCGACGGTGACAAAACCTAGCCGTCGCCCCTCCTCTCTCTCTCTCTCACAATATCAGTCTGGGCTGCAAGGCCCACTAAAAAAGAGGAAGGCCCATAGCCACACTGCGGGCTTCAGGCCCCCAGGCCGAAAAAGGAGGAAAGCTGCAGGCCTGAAACCTGCAGCCACACTGCAGGCTTTAGGCCCATAGGCCGAAAAAAATAGAAAGAAATTGAAAATGTATGGGGTATGGGGTTATAAAATACGAATAAATAGGCTATCGGGGGCCTAAAAATTGCAGAAAAAATTGATAAAAATATGGGACTGAAATGGAAACTTATGGGGTCATTTGGGGACTGGGATTGATTGGGGGTATATAAAAAGTAAAACTTCTTCCTTTTCAATGAAGAACATGTAATTTTGGGCTCTATTCAATTTTTTTTTGAATAATCCCATCATGCACAACATTTTGCATTTTATGACGCCTTTCTAGGATCACACTTATATGCACTGCATCACTGTTAAAAGCTCATTCTGCGGATAAACTTATATTCTATTGTGCAATATTAATTTAATAATTAAGAAGATTACCCGACCGCTCTGTCATTAGTCACCTAACCTAACGGTGTATGACGTTGCCTAGTGGTCCAATAATTATTAAGTATTTAAATCGTCATGTTTATCCTTTTGTGAATATATGATGCCTGTGATGCTTGTGATGAAAATGTCTGATGAAAATGTTTGATGAGCATAAATGTTTGCATGGATGGCTAATTATGGTTTTGGATCGGTTATTTAAGTACCACATTTTACTTTTCATGCAATTTGCTTTTCCTTTTGAGAGAAATTTGTAGTGAGAAAATTATGTAATGTCCAAGACCGATGACTACTTTCCATGGAGGCAGAGGTCACTCTTGAAGCTGAAGATTTTATAAATGGGACCCACGGGGTTTCCAAAGTTGTAATTTCTTTTTTCTCTTTCATTTATGTAATATGGACTGTAATATGGACTTTGGACTCTTTTATTTATGTGGGACTGGCCGATCCATGCAATTAGTTTTTCATTTAAAAATTGCCTCCGCATAAAAATGTTTGATGTATTATTAATTCATGCAAATTTGTGATCTGCTAGATAAAATGGAAAAAATCGCAAGCATCGACTTCGAAGTGCTGGATGCATCAAGCCCTGAATTATTTGAGTTGGCAACTTGATGTTAAATTCCACCTACGGGCTAAGTCCCTCATTTCTGCCGTGACAAAAGATGGAAAAGCGACTGACATTGAAAAGGCACATGCCATTATTTATATTCTTCGCCATGTGGACAAGACCCTAAAGGCTGAGTACCTTACGGTCGAATATCCACTTGAGCTGTGGAGTGCTCTTGAGGAAAGATATTAACATCAGAAAGATGTTATACTTCCAAGGGCACGATATGTGTGGGAGAACCTGAGACTACAGTTCTTTAAGTCCATAGCTGAGTACAATTCAGCTCTTTTTAGCATCACCTCATGATTGAAGTTGTGCGGTGAAAAGGTCTCAGAAGATCGCATGCTGGAAAAGACGTGCATGTCTTTCCACGAGAAGGATGCGATACTGATGCAGCAATACCGTGAACAAAAGTTCACCAAGTATTCTGAGCTGATGTCATGTTTACTCATGGCTGAACAAAACAGAGAGCTTCTCCTCTCCACTCACAACATGCGCCCCTGGCACTGCCCCCCTCCCAGAAGCTCACAAGGCATCTTCTTCTAAAAAGAAGAAATATAATAAAAGAAAAGAAAGACTACAGAAAGGGGGACAGAACAAAAGGGCCAGAGGCCAAGTCCAACAGCGAAGAAATGAAGGGAGGCAGAAGTTCACCTGGCATAGAAATGACAACAAGCAAAATGATGCACCCCCACCCAAGAGGGAATGGGAAGACCAGTGCCATAGCTGTGGCATGAAAGGCCACTGGTCCAGAGTGTGTCGAACTCCGCAACATCTCCATGATCTATATAAAGAGAACAAGAAAAAGGAAGCTGAAACAAACCTGGTGACCACAAATGCTCCTGTAAAGTTTACATCTGACGACTTCAAAAGAGATGACCTCCTTGATTAGCCACTACTTTATCTTTGCAATTTGATTATGTTCCGGAAATGCAAATGTTTTATTCATCTTTTATAGATGGATCGATCTCATGATTACTTAGTAGACAATGCTTCAACACATACGATCCTTCAATATATATAAATGCTATTTTCATAGCATTATACCATATAAAAGCCATGTAAATACAATTTCAGGGCCATCGAATATTATTGAAGGGTCTGGGAATGCAACTTATTGCTCCCAAATGGAACAGAAATAAAAATAAAGGATGCACTATTCTCTCCGAATTCTAGTAGAAACTTACTACGTTTCAAGGACATATGCTCAAACGGATTCCATATGGAAATATCAAATGAAAACGAAAAAGAACTTTTGTTTGTAACGTCTCAAGAAAAATGAGTAAAATCCATACTTGAACGTTTTGAGAGCCTTTCATCGGGCCTCTACCATACAAAGATTCGGAGAGATGAAGCTAATTTAATGAAGCACCTGAAGTGCCTGATATCAGCCAAGTTTTTATTTTGGCATGATAGACTTGGCTACCCAGGACCAGTAATGATGCACCGTATCTTATCTCATTCCCATGGGCATAACTTGAAGAACCAGAAGATTCTTCAGAAGGGAGAATTTCCTTGCATCCCCCGGTTTCAAGGGGAAATTAATAACAAGGCCATCACCACTAAAAGTGGATATTGAATCACCAAGCTTCCTTGAAGGAATACAAGGAGATATATGTGGACCTATCCACCCCCAAGTGGGCAATTTCGGTACTTTATGGTACTGATTGATGCATCCTCGAAATATTCGTATGTGTGTCTACTATCGACCCGCAACATAGCTTTTCCAAAGCTATTGGCACAAATAATAAAGTTGCGGGTGCATTTTTCAGACAATCAAATAAAGAAAATACGTCTGGATAATGCTGGGAAATTCACCTCCCGGTCATTTCAAGAGTACTACCAAGCAACAGGAATTGAAATTGAACATCCAGTACCGCATGCTCATACCCAAAACGGGTTGGCAGAGTCACTGATAAAAAGACTCCAATGGATTGCACGTTCATTGTTAATGAAATCTCAGTTACCGGTGGATGCATGTGACATGCAATTTTGCATGCTGCATCGTTAATAAAAATAAAACCATCTAGAGGTCAGAGTCTCTCTCCAATGCAACTTGCATATGGAATGCCACCGAACATTTCTCACTTGAAAATCTTCGGTTGCGCAATTTACATCCCCATTGCACCGCCATAGAGGACAAGTTTCCCCAATATGGGCCCAGATACTGAAAAATCAAGCGCGAAGCAAATTATAACGTGGTATACAAAAAGCTTGACCCACTATGATCTGGTAACAAAACAATGTGAAGATGAGATCATGAAGATCCTCCATATACAGAACACTGTTCACCAGTTACCGGACGCATTAACTGACAACCAGAAGATTATCAAATCATACATTCCTACTGGAAATAATCCAGCTAGGATTG
This sequence comes from Scilla litardierei, assembly GCA_030789695.1. Taxonomy (NCBI): domain Eukaryota; kingdom Viridiplantae; phylum Streptophyta; class Magnoliopsida; order Asparagales; family Asparagaceae; genus Scilla; species Scilla litardierei. Next base: position 89,947,498 of record CM061139.1, read on the forward strand.
ACATCCCTAAGAATGGATGCAATCCACCAGCAACAGAAGTGGCTGCTCCTCAACAGAAAAGAGTCAGACCACCAGGTTCCAATGACAAAAGTCCACGCAAGAGAAAAATACATGGAGACCTTGGGACGATACCCCACAGTAAAATGAGCTCATGTCCATACCCTCACCCCTCCCGGAATCCACTGTAGAGGAACTGCCAAGAGAAACTGAAATATCATTAAATTATGTACGTACAGGGGAGGTGTTGAACAGAAAGTGTACAATCGTCGACGATGACTTTGCATTTCATATTGCCATTCACGTCGCTGAAAGTGACGATGATCATGATCTATATTCCATTACTGAATGCAAACAAAGAAATGATTGGCCAAAGTGGAATCAGGCAATAGAAGCTGAGCTGGACTCGCTTAAGAAACGCAAAGACTTTGGGTAAATAGTCCAGACACCTATTGGTGTCAAACCTGTGGGATACAAATGGGTATTCGTTAGAAAAAGAAATGAAAATAATGAGATCGCACGCTACAAAGTAAGGCTTGTAGCACAAGGATTTTCCCAAAGACTGGGTATTGACTATGAGGAAACATACTCCCCGGTCATAGATGCGATCACTTTCTGATTTCTAATAAGCTTTAGAGCAAAGGAAGGTTTAGATATGTAGCTAATGGATGTTGTGACTGCATATCAATATGGTAATCTCAATAAGGAGATATAGATGAAACTTTCGGATGGCTTTTCAATGCCTGCTGAATTAAAAGATAGACCTCGGGACGTCTACTCAGTTAAGCTTCAAAGATCATTGTATGGTATTAAACAATTGGGAAGAATGTGGTACAACAGACTAAGTGAGTTCCTTGTACAACAAGGATTCAACAATAATGAAGTTTGCCATTGCATCTTTATAAGAGCAAAGGGAAAACGATTCATCATAATAGCTGTTTACATAGACGATTTAAACCTCATTGGATCTCCTGAAGGGATCACTGAGATATCTGTAAGCCTAACAATATAATTCAAAATGAAAGACCTTGGCAAAACGATATTCTGCCTTGGCTTACAAATCGAACATCTAAAAGACAGAATCATATTACACCAAACCACATATACGAAGAATATGTTACAAAGATTTCATATAGACCAATGTCATCCACTTAGTACACATATGGTGGTACGATCTCTGGATGCACATAAAGATCCCTTTCGATCGTTGGAAGAGGGGGAGGATATACTTGGTCCAGAAGTCCCTTATCTGAGTGCTATTGGGGCACTTCTATATCTGGCAAACTGCACGCTTCCTGATATAGCGTTTGCAGTAAATTTACTAGCAAGATATAGTGCAGTGCCTACGTAATGCCACTGGACCGGGGTTAAGCACCTTCTGTGCTACCTCTAAGGGTCAACATATTTGGGATCTTTTACAAAAAGGATTATCCTTCACACTTATTGGTTATGCTGATGCAGGTTACAGGTCTGATCTCTATAATGCAAAGTCACAGACATGGTACATGTTTACCTATGGTGGGACAACCATTTCCTAGATATCCATCAAGAAAACTATGACGGCAACCTCATCCAATCACTCAGAGATCATCGCCATCCATAAAGCAAGCAGAGAATGTGTCTAGCTACGGTCAGTTGTAAATCATATCCTGGTGACGACTGGATTAAAGACTGGGGACCTTGAACTTACTACTATGTTCGAGGACAATGCTGCTTGTATCGCTCAGTTATGAAACATATTTCCCCTAAATTCTTCTAGACACATAAGCTACAAAGAGATGGCGAGATCGACATCAGACAAGTACAATCATGTGACAACCTGGCAGACTTGTTCACTAAATCTCTTCCTACTGCTACCTTTAGGAAGTTTGTACAGAAAATTGGTATGGGGCGCCTAAGAGATCTGTAAGCCTAAGCGCTTGCACAGATCAAGGGGAGTTAGAGAACGTTTGTACTCTTTTCCCTTAACTATGGTTTTTCCCACATGGTTTTCCATAGCCAAAGGTTTTAACGAGGCAAATATCATCAACTCAGTATCCTGAAGTATCCATGCCATGTGAGACTCATATAACACTCAGAATCATAAAGTATTCATTAGCAGAGTCCACACCTATGACTGGATAAGGGGGAGTGTTGTGAACGGATGTTGATAATGTATTTGTATTTGGGATTACGTCTTATCCATAAGATACGACCGTATCTATTGTACCCTATCCTTGTACGCTCCTCTATCCACTCTAAATAAAGAGTTGTGGTCTCCTCCCCAGATTGATGATTCATAATCTAACTATTTTTTTAATTTTTTTTAAAATACTATATTTAAAAAAAACTATCTATTTTTTATTTTTAAAAAATACTATCTCTTTTTAAAAAACTATTTTTATAATACTATATTGGTAAACGAACCATCTATTTTAAAAAAATTTAAAAAAATTTTTCTTAAATTTTTCTTTTTTAAAAGTTTTAATATTTTTTACTATCTCTTTTAAAATACTCTTTTTGAAACTACTATATTTTTAAACAAACCATCTATTTTTAAATTTTTTAAAATACTATCTTTTTAAAATAATTTTTATTAAAATTTTCTTTTTTAATTTTTAAGTATTTTTTAAAAAGGTAATAGCAAAGTCAACTAATTGACCGGGCTTGCCAGGCCGACCGGCCCGGCCCGAGCCTGCCCTGTCACTGGGCCTAGGGGCTGGGCTTGGCCTTGGCCTTGCCGGCCGGCCCAATCCAGCTCTCAGGGTCAAATGGGCCAGCTCGGCCCGTGGCCGGGCAAAGCCTGTTTGGGCTAGGGCCGGGCCGAGTTGGCCCTGCCCGTTGGCCACCCTGACCTCTATGTCACGCTAACACAAAGATATAAATTCACTAATGTTATAAATTTTTGTGCTCATAATAATTCCTTCTCTTCATGTCATAAATTAACTCAAACATATACACAATCTCTCGCTACCTATCTACCCTAAAATTGTTTTCTCTTTTAAAAAATGGAACTTTTTTGATACATCGGATAGCATTTTAAAGTGCGCGTGCTGGGCCTCGATCACTCGCCTCCCATATTAATTACAACATTAATCAATTTAAAAATAGAACTATTAATTACAACATTAATCATTTTAGATCAAATCTGAGTCATCATTCTATCAAAGCTTTTTTTTCATAGTTAATATTCACTTTAAAAACAACACCCCTTTGTAAATTAGATGATTAATTAATGATTTTTACAAGAACAATATCTCTTCAAAATATAATTTTAAAAATAGAACTTTGTTATGAATGAGGGAGGCCTTTGGCCTCCCCTCCCCTTTATCCCCCCATTAATCCCCATCAAGCTTATTAATGGGGACCTTTGGTATCCCATGTCCTTTCATATTCTTCTATTATGAATAAATAGTGAACCATGGCTTTGTGCCATGGTTACTCATTTCTCTCCATTTCCAACACGTTATCAGCACGAAGCTCTCGTTCTTGAGCTTCTCCTTTTATCCCCTCAAATCACCCTCACCGTGCATTGTAATCTTGGTTGCTGCGATCTGTTGCGGCGATTTCTGCGCGTTGAAGCTCGATCCCTAGGAAACTTTTGTTGCAGCGATCCATTGCGACAAAGCTCTTGCGAGATCGATTTCTGAAGCAGGGATTATTTTATCTACGGATTACAATTTTTCTTCCCCAGATCAACGATCTAGAGGTATAAATTCTTATCCCGTAGATACATAATATGCGAAAATTATATACTTTTTTGCTCAAAATCTAGAACATACACAATCTTATCTTAGATTTTGGCTTTTTGTTATTAATGTCATAATATAACAACAAATTATGAAAAAATATATATTAAGAGACTCCTCATCTCCCCCCGAAGGGGGCTCCGCCGATCACACAGACCGCCCCCCGGGCTGTCTGGAATCTGATTTACACCCGATCGGGTGGGCTATCCACCCGACCAGGTAAGCCCATTTTCAGCAGTTCATTGTCTCTGTTTGTTTCCACCCGATCGGGTGAACCTCCAACTGATCAGATGGCCAAATTTCAGCAGTTCATTGTCTTTGTTTGTTTCCACCCAATCGGGTGAACTTCCACCCGATCGGATGGCCAATTTTCAGCAGTTCATTGTCTCTGTTTGTTTCCACCCGATCGGGTGAAATTCCACCCGATTGGATGACCCTATTTCAGCACTTTTAGTTGGTATTTGTACTCGAACTGTTAGGGTTCTCCTCCTCTGTCGCGCCGACCACCTCCCCCCCGCCCCCCGATGGGAGGCTCTTCTATCGCCGACTCCCCCCCTGCAGGGGGCCTCCATGGTCTGTACGATGATGAGGTTGGGGGTTTTAACCTCCTTAACAAAAACTGTAAACTTTGTATTAGGTTTAGTTTTTAACCCCCTTATCTATACAACCAAAACTGAATTATTCATAAGTTATTTTGGCTGTTTTTGTGCCTGAAGCCCACTCATAATCCCAATATGACTTTAACATTGTTTTAAAAAAACTGATTTTTAAATCAGTTTTTTACTAAAAATTCCTTAAAATTAACATAAAATTCCAGAAAAATCATGGAATATTAGGCTGATGTTATTGTGTTTTCGTAACCTTTTAGAGTTTTTGGCGCAAATTAAAATTTTATTTAATGAATTTTATGTTTAATTCATTAATTATTGCTTTATTTTTTAATTGGATAAAAATAAATATTAATTTACGTTTAAATCATTACATGGATTCTGAGACCGCTCTGTCGTTAGGTTAGTTATCTAACCTAACGGGTAATGACATTTTCCCGTGGTCCAAGTAACTTTTTAACGTAAATTTATTATATTTGTCCAATAAAATTGCCTGCGATATTGAATAATTGTATTGATTATGCCTGGGTGTTTGCGTGGTTGATTTTTGTATTGCCTGTAGCATTTATAAACTGCATGGATATTATAAATAATTCAGTCTTGCGGTTTGGGATCGGCTATTTTCATACACCTTTTTACATTTCTCGCTTTCTTTTTCTGTTTTGAGAGGAATTGTAGTAAGGTTATAATGTAAAATGCTAAAAGACCGAAGCTCAGCCAAATTGAAGACGAAGATGAAATCTGCAATATTCTGGGACCTAAAATGGGTTTCCAATTTGTATTTTTCATTTCTTTTGAATTTCATTTTCATGGACTGTATTCGGACACTTTTTGAACATTTTTATTTCTAAGGGTATCTGGCCGATCCCCACATGACTGACTATTTATTTATTTTTGCGTGAATTTATTTTTCCCAAAATATTAATTCATGCGTATTTAATTGCATAAATAAATGGCAATATTGGCGAGTGGTAATTTTGATATACTGGATGTGGCAGTAAAGAACTATCTGAGCTGTCAGGTGGATCTGAAGTTACACCTGCGCTCAATGGCTCTTATGAGTAAGAATCTTGCTCCTACTACTGTGCCTGCAGCCCCAGCAGCGGCCCAGGCTACTTCAACTGCGACCCCTGAAGCAGCGCGATCATCTATCTCTGATATAGATAATGCGAAGTCCATTATCTACATTAGGAGACATAAAAATCGGACCTAAAAAGGTGAACATCTGACATTAGAGAATCCACTTGAGTTGTGGAGGACGCTGGAGGCACGTTATAAACATCAAATTGATGTTATATTGCCCCGTGCTAGTTATGAGTGGGAAAACCTCCGACTTCAAGATTTCAAGTCCGTGTCTGAGTATAACTCATCACTCCATAATATCACCTCATGCCTGAAGATGTACGGTGAAGAAGTCTCGGAGCAACACATGTTGGAAAAGACTTTCACGTCTTTCCATGAAAAGGATGCAATCCTCATGCAACAGTACCGTGAAAGACATTTCACGAAATTCTCTGACTTACTCTCCTTCCTCCTAATGGCGGAGCAGAACAGAGCCTTGTTACTAACCACTCACAACCTATGCCCTTCTCGGACTGCTCCTTTCCTTGAAGCCCATCTTGTTTCTTCCCAGAAGACGAAGAACAAGAAGAAGGCCAGAAATTATAAGGGTAAAGCTGTGATGTAACCAGCTAGAGGACCTCCACAGAACAATAACTACAACCAGGGGAAGAAAAAGAATACGTGGACAAGTAACAACAATGGCCAACCGTATATTCCCAGGAAGAACAGGTTGGACAAGTGCCATAGATGTGACATGACTGGACATTGGTCCAGGAACTGGCGCACTCCACGTAATCTCCAGGATCTTTATCAAGCGAGCCTGCAGCCTCGTCCTAAAACAAATCTGGTTGAATCTCATCCTTCAACCAATCCGAACGCAAAAGACTTCGATCACGACGACTTGCTTGCCTGAGTCTTATCTTAGTTTGCTTTTATATATGCACTAGTCATAACCTGTGCCCGCGGGCACGGTTCACTTAGGATTTTCCCCCGCAAAATATTTGTTCCCCAAAAAGTTATTTTCATAGCCAAAACTTAAAAGAACAACAAATTAGTGAAAACGTATTTAGTGGCACGGGCACCTTCGGTGCGGAACAATAAATTCGACGCTGGTGCCTTCAGCGCGAAACAAAATATTCGGTGTGGGTGCCTTCTGTGCGAAACAATGCGCGAGTGCTTTCGGTGCGAAACAACAAATGCGACACGAAACAACAAATTCGACGCAGGCGCATTCAACGTAGAACAACAAATTCGGCGCGAAACAAAGCGCGAGCGCATTCGATGCGGAACAACAAATTCAGAGCATGTGCCTTTAGCGCAGAGCAACAATTTGTGTAAAAAAATTACGTGGGTGACTTTTGTTAGCGTGGAACAACGTGCAAGGGCATTCGGTGCGGAACAACAAATTCGACGTGGGCGCATTTGGCGTGAAACAACAAATTAGCGTAAAAAAATTTAGCTGGCGCCTTCGGTGTGGGTACCTTTGGTGTGGGCACCTTCGGCATGGGCGCCTTTAGCACGAAACAACAAATTCGGCGCAGGCGTCTTCGGTGGGGAAAAATATGCGAGCGCTTTTGGTGCGGAACAACAAATTCGGTGTGGCTGCCTTCGACGCGGAACAACAAATTCCGCGCGGAACAACGCACAAGCGCATTCAGCGTGGGACAATAAATTCGGAGCGGGCGCCTTTGGCGTAGAACGACAAATTAGCGTAAAAAAATTGTGGGTACTGTTTGTTAGTGCGGAACAACGCGCGAGCGCATTCGGTGCGGAACAAAAAATTCGATGCGGGCGCCTTTGACGCGGAACAACAAATTAGCGTAAAAAAATTTAGCGAAACAAAGCACGAATGCATTCGATGCGGAATGACAAATTCGGCGCGGGCGTCTTTGGCACGGAACACCAAATTAGTGTAAAAAATTTAGCGGGGCGCGGGCGCGCCTTGGGTGTGGAACAACAAATTCGGCGTGGCGTCTTTGACGCGGGAGTCTTTGGCGCGGAACAACAAATTCGCGTAAAAAAATTTAGCGGAACTAAGCGCGAACGCATTCGACGCGGAACAACAAATTCGGTACGGGCGTATTTGGCGCGGAACAACAAATTAGCGTAAAAAATTTATCGGGCGCCTTCGGGTATCTCCTCAAAAGCTTTTTTCTCCCAAAAATTATTTCTCTCTCCCATATCTAAACGAACAAAAATCTAGCTTCGATGCGGGCACCTTCGGGTGTGGGGAAAAAAATTTAACCCGGGCCAAAAGAGAAACAGATGAAAATGAATGGGGAAAGTGCATAAGTGTGGGTGTGTGTAGGGTGTGGGGGTAAAAAGTGAAATGGGAGGGTTTTTTTAGCAAAAAAGGGAAAGGGGCGGTTGTAACGACTGGTTTCCTTGTATCTGGATTATTATAATATAATATATGTTTTGGTGGATTTTCTCCTTTTGTGTGATTTTCGTCTCCGTAACTTTCATTTTCGATCGTTTCGTCGTGTTTTCTCGTTTCTTCTTTAGGATCGTCGATTTCGAAGTGTGTCATTCGTGACGGGCTTCATAACGGTCGTATCTTACTGTTAGATCAAGCCTAGGAGTCTTAGGAATCGATCCCAGAGCTCCGCGCTCCGTATCGGAACTTTTGGTGCTTATTAGCCGGTGTAAGAAGGGGCACCGACCGACTAGATGACGATCCAGTCGGTCGGCAATCCTTCTTGGACCGACTAGTTGGCTTTCTAAATTATTCAGGAGTTACTGTTTATCGTTAGTCGGTCTAAGAACGTTGGTTGACTGACTAGGTTGCAAACTAGTCGGTCAGCAATGCTTCTTTAACCGACTAACTCATCATCTAAATTTTAGTATCAGTACTGTTCACTCTTAGTCGGTCTAAGAACGTTCATCGACCGACTAGATGTCAAACTAGTCGGTCAGTAGTTGTTCATCGACCGACTAAATCCAAATCCTATTTTCGTTCAGAAGTTACTGTTTACACTTAGTCGGTCTGCGTTGGTCGACCGACCGACTAGTTGCCAAACTAGTCGGTCAGTGGTTGCTCTTTGACCGACTAATCTGTGTTAAAACCCTAATTTCTGGGCAGCCGCCAGCCCAACCTATTTAAACCCCTCCCAAACGTTTTCTTCTTCCTCCACTCGACCCAAAACCCTAGTTTCTCCCCCATTGAGCCCCCATCTTCCTCAAACCCTTATTCCTTCATTCCAAGCCCTAAATCCATCATCTAAACCCTCCATCAACTCATTCTACCTCTCATCTTCCCCAAAATCTCATCAAATCCCCAAAATCCCCCAAAAACCCTAGTTCTCCAAACTTCTCCATTCGTTTCCAGATCTGGTCCTTAGGTTCTCCGGAGTGTTTCTTCCGCCTCCTCTCGGTAAGAAATCGATCTCTTGATGTTTTCATAACCTATTTGTATTTTTATGAAACCCTAATGAATGAATGTTGTTTTGATGATTGTTTCCCCATAACAGCGATTTCCCCGTAGATTAGCATCCGCGAGACGAACCTTCGTGATCGTCATCCCCGGTGCTAGGCAAGTGAAACTTGCCACTTAGGGTTTAGGCCATGTTTTAGGCCATTTTGCTTGTTGTAGGCGTAAAAGAGGCTAGGCGACGAAATGATACTCGCCTAGGCGCAAATTGGGGAACTAGCTTGACAACGAAGCTAGTTCCGACATATATCATGTTGCACAATTACCATGTCATGTTTAATTTCTATTAACGGTACGCAAATTAATTGTCATGTCATTTCATTCTTAAAGTGTTTCTGTGATTGCGTAGCTTCGCTACAATGCTTGTGTTCCTGGCTTGTGCTCCAGAAGCGGGCCATGTGTTGGTTGATAGCCAATGCCCGAATTGCTTGTTCCCGGCTAGGTGCACCCCTACGCCCAATGTTTATGAATCATGAACTAGAATGCGAGCTCCTGTGCGGGGCAACCCCGGCTCATTTACTGGGCTCATGTGCGGGGACCCTGGCTCGATTACATGTGGGTATTGGGGGTAAGAGTTAAGCGGCCATTCAACTGGGAGTCTGCCCGATCAGCAACTGCAGTGGTAAGGCGTAAACTCTGGGTTTGGGGTAGTTGTTAAGCGGCCACTCAGCGTGAATGTGAAACCGTTCAGCTGTAAGGCGTAAACATCTACAAAACAACTTGAAACGTGACTAGTGAATTGATTGAGTTTGATAGTAGCTTGGCTACTCTTGTCTTGTCCCGAAAATTGTTCTCTTGTACAAATTGTCTTGCCATGTCTTGATTGTGCACTCATGTTACAACTGCCATGTCATGCATACTATAACTGCTAGGTTGCTAGTGCCTTACTTTCAGTTTCCTTGCCCAAGTCTTTTAGACTTGCTGACATGTGCCCCTTTACTCTTTTGGGTGACACATGTTAGATCCTGAGCCTGAGTACCTTGTTGAGGACGAGGTGTTTGCTGACGCCGAGCCCGAGCTTGTGTTTGACGGGGAGTACGTGGACACTGGGGACCAGTCCTAGTGTTTTCGTTGTGTTTCCCTTTTTGTTTAGACTGCTGTTTTGTTGTCGGTGCGTGGCACCTATACTTTGTTCTGTCGCTGCTTTTGTTGGCCTTGTTCTGGGCCTTTAGACTCTTTCTTTTAGCCTGGTGGCTTTTCTGGATGTTGGACTTATTTTTCGTGTTGGACAATTTATGAGAAATGAGAATTTTATTTCTGTCTCTCCTTTTATTATTATTGTTGCTCCGTTGTGGTTACAGGGACCTGCTTATGTTTTATTGACGCTTATCAGGTTTGGGGCTTCACAGCTCCACTCTCGTGCGGACCTTCTCACGTCTCGCCTCCATTTTTGGGAAGCGGGTCGTGACAGGTTTTGTTGGTGGCCCATGCAGGTCCTTCTGTAACTGCGATTTTGGAATAGCGATAATAATATTAGAATGTCCAATAAACTAAGTTCGACGTCCGAGTCATAAGCTATGAGTCTAATCTGCTTCGTTTTCTGTGTCACTAGATGGCAGGAAGACGATTCACCCGTGGTGGGGGTAGTGGTGCGCTCCCTCATGATGAGGAGCCTGAGCGGGAACCCACCAACGGTGAGATGATGCGGATGATGCTCCAGATGATGCAAGTGCAGCAGGGCGTGCTCCTGCAAGTCCAGAATGCTCCACTTGCTCGAGCTGCCCGGGCTCTTCCGGATGCCCCTCGCTCTGAGCCGGGAGCGAAGCAATTTCGGGAGCTGGGTCCCGTATATTTTGATGGGTCTGAGGGTCCTCTGGCTGCCGATGAGTGGATTCGGAACATCGAGGACAATCTGAAGATGGCCAAGATCACCCCGGCTGGATGGGTTGATTTGGCGAGGAGGCAACTCAAGGATAATGCTCGGAATTGGTGGGATGCGGAAGAGAAGATGCTGGTGGAGCCGATAGCTTGGGCTACCTTTAAGTCCAGGTTTGATGAGGAGTTCTTTCCGAAGGTGGCTAAGAAGGAGATGCTGCAGCGCTTCATTGATCTGAAGCAAGGGAACTTGACGGTGGACCAGTACCACCAAGAGTTCACTAGGCTGAGCCGGTTCGCACCGAAGATGGTGCAGGATGCGGATGAGAGGGCTCAGAGGTTCCTGCAGGGACTTGCTTTGGAGCTCCAGAGTTTTGTGTCTTCCTCCGATCTGGACTCTTATCAGAAGGTTTTGGTCGCTGCCAGTAGGCAGAAGCTGAACCTGAGTTAGAGGAGAGGACATGTTGTTGGTGCTGGGAAGAGGCCTATGGAGCAGGCCAGAGCGGTGGTTAGGCCTGGTTTCAAGCCTAATCAGCCAGCTCAGTTTAAGAGGCCAGGAGGGCCTATTCTGAAGACTTGCCATTTCTGCGGCAAGCCTGGCCACATCAAGGATCAGTGTCGGAAGTTTTTGGGCCAGTGTTTGGTTTGTGGTGATGCTTCCCATGCCGCGAAGGATTGTCGGCATGCGAATCAGCTGCGGAGGGCACCTGTTGCAGCACAGCCGTTGCAGCAGCGAGCGTCTGTTCCTGCTGGACGTGGAGCAGCTCTTGTTCCACAGGGACATGCTTTTCGGCAGGCTGTTCCGCCGAGGAGGCAGGCTTTTCTGATGACCGCGGTGGAGAGCGAGGCTGTGGATGAGGTTATCGCAGGTAATCCTCAATCTAGCTATTACTTTCCTAGCTGGTTTGAATGTTAGATTGTGTTGTTTGCTTGAACATGGTTGTTTGCTAGACTAGGGTTTGATTGTTAATTGCTTGTTAGGTGTGGTTTTGGTGTGCACATTTCCTGCACGAGTCCTCTTTGACTCTGGTGCATCGATGTGCATTATTTCTCGGAGCTTCGTGGAGAGGCATTCCTTGTCGACGTCCCTCTTCCTAAGAGTTGGAACATCGGTACAGGGAATGGCGTGGTCTCGGTGCATCGTGGTTGCAATTCTTGCTCGTTGGTGGTCTGTGGACATGAGCTTTTCGCTGATTTCATTGTCCACGACATCATCAACTATGATGCAGTTCTTGGGATGGACTGGCTTGCGAGCTTCTATGCTACGATCGACTGTCAGAGAAAGAAGGCGGTGTTCGAGATTCCCAGACATCCAGTATTTGAGTTCAGTCGTGGTAGCAGTTCGCTTGGTCCTGTCAGATTTCGGGCTAGGCCGGTGGGGGTTGTGGCTATGCAGATGGAGTTGGAGTGGCCAGCTGTGGTGCGTGATTTTGGCGACGTCTTCCCCGAGGAGATGTCTGGTTTGCCACCTGATCGAGCTCTAGAATTTTCTATTGATCTGGTTCCAGGTGCGCAGCCGATTTCGAAGGCGCCGTATCGTATGGCACCTGCAGAATTGGAGGAATTGAGGAAGCAGTTGGATGAGCTCTTGCAGAAGGGTTATATCAATCCTAGTGTGTCTCCGTGGGGAGCACCGGTGTTGCTGGTGAAGAAGAAGGATGGTTCGCGTCGCATGTGCGTGGACTATCGGGAGTTGAATGCGGTGACCATTAAGAATAAATACCCGTTGCCTCGCATCGATGATATTTTTGATCAGCTTGGAGGTTCGAGGGTGTTTTCTAAATTGGATTTGAGGAGTGGTTACCATCAGTTGAAGGTGAAGAAGGGAGATGTTCCGAAGACAGCGTTCAGGACGAAGTATGGACACTATGAGTTTGTGGTTATGCCTTTCGGCGTAACTAACGCGCCCGCAGTCTTCATGAATCTGATGAACCTGATTTTCTACGACTTTTTGGATAAGTTTGTCGTTATCTTTATTGACGACATTCTGATCTATTCGAAGTCAGAGGAAGAGCCTGCCTCGCACTTAAGGACGGTGTTGGAGATTTTGAGGAAGCATCTGTTGTATGCTAAGTTTTCGAAGTGCGAGTTTTGGCTGGATAGAGTTGCTTTTCTCGGGCATGTGGTGACTGGAGATGGTATCTCAGTGGATCCCGAGAAGATTAGGGCCATCAGGGAGTGGCCTGTTCCATCGTCAGCGTCTGAGATTCGGAGTTTCCTTGGACTTGCTGGTTATTATCGGCGTTTCATTAAGGACTTTTCCTGTATTGCTGAGCCGATGACCAGGTTTACGCGGAAGGATGTTGCTTTTGTTTGGTCGGGTGATTGTGAGAGTGCTTTTGGTATTCTGAAGGAGAGGTTGACGACTGCCCCTATTCTTGTTGTGCCTGATCGCAGCGGTGGATTTGAGATCTTTTGCGATGCTTCTGGCAAGGGTCTCGGTTGTGTGTTGCATCAGCATGGGCATGTTGTGGCGTATGCGTCTCGTCAGCTTAAGGTTCATGAGAAGAATTACCCGACGCATGATTTGGAGTTGGCTGCCGTTGTGTTTGCTCTTAAGATCTGGAGGCACTTCCTGCTGAGTGAGAAAGTGAAGATTTTCACCGATCACAAAAGCTTGAAGTATATTTTTACTCAGAAGGAGCTCAACATGCGACATCGTCGATGGTTGGAGCTTATGGCGGATTATGAGATTGATTTGCAGTTTCAACCCGGCAAGGTGAATGTGGTTCCTGATGCGCTGAGTAAGCTTCCCGCGGTGATGATTTTGACCTCGCAGTGGAGATTGCAGCAGGATTTTTGCGAGTCTGGTGTTGAGATTGTTCTTCCTGGGGAGGCTTCGTCGTTGATGTACAGGCAGGTACAGTCGACGATCGTGGATCGGACTAAGGCTGGCCAGGCTGAGGATCCGAAGCTGGGGAAGATTCGGGAGCAGGTGGAAGCCGGTCTGCGGACTGACTTTTTGATTCATGAGGATGGCTCACTGAGGTTCGGAGCCAGGTTGTGTGTGCCAGCTGGGGATATCAGAGAGGAGTTGATGGTGGAGGCACACAGTTCACCGTATTCTGTGCATCCTGGTGGCACCAAGATGTACCAGGATCTTCGTCTGAATTATTGGTGGCATGGTATGAAGAGGAGTGTGGCTCGGAGTGTAGCCAAGTGCTTGGTTTGTCAGCAAGTGAAGGCGGAGCATCAGCGTACGGCCGGGTTGCTACAACCGCTTCCGATTCTGGAGTGGAAGTGGCAACACATCACTATGGATTTCGTGACTGGACTACCTCGGAGTTCGAAGCAGAATGACTGACGTGCGTTTATATTTCATATATTCACGCACGTTTTCTTTTGTGTTTCTCCATGTTTTTCCGCCGTCTCTTATTCGTTTTCGTATATTTTCCCGTTTTCTTTCACTTTTCTTTGTTTCTCCATGTTTGCAGGAGATTGCCCGCGTAGGGGACGTTTAACGACGATATCTCAAGTCCCCGGAGCAACGGGAGGAGTCACGCGTGATCCAGGGGGTCAAACGGCGAAGTATTCATCTTTCAGCCCCTCACCCGGTCGGTTGGTCATCTCCAACCGATCGGGTGATGCACGCGTGCACCAACCGGTCGCTACCGCAGCTCACAAAGAAGTCACCCGACCGGTTCACAGACCGGTTCAGCGGGGGCATGTTCTCTGTCTTTTCGAGCAAAATGCCAACCGATCGGGTGACTCTCACCCGATCGGTTCATCTGTAGCTGAAGATGAGGAGCTGAAGACACGGGCACCAAACCGATCGTTTCACCCGACGGCGCTAAGATCCAACCGGTCACTCAAGAACTCACCCGACCAGTTCATCTGACCGGGTGAAGCTCCGCCGTTTTCTGTTTACTATTTGTAACAGATCACCCAATCGGTTGACTTGTCAACCGATCGGGTGGCGCTTTTCCTGCGGGTTTGGACCCGAACCATTAGGGTTTCGAAGTGGGGCTATAAATACACGAGGCTGGCCGACTTGAGGGAGATGGCTCTTCTCAGTTTTTAGGGCTTTAGCCCCCCTTCTCTTGGGAGTTCTAGGTTAGTTTTAGATTAGGTATTTTGTTCAATAAGTCTTGTATGGGATCAACGATTCACTCAAGATAAGTATTTCTTTCTCTTGTTCTCCATTTTTGTATTGTATTTCTTTTGCTTCATGATGAATGTTTGTGTGTGTTTTGTGTTGTTTGTTTATATGTTTTTCATCATGGAGTAGTATTGATGAACCCTAATACGGGTTAGGGTAGGATTGTTGCTTGGGAATTTACATTAGACTTGGTTGCATGGCACGTGTTCGATGCAATGTGTCAATGGGGATTTCTAGCAATCTGGGTCCAATTCGTACGGCAACACACTAGATGTGTTGGGAATTGGGGTCCGGTGCTTGTCCTGTCAAGATCCGCTTCGATGTATTGCTAGAAATCATATTTGACCTATTTGGCCATTAGGGTTACGCGGGGGTGTTTCATTGTCATCGGCGGGAAAAAGACCGCCTTTGACCGTCGGGCCGAGGGGGAATAAACTTGGCAGTTGACTCCCTAGCCATAGCTCACGCCCCCAGCGTAGACATCGAGTCCTCGCGCGCGGGAGCGGCTTGGACGAAGTGTTGGGAGATATCATTGTGGCCTTAATGCTCCCGGTTGCGGAAGGTGTTTATGGACACGGGAGTGCCCACCGTCCGGAACCGGGTAGGCCTAGCGTGCTTGGCACCGACCGGAATATCGGGCCATGGATGCTAGGTACCACCTTTTGGGGCAATGTCTCACCCTGGATCAAGTCAAATGCCAAGTGTCATGAGTGCTCTAGCCCGTGTTAGCGGGGATTCATTTTGTGTCGTTTTCATTTCTTTCTTTTATTTCTACACTTCACCCATATTATCCGCGTAGCTAGCACGCGACCTAGGCGAGGCTAGTAGCCACTCAAGCCATCCACCTCCATGTGTTCGATATACCCGCACCCTACACTAACCGTGCACTTGCGGTAAAACGACACCGCGCCCATACCGTAAACGGGGCGCCGGTCAAGTTTTTGGCGCCGTTGCCGAGGAGGCGTTTGGTTTGATATTAGCTTAGCTTGGGTTCGTTAGACTACACATAAAAACACAAAAAAAAATTTTCTTTTTCTTTTTTTATTTTATTTTTTTTAAAAAAAAATATATTCAATAACCAAGAAATTTTTCCCCCACCATTATATTATCTCTTTGTTATTTTCTTGTGCTATTGACGCTCCTATCTAGTTTTCTTATTTTTGTTGTCCAGGTGTCTTTGGTGTAACCATGTGGAGATCAAATTTCGATGCTCAGATGAGAGGCTACAATCCCTATTCATTTTTGGTTTGTGAGACTTGTGGGATGGCGGGGCACGTGTATTATGATTGCCTTGAGAGCCTCCCCCACTCCAAGGCCAAACATTTTCCCACAACCTTAGCCCAAACACCTCCCATCTATTTCCTCAACCTTATACCCCTCCACAAATACAAGAAGAATCAAGCCTCGTGTCTCTCCTTGAAAGTGCCGTGTTTAACCAAGGCCAAATATTACAAAACTTGATGGTACCGATCACCGAGCCGACACCGAGGAGAGGGGATGAAGGAGAGGATATATCCACTTTCATGGTTGAGACCACCATGCCTTCAGCCACCATAGACACATCTCAAGCCGATACCCCATTTTTCCATCACTACCACTTGGATGACGAAGCATTTTTTGATGATGATAGTGAGGATGGGGTGATTTCTATAGGATCTGTGGGAGAGACTTATTGTCTTGATTTGGATACCCCATATGAGTCCTATGAGAGCACCGAGGAGACCACAGAGCTTATGCATACCTGTGAGGAGGATGTGCGTGAGGACGACGACACCACGACCACATACGAGTGGTCCGCTCCACATCCACCTCCAGAGCCATCTCTGTCACAGCTTTATCCTTGGTCGGTGGTCAACCATGAGGATGTCATTCAGGACATCGGGAAGATAGAGGAGCATGAGCATATCATCGAGGAGGATGTGCATGAGGGCTTGGATACGATCGTCCACTTCATGGAGCCCGAGCCACATCTACCTCTACCGTCACGCTCCACTTCTTCTGCGGCTGAGCATCTACTTGAGTATATTGCCCCTATTCAGGGAGATTTTCATACTCACAATCACTCCACATTTGAGTCTCGCTTTTCACGTCATATTTCCTTAGACTCATATATATTTGACACACCATATCTCTCACAGGACACAGGATCGACTTCCCTTGAGGTATGCTGCGGTGTGTCACCACCTGGAGAGCAACTTCACATGGAGAGCGGGGATTTGATCGTCGCTAGCACAGAGGATAGCATACCATTTCCAGGGAGTGTTCGCCACATTTCATATATTTTACCATCATTTACCGGCGACTATCTCTGGGATACTTTTATTTTGGGGAAAGATTTTTTACCATGGACTAATGCACCTCGTCCTTTGCAGGTCGCAGGTGGACACCTACGAGGGATGCTTGGAGGTGCATTGCTTGGGTCCATTGGCACACGTGGCACAGCGCTTCTGGCGGAGCCACAGAAGGAGCAGTTAGAGCAGCTACCTGCCCCACTTCAGATCTTGGATCCGCCTATGCTCAGGTGTATCCTAATCCAGTAGTGTAAAAATTTACCGCTTTCTAGTTTAGATTTGAATAATCTCGTCTCCTCTCATTAGCAAGGGGAGCGTATCTAGGATTTGCTTTTGCATCTTAATAACCCTTCATGTCGTGCCCTTCTATCATTTCACCCCACATCCTCTTACGAGGAGAACGAGACTGTCTCTCCTGCATTCTGATATCTTTCTTTTCCGATTTTCCCCTAGCATATTTCTGCATCACATTGATCATATCATTTTGCTAGCATTGTCATGTTCAGCTTGGGGGAAATTGACTTTTGTGTGCATGTTTTCGTGTGTCGTTGTTGTGTGTTTGTGTCTAGGTGTTCTTTTGTCGTGTTTTATACCTTTTATTTGAGTGTTTCTTTTTCTTTATTTTTTAGTTTCGCTCATGTGTTTTTCGTGTTTTTCATTTTTTTTGTGTCCGTGCACCCCCCCATTTTCATTGCCCTCCCGTATTCACTACTATTGCATTGAGGACAATGCAAGTTTTAGCTTGGGGGAGTCGCACTTCGTGCGTCATTTGTCTCTTTTTCTTCGTTGTTTGAGTCATTTTTCATCGTGTTTTTCTTTTTTCTTTTCTTCTTTTGATCTCTTTCTCCTAGAGATGAACCCTATGATGAATTGCCACGAAAATCACACGCACACTTAGCATAGCTTCGATAATCACATTCACTAACCCTAGGAAGCCGAGTCCATTGCATTTCATGCTTCGTGTGTTCACCTTGCTTTTGTGTGAGTTGTTTGTCGTGACTAGCTAGGGGTGTGCTTCTACTTTGTGATTTTACTTTATATACCTGTCCAGGAATGACCCCTAGATTATCATGCTTCGATATTGAATATGCGGTATTTGCTTCTAATGTCTGCTTCTATATGCATGCTATATATATCGTATACTTCATTTCGCATGTGTCGGGATTCCACAACTAAGGACTAGGATAACCCATTTAGCCCATGCTCTAATTAGCGAGAATAGTTTCCTTTGCCCAAGTGTTTAGATTCTGATTTCTTTTTTGTTTTACTTGGTGCAAATCCCCTCGACGTGTACCATTCTCCCACTTGGGAGAGTACACAAGTGTATAGCCAAAAACCAAAAAATCCAAAAAAATGGGAGAAAAGAAATGAAAACCCCAAAAAGAAAAGAAAAGAAAAATATTGTATAGCGAAAAAGCCAAAAAATATGCAAATACCCAAAACCCAGAAAAATTCCCGTGTGAATATTTTCCTACTTGCCGAGAATAAAGGGAAGGCGAGAATTTGCACCGAGTGTTCTTCTCCACATCATCTCAACCCCCATCGTTTTCGAAAACACTTGGCTTGGGAACTTTTTAGCTAGTATCTAGGCTATAGTGGCGTGATTTCCTTAACCCTAGTTGTGGAGTCCATGACGCATGACATGTTTCGATTCTTTCTCTATTCTCATGCATGCTTGAACCATATATTCACCGCTTAATTCAATTCGAATCGACATTTGGGTCATATCTTGGATCTGTGTATATCGAGCTTTATTGCACAATGTAGATAGTGACACCGTTTGCTAGCACACGACCACGCTCACTCGCGCTTCACCGCGTGTGCCCACGGCACTCGTCTGGACTCGTATTCCTTGGTTTATTGATGTGATTTGGCGTTCGCTTGCTTGGTGTGTCATATTTGATTTTGTTGGCCCTAACGGGTGATCTAGGATATAGAGTTTTCTTTTTCTTTCTTCCTCTCTATTTTTCCCTTCCGAGCTCCTACTCTCACTCGTCTTCCTCGAGGACGAGGAAGAGTTCAGCTTGGGGGATTTTGACGTGCGTTTATATTTCATATATTCACGCACGTTTTCTTTTGTGTTTCTCCATGTTTTTCCGCCGTCTCTTATTCGTTTTCGTATATTTTCCCGTTTTCTTTCACTTTTCTTTGTTTCTCCATGTTTGCAGGAGATTGCCCGCGTAGGGGACGTTTAACGACGATATCTCAAGTCCTCGGAGCAACGGGAGGAGTCACGCGTGATCCAGGGGGTCAAACGGTGAAGTATTCATCTTTCAGCCCCTCACCCGGTCGGTTGGTCATCTCCAACCGATCGGGTGATGCACGCGTGCACCAACCGGTCGCTACCGCAGCTCACAAAGAAGTCACCCGACCGGTTCACAGACCGGTTCAACGGGGGCATGTTCTCTGTCTTTTCGAGCAAAATGCCAACCGATCGGGTGACTCTCACCCGATCGGTTCATCTGTAGCTGAAGATGAGGAGCTGAAGACACGGGCACCAAACCGATCGTTTCACCCGACGACGCTAAGATCCAACCGGTCACTCAAGAACTCACCCGACCGGTTCATCTGACCGGGTGAAGCTCCGCCGTTTTCTGTTTACTATTTGTAACAGATCACCCGATTGGTTGACTTGTCAACCGATCGGGTGGCGCTTTTCCTGCGGGTTTGGACCCGAACCATTAGGGTTTCGAAGTGGGGCTATAAATACACGAGGCTGGCCGACTTGAGGGAGATGGCTCTTCTCAGTTTTTTAGGGCTTTTGCCCCCCTTCTCTTGGGAGTTCTAGGTTAGTTTTAGATTAGGTATTTTGTTCAATAAGTCTTGTATGGGATCAACGATTCACTCAAGATAAGTATTTCTTTCACTTGTTCTCCATTTTTGTATTGTATTTCTTTTGCTTCATGATGAATGTTTGTGTGTGTTTTGTGTTGTTTGTTTATATGTTTTTCATCAGGGAGTAGTATTGATGAACCCTAATACGGGTTAGGGTAGGATTGTTGCTTGGGAATTTACATTAGACTTGGTTGCATGGCACGTGTTCGATGAAATGTGTCAATGGGGATTTCTAGTAATCTGGGTCCAATTCGTACGGCAACACACTAGATGTGTTGGGGATTGGGGTCCGGTGCTTGTCCTGCCAAGATCCGCTTCGATGTATTGCTAGAAATCATATTTGACCTATTTGGCCATTAGGGTTACGCGGGGGTGTTTCATTGTCATCGGCGGGAAAAAGACCGCCTTTGACCGTCGGGCCGAGGGGGAATAAACTTGGCGGTTGACTCCCTAGCCATAGCTCACGCCCCCAGCGTAGACATCGAGTCCTCCTCGCGCGCGGGAGCGGCTTGGACGAAGTGTTGGGAGATATCATTGTGGCCTTAATGCTCCCGGTTGCGGAAGGTGTTTATGGACACGGGAGTGCCCACCGTCCGGAACCGGGTAGGCCTAGCGTGCTTGGCACCGACCGGAATATCGGGCCATGGACGCTAGGTACCACCTTTTGGGGCAATGTCTCACCCTGGATCAAGTCAAATGCCAAGTGTCATGAGTGCTCTAGCCCGTGTTAGCGGGGATTCATTTTGTGTCGTTTTCATTTCTTTCTTTTATTTCTACACTTCACCCATATTATCCGCGTAGCTAGCACGTGACCTAGGCGAGGCTAGTAGCCACTCAAGCCATCCACCTCCATGTGTTCGATATACCCGCACTCTACACTAACCGTGCACTTGCGGTAAAACGACACCGCGCCCATACCGTAAACGGGGCGCCGGTCAATGACGCGATTTGGGTGATCATAGATCGATTGACCAAATCTGCGCACTTTATTCCGTTCCGAGTGGGACAGTCCACTGAGGCGCTAGCAAGGAGATATATGGAGGTAAATTCTTTTACTCTCCGTTTTATTTCCTTTTCCTAGTTTGGATAGTGATGTAACGTGAATCGTGCAGGAGGTCGTGCGACTTCATGGAGTCCCCGTGAGTATCGTGTCAGACAGAGACACGAGGTTCACATCTCAGTTCTGGCAGAGTTTGCAAAAGAGTTTGGGTACGCGTTTGAGTTTCAGCACGTCGTACCATCCGCAGACGGATGGCCAGTCCGAGAGGACGATTCAGATTTTGGAAGACATGCTGAGGGCGTGCATGTTGGATTTCAAGGGGTCGTGGGAGGACCATCTACATTTGGTAGAGTTTTCTTACAACAACAGCTTCCAGGCGAGTATTGGCATGGCACCTTTCGCCGCTCTTTATGGGAGGAAATGTCGATCGCCATTGAGTTGGGATGACGTTGGTGATCGGGAGTTGTTGGGACCTGAGATGATCGTGGAGGCCGTGGATATCGTCAGGAATATTCGGGAGAGGTTGAGAATTGCTCAGGACCGTTTTAAGCATTGGGCGGATGCTAAACGTCGTCCTTTGGAGTTTCAGCCGGGCGACCATGTGTTCTTGAAGATTTCCCCGAATCGTGGTGTGATTCGTTTTGGGAAGCGAGGGAAGTTGAGCCCGCGATACATTGGACCGTTTGACATTTTGGAGAGGGTTGGCGAGGTAGCTTATCGCTTGGCCTTGCCGCCATCTTTGGAAGGAGTTCACAATGTTTTCCATGTGTCGCAGCTTCGTCGATACATTAGCGATCCATCTCATGCTGTGGATTTTTCGGAGATTACCGTTCGCCTCGATATGACGTATGACTAGCATCCAGTGCAGATTCTGGACAGGCGTCAAAAATCGCTTCGGAACAAGATTGTCAATCTTGTGAGGGTGATGTGGCGACACGGCTCACCTGGAGAGTCTACTTGGGAGAATGAGGATGAGATGCGAGAGCGTTTCCCACTTTTGTTTCCGGACACGTGAGTGTTTGGAAATTCCGAGGACGGAATTTTTCTTAAGTTGGGGAGGATGTAACGACTGGTTTCCTTATATCTGGATTATTATAATATAATATATGTTTAGGTGGATTTTCTCCTTTTGTGTGGTTTTCGTCTCCGTAACTTTCATTTTCGATCGTTTCGTCGTGTTTTCTCGTTTCTTCTTTAGGATCGTCGATTTCAAAGTGTGTCATTCGTGACGGGCTTCATAACGGTCGTATCTTACTGTTAGATCAAGCCTAGGAGTCTTAGGAATCGATTCCGGAGCTCCGCGCTCCGTATCGGAACTTTTGGTGCTTATTAGCCGGGGTAAGAAGGGGCACCGACCGACTAGATGACGATCCAGTCGGTCGGCAATCCTTCTTGGACCGACTAGTTGGCTTTCTAAATTATTCAGGAGTTACTGTTTATCGTTAGTCGGTCTAAGAACGTTGGTTGACCGACTAGGTTGCAAACTAGTCGGTCAGCAATGCTTCTTTAACCGACTAACTCATCATCTAAATTTTAGTATCAGTACTGTTCACTCTTAGTCGGTCTAAGAACGTTCATCGACCGACTAGATGTCAAACTAGTCGGTCAGTAGTTGTTCATCGACCGACTAAATCCAAATCCTATTTTCGTTCAGAAGTTACTGTTTACACTTAGTCGGTCTGCGTTGGTCGACCGACCGACTAGTTGCCAAACTAGTCGGTCAGTGGTTGCTCTTTGACCGACTAATCTGTGTTAAAACCCTAATTTCTGGGCAGCCGCCAGCCCAACCTATTTAAACCCCTCCCAAACGTTTTCTTCTTCCTCCACTCGACCCTAAACCCTAGTTTCTCCCCCATTGAGCCCCCTTCTTCCTCAAACCCTTATTCCTTCATTCCAAGCCCTAAATCCATCATCTAAACCATCCATCAACTCATTCTACCTCTCATCTTCCCCAAAATCTCATCAAATCCCCAAAATCCCCCAAAAACCCTAGTTCTCCAAACTTCTCCATTCGTTTCCAGATCTGGTCCTTAGGTTCTCCGGAGTGTTTCTTCCGCCTCCTCTCGGTAAGAAATCGATCTCTTGATGTTTTCATAACCTATTTGTATTTTTATGAAACCCTAATGAATGAATGTTGTTTTGATGATTGTTTTCCCATAACAGCGATTTTCCCGTAGATTAGCATCCGCGAGACGAACCTTCGTGATCGTCATCCCCGGTGCTAGGCAAGTGAAACTTGCCACTTAGGGTTTAGGCCATGTTTTAGGCCATTTTGCTTGTTGTAGGCGTAAAAGAGGCTAGGCGACGAAATGATACTTGCCTAGGCGCAAATTGGGGAACTAGCTTGACAACGAAGCTAGTTCCGACGTATATCATGTTGCACAATTACCATGTCATGTTTAATCTCTATTAACGGTACGCAAATTAGTTGTCATGTCATTTCATTCTTAAAGTGTTTCTATGATTGCGTAGCTTCGCTACAATGCTTGTGTTCCTGGCTCGTGCTCCAGAAGCGGGCCATGTGTTGGTTGATAGCCAATGCCCGTATTGCTTGTTCCCGGCTAGGTGCACCCCTACGCCCAATGTTTATGAATCGTGAACTAGAATGCGAGCTCCTGTGCGGGGCAACCCCGGCTCATTTACTGGGCTCATGTTCGGGGACCCTGGCTCGATTACATGTGGGTATTGGGGGTAAGAGTTAAGCGGCCATTCAACTGGGAGTCTGCCCGATCAGCAACTGCAGTGGTAAGGCGTAAACTCTGGGTTTGGGGTAGTTGTTAAGCGGCCACTCAGCGTGAATGTGAAACCGTTCAGCTGTAAGGCTTAAACATCTACAAAACAACTTGAAACGTGACTAGTGAATTGATTGAGTTTGATAGTAGCTTGGCTACTCTTGTCTTGTCCCGAAAATTGTTCTATTGTACAAATTGTCTTACCATGTCGTGATTGTGCACTCATGTTACAACTGCCATGTCATGCATACTATAACTGCTAGGTTGCTAGTGCCTTACTTTCAGTTTCCTTGTCCAAGTCTTTTAGACTTACTGACATGTGCCCCTTTACTCTTTTGGGTGACACATGTTAGATCCTGAGCCTGAGTACCTTGTTGAGGACGAGGTGTTTGCTGACGCCGAGCCCGAGCTTGTGTTTGACGGGGAGTACGTGGACACTGGGGACCAGTCCTAGTGTTTTCGTTGTGTTTCCCTTTTTGTTTAGACTGTTGTTTTGTTGTCGGTGCGTGGCACCTATACTTTGTTCTGTCGTTGCTTTTGTTGGCCTTGTTCTGGGCCTTTAGACTCTTTCTTTTAGCCTGGTGGCTTTTCTGGATGTTGGACTTATTTTTCGTGTTGGACAATTTATGAGAAATGAGAATTTTATTTCTGTCTCTCCTTTTATTATTATTGTTGCTCCGTTGTGGTTACATGGACCTGCTTATGTTTTATTGACGCTTATCGGGTTTGGGGCTTCACAGCTCCACTCTTGTGCGGACCTTCTCACGTCTCGCCTCCATTTTTGGGAAGCGGGTCGTGACAGCGGTATTCTGTGCAAATGTAGTGATTGTGGAGGGGGCACAAACATGAATGCGGGGAAGTGCATATGTGTGGGTGGGTGGGTGTGTGTTGGGTGTGGGGGGGGGGGTAAAAAGTGAAATGTGAGGGGTTTTTTTAGCAAAAAGAGGAAATGGACGGTATTCTGCGAAAATGTAGTGATTGTGGGGGGTTTGAAAACCAAAGAAAAAACAAAACAAAGTTGGGGGGAGACATGGCCAAATGCTGGACACTTTTTATCCCCTTCATTTTCTACGGCTCACCCTCATAAACAAAGGCCAAGGTTTTTTGGTTTTCCCAAAACACTCATCTCAACCCTTCTTTTACCAAGATTAAATCCTAGCCATTCTTCTATCAACCTCTTTATACGTCAGCACTACATCAGCTTGTCTTAGTCAGCCCTAGAATTCAAAAAAGGCCATCAAATGTAATATAGATTTTTTCCTTTTGGATACCCATGGTCATTGTCAGAAAAATTAATGACAGTTAATGTTTTGCTAATAGCCCTTGTAGGTAAAACATTTCTCATAAGGGAGGTGATTTAGAATTTGGGAATGCTCGAGAAGTGGTTTCATGTATGCATTCAAATGTAACGATGTTCAGCTAGTTGCACTCGATAAGGATGTCAGTTTGCAAAATACTTTTGCTTTTCAGATGTACCTGATGTTACAGTTTGGCCAGAATTTGGTTTTCGTGGAAGCTTGATGGTTTATACATAATGACAGAACCAGATGTATAAGAAAACCATCGAGTCGTCAAGATAATAGATTAAACCAAGCGTCGATATAACAGATATCCTAAATGTAATCTAACATGCAACACACACACACACAAACACAAACACACACACACACACACAAAATCAGTGAGTAAAAGTATTGAGGAAAGAAAATGAGCCATATGATTCGTTAAGTTGTTTTCATGTTTACACACACACACACACAAAATCAGTGAGTAAAAGTAGTGAGGAAAGAACATGAGCCGTATGATTTGTTAAGTTGTTTTCATGTTTACACACACACACACACACACACACACACACACACACACAATCAGTGAGTAAAAGTATTGAGGAAAGAACATGAGCCATATGATTCGTAAAGTTGTTCTCATGCTTTATAGGAGAGTCTAATTTTGATGTACTCGATAACTTTTGAAAACCTTTGGTTAGCATTCAGCATTTCTTTTGCAGCTTATATAGCTGATATCCCATTAAACATTGTTGAAATGTAAAGCAAGTTATTTCTTTTCTAACGGACGAATTATTCGCAGGCATCATTGGATCATCTAAGAATGAATGGTTGCCAGAATTCTGTTATTAACGGCAGAAAAATATTCCTGACAGGCATAATAGATGCCTACCTGAACTCAAAATATGGTCAAGAAAAATGCATCAACTTCTTGAAAAAAAGACAAATTTAATTTAATGTCAGACACAATATCCAACAAATTTCATTAACCACGAGTTCAATTCATCACAGAGCTGGGTATCAAAGGCCACAAAATTTCAACATCAAACTGAATATACAAATGGAGGCTGTTCCCAGGTCTTATGTGGCAATTTCTATATCTGTCGCCTTTGCTTCTTATGTATTATTGTACAACATGACATGTTTTTATTTTCTTGTGGGGTTGTATGGGCCGAACTGTGAACTGTGAGCCGCCTTCCGAATATTATACATCAAAACAATCAGAGATAGAGTAAGGCATTCTTGACTGCTATGGTGTTATCTTTCCGATTTCAGTGGTACCTACTGGCGAGTTGGGGCAGCCATCGCCTGCTGCTCTTCCGAGCTCATTTAGAGCTCTCTTTGCATATATTATGAATGCAACTATTAGAACCACCACGATGACTAAGGATATGACATTGTAGAATATCTCCACTGTGCTCATCTTGTAATTTCCATAGTGCATATTGGCCAGTGTTCGTATCAATCTCCTACTGCACCAAAACATCATCATATAAGAGAACACAATGAATGAGTGGTTTCTTTCTTTGATTGAATGCAATTAACTGTTCGTTTGAGTGTGAAAAATTAAATGAAAGATTAGCTTGATACATCACATGACACTATATTATGGAGAAGACGGTGACATATAAATGTAGATAAAAGCTTCAGGTACCATTCCAGCAATTAAATGACAAATGTAAGGTCCAAATTTCATGCTTGTCACCACAATGACATAATTGAAGAGTG
This sequence comes from Scilla litardierei, assembly GCA_030789695.1. Classification (NCBI taxonomy): domain Eukaryota; kingdom Viridiplantae; phylum Streptophyta; class Magnoliopsida; order Asparagales; family Asparagaceae; genus Scilla; species Scilla litardierei. The sequence continues at coordinate 89,974,109 of CM061139.1, forward strand.
CAAAAGAGTTTTGTTGTTGGAGATTCTAAAGAGTGCAACAACACGAAATTGTTGGAGAAAAAGAGTTTTAGTTGGGAGAGGTGCTGAAAAAGTTAGCAAATAAAAAAGTTAAGGAAAAAATAAAAAACTGAAAATGTAGCTTGCTCAATCACCCCTAATATCATCTTAATTTTAACTAAAAAATAAAAAATTTTTGCAAATTTATATTTAGAAACTCAACATTACAGTAAGAAGATCAAAGCTTTGACACAGATTTGAATACCTCAAAGTTAAGGAAAATGTAGCTTGCTTATTTAATCAGTGGCCGACATCATGGTTTGACCACCCACATCTCCGCCAGTCCTGGCCTTCCTCGGAGGCCTGCCACATGGCCACCATCCATTAGTAGTTCCTCTCCTCCCTGACTTTCACCTCCGCCATCCATTTCCCACTGAACTATGTCATCCACTTTTGCTTCCCATCGATGTCAGTGATCTTCGGGTCGAAAGCCCGATCGAACCTAACCTCAAGGGCGGTGACCCGATTGCTGCGTTTCCCACTGAACTATTTCATCCACTTTTGCTTCCCATCGATGTCAGTGATCTTCAGGTCGAAAGCCCGATCGAACCTGATCTCAAGGGCGGTGACCCGATTGCTGAGTGATTTAAGGTAGAGCTCGGCCTCATGTCATTCTTGCAACCTTTAATAGGAGATGTCAACTAAAGGTTTTTTATTCACCAAATCTATTTATTCTTACAAATGAATTCGAGAGTTATTTGTGCAATTATCCACATGCAATTAACCGTTGCCTTGAGCATCGAGAAATAAAAGCATAAAAAATATCAAAAACCACATAACTACTAATAATAACTCCTAATTCACATGTATATGTGAGTTAGAACTTCATAATTTTGTCAACTAAAGCATCACCATTTCTATTGCGGTTGTACTTCAAAAGAAAGTAAACAGACTTACTGGGCTTGCACAAAGAAGGCTTGAACAAAGAAGAGTAGTAAGGATAACCCCAATCAATGGTGTAAACGTGATAATCCATTCTGTGAATGTAGGGAAGTACTTATGTTACAACACTGACAAAAACAGAAACTTCTGTTAGCGACCGTCAATAGTAAAAAGGATGTATATCTTGAAGCACAACTTTATTGATAATGTTTAATTACCTCCAACAATAGTTGTGACCAAGATGACCTAGAAAGTGCTGTTGGCCAAACCCTGAAGGAAAAATAACTGCACATATTAAAACATGAGAATTATTGATAACAACAGCCAATTAACCATAATGTTGTTACCACGACATCAACGGGAACAATCTGGCATTTTAATTCACCAACAAATTATATGAATAAGCTAAGTAACACCGATACAATTAACTCGCATTTTAATTCACCAACGATAAATCAAGCAAAATCCTTAATAATTCACAATGGATAATACATTTTGATTATGTAAATCAAAAATTTTGTACTCACCTACTTCATCTTCCCGTCAGTGATGTGGTTCGGTCCAATATGTATTTTGCTTGATGAAGCCTAATGGTAACCAAATATTGAAATGAAGGTATCCTAAATGAAGGTATCCTAAACTGGATTTCAACTCGATTTCTACAAAGAAATTAACCAAATGTTAGAGAGGGATGCATCGCCAAATAATCGCATGGAGTGTCAACAAAGCATATATAAAGTATTTGTTTTCTTCTAATCATTTAACAATTGATACATAAATGTCAAGTAATCATCATACACGAACTGATTAGTTGATCCTAAAATTTGAAACTGGATTCCATGATTAATTAGAACCTAGATCCCACGGACAAACTACAATATCTCCCAATTACTTGCGTGGATAATAAAAACTAAAAAGAGCAAAAGAAAAGGAGCAAAATGCAGCATAGAATACAGAAATGTTAATAGTTAGCCCAAAGATTTACATCGAAAGCTTGAAAAATGTTCTTGCACACTACCAAATTCCTTGTTACAAATTTTAGTTCATAACAAAGAGGATTTATGAAGCAAGAAACAAAGTGGAACCATCTAAGAGCATAAAAACACAAATTTTACTGGAAAAAGTCGAGGAAAGACGACAATAAATTTGCTGGAAAATTTGAAATGTAAAGAGCCAATACATAAAAGTAGAAAAAATTCTCACCTACTCGATCTTCATTTACAGTAGAAGATGAAGATAAGGTCTGTTATAACTTATTTAAAAAATTCTACCTGCAAATTAACATTACACATAACAAAGAAATGGGAGGCCCTTTCTACCTGTAAATTAAAAAAAATCTCACCTTTAAGCTCTATTAGGGCTTAGGGCGTTTGATGGCGAGAAAGAAGATGAAGATGTGATCTGACCCCGGCTCACCGTTGGGGTTCATCTTCACGTGCATCAGAGTTCATCTTCACGTGCATCACAAAGCCTGATTGCATGTTTTTGGGTTCTCTTGGTCAAGTATTGAGTCTGTGATGAGGATCGAGCCAGGGGCGGCCCTGTTCCTATTCGATTGCGAGCAAAGGAACCTACAATTGGTATCAATAAACAAAAAATAAAGAAAAAGAATAGCACCCATCCGACCTGTTAAAGATTTGAGAGGAAGAGAGGAAGAGAATACCTTAGAAAAACCACAAAATTTCAGGTTCTAATGTAGAGATTGCTAGATGTGTGCGGAGCTAGAGATTGAGAAGTTTTGTGAGAAATAATCTATCCTCAGCGGAGCCCCAGCTGCAGGACCATGAGCTTGGGTCATCAAAGAGACTGGCCTAAGCTCCTGCCAAATATGATCCTGCATTTTCCCCATCATTTGAAATCTAAAGTACCCGATGAACTCAGGACAGATTGAGAAGACAATGTAGAACCTGGACTATGATGCTTGCAATTATTCTCAACTGACTTGTTGCAGAAAGACGACATAAATTGATAGCTCAATTCCTGGTTCCAAGCATCTATCTCTAACTTTCCTTTTCTTTCTTCTATTTCATCTCTCACAATTCCTGGTTCCCATCAGCTGAGAATCATAAAGAAAAATCAGTTTTACAACTGTGATTTTGATGAAGAAAAATCAGTTGCAAAATAAAATACTGATCCAACCAACACAAGATCTCGTGATGAAGGCTTTGTCGTTGTTGCAATTACTGCAACTCTCACAAGCTATGATATGTATCCAAAATTCAAACCAAAATGGAAACACTTGAATTTTCTAGTTTATTGATTGATCCATAAAAATGTAGAGACATATGGAATATAAATTAGCATGTATAAGTTTCTCATATGTCCAAAAACAGCAACTTAGTAAATTATTATAAAGACGATCAAAGGAAACTGCTTATAGTTTCAAAATAGTTCATATTAATTATCAAAGGCAACTTTGTAGTTTAGTAAGTTTAGTTCTATTGAACAAAAATCTCATATAGTTTATTAAAAAGAGATTTTAAACATATTGAGCATAACAATAATGCTGAACATAAAGATTCCTGAAAGCATCATCTAATTAATTGGTCTTCACCTTTCCTCACAAAAGACCTGTAAAAACAACAAAGAGAGAATCCACCATAATGCAATCATGTAGGTAATTATGTTAGTAACAATCCTATCAAATCCCCCGAGAAAGCATATCATGTATTAAAGATTGCGAAATTACATCATGTATTATGCAAGTTTGTTAAAAAATGAGAACATGATGTTAAAGTTTTTTACTATAATACATACGACTTAATTTAACATCATGTATTATGCATACTGCATGTGATACATACAGGTTAATTTAACATTGAACAAAAACATTGCATGTCTCCCACCATGTATTATGCATAATACCGGTGTGTTGATCGTTCCCCGGGATGCACACGCACCCGGGACAAGCGACTCGTAGTCTTCCCGCAAGCGCACGGTGTAGCGGCGAGCGGGTATCGAACTCAGGGAGGAACAATGACAGTGTCTCTTTCCAATCACCTAGCTATCAAAATGGTCGAGAATAGTTTGTGATATAATGGTCGCAATCGTTCAATTGTAGAAAGAAATATCAATTAAAGAAAATGTCTAGGGATAGGGAATCACTGCTACAGACCGTATCTCATCGTTGTGATTCGTAGATTTCATCATTGCTAGACTTGAATCTCAGGTGAACTAGTCACAACTAAATGTAGAACCAAGCTCACGCTCTCGCGCTATTGCCGGTCTATAGCAAACCTAGGGTAGGTCCCAATCTCTTGCAAACCCTAACCTAAGCTGCTAGCGTGAAGAACGACATCATCGTTCAATCGTATCTCGAGCCCACTCTCGTGCAAACTCGAGCTACGACCTAAGTTGAGATAGTTCCTACCCGTCCAATCTCTTGCAAATGGGCATTAGTATAGAATCACGATTGAAAACCCTAGCTTTGGTCCAATCTCTTGCAAACCAATTCTAGAGGAGTCCAATCGTAAATCTATATCGAATTTCTAGGGCTTCCTATAAATTGGGACCCAATCTCTTACAAATCCCAATCGATATGAATACCTAGCTATCCGTAATTAATCAATCCTAACTTAACCTTAATCAATTCTAGCAAGAATTTCACCAATTCATCACAATTTAGGAATAGGGTCTATAGGGTTCATCCCTACGCCCTAAGACGATAAAACTACTCACTAATCGTCATGCAATTCATAAGAAAATCAATAACAAAATCAACACAATTCATTGCAATAGAGAAATTATCAACAAAAATGGGGCGTTTGATAAGAAGAGAGACAAACCAATGAGAATCCAATAGCATCCAACAAAAGTAGCCTTTTTAATCTCTCCAAAAGAACTAAATCTAATGATCTAAAAAGCTCTCAAAAAAGGCTGCCAAAAGTATCCAAAAAGTCCTCCCAAACTAGGGCAAAATCTGGGTTTAAATACCCCTCAAAATCGCCCAGAAAATCGTGACAAAAATGCCCCTGTGCAGCCCAGAAATCGCACTTTACGCAGCAGGCGGAGCGGCTTACTCGGTCGAGTGACAAATGTCACTCGGCCGAGTGACAAACCCTGTACATTTACAGTAAGTCGGGGATTTTCGGGGGTCTGTCTTTGGAAGTGACTCGGCCGAGTGGCTTTACTCACTCGGCCGAGGGGCATTCGGTACTCGGCCGAGTCGGAACCCTCAATCGACTGACGGATTCCAGTAAGTCGGCTCCTTCGATGGGTGGATTTTCCCGTGCCACTCGGGCGAGGGGATCTCCATACTCGGCTGAGTGGACTATCGTCACTCGGCCGAGTGCACGCTGATTTCCATCTGTGGTACGTGTCCGGTCTGGTCGGCCGAGTGGTCTTCTTGCTCGGCCGACTGAGTGCTTCACCCGGCCGAGTGACATGCTGTAGATGCACAATCTTCATCATTTCGCCTCCTCGTCGCTCCTACGAAGTTCCTTCTTCTTCCACTTGTCTTCCATTGCCGAATAGCCCTCAAAAGAGCCTTGGGTGACACTACGGAGTGGGTGCAAATCCTCTTGATCTCAAAATCACTCCGAATCGCTCCATATCTCCTGAAATACGACAAAAACAAGAAATCGTGAAAAGCATCGCAATATTGTCGAATAATCGTGTAAAACGCGATATGAGCGATCAAAGTGGCATGCAAACATGCAGAAAAAGGGTGTAAAATATGGAATGATCAAAATCCCCCAAGCTTACCTCTTACTCGTCCTCAAGGAAGATGAGTAAAAAGCGAACCCGACAGGCAAAATAATGGAAAAGAAGGAAAATAAAAATAAAAATAAAATAGAAAGCGAAGAAGGGGGGGTGCTAGATCATTTTTTTCTCAGGACGTGGGTTTTGCTTACTCATATAGAATTCATCGAATATAAAACACATGTCACAGACTTTTATCTCGATATAATAGTATAATGATGCATTCAAAATAGAAAAACCCCAAAAAATCAAAATAGCATGAAATATGGAATCGTTCTAGGATTAACATCGTCTGAAGCATCTAAAGCGGTATGCATAACCATAGATCACACACTTTTCAATTGAATACTTTCTATAAGGAGTATAAGAGATATCACACAATATGGAATAGTAAGAATAGAAAAGTATGGTTTTCATGAAATGATTGCTAAGTGTCGATTTCTGGATTTCGTAAAATTTCTAGTGATCTTACCAAGTATAGAAAATTACATAGCTTAGGTTGTCATGCACAGTCAGGTAGTCACTCACACACACACCATCGGATCTCCTCCCCCAAGCTTATCCATAAGCGTGGTGGAATAAACAAATCAATATGTACATTCCCCATTTCTTTTGAAGCTCCAAAAAAATTAAAACTAAAAACAAAAGAGGGAAGAAAGAGAGAAAGAGTATGAGATGTGATCGTTTATAAACTTCTTTTCTCTTTTCTTTTCTTTTTCTCAATTTTTCTATTTTTCTTCTCTCTTTTTTTGAATAAACATATATACATAAGCGAATAAGCGATCCCAAATCAAAAGAGAGAAGGATATACATGTATATATTTTTATTTCTTTTTGATTTTGGGGAATTGGAGCATGGGATATAATAGCGGGGAAATGCCGACAATAGACTTGCTAAGGGGGGTTCACCAATGAATTTCGAATAGAGAAATAATGCTCAAGGTATGTGGAGAAAGAAATAAATGTATCACTCGGTTCACTCTATAGGACGTGCACGACAACTTTCAGCAGAGTAATATAATCTACTCAGTTTAATCTCAAAAAGTAAACTAGTCCAGATATATCATAATAGCAAACATTCAATCAACCTGAAGGTGAAGCGTACAATTCATGCAATAAGAAGTGATACGAGAAAGGAAAGCAGTACTCCAGATATAAGCAATCAATGCGTGAAGCTTGGTGTGTTTTCTATGAAAAGCATACATATGAATCATCAGACATCAGCTACTAGCAGAATTTCATCCATATTCATACAGAAAAAGAGTGAGTTACTATTTCAAATGCAAAGCAGAACATAGCATATGATATCTGAAACAAAAGCTAGGACATGACAAAATAGCATGCATACAGAGATAAGCCAACACCACGTCATCATCATCACAGAAAAGTCATCTCTAGCAAAAGATGAAAGAAACAAAGATAAAAGAAAATAGAACTATATGTACAATGCAGCACACTCAAAAAAGGATAAGAAAACGTGATGCATGATAAAAAAACGAAAAAGTGGTGAAAATAAGTGCAAAAGTGGAAAGAAAATGTGAGAAATCAAAAAATAAAGGGCGGCAAAAAAAAATAAAAAGTGTGAGAATTCACTCCCCAAGCTGAAGTGCACAGTGTCCTCAATGTGCGAAGTGTAGCACACCGAGAGACGTGAAGTGGGTGGGGTGGGTGAGGATGCATGCATGATGAAAAAGAAAGAAAAACGAGAAGAAAATAAGATGTTAAAGAATGTGATGCATGCAAAGATCAGTATGGTTCAGATATAAGTGTCCCCAAAAAGTCTCTCCCTCACTCCCAAAAAGATATAAAAAGATATGATCAGAAAGGCACCAAAGTAGTACGTGCAGGAGGGGGCAAAAATCACCAGGCCCAAGAACAAACAGGCAGCAAAATGAATAAAATATCAGAGGCATCAAGAGTGTGCCTAAGCTAGTGGTGGTGCACCAGCACCGTCCTGTGGCAGAGGTGGTGGTGGAGGTGGTGGGCGTGGTAGGTGCTGGGTGGATGTCGGTGGTGGGGGCAGACGCGCCAGAATCTGATTCAGGCAAGCCTGAATATCGGGAAGGATGGCGACGCGGGTCTGCATAGAACTAACTGTGGCGGAGAGAGCCCTAAAGTCCCCTCTAAGTCCACTAACAGCCCCCTCAAGAGCACAAATGCTCTGAACTAGAGTGTCGGGGGATGGTGGAGCAGAGGGACGCATAGGTCTAGCGGGTGAAGTGCGGGGCTGTCTCACGCGGGCAGTGTAGAGGACGGGTCCAGCAGGGTAGTGGGGTAGTGGTGCTGTGCTCACTACGTGATGCCCAGCCTCGGTGTGAGGCTGGGATGTAGGCTGTGTCTAAGCAGAAGCAGCAGCAGATATGCTAGTATCGGACGGATGTAAGTATCCACCGACACCGACAGAAAATCACGCCATCCCACACTGTCGTACAACGTGAGAAGCCCCTCAAGTACCCCTAGGCGGTCTAGGTCGGCTAGGTGTGCAAACCTAGAGGGTACTATCGAGCGATGGCAGATAAGCTCGAATCTGGCATGGTGTGCGTCATTTCGAAACGTAATCCCCATCGGCCCGATGGCGGGTGCGGGTGGAGGGACGAGATCAGCAGGGATCGGCTGTGTAGGTGGTGGTGGGCTAGGTGGAGGGAAGTCCTCACTAGTGGAAGAAGGACCAGGATCATTGGTCCTCTTCCGCTTCAAAGCGGTTCCCCGTGTACGTGGCCTAGTGCGCGGCGGCATATGTGCCACGAGACGTGTCCCAACCAAATAAGTAATGTGACATGCTAAATGATGGAACGAGTATACCTGAACACGCCGCGAGAAAAATCAGCAGTGTGTGCGAAGAGACACATCCTCCGCGAAGCTCAAAGCGCGTCCAAAAACTCCCCAAAGCTCCCCCAAGCTAGCCTACAAGTCAAACGATCAAATCAGCAAATAATATTCAATATATATGGGGGAGATAGGGGATAATAGATAGATATGGAAATTAATTTGAATTTGGGGTTCACGGGCGTACAAATCAAGAGAAATGGGGATAAATGGGGTTTTTGGGGCAAAATAGGGGTGATAGGAGGCGGCGCCGGCGATGGGGGGGTGGCCGGTTGTCGGCGGTCGATGGGGCGTCGGTCACCAGTGAGTGGGGGCCTGCTCGGGCATCGGCGTGGGTGAATCGGGCGAGGGGAAAGTTGGCGTGGGCGAGGGAAGCGCAATCAGCAGCGGGCTCGGGCGGAATTTGGGAAACTTTGGTATCGTAAATCGCGCCTGCTGCGCTTCCGCTTATATAGGAAATGTTACGACTCGGTGACGTGCTTTTATATTTCATATATTCACGCACGTTTTCTTCCGTGTTTTCCAGCTATTTCCCGCCGTCTTGTATTCATTTTCTCGTGTTTTCTTGTTTTCGTTCACTTTTCCGTGTTTTTCGTATTTTGCAGGAGTTTACCGGTGTAGGGGACATAAAACGACGATATCATGAGTCTTCGGAGCAACGGGAGGAGTCACGCATGATCCAGGGGGTCAAACGACGAAGATAGCATCTTTCAGCCCCTCACCCGACCGGTTGGTCACTTCCAACCGATCGGGTGATGCATGCGTGCATCACCCGGACACAAGCTGAAGCGGGCAGAAAGTCAACCGGTCGGTTCAGAGGCCGGTTCACAATGCCCCAACTCTCTGGAATTTGATGCTGAATGCCAACCGATTGGGTGACCTTCACCCGATCGGTTCACTTGTAGCCAATTCTTCCAAGCGACGACCCAGAGAGCTCACCCGACGGTTCACTAACCGTGTGAAGTCGACATAAGTCTCTGTCTTTTTGGGCATAATTCCTGACGTGCATTTATATTTCATATATTCACGCACGTTTTCTTTTGTGTTTCTCCATGTTTTTCCGCCGTCTCTTGTTCGTTTTCGTGTATTTTCCCGTTTTCTTTCACTTTTCTTTGTTTGTCCATGATTGCAGGAGATTGACCACGTAGGGGACGTTTAGCGATGATATCCCAAGTCCCCGGAGCAACGGGAGAAGTCACGCGTGATCCAGGGGGTCAAACGGCGAAGTATTCATCTTTCAGCCCCTCACCCGATCGGTTGGTCATCTCCAACCGATCGGGTGATGCACGCGTGCACCAACCGGTCTCTGCCGCAGCTCACAAAGAAGTCACCCGACCGGTTCGCAGACCGGTTCAGCGGGGGCTATTCTCTGTTTTCTCGAAGCAATGCGCCAACCGATCGGGTGACTCTCACCCGATCGGTTCATCTGTAGCTGAAGAAGATGAGCTGAAGACACGGATGTTCAACCGACCGATTCACCCGACTGCTTCAAGATCCAACCGGTCACTCAAGAACTCACCCGACCGGTTCATGTGATCGGGTGAAAACTCGCCGTTTTCTGATATGTATTTGTAACGGATCAACCGATCGGTTGACTTGTCAACCGATCAGTTGATGCGACGGCCTATATATAGAACCCCTAGGGTTCCAGAAACCGGGGAGTTGCTGTTTTTCTACTGTTTTATTTCCTTGTGACGGCTGTAATTGTTACCCTTTTGTAAGTTTTCAGATCTTTCTAAAATTTTAGTATTATCTTTATGACTCTATTACTTCCGCATTGCAATTATCCGATTACGATTCTAACGGTTAAATTTCATTTAGATTGCTTTTTCATGAATTTTTGTGAGTAGTTCCCAAATCTGGGATTTTGGTGGAAACCCCTTCGGGGGCTCTCCCCGATGCATCCGTAGGGTTAGGAAATCGATAGAGAGTAGGAATCTAACGGTTACGCGGGGTGTTTCATTGTCATCGGCGGGAAAAAGACCGCCTTTGACAGTCGGGCCAAGGGGGAATAAACTTGGCGGTTGACTCCCTAGCCATAGCTCACACCCTTAGCGTAGACGTCGAATCCTAGCACGCGGGAGCGGCAGGATGAGACGTTGGGAGTTATCGTTGCGGGCTTAGTGCTCTCGGGATCGATCAGTGTTTATGGACACGGGAGTGCCCACTGATCGAATCCGGGAAGTCCGGTGTATCATCCTGGGCACCGACCGGAATATCGGGCCCACGGGACGCCGGTACCACTTTCAGAGGCAACGTCCCACCATTAGAACCTAATCCCGATCGCTATCCATACCCGTAGGCTGCGTCGGCGAGAGTCTCTCGTCGGGTTGGAAACCAAAGTCCCGGGTTTACTTTCTTTTCCTTCTTACGCTTTTATTTCCTTTCGTGACAACCATCCACCGATTCGGGCTAGCTCGCCCCTCGGGGTGATTTTGGTCCTACCTGACCCAAGCACAACCTCGCCTCCCTGAGTTCGATATTCCCGCACCCTACACTAACCGTGAAACTTGCGGTAAACGACACCGTGCCGCCGCATCTCTCGCGGGCGCCCCGGTCAAGTTTATGGCGCCGTTGCCGGGGAGGCAACGTGCTTGATATTTTAGGATCTCTTGAACCCTCGTGTCTAGCTCACATCCCTACCTCGCGATAATTTTCGCATTCTCCTTTTTCTTTTTCTTTTTGTTTTTCTTATTTTTATTTCTTATTTTATCTGTTTCTTTCCCACTTGTCGCTTCACGGGTGTTTGTTGTTTTTCATGCGCAGGAGCTCAAGGAGTCTTGACGACTTGATTCCCCTCGATCCAGAGATTAATGCCACCCTTAGGCGTTTGGCCGCCGAGAAGCGAAGAAGGGAAGATCCCGAATCCATGGAGGAGAACACCCCACCTCACAGGTCTCTGCTGGAGTACTCGATGCCATCCATCGAGTCAACTTCCGCCATCCGATCTCCAGCTATTGCGGCCCAAAGCTTTGAGCTGAAGCCGTCTCTAGTGACATGGATCCAGCAGGACCAGTTTGCGGGTGCGCCCATGGAGAGTCCGATAGAGCACCTGGACTCCTTCTTGGAGAAGTGTGACACCTTCCGGATTAATGGTGTCACTACAGAGCTTATCCGTCTGAAGCTGTTCCATTTCTCTTTGCGGGACAAAGCCAAGCAATGGTTAAGGGGGAAGGACCCCAACACTTTCAACACCTGGGAGAAGCTCTCCAATGCTTTTCTGACGAAGTTCTTTCCTCCGGGGAAGACCATGAAATTGAGGAGTGAGATCTCCTCCTTCTCCCAGGCCAGCCACGAGTCCTTGCATGAGGCTTGGATGAGATATAAAGAGATGCAAAGAAGATGCCCTCACCATGAGCTTCCGAAGTGGCAGATTATCAATCTGTTCTACAATGGGCTGAGGGATGACCTTAAATCTTCTATGGACGCCGCGGCTGGGGGTTCCTTCATGTCTAGAAGCGAGGAAGATGCCGGGAATATTCTGGAAAATATGGCATCCAACAATGAGCGGTGGTGTGACGAGAGAGCCACACCAAGAACTGGGGGTATACACAGAGTCGAGGACGTCGACATACTTTCAAGCAAGTTTGACTTGCTTTCGACCCAGATCTCCGCACTGATGGTAGGAGCCGGTGGGGCCGGTACACAGCAAGTTTCTGCGGTAGAGTCCGAATTCCTTGGGGAATTCGACGGTGGTGACATCTCACCACCGTTGGATCAGGCGAGCACACTATTTTACAACCCCACAGGGAATGCGCCATATCCGCCAAGGACAAGTTCCAACCCGGCCTACTCTCCCAACAACCGGAACCACCCCAATTTCAGTTACCGGCCACCATTTCAGCCCTCGCCGCCTCAGCAGTCACATCAACAAATTTATCAGCCGGCTAGACCACCGCAGAATCAGGTTCAGCAGCAACCGTTTCAGCAGCAACCTCAGCAACAAACTTACGCCCCCAGGAATCAGCAGCCGTTCCAGCAGCAGCAGTATGGCCAACAGAGGGCCGTCTCTCCGATTGAGTCTCTCTTGACTCAATATATTACCAACCAGGAGAGGATCAACCAAAAGCTGGAAATGGGTCAGCGGACCCTCACGGACCAAGTAACCCAGCTGGGGTTACAGGTGGCGAACCTTGCAAGGTCACAAAACCAATTGCCGCCACAACCGGAGGTGAACCCGAGGGGAGCAACACAAACATCGGCACTCGTGCACGAGCACGCGAATGTGTCCGCTATCGTTTTGAGAAGCGGGACACAAATTCCTACTAGAGTGCCCCCTAGCAACCCGGAAGCACCATTGGTCGTTGAGAGACCGACTGAAAAATCAAATGACGCCGGTGCTTCGTCATCAAATCCCATTACTCCGGAGGGAGTGTCCGAAGAAGAGAAGAAGAAGGTGGAAGAGAGCCCGAGAGTGTATAAACCCGTTGTGCCATTTTCACAACGGTTGGCTCAGGCAAAAATTGATGAGAAATATGGCAAGTTCTTCGCCATGGTCAAGGACCTAAGCCTGCAAATCCCCTTCCTGGAGGCAATCGAAACAATCCCCTCCTATGCAAAATTCTTAAAAGATTTGGTGACCAAAGGGTCAAGAAAAGAGAAAGTGGTGCTGACGGCGGAATGTAGCGCTCTTATTCAGAGGGAAAACCCACCGAAGCTCAACGACCCGGGGAGCTTCTCTATTCCTTGCACGATCGGGGCTGTGAAGATTCATCGTGCACTCGTCGATCTAGGAGCGAGTGTTAGCTTGATACCCTTGTCGATGTACAGAAGGATAGGAATGGGTGATTTGGAGCCCACCGGGATGACCCTACAACTAGCTGACCGGTCGGTCAAATACCCAGTGGGAATTGTGGATGATCTCCCCGTGAATGTGAGAGGGGTGCATGTGCATGTGGACTTTGTAGTCATGGACATGCCCGAAGACGCACACACCCCCATTATCCTGGGACGGCCTTTCATGGCCACTGCTGGCGTTCTTATAGATGTGAAGAACGGAAAACTCTCCTTGAACGTCAGCGGAGAGAAAGTTGAGTTTGATCTGGGACTATCCATGAAGCACCCCGACCCTCCCGATGATCTCCGGTGTAATTTGCTTGAGATAGAAGAAGAAAAGGCTGTAGAGGAGAGCTCCTGGGAGATTCTCCTGAGAAACCCCCCCGATGACTTGGGGAATTCAGAAGATGGGGACGGCCCCAAGAACAAAGAAGCTGCTGGAAGACCGAGTGCAGCGAGAACGACCCCCCCCGGGTTCCCCAAGGCTCCTCCTGTGAGGAGAACGGGGAAAGAGCTCACTGACCTAACTAAAGACGAGGTCCGAATCCTGAAGAAGATGGCGGGAAGCGCCAACACCAAGGAAAAGCCCTCGGATCTCAAGAACAAAGGGAGGGTAGTCGAGCAAGTATTTTTCCAGCCGCTGACTACTCCAAGCGCCTCCAGCTCTAACGAGAAAGAGATGCCGAAATTTGGGCATCACCCGTATCAGCCACCATGAGCATCTCTTGCGGGCGTCGAGCCAACGACGTTAAACAAGTGCGCTTCATGGGAGGCAACCCATGTTCTAAACTTTTTCTCAAATTTTTAGCGTTATTTTTTACTTTATTTTATCTATTTTTATAAATAAAATCAGCCGCGAGAACATCCGTTCAGGGACTTAAGCAAATTTCTTGGTTTTTGCAGGAAACAAGCCCCAACCGATCGGGTGATAACTCACCCGATCGGTTGGGATGTATCAGATACAGGCTGAGATCTGTCCCCATATGAACCGATCGGTTGAGTAATGAAGAGACCGGGTGGAAGACCGGGTGAGCTGGGGAGAACTTTCGGAAATTTTTGGGGAATATCAACCGATCGGTTGAGTTTATGCACGATCGGTTGACGCGACCGGGTGAGCAGCCCTAAGTTCTCGGGAAATTGTGTGGAGTGGCCAACCGGTCGATTGAAAAGTCAACCGATCGGTTCGCCTGTAGCATTTCTTCGGCAAAATTTTCGACCTAACAGTCAACCGATCGGGTGACAAGTCACCCGATCGGTTCGACTTAAAACCCTATATAAACCCCCCCGACACCCGCTCGTTTCCATCTCGCCCGATCGCAAAAACCCCCAAAATCCGCCGTCGTTTCGCCTTCCCCTCTTCGCCAACAACCGATCTTCACTCCCCCACGCCCTCCACTCCTCCATTACTCCCACTCTCCACCTCCTTCATCAACCCCTCCATCATCTACGCCCTCTCTCTCCTCCCATTCTGAGATTTTGACCTAATTTTCCCCCAAACCACCCCCATTTCGAAAATTATTGCCGAAGGAGTTCGCCGCGGCTCCACGCCACTCTCGTTGAATAGTGTGGGGTATCTACGAGCAAGCTCCGCCATCCCGTTTGGGTACACTCGTTCCGAAACTCGAATTTATATATTTGCCCTATTAATTGTGCTTGCTCGTTTGCTTGTGTAGTGTGCATCCACTGTTTTTGCACTCATTCTTGCTCACACATTCACACATGGCTCGGGATACAGATAAGGGGAAGGGTATCATGCGGGAAGAGGAGCCGTCTCGGAAAAGACGAAAACAAACACGCCCCCCTTCCCGTACACGAGCACTTACACTTGGCCCTCCTCCGCCTGTTGTCCCCCCTGTGGACCCAATGTTGGGCCCGCACGGGTATATTTTTCGAAACCAGGAGCACAAAGATTTTTACCGTAGGCTTGATGCTCGAGGGCATCTATCCACTAAGTTCCCGCACGCACGTACACTTGTCGATCTCGGTGTCTTCACCGAGGTCGAATCTCTTTTCGCTAACTTAGGATGGTTGGCCTTTCTTAATGCTCATGCAGTATCCTACCCGGCACTCACACTCGAATTCCTCTCCACACTTACTTGGGAGTCCGGGTCGATCATTAAATTCAGGGTGCGTAACCGTAGTGTCACCACGAATCTGAACTCGATCAACGATATATTTGGTTTCCCCAATCTCGGGGACGATTCCATCCGACACTACGGGTACACGCCCGAGTTTGATGTCGATCAATTCTGGTTCCGCCTCACTTTGATCCGTGATTACCCCCGAGGAAGGGCCAAGGCCTCCTCCATCATTCATCCCATGCTTCATTTAGCCCACAGGATCATTTCATCTGCATTCTTTCCTAGGGACGAGTCTGGTACTGTGACTATCCCTGACCTTTTTATCCTTTGGGCCATGACTTTCCCTTATGTCCGGGATGATGATGGAGTCAGCTTCAGGGCTCTTACCGTCCCCATCTATGGCAGCGATTGGCTTGTTTACAAGCTACTCGAGATCAGCCGGGCCGGGAAGGGGAAGTTCTGTTGTGGGGGCATCATCACGATCATATGCTCTCACGCCCAATTCAATATCACCATCCCCAATAATCTTCCAGCTGCCGCAGGACCCTCACATCTCGATATTGATGTCCTGCGGCACATCCACATGATCAAGCCCTGCTCGGATGGCCGCTTCATATTTCATTATGGCCACCCCCAGCCCCTTACACCATCCTGCCCAACCCCGCTCGCATGACCCTTGCTCTCGTGGGAGATTGGACTTTTCCTCCTGATCCCGACTTCTTAGCGGGGTTGAATCTTCCTTTCCTTCCCGCAGGCGCCCGCAGATCACCGTCCCCTGCCGCCCACTTAGGCGAGCAGGATATCCCTGCGTCTGTGGGAGATTTAGGGGCTGGCCCGAGTCGTCCTGTTTCTGCTCAGGGACCGATCACGTCTGAGCACCTCTTTACGGCCATTTCTGGCCTTGTCTCCTGTGCCGGCATGACCACTGCCGCCGGCACCTCTTCGACCTTACCTGGCGGCACCACCTCTGCCTCGCGTCAGTCCACATCTTTTGGTCACCGTCAGGTATCTGCCCGTCTGGGGCTTGAGAGGGAGGTCGCTGCCCTTCGTGAGCTCGCCATGTCCTCTGTTTCCTCGGACCCATCGCCATCCTCCTTTCTTACTCACCCACGTTTCCTCGCACTTGAGAGGAACGTGGCCGCCATTCTCCGCCTTCTAACTTATATCCACGGACCACCTCCACCTTCACCACCCCGGCGATCTTCTCCTCCACCCACCCACACTTCTCCACATCCATCACCCCCCTCACCACATTCTTCTCCTCCCTCTTCACATCCCATCCCGGCATCCACTTCACCCCTCCCGACCACTTCCACCGCACCCACGCTACCTCCCTCCTCCTCCGTCACTCCATACGTGCGCCGGAGGAAATTGCCGGTGCGCTCCAGATCCCTCCCACCACCTCCCGCTACCGTCACCACCACATCTACTTCCTCCATTTCTATTCCTCTCACCACAGCCTTGATCGCCTTCCTACCACCACCACCCACCACCACCGACACTCCTCCCATTGTTCACACCACCACTGCCCCTATACCTTCACCTCATTCCCCACTTCTCAGCACACCCCCTGCCTCCCCCGACCACCCATCCACACCCTCTTCCGAGGAGGACGAGGACTCACCTTCTGCTGCTTTCTGATTTCCCCTCTTTTGTTTTTGACTCCCCCTTGCACATATCTGGATTTCATCGATCACATCATTTCGCTAGCACTTTCTGGTCTAGCTTGGGGGACGTCTTTTGTGGTGTGCTGTCGTGTTTTGTTTGTTTTTCTCATTTTTGTGTGTGTGCTTGCTTTTCACTTTTTGAGTGTCGTGTCGTGTGTTTTATCTTATTTTTATTTTCGTATTGTTTGATTTTGATTTTGATCTTTCTTTCTTTTTCAGTTTCATCTATGTGTTTTCCTCGTTTTCATTTCTTTGCGTGTCTGTGCGTCTTCCCCCCCATTTTCATTGCCCTCCCGTACTCACTCATATTGCATTGAGGGCAATGCAAGTTTCAGCTTGGGGGAGTCGCACTTCGTGCGTCATTTGTGTTGTTTTTCTACGTTATTTGAGTCGTTTTCCATCGTGTTTTTCTTTTTTCTTTTTCCTTCTTTCTTTAGCTCTTTCTCCTAGAAATGAATCCTATGATGAATCTCCACAAGGTCACATACACCTAGCATTGCATCGATAATCACACTCACTAACCCTAGGATTTCGAGTCCTCTTGCATTTCACGCATCGTGGGTCCGCTTAGCTTTTTGTGAGTCGTGTGTCGTGACTAGCATTTGGTGTGCTTCTGCTTTGTGATTTTACTTTATATACCTGTCCAGGAATGACCCCTAGATTATCATGCTCCGGTTTGAATATGCGGTATTTGTTTCCACTTTATGCATGCTATATTTATATCGTATACTTCAATTCGCATGCGTCGGGATTCCACAATTAAGGACTAGGATAACCCATTTAGCCTAAGCTCTATTTAGCAAGAATAGTCGCCTTTGCCCGAGTGTTTAGATTTCGACTTCTTTTTTTGTTTTACTTGGTGCAAATCCCCTCGTCGTGTACCGTTCTCCCACTTGGGAGAGTACACAAGTGTATAGCCAAAAACCCAAAAATCCAAAAAAATGGGAGAAAAGAAATGAAAAACCCAAAAAGAAAAGAAAAGAAAAAGATTGTATAGCCAAAAAGCCAAAAAAAAAATATGCAAATACCCAAAACCCAAAAAAATTCCTGTGTGAATATTTTCCTACTTGCCGAGAATAAAGGGAAGGCGAGAATTTGCACCGAGTGTTCTTCTCCACATCATCTCGACCCCCGTCGTTATCGAAAACGCTTGGCTTAGGAGCTATTTAGCTAGTATCTAAGCTTTAGTGGCGTGATTTCCTTAACCCTAGTTGTGGAGTCCCCGATGCATGATACGCTTCTATTCCCACTCTTCTCATGCATGCTTGAGCTTATATCCGCCGCTTAATTCAATTCGGATCAATATTTTGGGTCATTTCTTGGATTTGTGTATATCGAGCCTCATTGCACATCGTAGAAAGCTTCACCATTTTCTAGCACACGACCACGCTCACTCGCGCTTCACTGCGTGGACCCACGACACTTATTTGGACTCGCTTTCCTAGGTTTAGTGGTGTGATTTGGCATTTGCTTGCTTGGTGTGTCGTTTTGATTTTGATGGCTCTGATGGACGATCTAGGGCTTAGAGTTTTCTTTTTCTTTCTTCCTCTCTATTTTTCCCTTCCGAGCTCCTACTCTCACTCGTCTTCCTCGAGGACGAGGAAGAGTTCAGCTTGGGGGATTTTGACGTGCGTTTATATTTCATATATTCACGCATGTTTTCTTTTGTGTTTCTCCATGTTTTTCCGCCGTCTCTTGTTCGTTTTCGTGTATTTTCCCGTTTTCTTTCACTTTTCTTTGTTTTTCCATGATTGCAGGGGATTGACCACGCAGGGGACGTTTAACGATGATATCCCAAGTCCCCGGAGCAACGGGAGAAGTCACGCGTGATCCAGGGGGTCAAACGGCGAAGTATTCATCTTTCAGCCCCTCACCCGGTCGGTTGGTCATCTCCAACCGATCGGGTGATGCACGCGTGCACCAACCGGTCTCTACCGCAGCTCACAAAGAAGTCACCCGACCGGTTCACAGACCGGTTCTGCGGGCGGCTGTTCTCTGTTTTTTCGAGCAGAATTCCAACCGATCGGGTGACTCTCACCCGATCGGTTCATCTGTAGCTGAGAAAGATGAGCTGAAGACACGGACGTCGAACCGGCCGATTCACCCGACCGCTCCAAGATCCAACCGGTCGCTCAAGAACTCACCCGATCGGTTCATGTGATCGGGTGAAAACTCGCCGTTTTCTGATATTTATTTGTAACGGATCAACCGATCGGTTGACTTGTCAACCGATCGGTTGATGCGACGGCCTATATATAGAACCCCTAGGGTTCCAGAAACTGGGGAGTTGCTGTTTTTCTACTGTTTTATTTCCTTGTGACGGCTGTAATTGTTACCCTTTTGTAAGTTTTCAGATCTTTCTAAAATTTTAGTATTATCTTTATGACTCTATTACTTCCGCATTGCAATTGTCCGATTACGATTCTAACGGTTAAATTTCATTTAGATTGCTTTTTCATGAATTTTTGTGAGTAGTTTCCAAATCTGGGATTTTGGTGGAAACCCCTTCGGGGGCTCTCCCCGATGCGTCCATAGGGTTAGGAAATCGATAGGGAGTAGGAATCTAACGGTTACGTGGGGTGTTTCATTGTCATCGGCGGGAAAAAGACCGCCTTTGACCGTCGGGCCAAGGGGGAATAAACTTGGCGGTTGACTCCCTAGCCATAGCTCACACCCTTAGCGTAGACGTCGAATCCTGGCACGCGGGAGCGGCAGGATGAGACGTTGGGAGTTATCGTTGTGGGCTTAGTGCTCCCGGGATCGATCAGTGTTTATGGACACGGGAGTGCCCACTGATCGAACCCGGGAAGTCCGGTGTATCATCCTGGGCACCGACCGGAATATCGGGCCCATGGGACGCCGGTACAACTTTCAGAGGCAACGTCTCACCATTAGACCCTAATCCCGATCGCTATCCATACCCGTAGGCCGTATCGGCGAGAGTCTCTCGTCGGGTTGGAAACCTAAGTCCCGGGTTTACTTTCTTTTCGTTCTTACGCTTTTATTTCCTTTCGTGACAACCATCCACCGATTCGGGCTAGCTCGCCCCTCGGGGTGATTTTGGTCCTACCTGACCCAAGCACAACCTCGCCTCCCTGAGTTCGATATTCCCGCACCCTACACTAACCGTGAAACTTGCGGTAAACGACACCACGCCACCGCATCTCTCGCGGTCGCCCCGGTCAATTCCAACCGATCGGGTGACTTCTCACCCGATCGGTTCATCTGTTGCTGCAATTCCTCATTTGGTGAACCGACGGAGCCACCCGCTCGCCTCAGCGCCCGGTTGAAGATCTTCAAAGCTCTCACCCGATCGGTTGACTCTTCAATCGGTCGGGTGGCGATATTTCTTCGGTTTTAGACCTGAACCGTTAGGGTTTCGGATGGGGCTATAAATACACGATGTTGGCCGATTTGAAGGGGGATCTTCTTCAGTTTTAGGGCTTTTGCCCCCTTCTCTTGTGGGGCTTAGGTTAGTTTAGATTAGGTCTGTTGATCAATAAATCTTGTATTGGATTGAAGATGCAAACTCAAGATAAGTATTTCTTTCTCTTGTTTTCCATTATTTTGTGTTGTATTTGTTTTGCTTCATGATGAATGTTTGTATGTCTTTTGTGTTGTTTGTTTATATGTTTTTCATCATTGAGTAGTATTGATGAACCCTAATACGGGTTAGGGTAGGATTGATGCTTGGTTGTTTCATTTGACTTGGTTGCATGGTATGTGTTCGATGAATTGTGTCAATGGGGATTTCTAGCAATCTGGGTCCAATTCGTACGGCAACACACTAGTTGTGTTGGGGGTTGGGGTCCGGTGTCTTGTCCAGTCAAGACCCGCTTCGATGTATTGCTAGAAATCACATTCGACCTATTTGGCCATTAGGGTTTCGCGGGGGTGTTTCATTGTCATTGGCGGGAAAAAGACCACCTCTAACCATCGGGCCAAGGGGGAATAAACTTGGCAGTTGACTCCCTAGCCACAGCTCACACCCCTAGTGTAGACATTGAGTCCTCGCGCATGGGAACGACTTGGACGAAGTATTGGGAGTTATCATTGTGGCCTTAATGCTCCCGGTTGCGGAAGGTGTTAATGGACATGGGAATGCCCACCGTCCGGAACCGGGTAGGCCTAGCGTACTAGGCACCGACCGGAATATCGGGCCATGGACGCTAGGTACCACCTTTTCTGGCAATGTCTCATCCTGGGTCAAGTCAAATGCTAAGTGTCATGAATGCTCTAGCCCGTGTTAGCGGGGATTCACTTCGTGTCTTTTTATTTCTTTCTTTTATTTCTACACTTCTACCCACATTGTCCACGTAGCTAGCACACAACCTAGGCGAGGCTAGTAGCCATTCAAGCCATCCACCTCCCTGAGTTCGATAAACCCGCACCCTCCACTAACCGTGCACTTGCGGTAAAACGACACCGCGCCCAAACCGTATACGGGGCGTCAGTCAAGTTTTTGGCGCCGTTGCCGGGGAGGCGTTCGGTTTGATATTAGCTTAGCTTTGGTTCGTTAGACTATGCATAAAAACACAAAAAAAAATTTAAAAAATATATTCAATAACCATGAAATTTTTCCCCCACCATTTTATTATCTTTTTGTTATTTTCTTGTACTATTGACGCTCTTCTCTAGTTTTCTTATTTTTGTTGTCCAAGTATCTTTGGTGTAACCATGTGGAGATCAACTTTCGATGCTCAGATGGGAGGATACGATCCTTATTCAGTTGTGGTTTGTGAGACTTGTGGGATGGCGGGGCACGTGTATTATGATTACCTACTTACGCTTGAGAGCCTCCCCCTGCACCATGGCCAAACATTTTCCCACAACCTTAGCCCTAAAACCTCCCATCCATTTCCTCAACCTTATATCCCTCCACCAACACAAGAAGAATCAAGCCTCGTGTCTCTCCTTGAAAGTGCCATGTTTAACCAATGCCAAGTATTACAAAACTTGATGGTACCAATCACCGACCCTACACCGAGGAGAGGGGATGAAGGAGAGGATATACCCACTTTCATGGTTGAGACCACCTTCTCATCGGCCCCCATAGACAAATCTTTTACCGATACCCCATTTTTCCAACACTACCACTTGGATGACGAAGCGTTTTTTGATGGTGATAGTGAGGATGGGGAGATGTCTCTAGGATTTATGGGAGAGACTTCTCATCTTGATTTGGATACCCCACATGAGTCCTACGAGGGCATCGAGGAGACCACAGAGCTTATGCATACCGGCGAGGAGGATGTGTGTGAGGACACAGACACCACGACAACATACGAGTGGTCCGCTCCACACCACCTCCACTGTCATCTCTGTTGCTGCTTCTTCCTTGGTCTATGGTGAACCACGAGGATGTCATTTAGGACATCGGGCAGATGGTGCAGCATGAGCATATCGTCGAGGAGGATATGCATGAGAGCTTGGGTACGATGGTCCACTTCATGGAGCCCGAGTCACATCTTCCTCTACCGTCGCTCCCCATTTCTTCTGCGGCTGAGCATCTACTCGAGCATATTGCCCCTATTCAGGGAGATTTTCATACTAACTCTCACTCCACTTTTGAGTCTCGCTTTTCACGTCCTATTTCTTTAGACTTATATGTTTTTGACACACCATATCTCTCGCAGGACACAGGATCTATTTCCCTTGAGGTATGCTACGGTGCGTCACTACCTGGAGAGCCACTTCTCATGGAGAGCAAGAATTCGGTCGTCGCTAGTACAGAGGATAGCGACCCATTCTCTGGGAGTATTCATCATCCTTTTATTATTTGTCCATCTTATGTTGATGATTATCTCTGGGATACATTTATTTTGGGAAAAGATTTCTTGCCATGGGCTGATGCACCTCGTCATTTGCAGGTCACAGGTGGATACCTCCTAAGGATGCTTGGAGGTGCATTGCTTGGGTCCATTGGCACACGTGGTACAACGCTTCTGGCGGAGCCACAGAAGGAGCAGTTAGAGCAGCTGACGTGCGTTTATATTTCATATATTTACGCGCGTTTTCTTTCGTGTTTTTCTGTATTTACCGCCGTCTTTTATTTGTTTTCTCGTGTTTTCTTGTGTTTTCTTGTTTTCTTTCACTTTTCCGTGTTTTCCATGTTTTACAGGAGTTTTCTGGCATTTGGGGAGTAAAACGATGATATCATGTGCCCCCGGAGCAATGGGGGGAGTCACGCGTGATCCAGGGGGTCAAACGACGAAGATTGCATCTTTCAGCCCCTCACCCGGTCGGTTGGTCATCTCCAACCGATCGGGTGATGCACGCATGCACCACCCGGGCACAGCTTGGAGCTCACGAGAAGTCACCCGGTCGGTTCAGTGACCGGGTCAAAAGCTCAAAGTCTCTGGAAATTCGAAGCTGATTTCCAACCGATCGGGTGACCTTCACGCGATCGGTTCACCTGTAGCTGAATTTCAACAGCCAAGACTCGAAGCTCCAACTGATCTCCTCACCCGGTCTGCTCCAAGATCCAACCGGTCGGCACCAAGATCCAACCGACCGCACCAAGTTCCAACAGACCGGTTCATACTGACCGGGTGAAACCCCCGCATTGCGCTGTGATTTTGTGAAGCAGCTCACCCGACCGGTTGACTTGTCAACCGATCGGGTGATGTCGTTTTCTATAAATAGAACCCTAGGTTTCCCAGATTCGGGAGTTGGTTATTTTTTACTGTTTTCTTCATTTTGTGACGGCTGTAATTTCCCTGTTTTTGTAAGTTTTCGGATCTTTGTAAAACTTTAGTATTATCTTAATTGCTTTACTACCTTTGCATTCCTATTGTCTGATTATGATTTTAACGGTCTATTTTCATTTAGATCGCTTTTTAATGAATATTTGTGAGTAGTTCCCAAATCTGGGATTTTGGCAGAAACCCTTTCGGGGGCTCTTCCCGATGCATCCATAGGGTTAGGAAATCGATATGGATTAAGAATCTAACAGTTACGCGGGGTGTTTTATTGTCATCGACAGGAAAAAGACCGCCTTTGACCGTTGGGCCAAGGGGGAATAAACTTGGCGGTTCACTCCCTAGCCATAGCTCACGCCCTTAGCGTAGACGCCGAATCCTAGCGGCGGGAGCGGCATGATTAGACGTTGGGAGTTATCGTTGCGAGCTTAGTGCTCCAGGTGTCGATCAGTGTTAATGGACACGGGAGTGCCCACTGATCGAACCCGGGAAGTCCGGCGTATCATCCTGGGCACCGATCGGAATATCGGGCCCATGGGATGCCGGTACCACTTTTAGAGGCAACGTCTCACCATTAGACCCTGATTCCGATCGCCATCCTACCCGTAGGCCGTATCGGCGAGATTCGCTCGTTGGGGTGGAAACCAAAGTCCCGGGTTTTATTTTCATATTGTCTATACCCTGCATTCCTTTACCGTGACAACCCATCATTCGATCTGGGCTAGCTCGCCCATGGGGTGATTTTGGTCCTCTTTGACACAAGCACATCCTAGCCTCCCTCTGTTTGACCCCCAAGCCACACTACAACACCGTGTGCTTGCAGTTACAAATATCTAAACCCTCACGCGGGTCCCCCGGCCATTTGCGGCTTGCAAACCGGGGGCACGTCAAGTTTATGGAATCGGCGCCACCGATCGGCAAGTAGGAAAATATTCTCGCCTTCCCTTTATTCTCGGTAAGTAGGAAAATATTCACACGGGAATTTTTTTTTTGGGTTTTGGGCATTTGTATATTTTTTGCTTTTTTGGCTATACAAAATTTTTCTTTTCTTTTTGGGTTTTTCTTTTCTTTTCTCTTTTTTTTTGGATTTTTGGGTTTTTGGCTATACACATGTGTACTCTCCCAAGTGGGAGAACGGTACACGACGAGGGGATTTGCACCAAGTAAAACAAAAAAGAAGTCGGAATCTAAACACTTGGGCAAATGAAACTATTCTCGCTAAATAGAGCATGGGCTAAATGGGTTATCCTAGTCCTTAATTGTGGAATCCCGACATATGCGAAATGAAGCGTACGATATATATAGCATGCAGAAGAGGCAGACAGTAGAAATAAGTACCGCATATTCATATCGAAACATGATAATCTAGGGGTCATTCCTGGACAGGTATATAAAGTAAATCACAAAGCTGAAGCACACCAAACAGATAGGCACGACACACGACTCACAAAAAGCTAAGAGGACCCACGATGCGTGAAATGCAAGAGAACTCGAAATCCTAGGGTTAGTGAATGTGCTTATCGATGCCATGCTAGGTGTGTGTGATTTTGTGACGATTCATCATAGGGTTCATCTCTAGGAGAAAGAGATAAAAAGAAGAGAAGAAAAAATAAAAACACGATGAAAAAGACACAAAAACGAAAAAGAAAGACTCAAATGACGCACAAAGTGCGACTCACCCAAGCTGAATCTTGCATTGCCCTCAATGCAATAAGAGTGAGTACGGGAGGGCAATGAAAATGGGGGGGAATATGCAACGACACAAAAAGAAATGAAAAACGAGGAAAACACAGATACGAAACTGAAAATAAAGAAAAAACAAAATCAAATCACACGACACGAAAATAGAAAAAGAAAGAAAGAAAATGAACAAACTGCACGATACGACAGGATAAAAAGTAAAAACAAGCACACACACAAGAAGAAAATAAAACACGACAACACAGCAAAACAGACTTCCCTCAAGCTAGACATGACAGTGCTAGCAAATAAAATATGATCGTGAAATGCAGAAATATGCGAGGGGGGGTCACAAAAAAACAAAATGAAATCAAATAAAAATAAAAAGGAAGTGATGCGACACGTGAATGGGTCCTCCCCCTGACAGAGACAAAGCAGGGCCCCGTAAAGACAGATGGGCACAAACATAGGGGGGCAAAAGCGGGAAAGGAAAAATCAAGCAGGGGCACCACCCTCTGGGGGTGGTGATGGGGGCCTGTGTTGGGGGCCAGGAGTAGTGGGGGGTGGGATGTGGAGCTCGGAGACATCGGGTGGATCTTCACGGATGTGGCGAATGAAACTTTGAAGAAAGGGGAGGTCTCGGTCGACGGACTCCTGAGTTATCCGACCACCCTGTCCAGCTAGGAGAATCATGGCCACGAATCGGTCGGCCTCGTTGACGTGCGTTTATATTTCATATATTCACGCACGTTTTCTTTTGTGTTTCTCTGTGTTTTTCCGCCGTCTCTTAATCGTTTTCGTGTATTTTCCCGTTTTCTTTCACTTTTCTTTGTTTATCCATGATTGCAGGGGATTGACCATGTAGGGGACGCTTAACGATGATATCTCAAGTCCCTGGAGCAACGGGAGAAGTCACGCGTGATCCAGGGGGTCAAACGTCGAAGAATTCATCTTTCATCCCCTCACCCGGTCGGTTGGTCATCTCCAACCGATCGGGTGATGCACGCGTGCACCACCCGGTCTCTGCCACAGCTCATAAGGAAGTCACCCGACCGGTTCACAGACCGGTTCAGCGGGGGGCTGTTCTCTGTTTTCTCGAGCAAAATGCCAACCGATCGGGTGACTCTCACCCGATCGGTTCATCTGTAGCTGAAGAAGAAGAGCTGAAGACACGAACGTCGAACCGATCGATTCACCCGACTGCTCCAAGATCCAACCGGTCACTCAAGAACTCACCCGACCGGTTCATGTGATCGGGTGAAAGCTCGCCGTTTTCTGTTATTAATTTGTAACGGATCAACCTATCGGTTGACTTGTCAACCGATCGGTTGATGCGAAGGTCTTTAAATAGAACCCCTAGGGTTCCAGAAACGGGAGCTGCTATTTTTTTTACTGTTTGATCTCCTTGTGACGGTTGTAATTGTTACTCTTTTGTAAGTTTTCAGATCTTTCTCAAATTTTAGTATTGTCTTATCTACTCTATTACTTCCGCATTGCAATTGTCCGATTATGATTCCAACGGTTAATTTTTATTTAGATCGCTTTTTCATGAATTTTTGTGAGTAGTTTCCCAAATCTGGGATTTTGGTGGAAACCCCTTCGGGGGCTCTTCCCGATGCGTCCATAGGGTTAGGAAATCGATAGGGATTAGGATTCTAACGGTTACGCGGGGTGTTTCATTGTCATCGGCGGGCAAAAGACCGCCTTTGACCGTTGGGCCAAGGGGGAATAAACTTGGCGGTTGACTCCCTAGCCATAGCTCACACCCATAGCGTAGACGTCAAATCCTAGCACGCGGGAGCGGAAGGATGAGATGTTGGGAGTTATCGTTGTGGGCTTAGTGCTCCCGGGATCGATCAGTGTTAATGGACACGGGAGTGCCCACTGATCGAATCCGGGAAGTCCGGTGTATCATCCTGGGCACCGACCGGAATATCGGGCCCATGGGACGCCGGTACCACTTTCAGAGGCAACGTCTCACCATTAGTCCCTAATACCGATCGCTATCTATACCCGTAGGCCGTATCGGCGAGAGTCTCTCGTCGGGTTGGAAACCAAAGTCCCGGGTTTTCTTTCTTGTTGTTAATACCCTTTATTTCCTTTCGTGACAACCATTTACCGATTCGGGCTAGCTCGCCCCTCGGGGTGATTTAGGTCCTACCTGACCCAAGCACAACCTCGCCTCCCTGAGTTCGATATTCCCGCACCCTACACTAACCGTGCACTTGCGGTAAATGACACCGCGCCGCCGTACCGTAAACGGGGCGCCAGTCAAGTTTATGGCGCCGTTGCCGGGGAGGCAACGTGCTTGTTATTCTAGGATCTCATGAATCCTCGTGTCTAGCTCACATCCCTACCTCGCGATAATTTTCGCATTCTCCTTTTTCTTTTTTATTTTTCTTATTTTTATTTCTTATTTTATCTGTTTCTTTCCCAATTGTCGCTTCACGGGTGTTTGTTGTTTTTTATGCGCAGGAGTTCAAGGAGTCTTGACGACTTGATTCCCCTCGATCCAGAGATTAACGCCACCCTTAGGCGTTTGGCCGCCGAGAAGCGAAGAAGAGAAGATCCTGAATCCATGGAGGAGAACACCCCACCTCACAAGTCTCTGCTGGAGTACTCGATGCCATCCATTGAGTCGACTTCCGCCATCCGTTCTCCAGCTATTGCGGCCCAAAGCTCTAGTGACATGGATCCAGCAGGACCAGTTTGTGGGTGCACCCATGGAGAGCCCGATCGAGCACCTAGACTCCTTCTTTGAGAAGTGTGACACCTTCCGGATTAATGGTGTCACGACAGAGGCTATCCGTCTGAAGCTGTTTCCCTTCTCTTTACGAGACAAAGCCAAGCAATGGCTAAGGGGGAAGGACCCCAACACTTTCAACACCTGGGAGAAGCTCTCCAACGCTTTTCTGACGAAGTTCTTTCCTCCGGGGAAGACCATGAAGTTAAGGAGTGAGATCTCCTCCTTCTCCCAGGCCAGCCACGAGTCCTTGCATGAAGCTTGGACGAGATATAAAGAGATGCAAAGAAGATGCCCTCACCATGAGCTTCCGAAGTGGCAGATTATTAATCTGTTCTACAATGGGTTGAGGGATGACCTGAAATCTCCTATGGACGTCGCGGCTGGGGGTTCCTTCATGTCTAGGAGCGAGGAAGATGCCGGGCATATTCTGGAAAATATGGCATCCAACAATGAGCGGTGGTGTGACGAGAGAGCCACACCAAGATCCGGGGGTATACACAGAGTCGAGGACGTCGACAAACTTTCAAGCAAGTTCGACTTGCTTTCGACCCAGATCTCCGCACTAATGGTGGGAGCCGGTGGGGCAGGTACACAGCAAATTTCTGCGGTAGAGTCCGAATTCTTTGGGGAATTCGACGGTGGTGACATCTCACCACCGTTGGATCAGCCGAGCGTACTATTTTACAACCCCACGGGAAATGCGCCGTATCCACCAAGGACCAATTCCAACCCGGCCTACTCTCCAAACAACCGGAACCACCCAAACTTCAGTTACCGGCCACCATTTTAGCCCTCACCGCCTCAGCAGCCGTAGCAACAAACTTATCAGCCGGCTAGGCCACAGCAGAATCAGGTTCAGCAGCAACCATTTCAGCAACAACCTCAGCAACAATCTTACGCCCCCAGGAATAAGCAGCCGTTCCAGCAGCAGCAGCAGTATGGCCAACAGAGGGCCGTCTCTCCGGTTGAGTCTCTCTTGACTCAATATATTACCAACCAGGAGAAGATCAACCAAAAGCTGGAAATGGGTCAGCGGACCCTCACGGACCAAGTAACCCAGCTGTGGTTACAAGTGGCGAACCTTGCAAGGTCACAAAACCAATTGCCGCCCCAACCGGAGGTGAACCCGAGGGGAGCAACCCAAACCTCGGCACTCGTGCACGAGCACGTGAATGTGTCCGCTATCGTTCTGAGAAGCGGGACACAAATTCCTACTAGAGTGCCCCCTAGCAACCCGGAAGCACCATTGGTCGTTGAGAAACCGATCGAAAAATCAAACGACGCCGGTGCTTCGTCATCAAATCCTATGAATCCGGAGGGAGTCTCTGAAGAAGAGAAGAAGAAGAAGGAGGAAGGGAGCCCGAAAGTGTTCAAACCCGTTGTGCCATTTCCACAACGGTTAGCTCAGGCCAAAATTGACGAGAAATATGGCAAGTTCTTCGCCATGGTCAAGGACCTAAGCCTGCAAATCCCCTTCCTAGAAGCAATCGAAACAATCCCCTCCTATGCAAAATTCTTGAAAGATTTGGTGACTAGAGGGTCTAAAAAGGAGAAAGTAGTGCTGACGGTGGAATGTAGCGCTCTTATTCAGAGGGCAAATCCGCCGAAACTCAAGGACCCGGGGAGCTTCTCTATTCCTTGCACGATCGGGGCAGTGAAGATTCATCGTGCACTCGTCGATCTCGGAGCGAGTGTTAGTTTGATGCCCTTGTCGATGTACAGAAGGATAGGAATGGGTGATTTGGAGCCCACCGGTATGACCCTACAACTAGCTGACCGGTCGGTCAAATATCCGATGGGAATTGTGGATGACCTCCCCGTAAATGTCAGAGGGGTGCATGTGCCTGTGGACTTTGTAGTCATGGACATGCCTGAAGACGCACACACCCCCATTATCCTGGGACGGCCTTTCATGGCCACTACTGGCGTTCTAATAGATGTGAAGAACGAAAAACTCTCTTTGAACGTCAGCGGAGAGAAAGTTGAGTTTGATCTGGGATTATCCATGAAGCACCCCGATCCCCCTGATGACCCTCGGTGCAATCTGCTCGAGGTAGAAGAGGAAAAAGCAGAGGAGAGCTCCTGGGAGATTCTCCTGAGAAACCCCCCCGATGACTTGGGGGATTCAGAAGATGGAGATGGCCCCAAGAACAAAGAAGCTGCTGGAAAGGCGAATGCAGCAAGAACGACCCCTCCCGGGTTCCCCAAGGCTCCTCCTGCGAGGAGAACGGGGAAAGAGCCCATGGACCTCACTAAAGACGAGGTCCGGATCCTGAAGAATATGGCGGGAAGCGCCAACACAAAACAAAAGCCCCCGGATCCCAAGAACAAGGGGAGGGTAGTCGAGCAAGTATTTCCCCAGCCACCGACTACTCCAAGGGCATTCAGCTCCAATGAGAAAGAGATGCCGAACTTCGGGCATCACCCGTATCAACCACCATGAACATCTCTTGCGGGCGTCGAGCCAACGACGTTAAACAAGTGCGCTTCATGGGAGGCAACCCATGTTCTAAACCTTTTCCCCAATTTTTAGCGTTATTTTTACTTTATTTTATCTATTTTTATAAATAAAATCAGCCGCGAGAACATCCGTTCGGGGACTTAAACAAATCTATTGGTTTTTGCAGGAAACAAGCCCCAACCGATCGGTTGACAACTCACCCGATCGGTTGGGATGTATCAGATACATGCCGAGATCTGTCCCCATATGACCCGATCGGTTGAGTAATGAAGAGACCGGGTGGCAGACCGGGTGAGCTGGGGATAATTCTCGGAAATTTTTGGGGAATATCAACCGATCGGTTGAGTTCGAGCGCGACCGGTTGACGCGACCGGGTGAGCAGCCCTAGGTTCTCGGGAAAATGTGTGGAGCGACCAACCGATCGGTTGAAAAGTCAACCGATCGGTTCGCCTGTAGCATTTCTTCGGCAAGAATTTCGACCTAACCGTCAACCGATCGGGTGACAAGTCACCCGATCGGTTCGACTTAAAACCCTATATAAACCCCCCGACATCCGCTCGTTTTCACCCTCGCCCGATCGCAAAAACCGCCGTCGTTTCGCCTTCCCCTCTTCCCCAACAACCGATCCTCACTCCCCCACGCCCTCTACTCCTCCATTACTCCCTCTCTCCACCTCCTCCATTAATCATTCCATCATCTTCACCCTCACCCCCCCCATTTTCATCTCGAGTTTGACCTAATTTTCCCCCAAACCACCCCCATTTCGAAAATTATTGCCGAAGGAGTTCGCCGCGGCTCCACGCTACTCTCGTTGAATAGTGTGGGGACATCTACGAGCAAGCTCTGCCATTCCGCTTGGGTACACTCGCTCCTAAGCTCATATTTATATATTTGCCCTATTAATTGTGCTTGCTCGTTTGCTTGTGTTAGTGTGCATCCACTGTTTTTGCACTCATTCTTGCTCGCACGCTCACACATGGCTCGGGATAAGGATAAGGGGAAGGGAATTATGCGGGATGAGGAGCCGTCTCGAAAGAGACGAAAAAAACACGCCCCCTTCCCGTACACGAGCACTTACACTTGGCCCTCCTCCGCCTGTTATCCCCCCTGTGGACCCAATGTTGGGCCCGCATGGGTATATCTTTCGGAACCAGGAGCACAAAGATTTTTACCGTAGGCTCGATGCTCGAGGGCATCTGTCTACTAAGTTCCCGCACGCACGTACACTTGTCGATCTCGGTGTCTTCACCGAGGTCGAATCTCTTTTCGCTAACTTAGGATGGTTGGCCTTTCTTAATGCACATGCCATATCCTACCCGGCACTCACACTCGAATTTCTCTCTACACTTGTTTGGGAGTCCGGGTCGATCATTAAATTCAGGGTGCGTAACCGTAGTGTCACCACAAATCTGAACACGATTAACGATATATTTGGTTTCCCCAATCTCGGGGATGATTCCATCCGACACTACGGGTACACGCCCGAGTTTGATGTCGATCAATTCTGGTTCCGCCTCACATTGATCCGTGACTATCCCCGAGGAAGGGCCAAGGCCTCCTCCATCATTCATCCCGTGTTTCGTTTGGCCCACAGGATCATTTCATCTGCATTCTTTCCTAGGGACGAGTCCGGCACTGTGACTATCCCTGACCTTTTTATCCTTTGGGCCATGACTTTCCCTTATGTCCGGGATGATGATGGAATTAGCTTCAGGGCCCCTACCGTCCCCATCCATGGCAGCGATTGGCTTGTTTACAAGCTACTCGAGATCAGCCGGGCCGGTAAGGGGAAGTTTTGTTGTGGGGGCATCATCATGATCATCTGCTCTCACGCCCAATTCAATATTACCATCCCCGATAATCTTCCAGCTACCGCAGGACCCTCACATCTTGATATTGATGTCCTGCGACACATCCACATGATTAAACCCCGCTCGGATGGCCGCTTCATATTTCATTATGGCCACCCCCAGCCCCTTACACCATTCTGCCCAACCCCGCTCGCATGACCCTTGCTCTCGTGGGAGATTGGACTTTCCCTCCTGATCCCGACTTCTTAGCGGGGTTGAATCTTCCTTTCCTTCCCGCAGACGCCCGCAGACCACCGTCCCCTGCCGCCCACTTAGGCGAGCAGGATATCACTGCATCTGGGGGAGATTTAGGGGCTGGCCCGAGTCGTCCTGTTTCTGCTCCGGGACCGATCACGTCTGAGCACCTCTTTGCGGCCATTTCTGGCCTTGTCTCCTGTGCCGGCATGACCACTGCCGCCGGCACCTCTTCGACCTTACCTGGCGGCACCTCCTCTACCTCGCGTCAGTCTACATCTTTTGGTCGCCGTCAGGTATCTGCCTGTTTAGGTCTAGAGAGGGAGGTCGTTGCCCTTCGTGAGCTCGCCATGTCCTCTGCTTCCTCGGACCCATCGCCATCCTCCTTTCTTACCCACCCACGTTTCCTCACACTTGAGAGGAACGTGGCCGCCATTCTCCGCCTTCTTACTCATATCCACAGACCACCTCCACCTTCACCACCCCGGCGATCTTCTCCTCCACCCACCCACACTTCCCCACATCCATCACCCCCCTCACCACATTCTTCTCCTCCCTCTTCACATCCCATCCCGGCATCCACTTCGCCCCTCCCGACCACTTCCACAGCACCCACACTACCTCCTCCCTCCTCCTCCGTCACTCCATACGTGCGCCAGAGGAAATTTCCGGTGCGCTCCAGATCCCTCCCACCACCTCCCACTACCGTCACCACCGCATCTACTTCCTCCATTTCTATTCCTCTCACCACCGCCTTGATCGCCTTCCTACCACCACCACCCACCACCACCGACACTCCTCCCATTGTTCACACCACCACTGCCCCTATTCCTCCGCCTCATTCCCCACTTCTCAGCACACCCCCAGCCTCCCCCGACCACCCATCCACACCCTCTTCCGAGGAGGACGAGGACTCACCTTCTCCTGCTTTCTGATTTCTCCTTGTTTGTTTTTGACTCCCCCTTGCACATCTCTGCTTTTTATCGATCATATCATTTCGCTAGCACTATCTGGTCTAGCTTGGGGGACATCCATTTTGGTGTGCTGTCGTGTTATGTTTGTTTTTCTCATTTTTGTGTGTGTGCTTGTCTTTCATTTTTTGAGTGTCGTTTCGTGTTTGTGTTTTTATTTTTATTTTCGTATTGTTTGATTTTGATTTTGATCTTTCTTCCTTTTTTCAGTTCCATCTATGTGTTTTCCTCGTTTTCATTTCTTTTTGTGTCGGTGCGTATTCCCCCCGCTTTCATTGCCCTCCCGTACTCACTCATATTGCATTGAGGGCAATGCAAACTTCAGCTTGGGGGAGTCGCACTGTGTGCGTCGTTTGAGTCCTTCTTTTTCGTTTATTTGAGTCGTTTTTCTCCGTGTTTTTTTTTCTTTTCTTCTTATTAGCTCTTTCTCCTAGAGATGAATCCTATGATGAATCGCCACAAAATCACACACACCTAGCATTGCATCGATAATCACACTCACTAACCCTAGGATTTCGAGTCCTCTTGCATTTCACGCATCGTGGGTCCACTTAGCTTTTTGTGAGTCGTGTGTCGTGACTAGCATTTGGTGTGCTTCTGCCTTGTGATTTTATTTTATATACATGTCCAG
The DNA here is from genome assembly GCA_030789695.1 of Scilla litardierei. Classification (NCBI taxonomy): domain Eukaryota; kingdom Viridiplantae; phylum Streptophyta; class Magnoliopsida; order Asparagales; family Asparagaceae; genus Scilla; species Scilla litardierei. Next base: position 90,008,333 of record CM061139.1, read on the forward strand.
GAATGACCCCTAGATTATCATGCTCCGATTTGAATATGTGGTATTTGTTTCCACTATATGCATGCTATATTTATATCGTATATTTCAATTCGCATGCGTCGGGATTCCACAATTAAGGACTAGGATAACCCATTTAGCCTATGCTCTATTTAGCGAGAATAGTTTCCTTTGCCCGAGTGTTTAGATTTCGACTTCTTTTTTGTTTTACTTGGTGCAAATCCCCTCGTCGTGTACTGTTCTCCCACTTGGGAGAGTGCATATGTGTATAGCCAAAAACCCAAAAATCAAAAAAGGGAGACAAGAAAAGAAAAACCCAAAAAGAAAAGAAAAGAAAAATTGTGTATAGCCCAAAATTCAAAAAAAAATACAAATGCCCAAAACCCAAAAAAATTTCCGTGTGAATATTTTTTCCTACTTGCCGAGAATAAAGGGAAGACGAGAATTTGTACCGAGTGTCCTACTCCACATCATCTCAACCCCCGTCGTTATCGAAAACACTTGGCTTAGGAACTTTTTAGCTAGTATCTAGGCTATAGTGGCGTGATTTCCTTAACCCTAGTTGTGGAGTCCCCGATGCATGATACGCTTGTATTCTTACTCTTCTCATGCATGCATGAACTTATATTCAACGCTTAATTCAACTCGAATCGATATTTGGGTCATATCTTGGATTTGTGTATATCGAGCCTCATAGCACATTGTAGAAAGCGACACCATTTGCTAGCACACGACCACGCTCACTCGCGCTTCACCGCGTGGGCCCACGACACTTATTTGGACTCGTTTTCCAAGGTTTAGTGGTGTGATTTGGCGTTTGCTTGCTTGGTGTGTCGTTTTTGATTTTGGTGGCTCTGATGGACGATCTAGGATTTAGAGTTTTCTTTTTCTTTCTTCCTCTCTATTTTTCCCTTCCGAGCTCCTACTCTCACTCGTCTTCCTCGAGGAGGAGGAAGAGTTCAGCTTGGGGGATTTTGACGTGCGTTTATATTTCATATATTCACGCACGTTTTCTTTTGTGTTTCTCCGTGTTTTTCTGCCGTCTCTTATTCGTTTTCGTGTATTTTCCCGTTTTCTTTCACTTTTCTTTGTTTATCCATGATTGCAGGGGATTGACTACGTAGGGGACGCTTAACGATGATATCCCAAGTCCCCGGAGCAACGGGAGAAGTCACGCGTGATCCAGGGGGTCAAACGTCGAAGAATTCATCTTTCATCCCCTCACCCGGTCGGTTGGTCATCTCCAACCGATCGGGTGATGCACGCGTGCACCACCTGGTCTCTGCCGCAGCTCATAAGGAAGTCACCCGACCGGTTCACAGACCGGTTCAGCGGGGGGCTGTTCTCTGTTTTCTCGAGCAAAATGCCAACCGATCGGGTGACTCTCACTCGATCGGTTCATCTGTAGCTGAAGAAGAAGAGCTGAAGACACGGACGTCGAACCGATCGATTCACCCGACTGCTCCAAGATCCAACCGGTCACTCAAGAACTCACCCGACCGGTTCATGTGATCGGGTGAAAGCTCGCCGTTTTCTGTTATTAATTTGTAACGGATCAACCGATCGGTTGACTTGTCAACCGATCGGTTGATGCGAAGGTCTATAAATAGAACCCCTAGGGTTCCAGAAACGGGAGCTGCTATTTTTTTAACTGTTTGATCTCCTTGTGACGGCTGTAATTGTTACTCTTTTGTAAGTTTTCAAATCTTTCTCAAATTTTAGTATTGTCTTATCTACTCTATTACTTCCTCATTGCAATTGTCCGATTATGATTCCAACGGTTAATTTTTATTTAGATCGCTTTTTCATGGATTTTTGTGAGTAGTTTCCCAAATCTGAGATTTTGGTGGAAACCCCTTCGGGGGCTCTTCCCGATGCGTCCATAGGGTTATGAAATCGATAGGGATTAGGATTCTAACAGTTACGTGGGGTGTTTCATTGTCATCGGTGGGAAAAAGACCGCCTTTGACCGTTGGGCCAAGGGGGAATAAACTTGGCGGTTGACTCCCTAGCCATAGCTCACACCCATAGCGTAGACGTCGAATCCTAGCACGCGGGAGCGGCAGGATGAGACGTTAGGAGTTATCGTTGCGGGCTTTGTGCTCCCGGTATCGATCAGTGTTAATGGACACGGGAGTGCCCACTGATCGAATCCGGGAAGTCCGGTGTATCATCCTGGGCACCGACCGGAATATCGGGCCCATGGGACGTCGGTACCACTTTCAGAGGCAACGTCTCACCATTAGTCTCTAATCCCGATCGCTATCCATACCCGTAGGCCGTATCGGCGAGAGTCTCTCGTCGGGTTGGAAACCAAAGTCCCGGGTTTTCTTTCTTGTTGTTAATACCCTTTATTTTCTTTCGTGACAACCATTTACCGATTCAGGCTAGCTCGCCCCTCGGGGTGATTTAGGTCCTACCTGACCCAAGCACAACCTCGCCTCCCTGAGTTCGATATTCCCGCACCCTACACTAATCGTGCACTTGCGGTAAACGACACCGCGCCGCCGTACCGTAAACGGGGCGCCGGTCACTCGTCGTCGTCTTGGAAATGCATCCCGTATTCGGGATCGTCAACGTAAGGCGGGGGAGCGGTGCGTGGGGCGGTAGATGGATTGGTGGTGGTGGGTTGAGCGGGGGGTTGTGTGCGACGAGTACGACGGGTGGGCCTAGGGTTGGAAGAGCTGGCGTCGGTGGGTTTAACACGCCGGGGAGGCATTGTGCGGGAGTCGTGTGTATGCGTGAGTATGGAAAATACAATGAATAAACACAAACACGACCAACGAGCAAATGGAAGATTTAGGGAAAAATTAAAATTGAGCTAAGGAGCGAGATTACCCAGATGAGATGAAGATCGTTGCTCGTAGACGCCCCGATGCTACTCAATAGGAGCACGTTGTGAAGCCGAGGCAATTTCTTCAGCAAGTTTCGAAATTGGGGAGAACGGATGAAGGTTAGGGTTTTGTGTGTGTGTGTGGAATCGAGGAGAATGGAGAGAAATCGATGGTGGAATGGATAGGGAGATGGGGGGGTCGATTGAGGTTGATTTTGGGGAAGAACGAGGTCAGGTGCAAGAGGAGGAGGCCAAATGTCAGTTTGGGATTCGAAAATGGCGAGGGCGGAACGAACGGGCGGCGACGGAAATTTATAGGAATTTAAGTCGACCCGGTCGGGTGAGTTATCACCCGATCGGTTGACCTTAGGTCGAAAATTCGATGCTGAAGAAACGCTACAGGCGACCCGATCGATTGAGAACTCAACCGATCGGTTCGTCGCTCCACACATTTTCCCGAGAACTCAGAGTTTTTCACCTGGTCCCTCAACCGATCTAGCATATTGTCACCCGGTCGGTTGACGAATTCTGAGATTTTTCCGAGAGTTTCCCCAGGTCACCCGGTCTGCTCACCCGGTCACTTCTTTCTTCACCCGGTCGGTTCATTTTGTGACAGACACGACTGTTAGCTGATACATCCCAACCGATCGGGTCAGTTATCACCCGGTCGGTTGAGGCCTTGTTTTCTACAAAAACCCAAAAATCGCCTAAGTTTCACGACGGAAGTTGTTGCGGCTGGATTTATTTATAAAAATAGATAAAAAATAAAGTAGAAAAAGTCCTAAAAAGTGAAGCAAAAGTTTAGAACATGGGTTGCCTCCCATGAAGCGCTTTTGTTTAACGTCGTTTAGCTCGACGCCCGTTGATGATTTTCATGGTGGGCGATACGGGTGATGCCCAAAATCCGGCATCTCTTCAGCTCCTGAGGTTGTGGCTATTGGTGTAGTCGGCGGCTGTAAAAAGATTTGCTCGACTACCCTCCCTTTGTTCACAGGATCCGGGGGCTTCTCCCTCAAATTGGCGTCCACCGCCATCTTTTTCAGGATCCGGACCTCATCTCCGGTGAGGTCCATGGGTTCTTTTCATTTTCTCCTCGTGGGATGAGACTTAGGGAATCCGGGAGGGTTCACATGTCACGCGACCGCCTCATTAGCCACTTCATTCTTAGGGGAGCCAACTTTCTCTCCAAGGTCCCCCAAGCTATCGGGGGGATTCCTCGAGAGCACTTCCCAAGCATTTGTTTCAACAGCTCTATCTTCTTCATTCTCCAGCATATTGATAATAGGATCGTCCGGGGGGTTTGGATGCTTCATCGACAAGCCTAAGTCAAATTCGACTCTTTCTTGGCCCACATTGAGGGAAAGCTTCCCATTCTTTACGTCTATCAACACTCCGGCGGTTGCCATAAAGGGTCGTCCAAGAATAATTGGGGTATGCTTGTCTTCCAGCATGTCCATCACCACAAAATCAACCGGTACATGCACTCCGTTCACATCGACGGGGACGTCGTCCACCACTCCCACCGGATACTTGACCGAACGGTCAGCAAGTTGCAATGTCATGCCGGTGGGCTCTAAGTCTCCCATCCCTATTCTCTTGTACAATGATAGGGGCATTAAGCTGACGCTCGCACCAAGATCGACGAGCGCCCTCTGGATTTGCACACTGAATGAGGGCGCTGCACTCCGCCGTTAACACGACCTTTTCCTTTCTAGATCCCCGTATCACCAAGTCTTTCAGAAATTTGGCATATGAGGGGATCGTCTTTATGGCATCGAGGAAGGGGATTTGTAAGCTCATATCTTTCACCATGGCAAAGAATCTGCCATACTTCTCATCGATTTTGGCCTTGGCAAGCCGTTGTGGGAAAGGCACAACGGGCTTGAATACCTTCAAATTCCCTTCTTCTTTCTTCTTCTCTTCTTCGGGGGTTCCCTCCGGAGCCACAATTTTTGGCGACGTGGCACCGTCGTCATTAGCCTTTTCAATTGGCCACTCAACGGCCAGTGATGCTTCCGGTTCTTTGGGCGGCGTTCTAGTAGGAATTTTTTTCCCGCTCCTCAAGACGTTGGCAGACACGTTTTAATGTTCATGTGTGAGTGCCAAGGTCCGATTTACCCCCTTAGGATTCACCTCAGGATGTGGCGGTAATAAATTCTGCGGTCTCTGAAGGTTCACCACTTGCAACCCCAGCTGGGTCACCTGATCAGTGAGTACTCTTTGTCCCATCTCCAGATTCAGATTGATTTTCTCCTGGTTGGCTATGTATTGAGTCAAGAGGGACTCAACCAGAGAAATGGCCCTCTGTTGGCCGTATTGCTGCTGGGCGGGCTACTGATTCCTAGGGACATATTGTTGATACTGTGGTGGTGGTTGTTGCTGCTGAAATTGCTGCTGTTGGAACTGCTACTGGGGCCTAGCCGGCTGATAAGTCTGCTGTTGTTGCTGAGCCAGCTGTTGGTAAGGCGTCCGGTAACTAAGGTTCGGATGATTTCGGTTGTTGGGAGAGTAGGCCGGGTTTGAGTTGGTTCGTGGTGGAAATGGCACATTCCCCGTAGGATTGTAAAACAATGCGCTCGCCTGATCCAACGGTGGTGAGATGTCACCACCGTCGAACTCTCCAAAAACATCAGATTCTATCGCAGCAATCTGTTGTGAACCGGTGCCACCAGCGCCTACCATCAATGCGGAGATCTGGGTTGACAGCAAGTCAAACTTGCTTGAGAATTTGTCGACGTCTTCGACTCTATGGATGCCCCCAGATCTTGGTGTGGCTCTCTCGTCACACCATCGTTCATTGTTGGATGCCATATTTTCCAAAATTTGTCCGGCATCTTCTTCGCTTCTTGACATGAAGGACCCTCCAGCCGCGGCGTCCATGGAAGACTTTAAATCGTCCCTCAGCCCATTATAAAACAGATTTATAATCTGTCACTTGGGGAGCTCATGGTGGGGACATCTTCTCTGCATCTCCTTGTATCTTGTCCAAGCCTCATGCAAGGACTTGTGGCTGGCCTGGGAGAAGGAGGAGATCTCACTCCTCAGCTTCATAGTCTTCCCCGGGGGAAAGAAATTTGTCAGGAAAGCATTGGAGAGCTTCTCCCAGGTGTTGAATGTATTCGGGTCCTTCCCCCTAAGCCACAGCTTGGCCTTATCTCGCAAGGAGAAGGGGAACAGCTTCAGTCGGGTTGCCTCAGTTGCGACACCGTTAATCCAGAAGGTGTCACATTTCTCCAAGAAGGAGTCTAGATGCTCGATCGGGCTTTCCATGGGTGCACCCAAAAACTGATCCTGCTGGATCCACGTCACCAAAGATGGCTTAAGCTCGAAGCTTTGGGCCATAATAGCTGGAGGACGGATGGCAGAGGTGGACTCGATGGAAGGCATCGAGTACTCCAACAGGGACTTGTGAGGCGGGGTGTTCTCCCCCATGGCTTCAGGATCCTCTCTTCTTCGCTTCTCGGCGGCCAAACGCCTAAGGGTGGCGTTTATCTCTGGATCAACAGGGATCAAGTCGTCGAGACTTCTTGAACTCCTGCGCATGAAAAACAACAAACACCCGCGAAGCGACATGTGGGAAAGAAACAGATAAGATAAGAAATAGAAATAAGAAAATAAAAAGGAAAAAGAAGAATGCGAAAATTATCGCGAGGTAGGGATAAGAGCTAGACACTAGGGTTCAAGAGATCCTAAAATAACAAGCACGTTGCCTCCCCGGCAACGGCGCCATAAACTTGACGTGCCCCCGGTTTGCAAGCCACAAATGGCCGGGGGACCCGCGTGAGGGTTTAGATATTTGTAACCGCAAGCGCACGGTGTTGTAGTGTGGCTTGGAGGTCGAACACAGGGAGGCTAGGATGTGCTTGTGTCAAAGAGGACCAAAATCACACAGTGGGCGAGCTAGCCCAGATCAAATGATGGGTTGTCACGGTAAAGGAATGCAGGGTATAAACAATATGAAAATAAAACCCGGGACTTTGGTTACCACCCCAACGAGCGACTCTCGCCGATACGGCCTACGGGTAGGATGGCGATCGGAATCAGGGTCTAATGGTGAGACGTTGCCTTTAAAAGTGGTACCGGCATCCCATGGGCCCGATATTCTGGTCGGTGCCCAGGATGATACGCCAGACTTCCCGGGTTCGATCAGTGGGCACTCCCGTGTCTATTAACACTGATTGACACCGGGAGCACTAAGCTCGCAACGATAACTCCCAACGTCCCATCCTGTCGCTCCCGCGCGCTAGGATTTGACATCTACGCTAAGGGCGTGAGCTATGGCTAGGGAGTCAACCGCCAAGTTTATTCCCCCTAGGCCCAACGGTCAAAGGCGGTCTTTTTCCCACCGATGACAATAAAACACCCCGCGTAACCGTTAGATTCCTAATTCCTATCGATTTCCTAACCCTATGGATGCATCGGGAAGAGCCCCCGAAAGGGTTTCCGCCAAAATCCCAGATTTGGGAACTACTCACAAATATTCATTAAAAAGCGATCTAAATGAAAATAGACCGTTAAAATCATAATCAGACAATAGGAATGTAAAGGTAGTAAAGCAATTAAAATAATATTAAAGTTTTACAAAGATCCGAAAACTTACAAAAACAGGGAAATTACGGCCGTCACAAAATGAAGAAAACAGTAAAAAATAACCAACTCCCGAATCTGGGAAACCTAGGGTTCTATTTATAGAAAACGACATCACCTGATCGGTTGACAAGTCAACCGGTCGGGTGAGCTGCTTCACAAAATCACAGCGCAATGCGGGGGTTTCACCCGGTCAGTATGAACCGGTCGGTTGGAACTTGGTGCGGTCTGTTAGATCTTGGTGCCGACCGGTTGGATCTTGGAGCGGATCGGGTGAGGAGATCGGTTGGAGCTTTGAGTCTTGGCTGTTGAAATTCAGCTACAGGTGAACCGATCGGGTGAAGGTCACCCGATCGGTTGGAAATCAGCTTCGAATTTCCAGAGACTTTGAGCTTTTGACCCGGTCACTAAACCGACCAGGTGACTTCTCGTGAGCTCCAAGTTGTGCCCGGGTGGTGCATGCGTGCATCACCCGATCGGTTGGAGATGACCAACAGACCGGGTGAGGGGCTGAAAGATGCAATCTTCGTCGTTTGACCCCCTGGATCACGCGTGACTCCCCCCGTTGCTCCGGGGGCACATGATATCATCGTTTTACGCCCCAAATGCCAGAAAACTCCTGCAAAACACGGAAAACACGGAAAAGTGAAAGAAAACAAGAAAACACAAGAAAACATGAGAAAACAAATAAAAGACGGCGGTAAATACGAAAAAACACGGAAGAAAACGCGTGTAAATATATGAAATATAAACGCATATCAGCAGCTACCTGCCCCACTTCAGATCTTGGATCCGCCTATGATCAGGTGTATCCTAATTCAGTAGTGTAAAAATTTACCGCTTTTTAGTTTAGATTTGAATAATCTCGTCTCCTCTCATTAGCGAGGGGAGCGTATCTAGGATTTGCTTTTGCATTATAATAACCCATCATGTCGTGCCCTTCTATCACTTTTATCGCCCACACCCCACATCCTCTTCCGATGAGAATGAGCACACCGTCTCTCCTGCATTTTGATTTCTTTGTTTTCTTTTCCGATCTTCCCCTTGCATATTTCTGCATCACATTGATCATATCATTTCGCTAGTATTGTCATGTTCAGCTTGGGGGGAATCGATTTGTGTGCATGTTTTCGCGTGTCGTTGTTGTGTGTCTGTGTCTATGTGTTCTTTCGTTGTGTTTTATATCTTTTATTTGAGTGTTTCTTTTTCTTTATTTTTTAGTTACGTTCATGTGTTTTTCATGTTTTTCACTTTTTATGTCGGTGCGCACCCCCCCCCCATTTTCTTTGCCATCCCGTATAAACTATTCTTGCATTGAGGGCAATGCAAGTTTCAGCTTGGGGGAGTCGCACTTCGTGCGTCATTTGTGTCGTTGTTTTTCGTTTTTGAGTCGTTTTCCATCGTGTTTTTCTTTTTCTTCTCATCTTTTGTTCTCTCTCTCTCTCTCTCCTAGAGATGACCCCATATGATGAATTGCCACTGAAACACACACACACACACACTTAGCATAGCTACGATGATCACATTCACTAACCCTAGGAAGCCGAGTCCTATTGCATTTCATGCTTCGTGGGTTCACTATGCTTTTTGTGAGTCGTGTATCCTGACTAGCTAGTGGTGTACTTCTACTTTGTGATTTTTATTTATATACCTACCCTTGGTTGACCCCTAGATTATCATGCTTCGATATTGAATATGCGGTATTTGCTTCTAATGTCTGCTTCTATATGCATGCTATATATATATATATATATATATATAGGAAAATTTTCAAATGAGAACATTTCGCACCGTGCGAAAATGTTTTTAGTTTTTTTTTGAAATTTTTTTTTTCAAAAATTCTTTTTTCCACCCTCATTATATGTTGTTATACCCCCCTCAAAAAATAATCGTTGAGAAATAATGTCATTTGGCCTTCGATCAAGGCATTTCATCAAATTCGCACGTTTTGAGACCGTTAAATTTGTAACGGGTGGATGGGTGCTCTAATCCCCAACGGGTTCACCCATTATTTTCCCTGGGGTATATAATTGTATGGATTAAACATCAAAAAAAGAATTTTTGAAAAAAAAATTTCAAAAAAAAGATAAAATTCTTTTCGCACGGTGCGAAAAGCCCCTTTTTCGCAATGGAAGATTGCCATATATATATATATATATATATATATATATATATATATATATATATATATATATATATATATATATATATATATATATATGAGAATAATGGCTATCATACGCCATATGAGAGCTTCTCTCATCCGCCCTCTCACATAAAGCACCCAAGTACAATCAAGTACAAGCCCATGTGGGCTTGTACTTGGGTGCTTTATATGAGAGGGCGTATGAGAGAAGCTCTCATATGGCGTATGATACCCATTAATCCCTATATATATATATATATATATATATATATATATATATATATATATCGTATACTCCATTTCGCATGTGTCGGGATTCCACAATTAAGGACTAGGATAACCCATTTAGCTTATGCTCTGATTTGCGAGAAATATTTCCTCTGTCCAAGTGTTTAGATTCCGATTTCTTTTTTATTTTACTTGGTGCAAATCCCCTCGTCGTGTACCGTTCTCCCACTTGGGGGAGTACACATGTATATATCCCAAAATCCAAAAAATCCAAAAAAACAGAGAGAGAGAAAAGAAAAACCCAAAAAAAAGGAAAGAAAAGAGGACAAAGGAAAAAAATATGTATATCCAAAAATCCAAAAAAAATACACATACCCCAAAACCCAAAAATTTTCACTGTGAATATTTTTCCTATCTACCGAGAATAAAGGGAAGGCGAGAATTTGCACCGAGTGTTCTACTCCACACCTTCTCAACCTCCATCGTTTTCGAAAACACTTGGCATAGGGACCTTCTAGCGATTATCTAGGCTATAGTGTGGTGATTTCCTTGTCCCTAGTTATGGAGTCCTTAACGCATGATATGTTTCGATTCTCGCTCTATTCTCATGCATGCTTGAGCTATATATTCACCGCTTAATTCGAATCGAATCGATATTTGGGTCATTTCTTGGATTTGTGTATATCGAGCTTTATTGCACATCGTAGATAGTGACACCGACTGCTAGCACACGACCACACTCACTCGTGCTCCACCTCGTGGGCCCACGGCACTTGTCTAGACTCGTATTCCTTGGTTTAGTGATGTGATTTGGCATTTGCTTGCTTGGTGTGTCGTTTTTGGTTTTGTTGGCCCTGACGTGCGATCTAGGATTTAGAGTTCTCTTTTTCTCTCTTTCTCTCTATTTTCTCCCTCCGAGCTTCTACTCTCACTCGTCTTCCTCGAGGACGAGGAAGGGTTTAGCTTGGGGGATTTTGACATGCGTTTATATTTCATATATTCGAGCACGTTTTCTTCCGTGTTTTCCCGCTATTTCCCGCCGTCTTGTATTCGTTTTCACGTGTTTTTTGTTTTCTTTCACTTTTCCGTGTTTTTCGTATTTTACAGGAGTTTACCGGCGTAGGGGACATAAAACGACGATATCATGAGTCCCCAGAGCAACGGGAGGAGTCACGCATGATCCAGGGGGTCAAACGACGAAGATAACATCTTTCAGCCCCTCACCCGACCGGTTGGTCACATCCAACCGATCGGGTGATGCACGCGTGCACCACCCGGACACAAGCTGAAGCAGGCAGAAAGTCAACCGGTCAGTTCAGAGGCCGGTTCACAACGCCCCAACTCTTTGGAATTTGATGCTGAATGCCAACCGATCGGGTGACCTTCACCCGATCGGTTCACCTGTAGCCAATTCTTCTAAGCGACGACCCGGAGAGCTCACCCGACGGTTCGTTGTGCGTGTGAAGTCGACAGAAGTCTCTGTCTTTTTGGGCGTAATTCCAACCGATCAGGTGACTTCTCACCAGATCGGTTCATCTGTAGCTGCAATTCCTCATTTGGTGAACCGACGGAGCCACCCGCTCGCCTCAGCGCCCGGTTGAAGATTTTCAAAGCTCTCACCCGATCGGTTGACTCTTCAACCGGTCGGGTGGCGATATTTCTGTGGTTTTAGATACGAACCGTTAGGGTTTCGGATGGGGGCTATAAATACACGATGTTGGCCGATTTGAAGGGGGATCTTCTTCAGTTTTTAGGGCTTTTTATCCCCTTCTCTTGTGGGGGCTTAGGTTAGTTTAGATTAGGTCTTTTGATCAATAAATCTTGTATTGGATTGAAGATTCAAACTCAAGATAAGTATTTCTTTCTCTTGTTTTCCATTATTTTGTGTTGTATTTGTTTTGCTTCATGATGAATGTTTGTATTCTTTTGTGTTGTTTGTTTATATGTTTTTCATCATTGAGTAGTATTGATGAACCCTAATACGGGTTAGGGTAGGATTGATGCTTGGTTGTTTCGTTTGACTTGGTTGCATGGCATGTGTTCGATGAATTGCGTCAATGGGGATTTCTAGCAATCTGGGTCCAATTCGTACGGCAACACACTAGTTGTGTTGGGTGTTGGGGTCCGGTGTCTTGTCCAGTCAAGACCCGCTTCGATGTATTGCTAGAAATCACATTCGACCGATTTGGCCATTAGGGTAACGCGAGGGTGTTTCATTGTCATTGGCGGGAAAAAGACCGCCTCTGACCATCGGGCCAAGGGGGGATAAACTTGGCGGTTGACTCCCTAGCCACAGCTCACACCCCTAGTGTAGACATTGAGTCCTTGCGCGTGGAAACGGCTTGGACGAAGTGTTGGGAGTTATCATTGTGGCCTTAATGCTCCCGGTTGTGGAAGGTGTTAATGGACATGGGAATGCCCACCGTCCGAAACCGGGTAGGCCTAGCGTACTAGGCATCGACTGGAATATTGGGCCATGGATGCTAGGTACCACCTTTTGGGGCAATGTCTCACACTGGGTCAAGTCAAATGCCAAGTGTCATGAGTGCTCTAGCCCGTGTTAGCGGGGATTCACTTCGTGTCTTTTTATTTCTTTCTTTTATTTCGACACTTCTACCCACATTGTCCACGTAGCTAGCACACAACCTAGGCGAGGCTAGTAGCCATTCAAGCCATCCACCTCCTTGAGTTCAATAAACCCGCACCCTATACTAACCGTGCACTTGCGGTAAAACGACACCGCGCCCAAACCGTAAACGGGGCGTCGGTCACTCGACCGAGTGACAATGTCACTCGGTCGATTGGCGTAAACTAAAAAAATTTCAAAATCTCCTCGCCACTTTACGACTCGGCCGAGTGGCTTTGATTCACTCGGTCGAAGGGAGAAACTCCACTCGGCCGATTGACTCTGCCACTCAGCAATTCTTGAGCTAGGAGGGTATCTGTTTCACTCGGCCGAGTGATAAGGTATTCGCCCGAGTGACAATTAAGACTAAAAGTTACAGAAAGTGACAGAGAGTTGGTCTGTAAAAACTTCCCTGTTTGGTGCTCCACTCGGCCGAATGGAGTCTTTGCTCGGCTGAGTGGCAGATGCTACTCGGCCGAGTGACGTGCTGTTTTCTGCATCGGTTCTCTGTTTTCGCTCCAGTCTCTGTTTTTCTTCCTCCAGTCTGTTTCTTCCTCCTCCTAAGGCCTGAAAGCGTCCCTGGAGTGCTCTTCCTTGCCTCGGTCATCCTCTATATGAGTGATCTCCCTTTCTCCTTCTCATGTCATGAAAATTAGGACCCGTTGTCACGATTTTCATGGACACTGGACTCTAAACACTAATAAAAGTCTAAACCAAAAATGAAAATCAAATAAAAAAATGCAAGAACCTTCGGGTTGCCTCCCGACAAGCGCTCATTTAAGGTCATGAGCTCGACCCCTTTAGATATTCGTTTAGCTCGTGATGTTGGGTGCAAATGAGATATGCCCGTCAAATTTGTCGGGAAGGCCACTTGGATTTGGGTCGTGATGATCATTGGTCTTCCTCGGCGCCCCCTCATCATGGGTAATGTTGGGGTAAGTCCCCCAAGCTTGAGCTAGTTCCTATCTTCTTCTTGGCCCGTGACATCGATCTTCTATTCGATGGAGCTTTCTTTGGATTTTTGGCCGTTGAGAGCTTGCAAAGCTCTCGTATTCTTGCGACATCAGTGTCGCCTTCATCATCGTCCGTGGAGCTATCTGGAGGGTCCTCCAACTTCTCTTCTTCACCCGAAGCTTGGCCTTCTTCGAAGCCATCATCATGGAGAGCGCCAATAGAGTGGGGGATAGCTTCTTCAATCACTTCATCGAGGAGATCCAAATAGTCCAACTCCTCGTGATAGGGCATATGCTTCATGGCTTTGGATATGTGAAGCTCGACCTCGATGTTCCCGACATTCAAGGATATGATTCCTTCCCGCACGTCGACGATAACACCGGCGGTTGGGAGGAACGGGTGTCCAAGAATGAGCGAAGTGTCGCCCTCTTTCTTGATGTCCATGATGACAAAATCACAAGGTAAGCATATCCCTCCCGGAACTTGAAGTGGAATGTTCTCTACGATCCCTACAGGCCTAGTAATCCGACCGTCCGCAAGTTGAATTCTCATGTCGGTCGGCTTTAAGTCGGTGTCCGTGTTCAATTTCCGGAACATGCTAAGGGGCATAAGGCTCACACTCGTGCCCAAGTCAACTAAAGATTTTTGCAACGGGACGCCTCCAAGTGTGCAAGGGATGCAGAAACTCCTGGGATCCTTGAATTTCGCGGGATCCTTCTCCTTTCGGGTAAACCAAGTTCCTTGTTCCGCAAGCATGATTTTCTCCTTTCTTTTCTTTCCCGATATCAAGTCCTTCAAGAACTTCGTGTAAGACGGGATCTCCCCTATTGCATCTAAGAAAGGAATATTGAGGCTTACTCCCCTCAAATATTCAAGGAACTTGGCGAGCCTTTTCTCTATCTTGGCTCTAGCTAGCCGTTGTGGAAATGGCACCGGCGGCATGTAGCGGCGCTCATCAATTGGCTCCACTACTTTAGAATTTCCTTCTCCTAGCGACACCTTTTGGCTCTCCTCTTCAATTGCTGGCTCTCTTTCTTCCAAAATTTCCACCACAGGTTCTTTGTTTTGGATCATAGCGGGAGTGGTATCCTTCCCGCCCCTTGTTGTAACTGCCACCACCGCATTGATGTGTCCGGTGATGCTCCGTGGATTGGGCTCGGGTTGAGCCGGTAATTGTTGGGCGTTCTTGTTGAGCAACACAAGTTGCTCTCTAAGTTGAGCGACGACAGTATTTAGTGAATCTTGTCCCGCCGTCAATCTAGCATTGATCTTTCTTTGATCCACCATGAATTCCTCCACCCTAGCTTCGTGGTCTGATCGTGGTTGAGTTTAAGGTGGGTTGGGAGCTCTCCAACCTTGGTTGTAACCGGGCGGTCTATATGGTCCCGCTTGTTGCCTAGGCGGATAATTTTGTTGCGGTGGCCCTCTCGGTTGATACTGAGGTTGTGGTAGTGGAGGCCGAGCTTGAGGAGGTTGTTGCGGCAGGGAGTTCAAAGCACCATCATTGTTTGCATATGAAATGCCCGGATGGTTTCTAGCAGCCGGGTTGGCCCAATATCCGGAGTTCCCCGCAACATATTGCACTTGTTCCAAGGCCCCCTCTCTATGCTCTCCTCCTACATACATGACTTGAGATTGGTCTTGCCAATCACTCATATTACTTATCGGCGTAGATGTAGAGGGTGCTCCATGTGGCTCTGTGATATACTTCTCAAGCCTCTCCATGACCTTGTGGAGAGAGTCAAATTTGTTCGAAAGCACCGCTACGGCCTTGGCCTCATAAATGCTAGTGGGCTTTAAGGAGGACGAAGAATGTCCTCGCTCGTCGCCCCATTGTTGGTTATTAGAGGCCATCTCCTCTAACAAGGCTGTAGCTTCATCCGGGGTCTTTGATAATATGGCTCCATTGGCGGTTGAGTCTATAATTTGCTCGTGCCTGGTTGGAGTCCATTATAAAAACTGTGAACAAGCTCCCAATCTTCTATACTGTGATGGGGGCATTGATGCTGTAAATCCTTGAAGCGCTCCCATGCCTAATAGAGGGTCTCCTGCGGTCCTTGCTTGAAGGACATGAGAGCACTCCGTATCTTCACCGTCTTGGATGGCGGGTAGAATTTGTCAACGAAGGCGCTAGCCAACTCATCCCAAGTAGTGAATGTACCTTCCGCCTGCGTCCTCAACCAATATAAAGCTTTGTCTTTGAGAGTAAAGGGGAAGCGCCGCAGTTGGATTGCATCAACGGAAACGCCCGGCATTTGGAAGGTGGCGCACTTGGACAAGAAAAGCTGGATGTGATAATGCGGATTCTCATGGGAGATCCCATGAAACAGGTCTTGTTGCATCAATACTACCAATCCCGTCTTTAGCTCAAAATTCTTGTCCGCCGCCAACTCCGGCATAGCGATGGAAGATGTAGTGGAGGAAGTCTTAGGCCGAAGCCTATCTCTGATAGATATAATCCTCGCCATACGTGCCGCTAGTTCCTCCGGTGTCTCCGTACGGTTTATACAATCACCCTCAGTAGCGTGCCTTCTCTCGGCTCTGATCCTCCTAACGGTATGTTCGATCTCCGGATCAAATTGTATTTCCTCGGGGTTCGCCGTAGATCTCGTGTACATGCAAATGAAAATAGAGTATCAAAGGAATTGTTAGCATGATTAAGGAGTAAAAAGATAAAAGTAATAAAAGAAAAAAAGACGATACTAAGTAAAGAGAATAAAACATTGTCGCCTCCTCGGCAACGGTGCCAAAAACTTGATCGCACCCCGGAATGCACACGCACCCGGGACAAGCGACTCGTAGTCTTACCGCAAACGCACGGTGTAGCAGCGAGCAGGTATCAAACTCAGGGAGGAACAATGACAGTGTCTCTTTCCAATCACCTAGCTATCAAAATGGTCGAGAATAGTTTGTGATATAATGGTCGCAATCGTTCAATTGTAGAAAGAGATATCAATTAAAGAAAACGTCTAGGGATAGGGAATCCCCGCTACGGACCGTATCTCATCGTTGTGATTCGTAGATTTCATCATTGCTAGACTTGAATCTCAGGTGAACTAGTCACAACTAAATGTAGAACCAAGCTCACGCTCTCACGCTATTGCCGGTCTATAGCAAACCTAGGGTAGGGCCCAATCTCTTGCAAACCCTAACCTAAGCCGCTAGCGTGAAGAACGAGATCATCGTTCAATCGTATCTCGAGCTCACTCTCGTGCAAACTCGAGCTACGACCTAAGTTGAGATAGTTCCTACCCGTCCAATCTCTTGCAAACGGGCATTAGTATAGAATCACGATTGAAAACCCTAGCTTTGGTCCAATCTCTTGCAAACCAATTCTAGAGGAGTCCAATCGTAAATCTAAATCGAATTTCTAGGGCTTCCAATCAATTGGGACCCAATCTCTTGCAAATCCCAATCGATATGAATCCCTAGCTATCCGTAATTAATCAATCCCAACCTAACCCTAATCAATTCTAGCAAGAATTTCACCAATCCATCACAATTTAGGAATAGGGTTTATAGGGTTCATCCCTACGCCCTAAGACGATAAAACTACTCACTAATCGTCATGCAATTCATAAGAAAATCAATAACAAAATCAACACAATTAATTGCAATAGAGAAATTATCAACAAAAATAGGGTTTTTGATAAGAAGAGAGACAAACCAATGAGAATCCAATAGCATCCAACAAAAGTAGCCTTTTTAATCGCTCCAAAAGAACTAAATCTAATGATCTAAAAAGCTCTTCAAAAAGGCTGCCAAAAGTATCCAAAAAGTCCTCCCAAACTAGGGCAAAAGCTGGGTTTAAATACCCCTCAAAATCGCCCATAAAAACGTGACAAAAATGCCCCTGCGCAGCCACAAAATTGCACTTTATGCAGCAGGCGGAGCGGCTCACTCGGCCGAGTGACAAATGTCACTCGGCCGAGTGACAAACCCTGTACATTTACAGTAAGTCGGGGATTTTCGGGGGTCGGTCTTCGGAAGTGACTCGGCCGAGTGGCTTTACTCACTCAGCCGAGTGGCATTCGGTACTCGGCCGAGTCGAAACCCTCAATCGACTGACGGATTCCAGTAATTCGGCTCCTTCGATGGGTGGATTTTTCCGTGCCACTCGGGCGAGGGGATCTCCATACTCGGCCGAGTGGACTATCGTCACTCGGCTGAGTGCACGCTGATTTCCTTCTGTGGTGCGTGTCCGGTCTGGTCAGCCGAGTGGTCTTCTTGCTCGGTCGAGTGAGTGCTTCACTCGACCGAGTTGTAGGGATCGACTAACCCTTGTAATACTAACAACACACACTAGAGGGGGGTGAATAGTGTAATGGTAATAAAATTGTCCAAATAAAATTTAACTTGCAAATGCGGAATAATAAATGCAAGAGGAATTAAATGGCACAATCAATCTAAACGCAAAAACAACGATTTACCCTGGTTCCCCAAACTTGGGTACATCCAGCCACACCAATATTCATTATATTCCTACACAGAGAAGTGAATACAAATCTCACAAGGAGATACCCCACAAAGAGGATTTATGCCCTACACAAGGACCCAACCAATCCTACACAAGGATCAAGACTCCCACATAGAGAATCACTAACTCCCACTCAGAGAATTAGGGTTAGCCCTACACTAGGACACTCGAACTCCCACAAAGAGAGTTAATTCCCACAAAGAGAATTCCCTAGTCCCATAAAGAGACAACCTCCCACAAAGAGAGAAACTCCCACAAAGAGAGTATCCTAATCCTACAAAGAGAAATAGGAAGACAAATTACACCCTGTAAAGTAAATACTCTTACATATGCCTTGAGATGCTTACTCATGAATGAATGCAAGGCATGGAAGAGGATCTCCAAGTGTTGGAATATGCTTGAGAGCACTTGGGTGATTTTCCTTGAGCTGGACTTCAATGCATGAAGGAAGATGAATGCTCAATTGAGGGAAATGAATGACCTTGAGAGTGTCTTGTTGATCTCTTGAGATTTTCTATAGAGTCAAGAGTTTATCAAATGTTGTCAAGAGTTCTCAAGTGATGGCAGCACACTCATATATATAGGAATCCTATATCAAGCCCAAAACCCAAAGAAACAGCCAAATAATCAAATCTGCAACGGCTAGAAACAGGGTGAAAATGATAGGAACAGTCGACTGATGATCAAGAAACAGTCGACTGATCAACGGCAAGAAAATATCCAACGGCTATAATCTGAGCCAGGACAGTCGACTGACGAAGTTAATACAGTCGACTGATAAACAGGACAGGCGCCTGTTAATCCTTCAGCAGACGACTCCTGCATGGGATGGATCGAAACAGAGAGCTGCACTCTTTCTCCAATTCTTCGCACAGGCGATTGATGTTAATACTACAGTCGACTGTCAAATAGTCAGGCGACTGTACATTCTTCATCAGTCGACTACTGTAAAGTATGGAGAGAAGACAGAGAGATGCAGAGATTGCACATACGCTAGACAGGCGACTGTTGGCCAATATCCAGGTGACTGTAAATATACAGGCGACTGAAAACCGATCGACAGACGACTGTGCGTAAAGCTCAAGTTTGAGTCAATAGAAATGTAGATTTGAGTAGTGCATATCAGGCGACTGTAGAAGAAACTACAGGCGACTGGAAATCACCCAGTCGGTTGTGTTTCCCTCAACAGGCGACTGAAGGAAAGAGTGAACCTATTGGGTTGGATTCTATAATAATCCTAAGGTTCACTAAGATGGTTAAATGCATGTGCATGAATGAGCAAACCATCTAGCAAGGCATTACATCAACCCTAGACTTAAAAGAGAGAGAAAGCAATAAAGTAAATTACATGGATTACAATGCTTTCTTAAGAGTCTAAGTCTTCAATCTTGATGTCTTGAAAGCTCTCCATCATCTCCAAGCTTTGGCACTCCTTGAGTCCAAACTTTGGCCCTTCTTCACATGATGTCCATCCTTACACCAAGTGATTAGTCTCCAAGAAAGATATCCTTGAAATAAACTGAGAGACTAAGACATGAGATTCATTAGCAACAACATAATGTTGTGATCATCATCAAAATAATATTGGTATGAAACACCAATACTCAACAATCTCCCCCTTTTTGATGATGACACACATTATGTAAATCATAAAGAATTAAAGCACAATGCTAATTATCTCCCCCTACTTATATGCACCAAATATATAATGAGCTACACAAAGGTAAACACTCATAATACCAATAACAACAAGGTGACATATAATAGGCATGGATTACATAAACCAATTGCAAAGAATAAAAGCATGCAAACATGAAAGGTTTATCTAATCCCATAAATCTCTCCCCATATGCATATGTATATATCTCTCCCCCTATAGATATGATCACATAATGCGTATATCTCTCCCCCTTGACATCGTCAAAAAGGTGGACATCAAAATTATCCCCCTTTGTCATCTTAACCAAGATGTGACAATATACAAGAAAAGAAAGATATGTATGATACCAAATTTACCAATTTAGTGGGTATCAATTCACTATCCCATGCTCCCCCTAGATCATAGAAATGGTCAACTTTTGACTTCTAGGATCTAATGCCAATTAATTATTGGAGCCATGGGCCTTAAAAATGTATCAAAGCAATGGATATGGAAAAATCAAGCTTCAAAGATACATAAGGATATTGCCAAAAACAATGAAACATGAAACAAGTTGGCAATAAACAAGAGGTTTGGTTTGAGACCCAAAATAACCAAATGTAAATAATGATCTCAAATAACCTCCGAAATGAGAGTTAAAATATGTCTTAAAATAATTTAAACATATAATATATTAACTCCCCCATTGACATACACATGGATCAAAAATGCATGTATGTCAATAAACCCCAAGGTCCTGATTTTCATGAAAAGAAATAAATTTGAAAAATATTTTCAAAATCATGAAACATACACAATCAATGGGTATGCTTAAAATAAACATAGAAGCACAATACCCATGCCATATGCAAATGTGTGAGGAACCTAAACATTAGGTAACCAAACCCAAGAGGAGTTTGATTTCATAACGTAATCACACGAGGTGATCACATCCTTAACTAGAGAGTTGATGTAACTATCTCTCTCTTGCACACTACACTTAGTGGGAATCCACAATCTCAAGGACTTCCTAGGCAATGGTTTTGCCTTTGCAAGAGGGAAGGATGTGGCATGCTTAGGTGTAGAAATAAGTTTCTTAGCATGCAAAGAATGAGGATTTTGCTTCTTAGCAAAAAATGAAGATTCTTCATTCTTCCTCATCACCTTGTGATCTACATGCTTCTTGTTGGTGTTATTGTTGTACAAGAATGCATGGTGATTCTTCTTAGGTGCTTTGGCAATATTTCTTGAATGTGCACCAAAAGAAGAATTAGAGGTGGGTTTGGGAACCACATTTTGAATATAACCCAAACATCCTCTATGATTTGTCGGATGTTGTTTTTCCAACAAATCGTGGAGTGAATTCCTAGAATACACAAAGCTTATGAGCTTCTGGGATTCCTCTTCACATTTCAACGTAAGTTGTTGAATGTGAGCATCTAAGCCAAGGTTTTGAGCAATGAGATTTTCATTAGAAATACTCAATTCCTTAACTTGAGAGAGAAGTGTGTCTCTCTCACAAGTGTCATAAACATGGCTTTCATCATGAATATTTATACTAGATGATTCTAACTCATGCACCCTACTCATAGCATTATCAAGTTTAGCTTTCATTTTATCATATGAATCGATGCACTTTCTTGCCAAATTGGAGACCACACATAGGCGGTATTCAAGCTCCTCATAGGATGGTTTTTCCTCCTCGGTTTCTTCATCACTTTCCTCCTTGCTTGAGCTTGACGAAGACTTTTCCCCATTAGCCATGAAGCAACTTTCTTCATTGGAGTTGAGCCATGTCTCTATCTCTTCATTGCTAAAATTAGATGAAATTGATGGAGAGTCATCAAGGGCAACGAAACACCTTTGATCATGCTCCTTGTCATCTTCTCCTTCATCATTAGATGTGTCCTCATCGGAATCATCAAATGTGCCGATAAGTCCCTTCTTTTGTTTCTTGATCTCGGACTTGGCTTTCCAATGTTTCTTCCCTTTACCCTTATAAGTTTCTTTGATGGGTTTGGAAGGGCATTCGGTAGCCATATGACCTATTCCACTGCAGTTGAGACAAACCATCTTGTTAGACTGAGAGGCAAACTTTGATGAAGACATACCTTGATTATCCTTGAGAAATGCCTTGAAATTCTTGAATTGCTTGGCAAGCTCGATGTAGTCATCGTCGCTAAGATTTTCTTCATCTTCACTTGGAGCTTCTTGTTGGAACTGCTTTTTCCATTTGAAAGACTCATTCTCATCATGAAGAGCAACGCCCTTTTTCTTCTCAGGCTTGGTTGACTGGATCTTTTCCTTATGTTGAAGTAGCACTTCATGAGAGATCTCCAATGTATGCCAAATACTATTAGCTGATTTGCACAAGGAGATGCGATCGAACTCATCCGGAGTGAGGGCGCAATGGAGAACACACATAGCCCTAGCATTGACTTTGATCAAGTCCTTCTCCGCTTTAGTTCTCAAGGCCGTGGGTGAAGTAGGCTCCTCGAAAGGTGACTCCGTTATGTCCCAAAGGTCATGACTCTTCAAGTAGACCATCATCCTGATCTTCTAACTCGGGTAGTTGGTTCCGTTGAAGAGCGGGGGTCGGATGGTAGAAAGACCTTCTTCATGAGGCACGGATGTAGCGTTGAATGCCATCATTGCAGTATGCTTTAACCTCGCTCCGATACCAATTGTAGGGATCGACTAACCCTTGCAATACTAACAACACACACTAGAGGGGGGGTGAATAGTGTAATGGCAATAAAATTGACCAAATAAAATTTAACTTGCAAATGCGGAATAATAAATGCAAGAGAAATTAAATGGCACAATCAATCCAAACGTAAACACAAAGATTTACCCTGGTTCCCCAAACTTGGGTACATCCAGCCACACCAATATTCACTATATTCCCACACAGAGAAGTGAATACAAATCTCACAAGGAGATACCCCACAAAGAGGATTTATGCCCTACACAAGGACCCAACCAATCCTACACAAGGATCAAGACTCCCACACAGAGAATCACTAACTCCCACTCAGAGAATTAGGGTTAGCCCTACACTAGGACACTCGAACTCCCACAAAGAAAGTTAATTCCCACAAAGAGAATTCCCTAGTCCCACAAAGAGACAACCTCCCACAAAGAGAGAGACTCCCACAAAGAGAGTATCCTAATCCCACAAAGAGAAATAGGAAGAAAAATTACACCCTGTAAAGTAAATACTCTTACCTATTCCTTGAGATGCTTACTCATTAATGAATGCAAGGCATGGAAGAGGATCTCCAAGTGTTGGAATATGCTTGAGAGCACTTTGATGATTTCCCTTGAGCTGGACTTCAATGCATGAAGGAAGATGAATGCTCAATAGAGGGAAATGAAGGAGCTTGAGAGTGTCTTATTGATCTCTTGAGATTTTCTATTGAGTCAAGAGTTTATCAAATGTTGTCAAGAGTTCTCAAGTGATGGCAGCACACTCATATATATAGGAATCCTATATCAAGCCCAAAAGCCCAAAGAAACAGCCAAATAATCAAATCTGCAACGGCTAGAAACTGGGTGAAAACGACAGGAATAGTCGACTGATGATCAAGAAACAGTCGACTGATCAACGGCTAGAAAATATCCAACAGATATAATCTGAGCCAGGACAGTCGACTGACGAAGTCAATACAGTCGACTGATAAACAGGACAAGCGCCTGTTAATCCTCAGTAGACGACTCCTGCAGGGGATGGATCGAAACAGAGAGCTGCACTCTTTCTCTAATTCTTCGCACCGACGACTGATGTTAATACTACAGTCGACTGTCAAATAGTCAGGCGACTGTACATTCTTCATCAGTCGACTACTATAAAGTATGGAGAGAAGACAGAGAGATGCAGAGATTGCACATATGCTAGACAGGCGACTATTGGCCAATATCCAGGTGACTGTAAATATACAGGCGACTGGAAACTGATCGATAGACGACTGTGCGTAAAGCTCAAGTTTGAGTCAATAGAAATGTAGACTTGAGCAGTGCATATCAGGCGACTGTAGAAGGAACTACAGGCGACTGGAAATCACCCAGTCGGCTGTGTTTCCCTCAACAGGCGACTGAAGGAAAGAGTGAACCTATTGGGTTGGATTCTATGATAATCCTAAGGTTCACTAAGATGGTTAAATGCATGTGCATGAATGAGCAAACCATCTAGCAAGGCATTACATCAACCCTAGACTCAAAAGAGAGAGAAAGCAATAAAGTAAATTACATGGATTACAATGCTTTCTTAAGAGTCTAAGTCTTCAATCTTGATGCCTTGAAAGCTCTCCATCATCTCCATGCTTTGGCACTCCTTGAGTCCAAACTTTGGCCCTTCTTCACATGATGTCCATCCTTACACCAAGTGATTAGTCTCCAAGAAAGATATCCTTGAAATAAACTGAGAGACTAAGACATGAGATTCATTAGCAACAACATAATGTTGTGATCATCATCAAAATAAGATTGGTATGAAACACCAATACTCAACACGAGTGACATGCTGTAGATGCCTAATCTTTATCATTTCGCCTCCTCGTTGCTCCTACGAAGTTCCTTCTTCTTCCACTTGTCTTCCATTGCCGAATAGCCCTCAAAAGAGCCTTGGGTGACACTCCGGAGTGGGTGCAAATCCTCTTGATCTCAAAATCACTCCGAATCGCTCCATATCTCCAGAAATACTACAAAAACAAGAAATCGTGAAAAGCATCGCAATATTGTCGAATAATCGTGAAAAACGCGATATGAGCGATCAAAGTGGCATGCAAACATGTAGAAAAAGGGTGTAAAATATGGAGTGATCATGTGTTTGCTTTGAGTTTCATTACAGGCAATATTGAAATAAAAATTTGTAGAAAGACTTTTTTTCATAAAAATTACATTCCACGACTTTTTTCCTGAACTACAAATGTTTAGAAAAGCACATTTCTATGAATTGAAATAAACATGCACATAAAACTGTTGGTATCAATGATCTAAGAACTTCGTGTTTGATGATAACAAACGTGTGTGAACGTTTTTAACGTGTGTGATAAGTGTTTCAGGAACGACAAAGATGCCATTAATTCACGGAAGGATTTGGTCAAAGTGCAAAGGAGAAAGGGCTAACTTGAGTTGAATAAAAGGAAGCACAGTTTCGTTTTCTTTTAACTTCTTCCTTTGATATCCTAAGTGCTACATGTTACGGCTGAGCCGCACATCTCAAAAATAATAATGCGGCCAAAAGCCCATTTGTTAAAAGCCCAGGCAGCCATAGTTTCTTTTAAAGAGGAGGCAACCAAATTAATAAAATAAAACACATCTCCCCTTTATAAATAATTGCAACCCAAATACAAGTGTGTCTGGCCGAAAGTTGAAAGGCATCACTCTCTCATCCCCATCAAAAAAAAACCTAGCAGCCGAAATATTTTGTGCGCAACAAGAGTCAAAAAGAAGAGGAAGGCCGAATTTTTTTCTTCTGTGTGCTTTCACTGTTAATTTATTTACAAGATCATTAACTCCTTCTTTTGAGGTGGTGTGCAGAATCGTTGGTGTGCAAAATTTTTGTGCAAGATTTTCCAGGCTGAAATTATCAAATCCATGTGCATAGTTATATGAGGCCGGCTGCACAAAAATTTTGTGTGCAGATGAGCCGAATTTTTCAAGAGGGGCACAACATTTTTTTTCAAAGCCAATCATCAAGATCAAGACAAATTGTTTCTCTTCACTGCAATTTCCAAGAGCCTGAGGCCAAATTAATCTCCAAGCAATCAAGGATCTATTCCAAAACTCCTAGCAAGGCCGAATTGAATTTGGGTGGCTGCATATGAAACACATCAGAAATTGAAGCAAGGTAAGTTCTGAGTTGCTTTTTAATAAAGTATTGATTGTTTGCCTTTTTAGTAGGCTGACTCATAAGCAAAAAAATCAAAGGAGCAATCAAATTAGGGGCACACAAGTTCCAAGAGGAATCAGGCTATCACGTATCAGGGGTTTGAGAGAAAACAAAACTTTTTAATCTAAGGATCTCAAGGCTATTATCAACAAGATTTCGGTTCCTGTGAACAAAAAGGGAGAACAAAGCTGTGCAAATCCTTTTTGGCTGTGAAAATCTCCAAGAGCCTCTCAGCCGCAATTTTTGAAGTGCAGGCCGAAACCCCTAAAAGCACAGCACCTCATTTTTTGTTAATCTCAAAGGTAAGTATAATGTGTATGTGATTAACTAAAAGCTTATCTTCTTTTCTTTTGATTTGCAGGCACACAAAGATCAACAGAGCGTGCATTTTTATTTTGGCCACAAAAAGAATTGTTTTAAGGGCGAATCTGTGCAGAGGGCGTTTAGATTCGCAACCCCTTTGCAAGATCAAAAGAGCCGCAAGTTCAATTGCCGCAACTTGAGTTGCCGTTGTCGAGAGATGACTACTACTTGCCAGACGACATCTGGCCCGTGCTGATTGACGAAGACGACATCGCTACACAATCTGAGCATTCTAAACTCTTTTGTTTATTATATTGTGTAGTATTGTGTTAGATCTTCGTAGGGGAAACTTTACCTGTTTGTGTTACTTTTGGGGACCTGACGACTTGGGAGTCGTCACGGAGGGAGGGCATCTGACTAGATTGATAGTGTAGAGCACGTGGTGTGCGTACGAGCTAGGTGAGAGTAGATTTGGGATCTTGACTCATTGTAGCTGTACTTGATTACATATCTATCTAGTAGTTGCTTTCGGGGGCTGGAGTAGGTCGTGGGGACGACCGAACCAGGGTATATCTGTGCGTACTCTGTGATTGCTATTTTATTTTTTATGTCTGTGCCTATAACTGCGTGGGATTGTTCGTCGGTTGCACGAATATTTTTATTAGCCTATTCACCCCCCCTCTAGGCTACGGTCCAGATCCAACAAGTGGTATCAGAGCCAGTTTAGAGGATCTAGTCTAGAATTTTTAGATGACCATGAATATATCTGATTGTGCTTTTGCTGAAGGTCAGTCTATAGCCCGTCCCCCTAAGTTTAATTGTGTAGACTTTGCATATTGGAAGGCTCGTATGAAAATCTATTTAGTGTCTGTTGATTATGATGTGTGGGATATTGTTGAAAATGGTTATAGTCTACCAACTATTAAAATTGAAGACACTGTCATGATTAAGCCTAAAGACAAGTGGGATTTAGCTGATAAGAAACTTTATACTCTTAATGGTAAAGCTATGAATGCGCTTATATATTCTCTTGATAAATCTGAGTTTAATCGTATCTCACATTGACTAACTGCGCAAGAAATCTGGCATACTCTGGAGGTGACACACGAGGGAACATTGCAAGTAAAGGAATCCAGACTTGCGTTGCTGAGCACAGAATATGAGAGCTTCTGCATGCTACCAACAGAATCAGTTAAAGACATGTTTGCGAGGTTCACGGACATTGTCTACAAATCCAGTTCCCTCGGTAAGCCATACTCTAGCCATGAACAGGTACGAAAGATCTTAAGGGCGCTACCAAGCTCGTTCAGGCCTAAAGTCACCGCTATTCAAGAAGCTAAGGACTTATCAACAATGAAAGTGGAGGACTTGATAGACAACCTAATGTCACACGAGCTTGAGTTGCAGAGTATAGAAGCCAGAGAGAAACCTGAAGAGAAGACCAAAGTTTCCACACCATTAGCTCTTCAAGCTAACAACGACGATCTTGATGAAGAGCAAGCTTTAATGGTCAGAAACTTCAGGAGATACATTCAGACTAATCAAGGAAGAGCTGAGATGGGAAAAAGGTTCATTCGTTCTAATAATTCTAATTTTGGTAGAAATTCCTATGATCAGAAAGCTATTACTAGAAGCGAATGTTTTAAATGCAGGAAGAAAGGGCACCACATTAATGATTACCCACAACAACACACAGCTCAAGTTGCAAAAGGAAAAACGAAAGTGCTGACGTGGGATATGTATAGCGAAGCTGAGGATGATGAGGATGAACATGAAGCCCACTACTGCATGGCATGATGGCCAAACACGCTGAGGTAGAATCTCTCACTAAAGCTGAATTTTTAGAAATCTGTAAAGGAATGCAACATAGAATTGATGAGCTAGAAGCTGACGTGGAATGTTATAGGAATGATAACTTTGATATGCAACAAACTGAGTATGACATGTCTATAGAAATGAAAAATCTTAAACAAGAGCTTGTTGCATGCAAATCTACCATTACTATGTTAGAAAAAGAGAAAGCTAGCTTGCCTGAAAAATTTGATTGCCTTTCATGTCCCTCTTTATTAAAGGACTAGTCATTACCCGTGCCCATTGGGCACGGTTTATTTAATGGCTGAGTTTTTCTCCCCCACAAATTTCAAGTTCACCCAAATTTCAAGTTTTCCCACAAATTTTCAAGTTTCCCCCCAAATTTAAGTTTTCCCCCAAAATTGAAGTCCCCCCAAAATTGTCATTACCACCTAGGACAAACTTGCCACATAGGACAAAGCTTTGTCCTAGTAGGATATGATTCAAAATCTTCATAGAACTGGAAAAAAATGGCCGGAAGGGGTGAGAATAAAAAGTGTGGGTGTCTGTGTGGGGAGGGTCCATAGGCAAAAATACAAAAACTGGGGTTGTATGTGCAAAATTCCCCACCTCCTCTTTTATCCGTCAAAATATCATCTCTTATATTTTCTCTTATTCAATTTCCTTGTTTTATATAATAGATATCCAAATTCTCTTATCCAATTTCTCATGTCCAAATTCTCTTATCAATTTCTCTTGATAACATCTGTCTTTTATATAATATATATCCCTTATCCAATTTCTCTTGTCCAATATCTCTTATCCAATTTCTCTTGATAACATCTCTCGTTTGTAATATAGATATCTCTTATCCAATTTCTCTTGATAACATCACTCTTATCCAATTTCTATTGTCCAATATCTCTTATTCAATTTCTCTTGATAACATCCCTCTTAGATAATATAGATATCTCTTATCCAATTTAACTTGTCCAATATCTCTAATCCAATTTCTCTTGATAACATCCCTCTTTTATAATATAGATATCTCTTATCCAATTTCTCTTTTCCAATTTCTCTTATCCAATTTCTCTTGATAACATCCCTCTTTTATAATATAGATATCTCTTATCCAATTTCTCTTTTCCAATATCTCTTATCCAATTTCTTTTGATAACATCCCTCTTTTATAATATAGATATCTCTTATCCAATTTCTCTTTTCCAGTATCTCTTATCCAATTTCTCTTGATAACATCCCTCTTTTATAATATAGATATCTCTTATCCAATTTCTCTTTTCCAATATCTCTTATCCAATTTCTCTTGATAACATCCCTCTTTTATTATAAAGATATCTCTTATCCAATTTCTCTTGATAACATCCCTCTCTTATAATATAGATATCTCTTATCCAATTTCTCTTGTCCAATATCTCTTATCCAATTTCTCTTGATAACATCCCTCTTTTATAATATAGATATTAGCATGTATAAGCTAGATAAGATAAAGCTTGAAACTGAAAATGATTTGCTTTCTGAAAAGATTAACATGCTAAATCTTGAACTTAAAGAAAAAATGAGGGATTTTGAAAAGAAAGAAGAGGAAAACAAGCAAGCTTTCATTAGTAGATGCACTTTGCTTGTGAATGAAAACGATATCTTGACATCCAAAGTCACCACCCTAGAATTGTCATTAAAGAGATTTTCCATTGGAAAACAAAATTTGGACATTATTCTTGAAAATCAAATTTATGGCAATAATAGGCGAGGACTAGGATATGGTCTTAAAAATGTTGAAAAATCAAAATATAGAAAAGTTCACATTGAATCAACAAAGGTTGGAAATTTTCATGCTAAGTGCTTTACATGTGGATGCGTTGGTCATACTTCATATCATTGCAAATATAGGAACAAAAACATTAAGTTCAAACAAATATGTGTTCCTAAATCTTTGATGACTAACGTGAGTGGACCTTGTTGGATTCCAAGGTCACACAGGACATATCTTTTGTAGGCAGATGGAAATTTGACGAGGAGCAATAAATTGAATGTCTCATTACTTTTTAGCTCCTTAGTCAAACGGCGACGCGAAGGTATATCTCATTCTTTGAACTTAATGAATATCTTCATAGTGTTTTTTTGTGTGCGTGACTTTTCTTTGTTTGTGTGCTAGTAGTTGCATTTCTTGGTGTGCATGATTCTTTTTGTTTGTGTGATTGCATCTCATGTTTGCTTTAGTACCTCATGCATTTAAAAAAAACTGAAAAAAACTGAAAAACTGGAAAAAAAATTTGTGCTTAAATGTGTATCTTTCTCTTTGATTCATTAAAAGAAGTTTTCATGAAAGATTTTCATATCTATGTAGAAATTGGTGTATTATTTCTTTTGCCACATGCACATGTTCATCTTCCTAAATATTCATGGCATGTTCAATGACTGAAAATAACTGGATTTCTACACCACCTACTTCACTTCCACATGAATTATTATTGTTGCACATATGGAGACATCGTTTATGAAGTATGGAAAGTGAATGTAGGAGGAACACTTAACTGAAAATCTAAGAGATATGATATACCTTGCCATGGATAAAAATTGAGCAAAAAAAAATTGTTGGTATAATTATTTTAAAAAAAATGTGAAAACAAAAGATAATTGCTCCGTATGGAAAATGGATACAATCCTTGGCAACAGTATTACCCATGAGTATCCAACATAAGCTTTATGGGTAAACTTTAGCGTTGATGTATTTACTCGTCAAGCACTATCACACCCACATCTAAGAGTCCTTATAGGCTATGTTTTGGGGTGTGGTACCTTGAACTCATTTTTAATGAGGTGGGAAAAATCAATCCTAGGTGATAGAATGTTATTTGGAAAATGTGGATTGGTTCTGGTTGACTTTCTTAATGATTCTCTCTCATGTGCTTCAATTTTAATCATCACACTTTACACGTTGGTGTTGAAGTCTTGGTAATTTAATTTCATTGGATTCGGACTTGATTATTCTATGAGTGTATGCATGCAATTGTTGGTAATGGTTAATAATACTCCTTTTTTTCATGATATATGAGTTTGACTTCGTGGTATGACTTTTGATGATAACAAAGGGGGAGAAAAATTTGGGAAAGATTTGATATTAATGCTCGTGAAAACGAAAATATGATTGTTTGATTAAGGTGGAGCATTAATGAATATTGGGGAAGCACAAAAATAGGGGGAGCATGTATATGATTAGCTTTACACATCATTGTTTGCATTATCTCATTGCATGCCACACTTTCACACACTATTTGGAACTTTATTGTGCAAATCTTATACCTAGTTTGTTATCATCAAAAGGGGGAGATTGTTGGTATCAACGATCTAAGAACTTCGTGTTTGATGATAACAAACATGTGTGAACGTTTTTAACGTGTGTCGTAAGTGTTTCAGGAACGACAAAGGTGCGATTAATTCACGGAAGGATTTGGTCAAAGTGCAATGGAGAAAGGGCTAACTTGAGTTGAATAAAAGGAAGCACAGTTTCGTTTTCTTTTGACTTCTTCCTTTGATATCCTAAGTGCTACATGTTACGGCTGAGCCGCACATCTCAAAAATAATAATGCGGCCAAAAGCCCATTTGTTAAAAGCCCAGGCATCCATAGTTTCTTTTAAAGAGGAGGCAACCAAATTAATAAAATAAAACACATCTCCCCTTTATAAATAATTGCAACCCAAATACAAGTGTGTCTGGCCGAAAGTTGAAAGGCATCTCTCTCTCATCCCCATCAAAAAAAAACCTAGCCGTCGAAATATTTTGTGCGCAACAAGAGTCAAAAAGAAGAGGAAGGCCGATTTTTTTTCTTCTGTGTGCTTTCACTGTTAATTTATTTACAAGATCATTAACTCCTTCTTTTGAGGTGGTGTGCAGAATTGTTGGTGTGCAAAATTTTTGTGCAAGATTTTCCAGGCTGAAATTATCAAATCCATGTGCATAGTTATATGAGGCCGGCTGCACAAAAATTTTGTGTGCAGAGGAGCCGAATTTTTCAAGAGGGGCACAACATTTTTTTTTCAAAGCCAATCATCAAGATCAAGACAAATTGTTTCTCTTCCCTGCAATTTCCAAGAGCCTGAGGCCGAATTAATCTCCAAGCAATCAAGGATCTGTGCATTACAAAACTCCTAGCAAGGCCGAATTGAATTTGGGTGGCTGCATATGAAACGCATCAGAAATTGAAGCAAGGTAAGTTCTGAGTTGCTTTTTAATAATGTATTGATTGTTTGCCTTTTTTTGTAGGCTGACTCATAAGCAAAAAAAACAAAGGAGCAATCAAATTAGGGGCACACAAGTTCCAAGAGGAATCAGGCTATCACGTATCAGGGGTTTGAGAGAAAACAAAACTTTTTAATCTAAGGATCTCAAGGCTATTATCAACAAGATTTCGGTTCCTGTGAACACAAAGGGAGAACAAAGCTTTGCAAATCCTTTTTGGCTGTGAAAATCTCCAAGAGCCTCTCAGCCGCAATTTTTGAAGTGCAGGCTGAAACCCCTAAAAGCACATCACCTCATTTTTTGTTAATCTCAAAGGTAAGTATAATGTGTATGTGATTAACTAAAAGCTTAACTTCTTTTCTTTTGATTTGCAGGCAGACAAAGAGCAACAGGGTGTGCGTTTTTATTTTTGCCACAAAAAGAATTGTTTTAAGGGCGAATCTGTGCAGAGGGCGTTTAGATCCGCAACCCCTTTGGAAGATCAAAAGAGCCGCAAGTTCAATTGCCGCAACTTGAGTTGCTGTTGTCGAGAGACGACTACTACTTGCCAGACGACATCTGGCCCGTGCTGATTGACGAAGACGACATCGCTACACAATCTGAGCATTCTAAACTCTTTTGTTTATTATATTGTGTAGTATTGTGTTAGATCTTCGTAGGGGAAACTTTACCTGTTTGTGTTACTTTTGGGGACCTGACGACTTGGGAGTCGTCACGGAGGCAGAGCATCTGACTAGATTGATAGTGTAGAGCACGTGGTGTGCGTACGAGCTAGGTGAGAGTAGATTTGGGATCTTGACTCATTGTAGTTGTACTTGATTACATATCTATCTAGTAGTTGCTTTCGGGGGCTGGAGTAGGTCGTGGGGACGACCGAACCAGGGTATATCTGTGCGTACACTGTGATTGCTATTTTATTGTTCTGTCTGTGCCTATAACTGCGTGGGATTGTCCGTGGGTTACACGAATATTTTTATTAGCCTATTCACCCCCCCTCTAGGCTACGATCCAGATCCAACAAAAACAACTAATATATGTGAACTGCAAACTGTTGGACGCAACGATCTAGGATCTCTTTGTTTGATGATGACAAACATGTCGTGATATCTAATGTGTGTGCTAGTGTGTTTCAGAATTAGCGAAACAATATATTTTCACTTTTTGGCGGAATTGCTATTCGTATAGCATATTGGGAGAGAGGGAGTGCATGTGCACAAAGAAGTTTTACTTGGTCAATGGAGAGCAAAGTTGGACTTGGTCAATGGAGGAGAGATATGGCCAAATATATTAGAAAGATTGTCTCCTATCCTTCTCCCATTCATATCCAATTTGAATTGCTATCAAATCCCAATTTGATCAAATCAAATCTCCTAGTTGTGGTGCAAAGTGATAGAACCAAATCTCCATCTCCTATTCAAAATAGGATTCCCCACAACCGCATCACCCTAGCATCTTCCTATAAAACCCATCAACTACAAGGGCAAATCTCGCGGCAATCAAAAATAGTTAGAGAGAGAGGCCGGCCATTAATCAAGTAGCCCAAAAGACATATTGCGGCAACTTCATTTCTCAACGTCTTTGTTTATTTTTGCGGCAACTTCAATTCTTTGACGGCACAAAAATAAGACCCTTGTCTACTTGTCACAGCCGCAATCCGCAAGCTTCCCAAGGCATCCTCCCATAACCGTGAGTTTTGAAGCCCTCTACCTCAAAGCTTCAAGTCAAAAAGATACCTTGCAAAAGACCCATAGCCGCAGGCTACAAATAGATCAAGTTCCAAGCTACATCTTCCAGCAACCATCATTGAGGAATCGCACGAAGCCTGCTACCAGAAGTCGCCGTTCTTCATCAACAACGTCGACAAGATTCAGCACGCTTCTGCTCCCTAGAACACATCCATGGCGCCGTGCTCTTCCTTGTTGCTGTCGGAGACCCTCGTGCCCACATACCCACGGTGCTGTCGCCACTTAAACAAAGTCGGAGCAGATCTCCTCCCTCACCGTTGTCGAAGTCAGAGCGCCGTTGTCAAAGTGAAGATCACCGTGAGGAGCGCCGCTGCTGCTGAAGCCCTCGCCATTACGTTGCTCCGAGATCGCTGCCAAATGGATGCCATCGTACTAGGAGATCGCCCGTCAGAGCAACCCACGCCATCAGCAGCCCACGTCATCGGATAAGCGAACATCGTCGTCGCTTGGTTATCGCGGAGAGCTCGTCGCTGTGCCTTCAAGCCGTCGCCGGAGAAGACATCTACCGCCGTTCCTCGCCATGAAGTTCCGCAGTCGTCTCCTGAGAAGATGAAGCCCGCCGCTGCTGCTGAACGTCTTCGTCTTTGTGTCGTAGCCGTCGTTCGCTACTGATCAAGTCGGAGAGCTCATCACGCATCACTGAAGAAGACGCCGAAGCTCCTGTCACAGCCGTTGAAGAGGACCGCCTCCATCACTGTGGGTTGTCGCCGTCCAAAGCTGTTGCCGCCTTCACAGTTCGACGTTGAGTCGCCTGCATGCCCTAGATCGAAGCAGTCGGAGATTATCAGCGACCATCCCTGTTGACTTCCTCGTGCCTGACGCCCCCCGCTGGTGCGTGCTAGATGTGTGCAATAATACGATCGTGGGCATGAGATTTAAATATTTGTAACCGCAAGCGCACGGTGTTGTAGTGTGGCTTGGGGGTCGAACTCAGGGAGGCGTGGATGTGCTTGTGTCAAGGAGGATCAAAATCACCCCATGGGCGAGCTAGCCCGGATCGAATGATGGTTTGTCACGGTAAATGGAAAGCAAGGCATAGACAATATAAAGGAAAAATCCGGGACTTTGGTTTCCACCCTATCGAGCGACTCTCCCCGATACGGCCTACGGGGAGGATAGCGATCAGAATTTGGGTCTAATGGTGAGATGTTGTCTCTGAAAGTGGTACCGGTGTCCCATGGTCCCGATATTTCGGTCGGTGCCCAGGAAGATACGCCGGACTTCCCGGGTTCGATCAGTGGGCACTCCCGTGTCCATTAACACTGATCTACTCCGGGAGCACTAAGATCGCAATGATAACTCCCAACGCCTCATCCTGCCGCTCCCGCGCGCTAGGATTCGGCATCTACGCTAAGGGCGTGAGCTATGGCTAGGGAGTCAACCGCCAAGTTTATTCCCCCTTGGCCAAACGGTCAAAGGCGGTCTTTTTCCCACCGATGACAATAAAACACCCCGCGTAACTGTTAGATTCCTAATCCCTATCGATTTCCTAGCCCTATGGACGCATTTGGAAGAGCCCACGAAGGGGTTTCCGCCAAAATCCCAGATTTGGGAACTACTCACACATATTTAGTAAAAAGCGATCTAAAAGAAAATGAACCGTCAAAATCATAATCAGACAATAGAAATGCAATGGTAGTAAAGCAATTAAGATAATACTAAAGTTTGACAAAGATATGAAAACTTACAAAAACTGGGAAATTACAGCCGTCACAAAATGAAGAAAACAGTAAAAAATAACTAACTCCAGTTTCTTGAAAACCTAGGGTTCTATATATAGGAAAAGGTATCACCCGATCGGTTGACAAGTCAACCGGTCGGGTAATCAGAACCAAACTTCGGCAGCGAGATGCGGGACTTCACCCGGTCAGGATGAACCGGTCGGTTGAAGCGTGGATGTGACCGGTTGGATCTTGGCGCCGACCGGGTGAGGAGACCGGTTGGATCTTCATGTCTTGGCCTTGAAGATTCAGCTACATGTGAACCGATCGGGTGAAAGTCACCCGATCGATTGGCAATCAGCTTCGATTTCCAGAGACTTTGGGCTTTTGACCCGGTCACTGAACCGACCGGGTGACTTCTCGTGAGCTCCAAGCTGCGTCCGGGTGGTGCACGCGTGCAACACCCGATCGGTTGAAGATGATCAACCGATCGGGTGAGGGGCTGAAATATGCTATATTTTTCGTTTGACCCACTGGGTCACGCGTGACTCCTCCCATTGCTCCGGGGACTTATGATATCTTCATTAAATGTCCCCTACGCGGACAATCTCCTGCAAACATGGAAAAACAAAGAAAAGTGAAAGAAAACGAGAAAATACGAGAAACGGGTACGAGACGGCGGAAAATAACGGAAAAACACAAAAGAAAACGTGCGTGAACATATGAAATATAAACGCACGTCAAAATCCCCCAAGCTAAACCCTTCCTCGTCCTCGAGGAAGACGAGTGAGGGTAGGAGCTCGGGGGGAGAAAAAAGAGAGATAGAGAGAAAAAGAAAACTCTATATCCTAGGTCACCCGTCAGGGCCAACAAAATCGAAAACGACACACCATGCAAGAAAATGCCAAATCACATCACTAATCCAAGGAATACGAGTCCAGACAAGTGCTGTGGGCCCACGCGGTGAAGCGCGAGTGAGTGTGGTCGTGCGCTAGCAGTCCGTGTCACTATCTACGATGTGCGATAAAGCTCGATATACACAAATCAAGGAAATGACCCAAATATCGATTCGAATTGAATAAAGTGGTGAATATATGTAGTTCAAGCATGCATGAGAATAGAGAGAGAATCGAAACATATCATGTGTCGGGGACTCCACAACTAGGGTTAAGGAAATCACCACACTAGAGCCTAGATAATAGCTAAAAAGTTCCTAAGCCAAGTGTTTTCGAAACCGATGGTGGTTGAGATGATGTGGAGAGGAACACTCGGTGCAAATTCTTGCCTTCCCTTTATTATTGGCAAGTAGGAAAAGATATTCACATGGGAATTTATTTGGGTTTTGGGTATTTGTATATATTTTTGGATTTTTGGGTATACAATTTTTTTCTTCTTCTTTTTTTTCTTTTTGGGTTTTTCTTTTCTTTTCTCTTTCTTTTTTTGGATTTTTGGGTTTTTGGCTATACACGTGTGTACTCTCCCACGTGGGAGAACGGTACACGACGATGGAATTTTCACCAAGTAAAATAAAAAAGAAATCGGAATCTAAACACTTGGGCAAAGGAAACTATTCTCGCTAATTAGAGCATGGGCTAAGTGGGTTATCCTAGTCCTTAATTGTGGAATCCCGACACATGCGAAATGAGGCATACGATATATATAATCATGCACACAGAAACAGACAAGAGAAGCAAATACCACATTATTCATATCGAAGCGTGATAATCTAGGGGTCATTACTGGACAGGTATATAAAGTAAAATCACAAAGCAGAAGCACACCAAACAGCTAGGCATGACACACGACTCACAAAAAGCTAAGTGGACCCACGATGCACGAAATGCAAGAGGACTCGATATCCTAGGGTTAGTGAGTGTGATTATCGATGCCATGCTAGGTGTGTGTGATTTTGTGGCAATTCATCATATATGGTTCATTTCTAGGAGAAGGAGATAAAAAGAAGAAAAGAAAAATTTAAAACACGATGAAAACGACACAAAAACGAAAAAGAAAGACTCAAATGACGCACAAAGTGCGACTCCCCCAAGCTGAAGCTTGCATTGCCCTCAATGCAATAAGAGTGAGTACGGGAGGGCAATGAAAATGGGGGGGAATACGCACTGACACAAAAAGAAATGAAAAACATGGGAAACATAGATATGAAACTGAAAATAAAGAAAAATCAAAATCAAACCACACGACATAAAAAAGAAAAAGAAAGAAAGAAAATGATATGACACGACACACACAAAAAATAAAACAAGCACACACACAAGGAAAACAAAACACGACGACACAGCAAAATAGACGTCCCACAAGCTAGACATGACAATGCTAGCAATGAGATATGATCGTGAATGTGCAGAGATATGCAAGGGGATGTCAAAAAACAAAGTGGAAGGGGGAAGTTAATCGGAGTCGCTGGCGGTGGAATGGTAAGGGGATGGCGAGGAAGGTGGTGAATAATGGTAGAAGGAATCCTCCGAGGTCGAAGGAGAGGGTGTGCGAATAGGAGAAGGAGGAGCAACAGGCAAGACAACCGGAGGATCAGGATACATCAGTGGATCGTAGTGGATGATGGTGTGACGGGGTGGACCGACATATGGGTGCCAATCTGGAGGATCCACGGGCGGGAAGTGAACGAGTGAAGCGTACCAAGGATCTGGGTAGAACTCCCAGGGCAGGTGTGTAAGGCGTAGGGGGAAACGCTCCGAAGATGAGGGTGGGAGGATGGCAAAAGGAGTGCAGGCGGGACTATAGAGGTAGGCTGCACGATCCTCCCCAAAAGGAGTAAGCATACCGATAGAGATCAAGTAGTCGCGATCGATACGGTTACGTCCCGGGACAATAGGGAGGTGGTCGGCCCCGGATATACACCCGGAGAACGATTGTAGTTTTACCGCAAGCGCACGGTTAAGTGGCGAGCGGGTATCGAACACGAGGAGGTGGTGTTGGCTCCAATCTATCCTAGGTTGGTTTGACTACGAATGTTTTATTGGTGGAGATGGTTATGGAATGATATAATGGAAATGGTGGTGGATGTCGGTGTCGGTGATAAAGAAGTTGGATAAAGTATCGATTCAAATTTAATACAATAAAAGAGTCTAGAGCTAGGGAATCCCCATTACGGATCGTCATACATCATAGTAAATAGTGAATCTCAATATTACTAGACTTGTGTTGAGGTGAACTAGTCGTAACTGAATAGAGAACCAAGCTCACGCTCTCGCGCTATTGCCGGTCTATAGCAAACCTAGGTTAGGGCCCAATCTCTTGCAAACCCTAGCCTAAGCCGCTAGCATTAGGATCGACATCATCGTTCAATCGCCCCTTGAGCCCACTCTCGTGCAAACTCGAGTTACGCTCTAGGTTGTGATAGTTCGTATTCGTCCAATCTCTTGCAAACGAATATGGGTATAGATTTATAATAAAAATCCTAGCTTTGGTCCAATCTCTTGCAAACCAAGTCTAAAGAATCTCGATTATAAACCTAAATCGAATATCTAGGCCTTCCCATCGATTAGAATCCAATCTCTTGCAAACCCCAATCGATGGAAATCCCTAGCTAAAATCGATCACAACCTAACCTCCTAGAAATTCTAGCAATCTAGAAATTCATTCATCACAAATCTGAAATTAGATCCATTGGGTTCATCCACATGCCCTAAAACAACAAATCTACTCAAGCATAGCAATAACGAAGGAGAAATCGATAAAAAACATTGCTTGCATATGAAAAGATAGCAAATCAAAGATTCAAATAATAAGAACAAGGATACTTAGCTTTGATGAAGAATTCCAATCCAAATACAAGCTTTTTGATCCAAGAGGGGGCCTAGGGCATGGCCTAACCTCTAAAATAATCCCTAAGAAAACATCATGGAACCCCCTCTAATGGTGGCTACAAACCCCTTATATAGTCTCCCAAAACCCAAGCAAATAACCCTAGAAAACCCCTCAAATTCGTGCCCAAAACAGCCCAAACCGTAACTTAAAATCTGGGCCCAGGCCGCACTCGGCCGAGTGGAACATGTGACCCGGCCGAGTCGAAATTCCAGCACTGCAGCATCAACTTGCAGAAATTCTCCAGATTTCATCCGACCTCCGATTTTCGCGTTCTTGGCGGCGTTGGAATCGTTATGAAGTCTACTATCCATAAAAAATATTAGAAAAATATTTTGATTGCTGGAATGATAACAGATTTCAAAAGAGTGGGAGGCTGTCTGAAAATCTGGGCGCTGCGTGTCCTCGGCATCACTCGGCCTAGCGGCAAATGTCACTCGGCCGAGTGGCTTTTGGTACTCGGCCGAGTCGGAGCTCGTAGTTGACTGACGGATTACAGTAAGTCTGGTCTTTTGGATGCCGTCGTTCGTGTGCCACTCGGGCGAGTGGTGTCTCCATACTCGGCCGAGTGGGATGTCGTCACTCGGCCGAGTGCACGCTAATCTTCAAGTAATTGCGTGTCCGATCTGGCCGGCCGAGCGGGCTTCTTTGCTCGGCCGAGTGACCCCTTCACTCGGCCGAGTGGCATGCTGAAAATGCCCAATCTACATCATTTCGCTTCCTCGTCGCTCCTACGACGTTCGTTCTTCTTCCACTCATCTTCCAGCGCCGTTAGCTCCTCGATAGAGCCATGGGCGACGCTCCGGTACATGTGCAAGTCCTTTAAGCTCATTTTTGCTCCCGATTGCTCTATATTTCCTGAAATCCGACAAAAACAAGAAATAGTGAAAAGTAACACAATATCATCGAATACTCGTCAAAATCGCAATATGAGCAATCGAAATGGCGTGAAAACATGCAGAAAAAAGGTGTAAAATATGGAGTGATCAAAATCCCCCAAGCTTACCTCTTACTCGTCCTCGAGGAAGATAAGTAGAGAGACGAACTCTGGAGATGAAAACAAAGAAAATGAAATGAAAAAGAAAGAACACGAGGTGGAAGGGGTCGCTAGATTATTCTCTCAAATCTCAAGCCATAAGCTACACATCACGATAACTTGGAAAATACGAATCACATGCTATAAGGATTTCATATCTTACTTAAACATGGTACTTACACGCTTTTAAGAACAGCAAAAGGGACTCTCTAAATTCATACAATCAATTCATAACCACATCATGCATTTCATAGAATTCAACATACAAATGTTGGTGATGCACTTTTCAATCAAAAGTTATAAATGAAGCATATAAGATACACACCAAGCATGCAATAGAGAATAGAATAAGAGTCATGGCATTCACATATTTATTTCAAATTATGAAAAATCTCCATATCTAATATATTTTGCAAAGTCTAAGCATTATCGAATATTCCCATTCATGCACGTCTCCACTCTAATGTCATACTCACTCATATGGTCAAATGAATTCACCCCCCAAGCTAAGCTTGAGGCATCACATCTAAAGGAATATGATAGTGGAAAATGAGATTTTTGCCTTGGTATTCCCAAGTATTTTGTGGCTCCAATAATGAGATAGAGAAATATCCTTTTTTTTTCTTTTGGACTTTGTTTCTCATTTTTCTTTTTGGATTTTTGTAGGAGCTATATGATTTGTATTTTTGGATTTTGGCTCCTTTTTGGCTTTTTGGACTTTTTGGAGCTAACTTTTCTTTTGTAGGGATTTTTTTTGGGAAATAGATGCGATATAAGTAGCTTTAGGAGGTAAACTCAAGTGACATGTAGAGAATAAAAAGATATATTTGGAGAAGGAAATAATGTAACACTCGGTTCACTCTAAGATGTGCATGAACGGTTCAATAAAATAATACTTCAACTAAAACTCATATGTAAGCATGGATATTCTCAATCATCGAATAAAAAGTGAAGTCAAGCGGTAAAGCGCACAATCATATCAAGCATGCAACAGAAGGTGAATAAGACAATAAAACTGATGCTTCAGATATACTAATGATGCGTGAATCTTGGTGCATTTCCAACAAAATCATACTAAACACTGATCCATGCATTCAGTTTCAATTAATATCATGTATTCATGTAGAGGAATCATCAAAAGAATATATAAGCAAGCACATGGATAGCAAGAATATGGAATACTCAAAGTAGCATGGCAAGGAATAATAAGCATCGTGATGGTTGGTAAAGCAATAAGAGATATCATCATACAAAACTCATCTAGCGGAAGAAGAGAAAAGGAAAATAAAGAAATAAAAAAAATAAAAGAGAGGAAAGAAAAGAAAAACAAGCACACAACATGATGCATGAACACACATAAAAGGAAAATAAGATGGAAAATTCAAAAAGATGATGCAAAATTTTGAAAAATTCTAAAAAAAACCCTAAAATAAAGTAAAAATGCAACTAATGCATCTAAATGGCATGAAAATGCACTCCCCCAAGCTTAAACTTCACATTGTCCTCAATGTGATCATAATGAAAGAATATGAGGAACACCGATAATAATAAGGGGGTGAATGAAAAATGATGAAATGAATGACATGAAATCCTAATGCAACTACATGCACATACAATGATGCATGAGAGCGCCTTCCCCCAAGCTTATACCAAACAATCCTATTCAAATGACTTGACCAAAAATGTCATGGCTTTGCAAAGAGTGATCAAGTCAAACGAATAAGAAAGTAAGGTTTCACTTGAAAGAAATGCTCGAATGTGGTGAGCAAAAGGATGTGACACATCAAAATATAGAGAGGGAAATTAATATATATAATGGGTTTGGGGTGTAAAAATTTTTGTTGCCGTCATAAGAGGTGATATTTATTCAATCAAATCTATACGGTCCCCTCGCTGTCGAGAGGATTCGGGTTTATTGAAAGCATAAAAATTTCTACACTACTGGATTGATATCACCTATAGCAAACGGCGGATCCAGTATCTTTGCCGGTGCAGGCAACTGCTCCAACTACTCTTTCCGTGGCTCTGCCAGATGCATGTGTCCACAGACTCCATCAGACTCCAGCAATGCGGCTCCCAGCACCTCTCCAAGGACTCCACCTGTACCCTGCAAGAGATAAGCCGCATCAATATGATGTGGATAATTCTTCCCCAAAATAAATATATTCCAAAGAGGGTCATCAACATAAGTATTTAAAATTAAAGACGGGTGACAACACTTCCCTGGAAATAAATCTCCACTCTTGTATACCACGTCGATCAACTCCTCATTGTTCGCCTTAGGTTGTTCAGGTAGCTTGGGCATATAAGCATAGGTCTCATCAGGCAGCTCCTCATCATCGTTAGACTTATCCCATCGCACCTTCTGATCATAATCAATAGCATCCATGGGAGCTAACTCCTTGCTCTCCTCCTCGTATACGTCCCATCGTACCTCTTGATCGTATGTACATGAATCCTGTGAAAGGTGCAATGAGTCGTCAAAATCTGAATCATAACAAGCATCATACACGGGAGGGGAATTA
Source organism: Scilla litardierei (assembly GCA_030789695.1). Taxonomy (NCBI): domain Eukaryota; kingdom Viridiplantae; phylum Streptophyta; class Magnoliopsida; order Asparagales; family Asparagaceae; genus Scilla; species Scilla litardierei. Next base: position 90,050,875 of record CM061139.1, read on the forward strand.
AATATAAAGGACGAGGGAGTAAAGAGATCTCCTTGAAGGGGAGCCATAAGCTCTGTGGGATTGTCCTCGGCGTCAGTGGAAGGGTGGTCCTCTGAGGGATGCTCAGCCTCTGTAGAAAGTAGAGGTGGATGCGGTAGCTCGAAAGGAGGAGAGTAATGATTGGGATCCTCATGAATGGCTATGTCCTCGTCCCAATGCACGGCCTCCTCGGTGACAAGCTCTGGCTCCGCATGTAAGGCCTCCTCAAAAGCAAGCTCTGGCTCATGTGGGTGGCAAGGGGGAGCAACGATGGCACAAACTGACTCTGCAGTATTGGGTGTTATGGTCTCATCGGGGGTGACAATATCAAAGCGCATAATACCTCCCCCAAGCTGAACGTGGACATCTGACCGACGCCCCGCTCTCAGAACGGCGACGGGCGCGGTGTCGTTTACCGCAAGTGCACGGTTAGTGTAGGGTGCGGGAATATCGAACTCAGGGAGGCGAGGTTGTGCTTGGGCCAGGTAGGACCTAAATCACCCCGAGGGGCGAGCTAGCCCAAATCGGTAAATGATTGTCACTGAAAGGAAATAAAGGGTATTAACAACAAGAAAGAAAACCCGGGACTTTGGTTTCCAACCCGACGAGAGACTCTCACCGATACGGCCTACGGGTATGGGTAGCGATCGGGATTAGGGTCTAATGGTGAGACGTTGCCTCTGAAAGTGGTACCGGTGTCCAATGGGCCCGATATTCCGGTCGGTACCCAGGATGATACACCGGACTTTCCAGATTCGATCAGTGGGCACTCCCGTGTCCATTAACACTGATCGATCCCAGGAGCACAAAGCCCGCAACAATAACTCCCAACGTCTCATCCTGCCGCTCCCCGCGTGCTAGGATTCGACGTCTACGCTATGGGTGTGAGCTATGCCTAGGGAGTCAACCGCTAAGTTTATTCCCCCTTGGCCCAACGGTCAAAGGCGGTCTTTTTCCCGCCGATGACAATGAAACACCCCGCGTAACCGTTAGATTCCTAATCCCTATCGATTTCCTAACCCTATGGACTCATCGGGAAGAGCCCCCGAAGGGGTTTCCACCAAAATCCCAGATTTGGGAACTACTCACAAAAATCCATGAAAAAGCGATCTAAATAAAAATTAACCGTTGGAATCATAATCGGACAATTGCAATGCGGAAGTAATAGAGTGGATAAGACAATACTAAAATTTGAGAAAGATCTGAAAACTTACAAAAGAGTAACAATTACAGCCGTCACAAGGAGAGAAAACATTAAAAAAATAGCAGCCCCCGTTTCTGGAACTAGGGGTTCTATATATAGACTTTCGCATCAACCGATCGGTTGACAAGTCAACCGATCGGTTGATCCGTTACAAAATAATAACAGAAAACGGCGAGCTTTCACCCGATCACATGAACCGGTCGGGTGAGTTCTTGAGTGACCGGTTGGATCTTGGAGCAGTCGGGTGAACCGATCGGTTTGGCGCCCGTGTCTTCAGCTCTCCATCTTCAGCAACAGATGAACCGATCGGGTGAGAGTCACCCCATCGGTTGGCATTTTGCTCGAGAAAACAGAGAACAGGCCCCCGCTGAACCGGTCTGCGAACCGGTCGGGTGACTTCTTTATGAGCTGCGGCAGAGACCGGGTGGTGCACGCGTGCATCACCCGATCGGTTGGAGATGACCAACCGACCGGGTGAGGGGCTGAAAGATGAATTCTTTGGCATTTGAACCCCTGGATCACGCGTGACTTCTCCCGTTGCTCCGGGGACTTGGGATATCATCGTTAAACGTCCCCTACGTGGTCAATCCCCTGCAATCATGGGTAAACAAAGAAAAGTGAAAGAAAACGAGAGAATACAAGAAAATGAATAAAAGACGGCGGAAAAACACGGAAAAACACAAAAGAAAACGTGCGTGAATATATGAAATATAAACGCACGTCAAAATCCCCCAAGCTGAACTCTTCCTCGTCCTCGAGGAAGACGAGTGAGAGTAGGAGCTCGGAAGGGAAAAATAGAGAGGAAGAAAGAAAAAAGAAAACTATAAATCCTAGATCGTCCATCAGTTCCACCAAAATAAAAAACGCCACATCAAGCAAGCATACGCCAAATCACACCACTAAACCTAGGAAAACGAGTCCAAATAAGTGTCGTGGGCCCACGCGGTGAAGCACGAGTGAGTGTGGTCGTGTGCTAGCAAATGGTGTCGCTTTCTACAATGTGCTATGAGGCTCGATATACACAATTCCAAGATATGACCCAAATATCGATTCGAATTGAATTAAGCGGCGAATATAAGTTCATGCATGCATGAGAAGAGTAAGAATAGAAGCGTATCATGCATCGGGGACTCCACAACTAGGGTTAAGGAAATCACGCCACTATAGCCTAGATACTAGCTAAAAAGTTCCTAAGCCAAGTGTTTTCGATAACGATGGGGGTTGAGATGGTGTGGAGTAGAACACTCGGTGCAAATTCTCGCCTTCCCTTTATTCTCGGCAAGTAGGAAAAAATATTCACACTGAAATTTTTTTTTGGGTTTTGGGCATTTGTATATTTTTTTGGCCTTTTGGCTATACAAATTTTTTTTTTCTTTTTCTCTCTTTTTGGGTTTTTCTTTTCCTTTTTTCTATTTTTTTTTGGATTTTTTGGTTTTTGGCTATACACATGTGCACTCTCCCAAGTGGCAGAACGGTACACGACGAGGGGATTTGCACCAAGTAAAACAAAAAAAGAAGTCGAAATCTAAACACTCGGGCAAAGGAAACTATTCTCGCTAAATAGAGCATAGGCTAAATGGGTTATCCTAGTCCTTAATTGTGGAATCCCGACGCATGCGAATTGAAATATACGATATAAATATAGCATGCATATAGTAGAAACAAATACCGCATACTCAAATCGAAGCATGATAATCTAGGGGTCATTCCTGGACAGGTATATAAAGTAAAATCACAAGGTAGAAGCACACCAAATGCTAGTCAAGACACACGATTCACAAAAAGCTAAGTGGACCCATGATGCATGAAATACAAGAGGACTCGAAAACCTAGGGTTAGTGAGTGTGATTATCGATGCAATGCTAGGTGTGTGTGACTTTGTGGCGATTCATCATAGGATTCATCTCTAGGAGAAAGAGCTAAAAAGAAGAAAAGAAAAAATAGAAACACGATGAAAACGACACAAAAAACGAAAAAGAAGGACCCAAACGACGCACACAGTGCGACTCCCCCAAGTTGAAGTTTGCATTGCCCTCAATGCAATATGAGTGAGTACGGGAGGGCAATGAAAATGGGTGGGGAATACGCACTGACACAAAAAGAAATGAAAACGAGGAAAACACATAGACGAAACTTAAAAAGAAAGAAAGATCAGAATCAAAACCAAACAATACGAAAATAAAAATAAAAACACAAACACGACACGACACTCAAAAAATGAAAAACAAGCACACACACAAAAAATGAGAAAAACAAACAAAACACGACATCACACCAAAATAGACGTCCCCCAAGCTAGACCAGACAGTGCTAGCGAAATGATATGATCGATAAAATGCAGAGATGTGCAAGGGGGAGTTAAAAACCAACAAGTAAAAATCAGAAAGCAGGAGAAGGTGAGTCCTCGTCCTCCTCGGAAGAAGGTGTGGATGGGTGGTCGGGGGAGGCTGGGGGTGTGCGGAGAAGTGGGGAATGAGGCGAAGGAATAGGGGCAGCGGTGGTGTGAACAATGGAAGGAGTGTCGGTGGTGGTGGGTGGTGGTGGTAGGTAGGCGATCAAGGCGATGGTGAGCGGAATAGAAATGGAGGAAGAGGATGCGGTGGTCACGGTAGTGGGAGGTGGTGGGAGGGATCTGGAGCGGACCGGCAATTTCCTCCGGCGCACGTATGGAGTGACGGAGGAGGAGGGAGGAGGTAGTGTGGGTGCTGTGGAAGTGGTCGGGAGGGGTGAAGTGGATGCCGGGGTAGGGTTAGAAGAGAGAGGAGAAGATTGTGGTGAGGGGGGTGATGGATGTGGGGAAGTGTGGGTGGGTGGAGGAGAAGATCGCCGGGGTGGTGAAGGTGGAGGTGGTGAAGGTGGAGGTGGTCCGTGGATATGAGTAAGAAGGCGGAGAATGGCGGCCACGTTCCTCTCAAGTGCGAGGAAACATGGGTGAATAAGAAAGGAGGATGGTGATGGGTCCGAGGAAGTAGAGGACATGGCGAGCTCACGAAGGGGAGCGACCTCCCTCTCAAGACCTAAACGGGCAGATACCTGACGGCGACCAAAAGATGTAGAATGACGCGAGGCAGAGGTGGTGCCGCCAGGTAAGGTCGAAGAGGTGCCGGCGGCAGTCGTCATGCCGGCACAGGAGACAAGGCCAGAAATGGCCGCAAAGAGGTGCTCAGACGTGATCGGTCTCGGAGCAGAAACAGGACGACTCGGGCCAGCCCCTAAGTCTCCCCCATACGCAGGGATATCCTGCCCGCCTAAGTGGGCGGTAGGGGACGGTGGTCTGCGTGCGTCTGCGGGAAGGAAAGGAAGATTCAACCCCGCTATGAAGTCGTGATCAGGAGGGAAAGTCCAATCTCCCACAAGAGCAATCGTCATGCGAGCGGGGTTGGGCAGAATGGTGTAAGGGGCTGGGGGGTGGCCATAATTAAAGATGAAGCGACCATCCGAGCGGGGTTTAATCATGTGGATGTGCCGCAGGACATCAATATCAAGATGTGAGGGTCCTGCGGCAGCTGGAAGATTATCGGGGATGGTAATATTGAATTGGGCGTGAGAGCAGATGATCGTGATGATGCCCCCATAACAAAACTTCCCCTTACCGGCCCGGCTGATGTCGAGTAGCTTGTAAACATGCCATTCGCTGCCATGGATGGGGACGGTAGGGGCCCTGAAGCTAATTCCATCATCATCCCGGACATAAGGGAAAGTCATGGCCCAAATGATAAAAAGATCAGGGATAGTCACAGTGCCGGACTCGTCCCTAGGAAAGAATGCAGATGAAATGATCCTGTGGGCCAATTGAAACACGAGATGAATGATGGAGGAGGCCTTGGCCCTTCCTCGGGGGTAGTCACTGATCAATGTGAGGCGGAACCAGAATTGATCGACATCAAACTCGGGCGTGTACCCGTAGTGTCGGATGGAATCATCCCCGAGATTGGGGAAACCAAATATATCGTTAATCGTGTTCAGATCTGTGGTGACACTACGGTTACGCACCCTGAATTTAATGATCGACCCGGACTCCCAAACAAGTGTAGAGAGAAATTCGAGTGTGAGTGCCGGGTAGGATAAGGCAGATGCATTAAGAAAGGCCAACCATCCTAAGTTAGCGAAAAGAGATTCGACCTCAGTGAAGACACCGAGATCGACAAGTGTTCGTGCGTGCGGGAACTTAGTAGATAGATGCCCTCGAGCATCGAGCCTACGGTAAAAATCTTTGTGCTCCTGGTTCCTAAAGATATACCCATGTGGGCCCAACATTGGGTCCACAGGGGGGATAACATGCGGGGGAGGGCCAAGTGTAAGTGCTCGTGTACGGGACGGGGGGCGTGTTTGTTTTCGTCTCTTTCGAGACGGCTCCTCCTCCCATATAATTCCCTTCCCCTTGTCCTTATCCTTAGCCATGTATGAGTGTGTGTGTATGAATGAGTGCAAAAAAAAACAGTGGATGCACGCTAACACAAGCAAACGAGCAAGCACAATTTATAGGGCAAATATATAAATATGAGCTTAGGAGCGAGTGTACCCAAGCGAAATGGCGGAGCTTGCTCGTAGATGTCCCCATACTGTTCAGCGAGAGTAGCGTGGAGCCGCGGCGTTCTCCTTCGGCAAGAATTTTCGGATGGGAGTGGTTTGGGGGAAAACTAGGTCAGAAGTTTGGAATGGAAGGAGAAAGAGGGTGTAGATGATGGAGGGATTGATGGAGGAGGTGGAGAGAGGGAGTAATGGAGGAGTAGAGGACGTGGGGGAGTGAGAATCGATCGTTGGGGAAGAGAGGAAGGCAAAACGACGGCGTTTCTGGCGATCGGGCGAGGATGAAAACGAGCGGGTGTCGGGGGGTTTATATAGGGTTTTAAGTCGAACCGATCGGGTGACTTGTCACCCGATCGGTTGACGGTTAGGTCGAACTTCTTGCCGAAGAAATGCTACAGGCGAACCGATCGGTTGACTTTTCAACCGATAGGTTGGCCGCTCCACACATTTTCCCGAGAACTTAGGGCTGCTCACCCGGTCGCGTCAACCGATCGCGCTCGAACTCAACCGATCGGTTGATATTCCCCAAAAATTTCCGAGAGTTCTCCCCAGCTCACCCGGTCTGCCACCCGGTCTCTTCATTACTCAACCGATCGGGTCACTTGGGGACAGATCTCGGCATGTATCTGATACATCCCAACCGATCGGGTGAGTTATCAACCGATCGGTTGGGGCTTGTTTCCTGCAAAAACCAATAGATTTGTCTAAGTCCCCGAACGGATGTTCTCGCGGCTGACTTTATTTATAAAAATAGATAAAATAAAGTAAAAAAAATAACGCTAAAAAATGGGGAAAAGTTTAGAACATGGGTTGCCTCCCATGAAGCGCACTTGTTTAACGTCGTTGGCTCGACGCCCGCAATAGATGCTCATGGTGGTTGATACGGGTGATGCCCGAAGTTCAGCATCTCTTCCTCATTGGAGCTGAAGGCCCTTGGAGTAGTCAGCGGCTGGAGAAATAATTGCTCGACTACCCTCCCCTTGTTCATGGGATCCGGGGGCTTTTCCTTCGTGTTGGCGCTTCCCGCCATCTTCTTTAGGGTCCGGACCTCGTCTTTAGTGAGGTCCATGGGCTCTTTCCCCGTTCTCCTCGCACGAGGAGCCTTGGGGAAACCGGGAGGGGTCGTTCTCGCTGCACTCGCCTTCCCTGCAGCTTCTTTGTTCTTAGGGCCGTCTCCATCTTCTGAATCCCCCAAGTCATCGGGGGGGGGGGGGGGTTTCTCAGGAGAATCTCCAAGGAGCTCTCCTCAGCGGCCTTTTCCTCTTCTACCTCAAGCAAATTGCATCGAGGGTCATCAGGGGGATCGGGGTGCTTCATGGACAACCCCAGATCAAACTCAACTTTCTCTCCGCTGACGTTCAAAGAGAGTTTTCCGTTCTTCACATCTATTAGAACGCCAGCAGTGGCCATGAAAGGCCGTCCCTGGATAATGGGGGTGTGTGCGTCTTCAGGCATGTCCATGACTACAAAGTCCACATGCACATGCACCCCTCTTACATTCACGGGGAGGTCATCCACAATTCCCATCGGATATTTGACCGACCGGTCAGCTAGTTGTAGGGTCATACCAGTGGGCTCCAAATCACCCATTCCTATCCTTCTATACGTCAACAAGGGCATCAAACTAACACTCGCTCCGAGATCGACGAGTGCACGGTGAATCTTCACCGCCCCGATCATGCAAGGAATAGAGAAGCTCCCCGGGTCCTTGAGTTTCGGCGGATTTGCCCTCTGAATAAGAGCGCTACATTCCACCGTCAGCACTACTTTCTCCTTTCTAGATCCTCTAGTCACCAAATCTTTCAGGAATTTTGCATAGGAGGGGATTGTTTCGATTGCTTCTAGGAAGGGGATTTGCAGGCTTAGGTCCTTGACCATGGCGAAGAACTTGCCATATTTCTCATCAATTTTTTCCTGAGCCAACCGTTGTGGAAATGGCACAACTGGTTTGAACACTTTCGGGCTCCCTTCCTCCTTCTTCTTCTCTTCTTCAGACACTCCCTCCGGAGTCATATGATTTGATGACGAAGCACCGGCATCGTTTGATTTTTCTATCGGTCTCTCAACAACCAATGGTGCTTCCGGTTTGCTAGGGGGCACTCTAGTAGGAATTTGTGTCCCGCTTCTCAGAACGATAGCGGACACATTCGCGTGCTCGTGCACGAGTGCCGATGTTTGGGTTGCTCCCCTCGGGTTCACCTCCGGTTGTGGCGGCAATTGGTTTTGTGACCTTGCAAGGTTCGCCACTTGTAACCCCAGCTGGGTTACTTGGTCCGTGAGGGTCCGCTGACCCATTTCCAGCTTTTGGTTGATCTTCTCCTGGTTGGTAATGTATTGAGTCAAGAGAGACTCAACCGGAGAGACGGCCCTCTGTTGGCCATACTGCTGCTGCTGCTGGAACGGCTACTGATTCATGGGGGCGTAAGGTTGTTGCTGAAATGGTTGCTGCTGAAATGGTTGCTGCTGAACCTGATTCTGCTGTGGCCTAGCCGGCTGATAAGTTTGTTGCTGCGGCTGCTGAGGCGGTGAGGGCTGAAATGGTGGCCGGTAACTGAAGTTGGGGTGGTTCCGGTTGTTTGGAGAGTAGGCCGGGTTGGAATTGGTCCTTGACGGATACGGCGCATTTTCCGTGGGGTTGTAAAATAGTGCGCTCGCCTGATCCAACGGTGGTGAGATGTCACCACTGTCGAATTCCCCAAAGAATTCGGACTCTACCGCAGAAATTTGCTGTGCACCGGCCCCCACCGGCTCCAACCATTAGTGCGGAGATCTGGGTCGAAAGCAAGTCGAACTTGCTTGAAAGTTTGTCGACGTCCTCGACTCTGTGTATACCCCCGGATCTTGGTGTGGCTCTCTCATCACACCACCGCTCATTGTTGGATGCCATATTTTCCAGAATATGTCCGGCATCTTCCTCGCTCCTAAACATGAAGGAACCCCCAGCCGCGGTGTCCATATAAGATTTCAGGTCATCCCTCAACCCATTGTAGAACAGATTAATAATCCGCCACTTCGGAAGCTCATGGTGAGGGCATCTTCTTTGCATTTCTTTATATCTCGTCCAAGCTTCATGCAAGGACTCGTGGCTGGCCTGGGAGAAGGAGGAGATCTCACTCCTCAACTTCATGGTCTTCCCCGGAGGAAAGAACTTCGTCAGAAATGCATTGGAGAGCTTCTCCCAGGTGTTGAAAGTGTTGGGGTCCTTCCCCCTTAGCCATTGCTTGGCTTTGTCTCGCAAAGAGAAGGGGAACAACTTCAGACGGATAGCCTCTGTCGTGACACCATTAATCCGGAAGGTGTCACACTTCTCCAAGAAGGAGTCTAGGTGCTCGATCGGGCTCTCCATGGGTGCACCCGCAAACTGGTCCTGCTGGATCCATGTCACTAGAGACGACTTTAGCTCAAAGCTTTGGGCCGCAATAGCTGGAGAAAGGATGGCGGAAGTCGACTCGATGGATGGCATCGAGTACTCCAGCAGAGATTTGTGAGGTGGGGTGTTCTCCTCCATGGATTCGGGATCTTCTCTTCTTCGCTTCTCGACGGCCAAACGCCTAAGGGTGGCGTTAATCTCTGGATCGAGTGGAATCAAGTCGTCAAGACTCCTTGAACTCCTGCGCATGAAAAACAACAAACACCTGTGAAGCGACAAGTGGGAAAGAAACAGATGAAATAAGAAATAAAAATAAGAAAAATAAAAAAGAAAAAGGAGAATGCGAAAATTATCGCGAGGCAGGGATGTGAGCTAGACACGAGGGTTCAAGAGATCCTAAAATAACAAGCACGTTGCCTCCCCGGCAACGGCGCCATAAACTTGACCGACGCCCCGCTCTCAGAACGGCGACGAGCGCGGTGTCGTTTACCGCAAGTGCACGGTTAGTGTAGGGTGCGGGAATATCGAACTCAGGGAGGCGAGGTTGTGCTTGGGTCAGGTAGGACCTAAATCACCCCGAGGGGCGAGCTAGCCCGAATCGGTAAATGATTGTCACTGAAAGGAAATAAAGGGTATTAACAACAAGAAAGAAAACCCGGGACTTTGGTTTCCAACCCGACGAGAGACTCTCGCCGTTACGGCCTACGGGTAAGGGTAGCAATCGGGATTAGGGTCTAATGGTGAGACGTTGCCTCTGAAAGTGGTACCTGTGTCCCATGGGCCCGATATTTCGGTCGGTACCCAGGATGATACACCGGACTTACCGGATTCGATCAGTGGGCACTCCCGTGTCCATTAACACTGATCGATCCCGGGAGCACTAAGCCCGCAACGATAACTCCCAACATCTCATCCTGCCGCTCCCGCGTGCTAGGATTCGACGTCTACGCTATGGGTGTGAGCTATGGCTAGGGAGTCAACCGCCAAGTTTATTCCCCCTTGGCCCAACGGTCAAAGGCGGTCTTTTTCCCGTCGATGACAATGAAACACCCCGCGTAACCATTAGATTCCTAATCCCTATCGATTTCCTAACCATATGGACGCATCGGGAAGAGCCCCCGAAGGGGTTTCCACCAAAATCCCAGATTTGGGAACTACTCACAAAAATCCATGAAAAAGCGATCTAAATAAAAATTAACCGTTGGAATCATAATCGGACAATTGCAATGCGGAAGTAATAGAGTGGACAAGACAATACTAAAATTTGAGAAAGATCTGAAAACTTACAAAAGAGTAACAATTACAGCCGTCACAAGGAGAGAAAACAGTAAAAAAATAGCAGCCCCCGTTTCTGGAACCCTAGGGGTTCTATATATAGACTTTCACATCAACCGATCGGTTGAAAAGTCAACCGATCGGTTGATCCGTTACAAAATAATAACAGAAAACGGCGAGCTTTCACCCGATCACATGAACCGGTCGGGTGAGTTCTTGAGTGACCGGTTGGATCTTGGAGCAGTCGGGTGAACCGATCGGTTTGGCGCCCGTGTCTTCAGCTCTCCATCTTCAGCTACAGATGAACCGATCGGGTGAGAGTCACCCGATCGGTTGGCATTTTGCTCGAGAAAACAGAGAACAGGCCCCCGCTGAACCGGTCTGCGAACCGGTCGGGTGACTTCTTTATGAGCTGCGGCAGAGACCGGGTGGTGCACGCGTGCATCACCCGATCGGTTGGAGATGACCAACCGACCGGGTGAGGGGCTGAAAGATGAATTCTTTGGCATTTGACCCCCTGGATCACGCGTGACTTCTCCCGTTGCTCCGGGGACTTGGGATATCATCGTTAAACGTCCCCTACGTGGTCAATCCCCTGCAATCATGGGTAAACAAAGAAAAGTGAAAGAAAACGAGAGAATACAAGAAAACGAATAAAAGACGGCGGAAAAACACGGAAAAACACAAAAGAAAACGTGCGTGAATATATGAAATATAAACACACGTCAAAATCCCCCAAGATGAACTCTTCCTCGTCCTCGAGGAAGACGAGTGAGAGTAGGAGCTCGGAAGGGAAAAATAGAGAGGAAGAAAGAAAAAAGAAAACTCTAAATCCTAGATCGTCCATCAGTTCCACCAAAATCAAAAACACCACACCAAGCAAGCATACGCCAAATCACACCACTAAACCTAGGAAAACGAGTCCAAATAAGTGTCGTGGGCCCACGCGGTGAAGCGCGAGTGAGTGTGGTCGTGTGCTAGCAAATGGTGTCGCTTTCTACAATGTGCTATGACGCTCGATATACACAATTCCAAGATATGACCCAAATATCGATTCGAATTGAATTAAGCGGCGAATATAAGTTCATGCATGCATGAGAAGAGTAAGAATAGAAGCGTATCATGCATCGGGGACTCCACAACTAGGGTTAAGGAAATCACGCCACTATAGCCTAGATACTAGCTAAAAAGTTCCTAAGCCAAGTGTTTTCGATAATGATGGGGGTTGACATGGTGTGGAGTAGAACACTCGGTTTAAATTCTCGCCTTCCCTTTATTCTCGGCAAGTAGGAAAATATATTCACACGGAAATTTTTTTTTGGGTTTTGGGCATTTGTATATTTTTTTGGCTATACAAAATTTTTTTTTCTTTTTCTCTCTTTTTGGGTTTTTCTTTTCCTTTTTTCTATTTTTTTTGGATTTTTTGGTTTTTGGCTATACACATGTGCACTCTCCCAAGTGGGAGAACGGTACACGACGAGGGGATTTGCACCAAGTAAAACATAAAAAGAAGTCGAAATCTAAACACTCGGGCAAAGGAAACTATTCTCGCTAAATAGAGCATAGGCTAAATGGGTTATCCTAGTCCTTAATTGTGGAATTCCGACGCATGCGAATTGAAATATACAATATAAATATAGCGTGCATATAGTAGAAACAAATACCGCATACTCAAATCGAAGCATGATAATCTAGGGGTCATTCCTGGACAGGTATATAAAGTAAAATCACAAGGTAGAAGCACACCAAATGCTAGTCAAGACACACGACTCACAAAAAGCTAAGTGGACCCACGATGCATGAAATACAAGAGGACTCGAAATCCTAGGGTTAGTGAGTGTGATTATCGATGCAATGCTAGGGGTGTGTGACTTTGTGGCGATTCATCATAGGATTCATCTCTAGGAGAAAGAGCTAAAAAGAAGAAAAGAAAAAATAGAAACACGATGAAAACGACACAAAAAACGAAAAAGAAGGACCCAAACGACGCACACAGTGTGACTCCCCCAAGCTGAAGTTTGCATTGCCCTCAATGCAATATGAGTGAGTACGGGAGGGCAATGAAAATGGGTGGGGAATACGCACTGACACAAAAAGAAATGAAAACGAGGAAAACACATAGACGAAACTGAAAAAGAAAGAAAGATCAGAATCAAAACCAAACAATACGAAAATAAAAATAAAAACACAAACACGACACGACACTCAAAAAATGAAAAACAAGCACACACACACAAAAATGAGAAAAACAAACAAAACACGACAGCACACCAAAATAGACGTCCCCCAAGCTAGACCAGATAGTGCTAGCGAAATGATATGATCGATAAAATGCAGAGATGTGCAAGGGGGAGTCAAAAACCAACAAGTAAAAATCAGAAAGCAGGAGAAGGTGAGTCCTCGTCCTCCTCGGAAGAGGGTGTGGATGGGTGGTCGGGGGAGGCTGGGGGTGTGCGGAGAAGTGGGGAATGAGGCGAAGGAATAGGGGCAGCGGTGGTGTGAACAATGGAAGGAGTGTCGGTGGTGGTGGGTGGTGGTGGTAGGTAGGCGATCAAGGCGATGGTGAGCGGAATAGAAATGGAGGAAGAGGATGCGGTGGTCACGGTAGTGGGAGGTGGTGGGAGGGATCTGGAGCGGACCGGCAATTTCCTCCGGCGCACGTATGGAGTGACGGAGGAGGAGGGAGGAGGTAGTGTGGGTGCTGTGGAAGTGGTCGGGAGGGGTGAAGTGGATGCCGGGGTGGGGTTAGAAGAGGGAGGAGAAGATTGTGGTGAGGGGGGTGATGGATGTGGGGAAGTGTGGGTGGGTGGAGGAGAAGATCGCCGGGGTGGTGAAGGTGGAGGTGGTGAAGGTGGAGGTGGTCAGTGGATATGAGTAAGAAGGCGGAGAATGGCGGCCACGTTCCTCTCAAGTGCGAGGAAACGTGGGTGAGTAAGAAAGGAGGATGGTGATGGGTCCGAGGAAGCAGAGGACATGGCGAGCTCACGAAGGGCAGCGACCTCCCTCTCAAGACCTAAACGGGCAGATACCCGACGGCGACCAAAAGATGTAGACTGACGCGAGGCAGAGGTGGTGCCGCCAGGTAAGGTCGAAGAGGTGCCGACGGCAGTGGTCATGCCGGCACAGGAGACAAGGCCAGAAATGGCCGCAAAGAGGTGCTCAGACGTGATCGGTCCCGGAGCAGAAACAGGACGACTCGGGCCAGCCCCTAAGTCTCCCCCATACGCAGGGATATCCTGCTCGCCTAAGTGGGCGGAAGGGGACGGTGGTCTGTGTGCGTCTGCGGGAAGGAAAGGAAGATTCAACCCCGCTATGAAGTCGGGATCAGGAGGGAAAGTCCAATCTCCCACAAGAGCAATCGTCATGCGAGCGGGGTTGGGTAGAATGGTGTAAGGGGCTGGGGGGTGGCCATAATTAAAGATGAAGCGGCCATCCGAGCGGGGTTTAATCATGTGTTCATGCGTGCGGGAACTTAGTAGATAGATGTCCTCGAGCATCGAGCCTACGGTAAAAATCTTTGTGCTCCTGGTTCCTAAAGATATACCCATGTGGGCCCAACATTGGGTCCACAGGTGGGATAACAGGCGGGGGAGGGCCAAGTGTAAATGCTCGTGTACGGGAAGGGGGGCGTGTTTGTTTTCGTCTCTTTCGAGACGGCTCCTTCTCCCGCATAATTCCCTACCCCTTGTCCTTATCATTAGCCATGTGTGAGTGTGTGTGTATGAATGAGTGCAAAAAAAAAACAGTGGATGCACACTAACACAAGCTAACGAGCAAGCACAATTTATAGGGCAAATATATAAATATGAGCTTAGGAGCGAGTGTACCCAAGCGGAATTGCGGAGCTTGCTCGTAGATGTCCCCACACTGTTCAGCGAGAGTAGCGTGGAGCCGCGGCGTTCTCCTTCGGCAAGAATTTTCGGATGGGAGTGGTTTGGGGGAAAACTAGGTCAGAAGTTTGGAATGGAAGGAGAAAGAGGGTGTAGATGATGGAGGGATTGATGGAGGAGGTGGATGTAATGCCCTACTAGCTACTGCACAAGTACTAGAGGGGGGGGGGAATAGTACTTTAAAATAATAAGGAGTATAATTCCAAATTAAATTTCAAACAACTACCAAATCAATTTGCGGAAGCTTAAATTGAATGACAACACAAAATTAACAATGCTAACAAACGATGTTAATGGGTTCGGATCCACCCAAGTCTCCCCGACTTGTTCCCGGTGATCCTACGTCCCAACCACCCGGATCCCCTCCGGATACTTGAGTTAGAAACCCTAACTCAAGATTTCCACTATGAATATCTTGTGAAAAACCTTCACAAGATCAAATCATACATGCAATAGCAAACGTGAATCCCACAACTCGGGATCACAACCTTCTCTCACAACCGAGAGAACCACAAAGCAATATTAAAGAGTTTAATATGAAATAAACAATCTTACCACAAAATCCTATACCTTGAGTTTTTCTTACCCAAATGGTGAAATGAAGGATATGAGGAAGATGAAGTCACCAAGACCTAGCACCAAGGAAATGACCAGCAAACGGTGCCTAGGGATGATTTGGAGACTTTGATCAAGCAATAGCTTGAAGAGCTCACCAAGAACAAGTTTCTCTCTAGATCTAGAAATGAGAGAGAATGGGTTTCTTGTGAGGAAGAGAGCTTTAGATTAGAGTGAGAAAGGCTGTCTCTTTAGAACTCAATGAATCTCTTAATGGCAGCTTTAACCTAGATAGAAATGACCTAGGTTCGTATTTATAGGGTCCCATAAAAACAAGTTAGGTCATTCTCCAACGGATAGAAATCTGTGAGAATTAGTCGGTCAAAGAACAATCACTGACCGACTAGTTCATCAACTAGTCGGTCAGTCAAACAACGTGGACCGACTAAGAGTAGATCTGAGAAGAGATAGAATTTCAGACCAAGAAATCTAGTCGGTCCAAGAAGACTGTCTGACCGACTAGTTTCACAACTAGTCGGTCAGTCAGTGAACGTAGACCGACTAAGAGCAAAAAGAATTAGTCTGAGTACAAAGTGACTTAGTCGGTCCAAGAACAAAAGTTGACCGACTAAATTGTCAACTAGTCGGTCACCAAACGTTCTTAGACCGACTAACGATAAACAGTAGCTTAGAAGAATTTTAGCATGAACAGTAAGTCACAACTAGTCGGTCAAAGAAGCATCACTGACCGACTAGTTCACAAACTAGTCGGTCGGTGAGTCAACGTAGACCGACTAACTGTAAACAGTAAAGTCCAAGAAATTAAGGAATCAAACTAGTCGGTCCAAGAACAGTTGCCGACCGACTAGATCACCATCTAGTCGGTCAGTACTTGTTCTTGTACCAACTAACATGCACATACAAGTCCGAATCGAAGCGCGACGCTTCGAGGAAGTTAGAATGAACTTGTGCAAGGATCCTTGAGCTACGAAATGAGCGTAATGAAGATAGAAACGTAAGATATACTCAAGGCTTAACATTCTATATATCGAAGCTAAAAGACTATAAATAAAACCTTAATAAACGGTCTTTGAGAGCTTCGATTGAATCTTCATAACTTCCAAAACGGCGCAAGAGCTTCAACGAAGCTTTAGGCATGAATACGAGCTTTGGGAAGTGTTGAGATGTCGCTTTGAATGTTCTCGTGAAATTGGCGACGATCTCTAATACTGCGCTCACAAATTGTTAGTTCATGGATTATTTATGTTTGCTCATCATCAAAACCAAATCCGGGGAGTCCAATATTCAACATTCTCCCCCTTTTTGGTGATGACAAACCAACATAAATAATAATCAAAAATAATGATTCAAATGTAAAATACTTACTCCCCTTGCATTGATGACACGTTAATTCCAAAATGAATATATATGAATTGCATCAATCAGATGAGTAAGATAAATAAAGAGAATCAATTTTCGAAATATCGGATTTTGAAAATCCTTATATGTATCTTAACTCCCCCTGAATCTAACATATCAAACTAGATTCTTGGAAATTGAGTTAAATTTTCATTTGCGCTATTTATTATCATTATCTCTCCCCCTTTGGCATTATCCCAAAAACGGGGGGCATACAACGACAACAACTAGGAAATGGAAAATCCAACATCGGGAGTCGAAGACAATGACGATGGACCAAATTGACACCAAGGGAAAAATGTGGAAATCAAATCAAGGTGTGCCAAAATGTCCATTATCAAAAAATAATAATCAAAATCATCAAAAATACCAAATAATTATTCATTTCTTGAATAAAGAAACATACTCTTCAATATTCAATATTCTTGGTTAAATTTGTGCATGGAAAACAATTCTATACAATTATAGAATTTAAATCTATTTAACCAAGTTTTCATGCGTCGAACGACGTATTCACACATTATATGCATTGAACGAATATTAGATGTGCACAATGAATTAAGACAAAGAGAACGACGATGTATATATATAAATGATAACATCATGAGTACATCCAAAGAGATATCCTAACGAGTACATCAAAATACAAACGACAATGGATATAAACATCAAAAGATACATCATCATCGTCAACATCAAAATACAACAAAATAACCATCAGAAACATCATCCAAAGTGTATCAAAACAACCAACACCGAAACCCTGAAAGCTCAAAAATACATCAAAACAACTCTCAAACCCCATCCAAACCCAAAATACTCTCACTAAAAAATATATCATCCGAAGTGTAGTGGAGAGTCCTCGAAACTGACAATCACGAGGAAGTGGCTCGATCTGCAGTCTCCGTGGGTCCAGTCGACGGAGTGGACTCAGGCTCTGCAGGGAGTAGAGGTGTCTCAACAGATGGAATCGTCGAGGTAGGTGTGGAAGCAACAGCAACAGGCTCAACATCAGCAGGCACATCTGGAGTGTCAGCAGGCTCAGAAGTCTGAACAACTGCAGCAGAGGTCTCTGGAGCACCGGTAAAGGTGCCAACACCAGGAGCAGAAGATGTAGCAACAGCAGCAGTGGCCTCATCGCCACGGGCTAAAGAAGTGACAAGCTCGTCAAGCTCCTCATCGTCCATCTCCTCGTCCTCAGACACGGACGGAGGAAGATCAATGCCCATCTGACGAGCCATACGGCAAACTACCTCCTCGGTACGAGCCAAGCGAGACTCATGCCGAAGAAGTATCCGTACGACATCATCCAAAGTAGCAGGACGAGAGGGGGCACCAGCAGCAGATGGAGTCGCCTGAGAAGCAGATGTGGTAGACCTCTGTACGTGACGAAGCGCCGCTAGAGATTTCTTCACGGCCGTCGCGTTCAGAGGAGTACCCAAGGGACGCTCATCGTCAGGAGGGAGAGGGACTCGGAAATGACGAAACACAAGAGTCAACAGACAAGGATATGGAATATGCGCAGACTTATTGGTCTTGCGTATACACTCGAAAGAGTCCATCTTATCGAGTATCATGCGAGCCCAATTAATCTCGCATCCCAAGAAAAGAGCGTAGATCAATTTCAAGAACGGCTGGGATGGAAGTGAAGAGGATCCATACTTTGGTAGAAGACATGACTTCAAGATCAGGTTAAGGACCCACGCATTCGGTTTGAAAGATTTCGATGGAACACCAATGAATGCGGAGGGGATAACCTGGAAGATATCTGAAAGAACTGACTGATCCAAGGAAGAAATGTCATCGACAGAACTGTCCGAAGGGAGGAGACCACACGCCGAACAACCAAGAATCTCCCCCAAGATTTCTACCGTGAGAACTATAGGAGTTCCCAAGACAGTCGTCTCAATGGAGTGGCTGGCATCGTACTGGCCTCGAACGCGATTGGCATAGAACAATTTCACGAGGCGAGGATAAGGTTTGGGATTGGCCTTAGGATCATAGCGGAGATAATCAAGGAGACCACTATAGGATAGGAGATCAGCTAAGCCAAGGAAATCTGAAAACTGGACGTAGTGCTCCAATAACATCGGGCAGTGTTCAATACGGTTGTAGGCCGCGAGACACATAGGGTCATCGCGACACAACGATATGTCAACACCCCCCGCTGGCATTGGGCCCTTTCCCTTTGGCTGGCGAGTCCTAGGACGGAGAGGAGGAGTGGGTTCCCTAGTGATAGGCTCATCCTCAGGCACAAATTCAGTGTCGGAATCGGGAGGAGTAGCCGGTGAGTGGAGTATGGGCTTTTTGGTCTTGGATTTGCGGGGCTTGACGGTCGCTGTCCTCTGCTTCTTCAGAGGAGGTGAAGACGGGGAAGCTTGGGTAGACTTGGCACGACGTTTAGGCTTAGGGTGATTCCTAGGGTCGGAAGGCCCTACGGTCATAGGAGAAGCCCCAGAAGAGGCGATAGGAATTCTTGTCTTTGCCATAGCACGACGAGCACAAGCAACTGAAACGAAGATCAAATACCATAGCATAAACCCTAGAAGCTAACACAAACCCTAGAACTCAGAAATTCGAAAATAAGCCCTAGAATACCTAAAAGCTGAAATCCAAACCCTAGAATAGGAAATGAGTCCTAGGAGGAGGAGGGTTTTACCTAGGAGGAGGAGTCGACGGCGGCGGACGGTTTGGATGGCCGGAATCTGGCCGGAGACGACGGGGTTCGAGAGGGGTTTAGGGGGTTTTCGAGTTTGAGCTGAGAGGAGACCGACTAAAAAGTGATTTAATCGAATCGAAATGAGATATAAGTCGGTCGGGAAACGAAAAGACTCAACTGCCCTAACACACTTAGTCGGTCACAGTTCAAGAACTGACCGACTAGATTACGATCTAGTCGGTCGGTCAATGAGCTTGAACCGACTAAGTCGAAACAGAGGCAAACAGTGATTTTTAGGGAAAGATTTAGTCGGTCGCAGTATACTCCCTGACCGACTAGTTTTCAATCTAGTCGGTCGAAAAGTGTACTATGACCGACTAACGAAAGAAAAAGATAGGAGATGGATAAAGCTTGATCTAGTCGGTCTGAGTTCACTTGCTGACCGACTAGATGAGCATATAGTCGGTTGACAAATGAACTTAGACCGACTAGAAGAGTTCAAAATTTGATAATTGATTTCTCTTCACAAACCACTTGGATGAAACAACTTAAAACTCTCATTAGTCATCTAAATTACCCCATAAAACGTCGAAATCTTAAATACGACTTTCAAATACGAATTCGATCATAAATTCAAATATATCACATAAAATTCCCAAAAATTCAATTAATCTAGCATGAACAAAATATCGCGAAATCGAATAGCATGTAAGATAATTGAATGAAATATGAATCCTATATCTCGGATTCACCCATAATCCCCAATTCTCGACGCAACCGCACAAAGGAGTCCTCCTTTAGGGGTTTCGTGAAAATATCGGCGATTTGCTTTTGGGTTTCAACGTACACTAAAATGATGTCCTTCTTAGCAACATGATCATCTAAGAAATGGTGTCTGACATCTATGTGTTTTGATCGGGAATGGTGCACCGGATTCTTTGAAAGACAGATAGCACTTTGGTTATCCACCATGATAGGGCTAGTAACACATTGAATACCAAAATCCTTCAAAGTGTGTCTCATCCAAAGAACTTGGGCACAAGCGGCACCGGCGGCAATATATTCCGCCTCGGTGGTTGAAAGTGATACGGAATTTTGCTTCTTGGAAAACCAAGAGACAAGAGAATTTCCTAGAAAATGGCAAGTGCCACTAGTACTTTTCCTGTCGGATTTGCATCCCGCATAATCGGCATCACTGTATGAGACTAACTCATACGTGCTAGATTTCGGATAAAGTAATCCAAAATCTAAAGTGTAACTTAGATAACAGAAAATACGCTTTACCGCTACTAAGTGAGACTCCTTAGGTTGAGACTGATAACGAGCACATACGCATACGGCAAACATAATATCGGGCCTACTTGCGGTAAGATAAAGTAAACTACCTATCATACCTCGATATAGACGAATGTCTACATCCTTACCGCCCGTATCCTTGTCAAGATGCGTAGTCGTGCTCATTGGAGTCTTTTTCCCGGAAGCACTTTCCATTCCAAATCGCTTAAGCAACTCCACCGTATACTTCATTTGGTGGATGAAGATTGCATCGTTCAATTGGCGAATTTGGAGACCTAAGAAATATTTGAGTTCGCCCATGTGGCTCATCTCAAATTGTTCCTTCATAACATTAGAAAACTCTTCGCAAAGAGTGAAGTTAGTAGCACCGAAAATGATATCATCAACATAAATTTGAACTAATAAAATATCATTATTCGCATGCTTAACAAAAAGTGTAGAATCGGCTTCGCCCATTTTAAAATTCAAATCCAAAAGAAAATTCTTTAGGCGATCATACCAAGCTCGAGGAGCTTGTCTCAAACAATAAAGAGCTTTCTTTAGTTTAAAAACATGATTTGGAAATTTTTCATTTATGAAGCCCGGAGGTTGAGAAACGTAAACTTCCTCAACGACATCTCCGTTTAAAAATGCACTTTTAACATCCATTTGAAATAACTTAAAATTTTTATGGCATGCATAAGACAATAAAAGTCTAATCGATTCTAATCTAGCTACCGGAGCGAAGGATTCTTCGAAATCGATAGCTTCCTCTTGGCGATAGCCTTGAGCTACTAACCGAGCTTTGTTCCGGACGACGACTTGATTTTCGTCGGTTTTGTTCTTGAAGATCCACTTTGTCCCTATGACGGTGTGGTTCTTCGATGGCAAAGGAACAAGCTCACATACCTCATTCCTCTCGAATTGAATGAGTTCCTCCTCCATGGCAAGGATCCAAGCACTATCTTCGCACGCTTCAACGATATTCTTTGGCTCTATCGATGAGGCAAAGGCACAATTGGCGAAGTGGTGGACTTGAGATCTCGTCTTGACACTATCATTAATATTGCCAATAACTTGCTCATGGGGATGGTCGCGAACGGTATGAAGCCGCTTGGGAATACCTTGAACACTAGGCACATTCTTAACAACTTCATTAGTCGGGTTAGTCTCAATAGAATCAATTGAATTAATAGACTTAGAATTTTCAAACGAATCACATAAAACATCCATAGAATCATTGTCATTTGAAATTCTAGAAGTAATAAAATTCTCATTAAAAGAGACATGAAGTGATTCCTCGATCGTAGAGGATCTTTTGTTGTATATCCGGTAGGCTTTGCTACGTGAGTAATACCCAACAAATATCCCCTCATCCGATCTCGGATCAAACTTGTCCAAATTATCATATGTGTTTTTAATAAAACATTTTGAGCCGAAAACACGAAAATGTTTAACTTGAGGCAATCTACCAAACAACAATTCATAGCAAGTTTGTTTGGTGCCGGGCCTCAAAAGTATTCTATTAAACACATAGCAAGCGGTGTGTACCGCTTCCGCCCAAAATTGATAACCAAGTTGACTATCTTCGAGCATAGTGCGAGCACACTCCACAAGCGTTCTATTCTTCCTCTCAACAACACCATTTTGAGGAGGTGCGCGAGGGAAAGAAAACATGTGAGTAATTCCAAGATCATCACAAAAATTTGAGAAAGACTCATTCTCAAATTCACCCCCATGATCACTACGAATAGTGACAATGGTGGTTCCGATGAGATTTTGTACTTTCTTTACAAATATTGTGAAGTTGTCAAAAGCTTCATTTTTATTACATAAGAAAAATACCCATGTAAATCTTGAATAATCATCAACGATGACTAGTCCATACCTTGCATTTCCTAAGGAAGCAACTCTAGTTGGCCCAAATAAATCTAGATGTAATAGCTCTAGTGGCCGTTTCGTAGAAATGCTTTTCTTAGGTTTAAATGAAGATTTAGGAAGCTTGCCACGTTGACAAGAATCACAAAAACTTTTCTTTTCAAAAACGAGTTTCGGAAAACCTTTAATGGAATTTAATTTCGAAAGCTTATAAAGTGTTCCAAAGTTCACATGTCCAAAGCGTCGATGCCATAAGTGTTGTTCACTTGTGTTGGCAACGAGACATTGTTCATATGACTTAGGAAGATCCAAAATATAAATATCTTTATGACGTGTGCCGGAAAATAATAATTTATCATTATCATTTGAAATATGACACAATCCTTTCGCAAAGCTAACTTTGTAACCTTTGTCACAAAGTTGGCTTATTGAAATAAGATTATGATTTAAACCATTAACTAGATAGACATCACTAATTAAGGGTTTAGAAGGGTTACCCACTTTACCAACACCGACGATGGTTCCGCTCTCGTTGCCTCCAAATACGACGCGATTTCCATTTGCAATGGGAACCACTCCGGAGAGCAATTGAGCGTCACCCGTCATGTGTTTTGAACACCCGCTATCGAGTATCCAATTCCCTTTGGAGCTAAATTTAAATTTGTTGCTCCTCTTCTTTTTCTTTTCCTTGAGTACCTAAAGATAGAGACTTTCATATCATGGTACCCAAGGTCATTGGGTCCTTAAAGGTTAGACCTTTGGAAGCCAAGTCCAATTGGACTTTGACTTCCCCACATAATTCCTACTATGCACAACATTCGAAAAATAAGCATTCATATACATTTGTTTTTCGTCCATGCTTGTGTCCTTTGGGCTCCAAATAGTGAAAATTTTGGGAGCCACCATCCTATTGGGTGCATGCATGCGACGTTGATTTCTACGTGATGCATGACGTGGATAGGCATACGGGACATGATGGAATGGTGCATGACGAGAATTATTCATACGATGAGGTGGGTGAACATATGCATGTGTGGAAACACGTGCGTGAGGGTGTCTCACATGGTGTGCACGTGCCTGTGAACGTGTAGCATAGAAATCATCATATGTGTGAGATGGTGGAGTAGGACGTGTGTTCCTACGTGGCATGGTATTTGTGTACATATAAGCATGTCCCTTCTTTGGAGGTCCACCCAAAGTGGGTTTCTTTCCAAAAGAGGGTGTGGACGAGGTGGAAGCACCATTGGTAGATGAACTACCAATAGAGTGTTTGCTACCACTCGTAGAATCACCGGAAGTTGGCCTAACAAAAGTAGTGGCCGCTTTGGATGGACATCCCATCGTATACCCCAAACCAATGTGGTGATTGGCCGGAAGTAAGTCACTTAGGATTTTATCCAAATGGTCCTTACCTTTGTTGAATTTGTTAATTCGGCCCAATGTGTTCTCATATTTCTCTTTGAGAGAACGCATAGAAGTATCCAAATTGGATACTTGCGATGTGAGCACAAAAACACGAGATTTAAGATTCTCGTTCTCAATACTCAAAGTCGAGTTTTGAGAAGTTAAATCCGCTATCCTATGTTCTTCCGGATCATCAATGCTAACATGTTCAAGTTTAGATTTGAGATTGACAATCTCATTTCTTAACTCTTCAACAACGGTGTCGTTGTTGGTGATGATAGTTTTAGGCGAGGTTTGAATGCTAGCTAGGTCATCTTTTACTTTAGTATATCGATTTACTAATTTTGTATATTTAGACCATAAGTGAGAGTTAGCATCCTTAAGATCATCCATCGTTACCTCATCGCTTTCGTCGTCGCTATCATCGGAGGAGGAAGATCCTTGATCATGCTCCTCTCTTGCCATGAAGCACATGTGCGCTTGCTCCACTTTCTCATCATCCGACTCTCCGCTTGAGGAATCCTCGGAGTCGGTGAATGTTGCTCCGACAAGTCCCTTTTTGTACCCCTTTTTGTACTTCTTTGACTTGTCAAACTTTGGCGCCTTCCACTTCTCCTTTTGCTTATTTTGAGGACAATCCGCTTTGATGTGTCCTGGCTTATTGCATTTAAAGCACAAAGGTGGAGAGGCGTTAGTAGAAGTAAACTTAGATTTTTGTTTGAAGTTACCCTTTCGGAAGAAGCGATTGAACTTCTTTGCCATGAGTGCAATGGATTCCATGTCCATTTCTTCTTCCGAGTCCTCATCATCGGTAGAGGTGGATGAAGCCGCCTTGAATGCAATCGCCTTTTTCTTAGGCGCATCTAGGTTCAAATATGACTTCATCTTTTCTTGTAACTTCACCTTGCTATCTTTGCGTACCTCGTATGACATCAAAGTACCCATTAGTAGAACTACGGTATATTTGTTCATGTCATTACCTTCCTCTATGGCAAAGGTACGTTTTTCCCAAGAAGAGGGAAGTCCTTCAATAATCTTTGAGCACTTCTCCTTTTGAGTGTAGGACTTGCCGAGGGCCTCTAACTCGTTTATTATGTCAACAAAGCGAGCGTAATATTCTTTCATCTTCTCGCCCTGTTGCATATGAAACATTTCGTAATCTTTGTTTACGACCACGAGTTTAGAGTCTCTTACCCTACTCGTCCCTTCATGAAGTATGAGGAGGGAGTTCCAAATTTGATATGCACTCTTACATGTGCATATCTTATTGAAATCCTCGGGCTCCAAAGCGCATTGCAAGGCATTCATTGCCTTGGCATTGCTTACCTCCGCGGCGACCTCCGCGGTAGTCCATTTCTCAAAGTCTTCTTCTTTGGGTTCGATGTATTCCTTCATTGTAGTCCTCCATAAGGATGCACTCCGGAGGAAGGTTTCCATCCGGCATTTCCAATACCCATAGTTGGTACCGTTGAAGAATGGAGGCCTTGTAGAGGAATGTCCTTCCATCACCGATGACGCTCCTTCACGATTCCTGAAGGTGTCATAGTTGGAAGGTGGAGGCACGGTCTTGTTGTCGTTGGCAGACATAGCTGAGTATCTGGCTCCGATACCAAATGTAATGCCCTACTAGCTACTGCACAAGTACTAGAGGGGGGTGAATAGTACTTTAAAATAATAAGGAGTATAATTCAAAATTAAATTGCAAACAACTACCAAATCAATTTGCGGAAGCTTAAATTGAATGACAACACAAAATTAACAATGCTAACAAACGATGTTAATGGGTTCGGATCCACCCAAGTCTCCCCGACTTGTTCCCGGTGATCCTACGTCCCAACCACCCGGATCCCCTCCGGATACTTGAGTTAGAAACCCTAACTCAAGATTTCCACTATGAATATCTTGTGAAAAACCTTCACAAGATCAAATCATACATGCAATAGCACACGTGAAGCCCACAACCCGGGATCACAACCTTCTCTCACAACCGAGAGAATCACAAAGCAATATTAAAGAGTTTAATATGAAATAAACAATCTTACCACAAAATCCTATACCTTGAGTTTTTCTTACCCAAATGGTGAAATGAAGGATATGAGGAAGATGAAGTCACCAAGACCTAGCACCAAGGAAATGACCAGCAAACGGTGCCTAGGGATGATTTGGAGACTTTGATCAAGCAATAGCTTGAAGAGCTCACCAAGAACAAGTTTCTCTCTAGATCTAGAAATGAGAGAGAATGGGTTTCTTGTGAGGAAGAGAGCTTTAGATTAGAGTGAGAAAGGCTATCTCTTTAGAACTCAATGAATCTCTTAATGGCAGCTCTAACCTAGATAGAAATGACCTAGGTTCGTACTTATAGGGTCCCATAAAAACAAGTTAGGTCATTCTCCAACGGATAGAAATCTGTGAGAATTAGTCGGTCAAAGAACAATCACTGACCGACTAGTTCATCAACTAGTCGATCAGTCAAACAACGTGGACCGACTAAGAGTAGATCTGAGAAGAGATAGAATTTCAGACCTAGAAATCTAGTCGGTCCAAGAAGACTGTCTGACCGACTAGTTTCACAACTAGTCGGTCAGTCAGTGAACGTAGACCGACTAAGAGCAAAAAGAATTAGTCTGAGTACAAAGTGACTTAGTCGGTCCAAGAACAAAAGTTGACCGACTAAATTGTCAACTAGTCGGTCACCAAACGTTCTTAGACCGACTAACGATAAACAGTAGCTTAGGAGAATTTTAGCATGAACAGTAAGTCACAACTAGTCGGTCAAAGAAGCATCACTGACCGACTAGTTCACAAACTAGTCGGTCGGTGAGTCAACGTAGACCGACTAACTGTAAACAGTAAAGTCCAAGAAATTAAGGAATCAAACTAGTCGGTCCAAGAACAGTTGCCGACCGACTAGATCACCATCTAGTCGGTCAGTACTTGTTCTTGTACCAACTAACATGCACATACAAGTCCGAATCGAAGCGCGACGCTTCGAGGAAGTTAGAATGAACTTGTGCAAGGATCCTAGAGCTACGAAATGAGCGTAATGAAGATAGAAACGTAAGATATACTCAAGGCTTAACATTCTATATATCGAAGCTAAAAGACTATAAATAAAACCTTAATAAACGGTCTTTGAGAGCTTCGATTGAATCTTCATAACTTCCAAAACGGCGCAAGAGCTTCAACGAAGCTTTAGGCATGAATACGAGCTTTGGGAAGTGTTGAGATGTCTCTTTGAATGTTCTCGTGAAATTGGCGACGATCTCTAATACTGCGCTCACAAATTGTTAGTTCATGGACTATTTATGTTTGCTCATCATCAAAACCAAATCCGGGGAGTCCAATATTCAACAGTGGAGAGAGGGAGTAATGGAGGAGTAGAGGATGTGGGGGAGTGAGAATCAATCGTTGGGGAATAGAGGAAGGCGAAACGACGGCATTTCTGGCGATCGGGCATGGATGAAAATGAGCGGGTGTCGGGGGGTTTATATAGGGTTTTAAGTCGAACCGATCGGGTGACTTGTCACCCGATCGGTTGACGGTTAGGTCGAACTTCTTGCCGAAGAAATGCTACAGGCGAACCGATCGGTTGACTTTTCAACCCATCGGTTGGCCGCTCCACACATTTTCCCGAGAACTTAGGGCTGCTCACCCGGTCGCGTCAACCGATCGCGCTCGAACTCAACCGATCGGTTGATATTCCCCAAAAATTTCCGAGAGTTCTCCCCAGCTCACCCGGTCTGCCACCCGGTCTCTTCATTACTCAACCGATCGGTTCACTTGGGGACAGATCTCGGCATGTATCTGATACATCCCAACCGATCGGGTGAGTTATCAACCGATCGGTTGGGGCTTGTTTCCTGCAAAAACTAATAGATTTGTCTAAGTCCCCGAACGGATGTTCTCGCGGCTGACTTTATTTATAAAAATAGATAAAATAAAGTAAAAAAATAACGCTAAAAAATGGGGAAAAGTTTAGAACATGGGTTGCCTCCCATGAAGCGCACTTGTTTAACGTCGTTGGCTCGACGCCCGCAAGAGATGCTCATGGTGGTTGATACGGGTGATGCCCGAAGTTCGGCATCTCTTCCTCATTGGAGCTGAAGGCCCTTGGAGTAGTCAGCGGCTGGAGAAATACTTGATCGACTACCCTCCCCTTGTTCATGGGATCAGGGGGCTTTTCCTTCGTGTTGGCGCTTCCCGCCATCTTCTTTAGGGTCCGGACCTCGTCTTTAGTGAGGTCCATGGGCTCTTTCCCCGTTCTCCTCGCAGGAGGAGCCTTGGGGAAACCGAGAGGGATCGTTCTCGCTGCACTCGCCTTCCCTGCAGCTTCTTTGTTCTTAGGGCCGTCTCCATCTTCTGAATCCCCCAAGTCATCGGTGGGGTTTCTCAGGAGAACTCACAGGAGCTCTCCTCAGCGGCCTTTTCCTCTTCTATCTCAAGCAAATTGCACCGAGGGTCATCAGGGGGATCGGGGTGCTTCATGGACAACCCCAGATCAAACTCAACTTTCTCTCCACTGACGTTCAAAGAGAGTTTTCCGTTCTTCACATCTATTAGAACGCCAGCAGTGGCCATGAAAGGCCGTCCCTGGATAATGGGGGTGTGTGCGTCTTCAGGCATGTCCATGACTACAAAGTCCACATGCACATGCACCCCTCTTACATTCACGGGGAGGTCATCCACAATTCCCATCGGATATTTGACCGACCGGTCAGCTAGTTGTAGGGTCATACCAGTGGGCTCCAAATCACCCATTCCTATCCTTCTATACATCGACAAGGGCATCAAACTAACACTCGCTCCGAGATCGACGAGTGCACGGTGAATCTTCACCGCCCCGATCATGCAAGGAATAGAGAAGCTCCCCGGGTCCTTGAGTTTCGGCGGATTTGCCCTCTGAATAAGAGCGCTACATTCCACCGTCAGCACTACTTTCTCCTTTCTAGATCCTCTAGTCACCAAATCTTTCAGGAATTTTGCATAGGAGGGGATTGTTTCGATTGCTTCTAGGAAGGGGATTTGCAGGCTTAGGTCCTTGACCATGGCGAAGAACTTGCCATATTTCTCATCAATTTTTTCCTGAGCCAACCGTTGTGGAAATGGCACAACTGGTTTGAACACTTTCGGGCTCCCTTCCTCCTTCTTCTTCTCTTCTTCAGACACTCCCTCCGGAGTCATATGATTTGATGATGAAGCACCGGCATCGTTTGATTTTTCTATCGGTCTCTCAACGACCAATGATGCTTCCGGTTTGCTAGGGGGCACTCTAGTAGGAATTTGTGTCCCGCTTCTCAGAACGATAGCGGACACATTCGCGTGCTCGTGCACGAGTGCTGATGTTTGGGTTGCTCCCCTCGGGTTCACCTCCGGTTGTGGCGGCAATTGGTTTTGTGACCTTGCAAGGTTCGCCACTTGTAACCCCAGCTGGGTTACTTGGTCCGTGAGGGTCCGCTGACCCATTTCCAGCTTTTGGTTGATCTTCTCCTGGTTGGTAATGTATTGAGTCAAGAGAGACTCAACCGGAGAGACGGCCCTCTGTTGGCCATACTGCTGCTGCTGCTGGAACGGCTGCTGATTCATGGGGGCGTAAGGATGTTGCTGAAATGGTTGCTGCTGAAATGGTTGCTGCTGAACCTGATTCTGCTGTGGCCTAGCCGGCTGATAAGTTTGTTGCTGCGGCTGCTGAGGCGGTGAGGGCTGAAATGGTGGCCGGTAACTGAAGTTGGGGTGGTTCCGGTTGTTTGGAGAGTAGGTCGGGTTGGAATTGGTCCTTGGCGGATACGGCGCATTTCCAGTGGGGTTGTAAAATAGTGCGCTCGCCTGATCCAACGGTGGTGAGATGTCACCACCGTCAAATTCCCCAAAGAATTCAGACTCTACCGCAGAAATTTGCTGTGCACCGGCCCCACTGGCTCCTACCATTAGTGCGGAGATCTGGGTCGAAAGCAAGTCGAACTTGCTTGAAAGTTTGTCGACGTCCTCGACTCTGTGTATACCCCCGGATCTTGGTGTGGCTCTCTCGTCACACCACCGCTCATTGTTGGATGCCATATTTTCCAGAATATGTCCGGCATCTTCCTCGCTCCTAGACATGAAGGAACCCCCAGCCGCGGCGTCCATAGAAGATTTCAGGTCATCCCTCAACCCATTGTAGAACAGATTAATAATCTGCCACTTCGGAAGCTCATGGTGAGGGCATCTTCTTTGCATTTCTTTATATCTCGTCCAAGCTTCATGCAAGGACTCGTGGCTGGCCTGGGAGAAGGAGGAGATCTCACTCCTCAACTTCATGGTCTTCCCCGGAGGAAAGAACTTCGTCAGAAATGCGTTGGAGAGCTTCTCCCAGGTGTTGAAAGTGTTGGGGTCCTTCCCCCTTAGCCATTGCTTGGCTTTGTCTCGCAAAGAGAAGGGGAACAGCTTCAGACGGATAGCCTCCGTCGTGACACCATTAATCCGGAAGGTGTCACACTTCTCCAAGAAGGAGTCTAGGTGCTCGATCGGGCTCTCCATGGGTGCACCCGCAAACTGGTCCTGCTGGATCCATGTCACTAGAGACGGCTTTAGCTCAAAGCTTTGGGCCACAATAGCTGGAGAACGGATGGCGGAAGTCGACTCGATGGATGGCATCGAGTACTCCAGCAGAGATTTGTGAGGTGGGGTGTTCTCCTCCATGGATTCGGGATCTTCTCTTCTTCGCTTCTCGACGGCCAAACGCCTAAGGGTGGCGTTAATCTCTGGATCGAGGGGAATCAAGTCGTCAAGACTCCTTGAACTCCTGCGCATGAAAAACAACAAACACCCGTGAAGCGACAAGTGGGAAAGAAACCGATGAAATAAGAAATAAAAATAAGAAAAATAAAAAAGAAAAAGGAGAATGCGAAAATTATCGCGAGGCAGGGATGTGAGCTAGACACGAGGGTTCAAGAGATCCTAAAATAACAAGCACGTTGCCTCCCCGACAACGGCGCCATAAACTTGACCGGCGCCCCGCTCTCAGAACGGCGACGGGCGCGGTGTCGTTTACCGCAAGTGCACGGTTAGTGTAGGGTGCGGGAATATCGAACTCAGGGAGGCGAAGTTGTGCTTGGGTCAGGTAGGACCTAAATCACCCCGATGGGCGAGCTAGCCCGAATCGGTAAATGATTGTCACTGAAAGGAAATAAAGGGTATTAACAACAAGAAAGAAAACCCGGGACTTTGGTTTCCAACCCGACGAGAGACTCTCGCCGTTACGGCCTACGGGTATGGGTAGCGATCGGGATTAGGGTCTAATGGTGAGACGTTGCCTCTGAAAGTGGTACAGGTGTCCAATGGGCCCGATATTCCGGTCGGTACCCAGGATGATACACCGGACTTACCGGATTCGATCAGTGGGCACTCCCGTGTCCATTAACACTGATCGATCCCGGGAGCACTAAGCCCGCAACGATAACTCCCAACTTCTCATCCTGCCGCTCCCGCGTGCTAGGATTCGACGTCTACGCTATGGGTGTGAGCTATGTCTAGGGAGTCAACCGCCAAGTTTATTCCCCCTTGGCCCAACGGTCAAAGGCGGTCTTTTTCCCGCCGATGACAATGAAACACCCCGCGTAACCGTTAGATTCCTAATCCCTATCGATTTTCTAACCCTATGGACGCATCAGGAAGAGCCCCCGAAGGGGTTTCCACCAAAATCCCAGATTTGGGAACTACTCACAAAAATCCATGAAAAAGCGATCTAAATAAAAATTAACCGTTGGAATCATAATCGGACAATTGCAATGCGGAAGTAATAGAGTGGATAAGACAATACTAAAATTTGAGAAAGATCTGAAACTTACAAAAGAGTACCAATTACAGCCGTCACAAGGAGAGAAAACAGTAAAAAAATAGCAGCCCCCGTTTCTGGAACCCTAGGGGTTCTATATATAGACTTTCGCATCAACCGATCGGTTGACAAGTCAACCGATCGGTTGATCCGTTACAAAATAATAACAGAAAACGGCGAGCTTTCACCCAATCACATGAACCGGTCGGGTGAGTTCTTGAGTGAACGGTTGGATCTTGGAGCAGTCGGGTGAACCGATCGGTTTGGCGCCCGTGTCTTCAGCTCTCCATCTTCAGCTACAGATGAACCGATCGGGTGAGAGTCACCCGATCGGTTGGCATTTTACTCGAGAAAATAGAGAACAAGCCCCCGCTGAACCGGTCTGCGAACCGGTCGGGTGACTTCTTTATAAGCTGCGGCAGAGACCGGGTGGTGCACGCGTGCATCACCCGATCGGTTGGAGATGACCAACCGACCGGGTGAGGGGCTGAAAGATGAATTCTTTGGCATTTGACCCCCTGGATCACGCGTGACTTCTCCCGTTGCTCCGGGGACTTGGGATATCATCGTTAAACGTCCCCTACGTGGTCAATCCCCTGCAATCATGGGTAAACAAAGAAAAGTGAAAGAAAACGAGAGAATACAAGAAAACGAATAAAAGACGGCAGAAAAACACTGAAAAACACACAAGAAAACGTGTGTGAATATATGAAATATAAACGCACGTCAACATCCTCCTCAGGCTCCTCAGGTATAGAAGGCAATGTAAACGTCATCATCTCCTTTTCATGCCTCCTTATTTGTTTCTGTCCTGCAGCTCGAGGCACCCGATTGCATGGCTTGGCCTCCTCGATAGTAGGTGCAGGTGGCTCTATGGGCTCATGTATCTTGACCGCGGTATAAAAGTGGGTATTGTGCTCCTCAACTAGAGCATAGACTCCATCATCAATGGTGCTTGTGGAAGAGATACAATGAGTAATAAAGTTTTGAAATTCAAGCTCAAAAGGATCACCTGCCGTTATTGTCAATGGACCGGAATCTCGAACTACGTCAAAAATATTTCTCAATAAGTCCATATATGTGTCCTCCGTTGACAGCTCAAACATCTCTATTTGTGGAGTTTTGATGGTATAAAGGTGGATATGATCACCTTCAAGTGAAGCATACACTCCATCTATGATAGTACCTGCACCAGAGACATTAGCCATGACAAAATCGATGAATACTTGGTCGTATGGTTTACTTACCGTAACGGTTAGTGAACCGGTAGATCGAGCATCATCTATCATTTGCTCCAAGGCTGCTGCCAACTGTAGATCACTGAACTTCCCCACTTGCATCCTCTTCAAAAACTCACGTGAGGGTCCCTTTAGCCTTCTAGTGAAGATATCAAATAGCGTGGAGTCATTCCACTCATGGTCTGACTCTGTCTGGAACATTTCTAACATTCCTTTAAACCTAGACAAGGCTTCCCCGAAGGATTCTCC
The DNA here is from genome assembly GCA_030789695.1 of Scilla litardierei. NCBI lineage: Eukaryota > Viridiplantae > Streptophyta > Magnoliopsida > Asparagales > Asparagaceae > Scilla > Scilla litardierei. The sequence continues at coordinate 90,083,649 of CM061139.1, forward strand.
ATCAGCCTGATAGAATGTAGCGAGAAATATGTAGGATTGTATAGAGCCCGCTCACATTTTCTTTGGAAGCACCATCGCTGCAACAACTGTACCTGATCAATCAAAGTAAACAATCAGGAAAAGACGTCAGTGGTACAAAGAGAGATAAAGATAATAATAGCAGGTGGTGGGAAAAAATCTCTCTCAATGTTTTTTTGATTTTTTTTAAATGTAATCTAATCAACGTAATTGTGACAAATTGGCACCCAACAGGAAACACATTCCCGGCAACCGCGCCAAAAACTTGATCGTCCCAAAATGTAACCCAAGAGCACAACCTAGTATGTCACAAATGCACGGAGATAAATCCTCGACAACGGCGCCAAAAACTTGGTCGGCCCCGGATATACACCCGGAGAACGATTATAGTTTTACCGCAAGCGTACGGTCAAGTGGCGAGCGGGTATCGAACACGAGGAGGTGGTGTTGGCTCCAATCTATCCTAGGTTGGTTTGACTACGAATGTTTTATTGGTGGAGATGGTTATGGAATGATATAATGGAAATGGTGGTGGATGTCGGTGTCGGTGATAAAGAAGTTGGATAAAGTATCGCTTCAAATTTAATACAATAAAAGAGTCTAGAGCTGGGGAATCCCCACTACGGATCATCATACATCATTGTAAATAGTGAATCTCAATATTACTAGACTTGTGTTGAGGTGAACTAGTCGTAACTGAATAGAGAACCAAGCTCACGCTCTCGCGCTATTGCCGGTCTATAGCAAACCTAGTTTAGGGCCCAATCTCTTGCAAACCCTAGCCTAAGCCGCTAGCATTAGGATTGACATCATCGTTCAATCGCCCCTCGACCCACTGTCACGCCCCACTTCCCTAAAATGGAGGCGAGACGTGAAAAGGTCCGCACGAGAGTGGTGCTGTGAAGCCCCAAACCCGATAAGCGTCAATAAAACATAAGCAGGTCCCTGTAACCACTAACGGAACAACAATAATAACACAAGGAGAGACAGAAATAAAATCTCAAATCTCAGAATTTGTCCAACATTAAAATTAAGTTCAACATCCAGAAAAGCCACCAGGCTAAAAGAAAGAGTCTAAAGGCCCAGAACAAGGCCAACAAGGACAAACATAACAAAGTATTGGTGCCACGCACCGACAACAAAACAGTCTAAACAACAACACAAACAGTCTCTACGACTGATCGCCCGTGTCCACGAAGTCCTCTTCAAACACAGTCTCGGGCTCGGCGTCTGCAAACACCTCGTCCTCAACAATGAACTCAGGCTCAGGATCTAACATGTGTCACCCAAAGGAGTAAAGGGGCACATGTCAGCAAGTCTAAAAGACTTGGGCAAGGAAACTGAAAGTAAGGTAAACTAACAACCAGCAGTTATAGTATGATGCATGACATGGCAAGTATAGTATGGAAGTGACAAGTAAAGGGAAGTAAAAGTAGCAATTGGCAATTAAGGCATGGATAACAAGTTTTACAAGTAAAACACGGACAAGTACAAGTCAAATGGTTCACATCAAGTGAACACATCAAGTAAGCAAGTCAAGTAAACAAGTTGTGCACAGAGATTCCGCCTGTTGGCTAGACTGGCTGATCGGGCCAACTCCTAAGCTCAAGTGACCGTTTATCTCTACCCCTCCACGTGTATCGAGCCAGGGCATTACCCTGCATACGTAATGCTCGCTTCTGGAACACGAGCCAGGAAATGTGCTTAACACGTATATCGAGCCAGGGCATTACCCCGAACACGAAATGCTCGCTTCTGGAACACGAGCCAGGAAGTGTATTTAACACGTATGGCGTAGGGTTATGCCTGCAACGCAGGTGCCTAGCCGAAAACAAGTAGATCAGGCATTGGCTATCAACCAACTCACGTAGCCCGCTTCTGGAACACGAGCCAGGAAACACAAGTATTGTAGCGTGTGCTACGAATGCGACATTCAACATGGATAGCATGGATGACAATTAATTCGCGTACCGTTAATTAAAATTAAACATGACATGGTAGTTATGCAACATGATAAATGACGGGTCTAGCTTTGTTGTCAAGCTAGATCCTGAAATTACGCCTAGGCGAGTATCATTTCATCGCCTAGTCTCTTTTACGCCTACAACAAGCAAATGGCCTAAGACATGGCCCAAAAACCTAGGTGGCAAGTTTCACTTGCCTAGCACCGAGGATGACGATCAACGAGGTCGTCACACAAATGCTAACTACGGAGATGAGATCGCTGCCATGGCAAAACAATATTAGAACAACATCCAACCTAGTTTTATTAGGGTTTCACAAAAATCACAAATCGGGTTATGAGAACATTAAAGGATCGATCACTACCTTTGGAAGCGGAAGAACGATACCGAGCAAGCACGGCGACGGAAGAAACGATCCGGAGAACTAGGGTTCAGATCTGGAATGGATGGAGAAATCTGGAGAAATGGAATTTTGGGGGGTTTTTGGGGGTTTTCTGGCGACCTAGAGGTGGTGGCCGACCAAAATGGAGAGGGAGAGGAGCTCTTGATGAAGGAGGAGGGCTAGGGTTAGATGGATGATGATTTAGGGAAGGAAGATGCTCATGAGAAATGAAAGAAGAAAAGAAAAACGTTTGGGGGATTTAAATAGGAAGTGCTGGCGGCTGCCCAGAAATTAGGGGTTTGACACTGATTAGTCGGTCAAAGAGTAACCTCTGACCGACTAGTTTGGGAACTAGTCGGTCGATTGACCAACGCAGACCGACTAAGTGTAAACAATAACTCCTGTACAAAAATAGTATTTAGATTTAGTCAGTCAAAGAACAACTACCGACCGACTAGTTTCTCATCTAGTCGGTCGACGAACGTTCTTAGACTAACTAAGAATGAATAGTACTTGGTATCAAAATGATCATAGAGCTAGTCGGTTAAAGAACGATTGCTGACCGACTAGTTTGCAACCTAGTCGGTCGACAAATGTTCTTAGACCGACTAACGATAAACAGTAACTCCTGAATAATTAACAAAGCCCACTAGTCGGTCCATGAAGGTTTGCCGACCGACTAAATCGTCATCTAGTCGGTTGGTTCCCCTTCTTTTATCGGCTAACGTGCACAGAAAGTTCCGAAATGGAGCGCGAAGCTCCGGGATCGATTCCTAAGACTCCTAGGCTTGATCTAACAATAAGATATGACCGATATGAAGCCCGTCACAAATGACTTACTCCGAAATCGACGATCAACGGAAGAAGCTAGGAAAACACGACAAAACGATCGAAAGTGAAAGCTACGGAGATGAAAATCACGCATAAGGAGAAAATCCACCAAAACATATATATAATATAAATAATCCAGATACATGAAAACCAATCGTTACATCCTCCCCAACTTAAGAAAAATTTCGTCCTCGGAATTTCCCAACACTCACGTGTCCGGAATCAAAAGTGGGAAACGCTCTCGCATCTCATTCTCATTCTCCCAAGTAGACTCTCCAGTCGAGCCGTGTCGCCACATCACCCTCACAAGATTGACAACCTTGTTTCGAAGTGACTTCTGACGCCTGTCCAGAATCTGCACTGGCTGCTGGTCATACGTCATATCAGGGCGAACGGTAATCTCCGAGAAATCCACAGCATGAGATGGATCGCTAATGTATCGACGAAGCTGCGACACATGGAAAACATTGTGAACTCCTTCCAAAGATGGCGGCAAGGCCAAGCGGTAGGCTACCTCGCCAACTTTCTCCAGAATGTCAAACGGTCCAATGTATCGCGGGCTCAACTTCCCTCGCTTCCCAAAGCGAATCACACCACGATTCGAGAAAATCTTCAAGAACACATGGTCTCCCGGCTGAAACTCCGAAGGACGGTGTTTAGCATCTGCCCAATGCTTAAAATGGTCCTGAGCAATCCTCAACCTCTCCCGAATGTTCCTAACAACATCCACAGCCTCCACGATCATCTCAGGTCCCAACAACTCCCGATCTCCAACGTCATCCCAACTCAATGGCGATCGACATTTCCTCCCATACAGCGCGGCAAAAGGCGCCATGCCAATACTCGCCTGGAAGCTGTTGTTGTAAGAAAATTCCACCAGATGTAGATGGTCCTCCCACGAACTTTTGAAATCCAACATGCACGCCCTCAACATGTCCTCCAAGATCTGAATCGTCCTCTCGGAATGGCCATCCGTCTGCGGATGGTACGCTGTGCTAAAACTCAGACGCGTACCCAAACTCTTCTGCAAACTCTGCCAAAACTCAGACGCGTACCGCTTCCCTAAAATGGAGACGAGACGTGAAAAGGTCCGCACGAGAGTGGAGCTGTGAAGCCCCAAACCCGATAAGCGTCAATAAAACATAAGCAGGTCCCTGTAACCACAAACGGAACAATAATAATAACACAAGGAGAGACAGAAATAAAATCTCAAATCTCAGAATTTGTCCAACATTAAAATTAAGTTCAACATCCAGAAAAGCCACCAGGCTAAAAGAAAGAGTCTAAAGGCCCAGAACAAGGCCAACAAGGACAAACATAACAAAGTATTGGTGCCACGCACCGACAACAAAACAGTCTAAACAACAACACAAACAGTCTCTACGACTGATCGCCCGTGTCCACGAAGTCCTCGTCAAACACAGGCTCGGGCTCGGCGTCCGCAAACACCTCGTCCTCAACAATGAACTCAGGCTCAGGATCTAACATGTGTCACCCAAAAGAGTAAAGGGGCACATGTCAGCAAGTCTAAAAGACTTGGGCAAGGAAACTGAAAGTAAGGTAAACTAACAACCTAGCAGTTATAGTATGATGCATGACATGGCAAGTATAGTATGGAAGTGACAAGTAAAGGGAAGTACAAGTAGCAAGTGGCAAGTAAGGCATGGATAACAAGTTTTACAAGTAAAACACGGACAAGTACAAGTCAAGTGGTTCACGTCAAGTGAACACGTCAAGTAAGCAAGTCAAGTAAACAAGTTGTGCACAGAGATTCCGCCTGTTGGCTAGAGTGGCTGATCGGGCCAACTCCTAAGCTCAAGTGACCGTTTATCTCTACCCCTCCATGTGTATCGAGCCAGGGCATTACCCCGCACATGGAATGCTCCCTTCTGGAACACGAGCCAGGAAATGTGCTTAACACATATATCGAGCCAGGGCATTACCCCGAACACGGAATGCTCGCTTCTGGAACACGAGCCAGGAAGTGTATTTAACACGTATGCGTAGGGTTATGCCTGCAACGCAGGTGCCTAGCCGGAAACAAGTAGATCGGGCATTGGCTATCAACCAACTCACGTAGCCCGCTTCTGGAACACGAGCCAGGAAACACAAGTATTGTAGCGTGTTCTACGAATGCGACATTCAACATGGATAGCATGGATGACAATTAATTCGCGTACCGTTAATTAAAATTAAACATGACATGGTAGTTATGCAACATGATAAATGACGGGTCTAGCTTTGTTGTCAAGCTAGATCCTGAAATTGCGCCTAGGCGAGTATCATTTCGTCGCCTAGTCTCTTTTATGCCTACAGCAAGCAAATGTCCTAAGACATGGCCCAAAACCCTAGGTGGCAAGTTTCACTTGCCTAGCACCGAGGATGACAATCAACGAGGCCATCACACAAATGCTAACTACGGATATGAGATCGCTGCCATGGCAAAACAATATTAGAACAACATCCAACCTAGTTTTATTAGGGTTTCACAAAAATCACAAATCGGGTTATGAGAACATTAAAGGATCGATCACTACCTTAGGAAGCGGAAGAACGATACCGAGCAAGCACGTCGACGGAAGAAACGATCCGGAGAACTAGGGTTCAGATCTGGAATGGATGGAGAAATCTGGAGAAATGGAATTTTGGGGGTTTTCCGACGACCTAGAGGTGGTGGCCGGCCAAAATGGAGAGGGAGAGGAGCTCTTGATGAAGGAGGAGGGCTAGGGTTAGATGGATGATGATTTGAGGAAGGAAGAGGCTCAGGAGAAATGAAAGAAGAAAAGAAAAACGTTTGGGGGGTTGAAATAGGAAGAGCTGGCGGTTGCCCAGACATTAGGGTTTCGACACTGATTAGTCGGTCAAAGAGCAACCTCTGACCGACTAGTTTGGGAACTAGTCGGTCGGTTGACCAACACAGACCGACTAAGTGTAAACAGTAACTCCTGTACAAAAATAGGATTTAGATTTAGTCGGTCAAAGAACAACTACTGACCGACTAGTTTCTCATCTAGTCGGTCGACGAACGTTCTTAGACCGACTAAGAATGAATAGTACTTGGTATCAAAATGATCATAGAGCTAGTCGGTTAAAGAACGATTGCTGACCGACTAGTTTGCAACCTAGTCGATTGACAAATGTTCTTAGACCTACTAACGATAAACAGTAACTCCTGAATAATTAACAAAGCCCACTAGTCGGTCCATGAAGGTTTGCCGACCGACTAAATCGTCATCTAGTCGGTCGGTTCTCCTTCTTGTACCGGCTAACGTGCACAGAAAGTTCCGAAATGGAGCGCGAAGCTCCAGGATCGATTCCTAAGACTCCTAGGCTTGATCCAACAATAAGATATGACCGATTATGAAGACCGTCACGAATGACTTACTCCGAAATCGACGATCAACGGAAGAAGCTAGGAAAACACGACGAAACGATCGAAAGTGAAAGCTACGGAGATGAAAACCACGCATAAGGAGAAAATCCACTAAAACATATATATAATATAAATAATCCAGATACATGAAAACCAGTCGTTACACCCACTCTCGTGCAAACTCGAGTTACGATCTAGGTTGTGATAGTTCGTATTCGTCCAATCTCTTGCAAACGAATATGGGTATAGATTTATAATAAAAATCCTAGCTTTGGTCCAATCTCTTGCAAACCAAGTCTAGAGAATCTCGATTATAAACCTAAATCAAATATCTAGGCCTTCCCATCGATTAGAATCTAATCTCTTGCAAACCCCAATCGATGGAAATCCCTAACTATCCGTAATAAATCGATCGCAACCTAACCTCCTAGCAATTCTAGCAATCTAGAAATTCATTCATCACAAATTTGAAATTAGATCCATAGGGTTCATCCACATGCCCTAGAACAACAAATCTACTCATGCATAGCAATAACGAAGGAGAAATCGATAAAAAACATTGCTTGCATATGAAAAGATAGCAAATCAAGGATTCAAATGATAAGAACAAGGATGCTTAACTTTGATGAAGAATTCCAATCCAAATACAAGCTTTTTGATCCAAGAGGGGGCCTAGGGCATGGCTAACCTCTAAAATAATCCCTAAGAAAACATCATGGAACCCCCTCTAATGGTGGCTACAAACCCCTTATATAGTCTCCCAAAACCCTAGTAAATAACCCTAGAAAACCCCTCAAATTCGTGCCCAAAAACAGCCCAAACCGCAACTTAAAATCTGGGCCCAGGCCGCACTCGGCCGAGTGGAACATGTGACCCGGCCGAGTGGAAATTCCAGCACTGCATGATCAACTTGCAAAAATTTTTCAGATTTCATCCGACCTCCAATTTACGCGTTCTTGGCGGCGTTGGAATCGTCATGAAGTCTACTATCCATAAAAAATATGAGAAAAATACTTTGATTGGTGGAATAATAGAAGATTTCAAAAGAGTGGGAGGCTGTCTGAAAATCTGGGCGCTGCGTGTCCTCGGCATCACTCGGCCTAGCGGCAAATGTCACTCGGCCGAGGGGCTTTTGGTACTCGGCCGAGTCGGAGCTCGTAGTCGACTGACGGATTATAGTAAGTCTGATCTTTTGGATGCCGTCGTTCGTGTGCCACTCGGGCGAGTGGTGTGTCCCTACTCGGTCGAGTGGGATGTCGTCACTCGGCCGAGTGCACGCTAATCTTCAGGTAATTGCGTGTCCGATCTGGCCGGTCGAGCGGGCTTCTTTGCTCGGCCGAGTGACTCCTTCACTCGGCCAAGTGGCATGCTGAAAATGTCCAATCTTCATCATTTCGCTTCCTCGTCACTCCTACGACGTTCTTTCTTCTTCCACTAATCTTCCAGCGCCGTTAGCTCCTCGATAGAGCCATGGGCGACGCTCCGGTACATGTGCAAGTCCTTTAAGCTCATTTTTGCTCCCGATTGCTCTATATTTCCTGAAATCCGACAAAAACAAGAAATAGTGAAAAGTAACGCAATATCGTCGAATACTCGTCAAAATCGTAATATGAGCAATCGAAATGGCGTGAAAACATGCAGAAAAAAGGTGTAAAATATGGAGTGATCAGGAGGTCGGTGGGCATCCTCAAGACAAAGCTAACAATAAGAGTGACAATTCCCCCGCAGCAGATAGAGCCAGAAGCTGCGCGGCTGACAGATAAGAGCTCGTGGACGATCCAATAAGCGATGTTTAAGGGGAAAGGGATTTCGCCATGAATCCGGTCATGGGACATGGCGTAGAGAAAGAGCAGCTCATCGCTAGACACCGCGGATACATCAACACGAGCGAAAATGGTGTTGTCAAGGAAGTAGTGAGCCAAACGGTAGCAAGGGTGTATGATGTAGGAGGCGAGGGCTACCGCTGGAAAGGAGGTATATCGGGTGAATCGTTGCCAAACACCATCAGCCTGGAAGCGAGAAAAGATGTCAGATCGATCATGAGTAGACCATTCAGCATGGCAATCGGGGTTAGGGAAGAGTAGATTGTTGTTAAGCTGGGCGAAGCTCATGGAAAAATCGCAATTGAAGGCCCGGAAGGTGAAACCATGATCAGACACCTCGAGAGAACTGAGGAATTCAAGTGTGAGATTTCTGTGTGTATTGGCTTGGGTCCGCAGAAGATAATCACAACCTATGAAACCAAAAAGTGCACAGACGCCCCTAAAGAGTCCAAGGGATTGTATGGTGGGGAAGTTCGTGAAAAGAGTAGGTCGGATATGGCGATGAAGGAGGGCTTGTAAGCGATCGGATTGCTCCTCAGACGTAGGGTTTATGCCAAGGGAAGAGGGTGAAAAGGGACCGTAAAGCGGATTACGGCGTGAAGATGAGGCAATCTCTTTCCCTTTTCTAGACATGGCGACTACATGGATGGCGAAAAGGAAAGTGGGAGCGTGCCTATGATAATTATAAAGCAGGTGAAGCAGGTATAACACCAATTCAGGACATTACAGATAAGGTAAGAGATGTGTAGATTGGAAAGGTGTTACCCATCAATGTAGCAAGATCTAGCTCTCGGAGGACTCACGCAGTATAAGGAAGCAATGTGGGAAGCCGTCGCTCGCTGATCCGACAAGATACAAGATTTTCAAAAATTTGGGGGCTAGGGTTTGGGTTTGGGTGTTTGGTGAGTGAATGTTGTTGATGGGAAGGGTGGTGATGGGTGTTGGGTTTGAGAAATGAGTGAGGATGAGGGTTTAGGGGTAATGGGGTAGATGAGGGAGATCAATTTGGCAGTTGGAGGGGGAGAGATCGCGCGACAGGAAGTTTGGGGGTCGGGTCGCACGAACAGGGATATTTATAGGGGCGAAAGTCACCCGATCGGGTGATGTTTCACCCGATCGGTTGGATAAGTTTTGGAAATATCTCGTCGGCCAACATCTACAGGTAAACCGACCGGGTGGGTAATCACCCGATCGGTTGACTGCTTCCCATATTTTTCCGAGAGCATGTGACATTTCACCCGGTCACTCACCCGTCCGCAGCATTACTCATCTGATCAGTTGATTGGATCTCCAAATTTCCCGAAAGTTCAGCTCTACCCACACGGTCAGCGACCCAGTCTAGGCTGTCTTCACCCGGTCGGTTAACCAATTCCTCAAAATTCCCGAGACTCTTTGTACAGATCACACGGTCTATCACCCGGTCTCGGCTGGCTTCACCCGATCGGTTCGTTGAGTGACTGATACGGCTGTTAGCTGATACATCCCACCTGATCGGTTGAGTTATCAACCGATCGGTTGGGGTCTTGTTTTCTGTAAAAATGCAGAAACAGCCTTAGTCTCTCAACGGAAGTTCTTGCGGCTGGATTTATTTATTAAAAATAGACAAAATAAAGTTAAAAATAATTCTAAAAAAATTGGAAACAAAGATTTAGAGCATAGGTTGCCTCCCATGAAGCGCTTTTGTTTAACGTCGTTCGCTCGACGCCTCAAGCAGTGGTCAATTAGGATCCGGAGGGTTCGAGGAAGAGTTGTCAGTCGTTGAGAGTCCCACCGGAGAGAATGGTGGTTCTCCTACCGCATAGTGTTTAAGGCGTTGTCCGTTGAACTTGAATGGCTCATTTCTTCCCATCACCTCGATAGCCCCATACGGGAAAACATTGGTAACGCGGAAGGGCCCCGACCATCTTGATTTGAACATTCCAGGAAAAAGCTTCAGCCTTGAGTTAAATTGGAGAACTAAGTCTCCTTCCTTGAACTCCCTCTTCAGGATGCGCTTATCGTGCCACCGCTTCAGCTTCTCCTTGTAGATTCGGGCGTTTTCATAAGCATTGAGCCGGATCTCATCGAGCTCGTTAAGTTGAAGCTGTCGATTACCTCGAGCCTCCTTGGCGTCAAAGTTTAGGTTCTTGATTGCCCAAAATGCCTTATGTTCCAATTCCACAGGCAGATGGCAAGCTTTCCCGTAGACAAGCCGGTAGGGGGTTGTGCCGATCGGAGTTTTAAATGCCGTCCTGTAGGCCCAAAGCGCGTCAGGAAGTTTTGATGACCAATCCTTTCTAGAGGTGGCCACCGTCTTTTCTAGTATGCTTTTAATCTCCCGGTTAGAGACTTCCGCCTGGCCGCTGGTCTGCGGGTGGTAGGCACGCCCCACCCGGTGTTGTACCCCGTACTTTTTCAAGAGACCCTCGAATTTCTTCTCTATAAAGTGGCTCCCTCCGTCACTGATCAGGACTCGAGGTACACCAAACCGCGGGAAGATGTTGTTTTTAAAGAACTTGGCCACCACTCTGGAATCGTTGGTTGGACTGGCTATTGCTTCAACCCACTTTGATACGTAGTCCACGGCTACCAAGATATACTGGTTCCCTGAAGAGGAAGGGAACGGTCCCATAAAGTCCACTCCCAGACACATCGAAGATCTCTACCTCTAGGATGTAGTGTTGAGGCATCTCATTCCGCTTGGAGATATTCCCCGTCCTTTGGCATTTGTCGCGGGCCTGGACATAAGCATGTGTGTCTTTGAAGAGGGTTGGCCAGTAGAATCTGCTCTGGAGAATTTTCGCAGTAGTCTTGTAAGTGCTCGCATGCCCTCCACATTACTGACCGTGGCAGTGGAAAATTATGGAGGTCGCCTCAGTTTCAGGGATGCATCTTCGTATCACCCCATCATTGCAGGTTTTGTACAGATGGGGGTCATCCCAATAAAATTTGCGGACCTCATGGAAGAATTTCTTCTTTTGCTGGTAGCTCACATTATGGGGGGTGATGGCACAAGCCAGATAATTTGCGATGTCGGCGTACCAGGGGGTCCAGGAGGAAGAGACGGAGAAAAGATGCTCGTCAGGGAGCGAATCATTGATCGGTTTAGCGTTTAAATCGAGGGTAGACATCCTGGACAGGTGATCGGCAACAACATTCTCCGCCCCCTTCTTGTCTCTGATTTCCAGGTCGAATTCCTGGAGGAGGAGAATCCATCTAATGAGACGCGGCTTAGCTTCCCTCTTGCTCAATAGGTATTTGAGAGCCGCATGATCTATGTCTACGATCACCTTAGCACCAACGAGATATTTCCGGAACTTGTCCATGGCGTAGATGACCGCTAACAATTCTTTTTTCGAGGTAGTGTAATTCCTTTGGGCGGCGTCAAGGGTCTTGCTCGTATAATATATGACATGCAGATTTTTATCCTTCCTCTGCCCCAAGACGGCACCAACCACATAATCACTAGTGTCGCACATCAGCTCGAAGGGTAGATTCCAGTCCGGTGGCTGTATTATGGGCGCGGAAATCAAAGGTTGCTTCAGGGTGCGAAAGGCTTCAATACACTCCTTGTCGAAGACGAAAGGCACAACCTTCACGAGGAGTTGGGTCAGCGGCCTGGAAATCTTCGAGAAGTCTTTTATAAAGCGGCGATAAAACCCCGCATGTCCTAAAAAACCACAGACTCCTCGAAGATTGATGGGTGGCGGAAGCTTTTTAATTACCTCAACTTTAGCCTTATCAACCTCGATTCCCCTCGATGAGATGACATGACCCAGCACAACCCCTTCTTGGACCATGAAGTGGCATTTCTCCCAGTTCAGGACTAACCCCTTCTCTTGACTTCTCTCCAGGACTTTAGTTAGATTACTGAGGCACGAGTCAAACTGAGTTCCATTGACGGAAAAATCGTCCATGAAACCCTCCATGATGTCCTGGGAGTAGTCAGAGAAGATAGCGGACATGGGTCTTTGGAATGTAGCAGGGGCGTTACAAAGTCCGAATGGCATTCTTCTATAGGCATATGTCCCAAATGGGCAAGTGAAAGTCGTCTTCTCCTGGTCATCGTTATGAATAAGGATCTGAAGAAATCCGGAGTACCCGTCCATGAAACAGAAATAGTTGTGCTTCGCCAGCCTCTCGAGCATCTGATCAATGAAGGGGAGAGGGTAATGATCCTTCCTCATAGCCTTGTTCAACTTTCTATAGTCAATGCACATCATGTACCCCGTGACGGTCCTCGTTGGTATTAGCTCGTTCTTCTCATTGCGAACCACCGTCATTCCTCCTTTCTTGGGTACGATGTGCACCGGGCTAACCCATCGACTATCGGAGATAGGGTATATGATACCGGCATGTAGAAGCCTAACAATCTCCTTTTTCACAACTTCCATCATTATGATATTTAGCCTCCGCTGCGGCTCAATCGAGGAGGCTTGCTCATCTTCAAGCAGTATTCTATGTGAGCAGAGGCCTAAGCTAACCCCTTTTAAATCTTCAGTTGCATATCCGAAAACTCCTTTAAACCGTTTTAAAACACTAAGAAGTTTGGTTATCTGGTATTCAGGCAGCGAGGAGTTCACAATGACCGGCAGGGTCGAGTCCGTCCCTAAATATTCATACTTTAGCCCCGGGGGTAACTCTTTCATCTCAACTTCATGAGGCCCCGACGCATACTTCTCAAGCTGAGCATCCTCAAGCGAAAGGAGTTCTTCGTGGATTTCTTGAAAGCCAGCATCCGAAACCTCACTCCCAGCCGTGGTTCCACATGGCAAAGTCTCGCAAGGTATTGTGGGAATGACCGAGGAAGGCATTGGGTCTCTTTCAAGCTCATAATAATTATCCGGGAAGAAGGCTTCTAAGTGAAAACAGGTTTCAACAGTCGATGGTTCCCCACAACTGTTTCTAGCTTTCTCATTGTCCAAAGATCCGGGATGCTCGATAGAAGTCTGCAAGGAATAGATCGGTTCCTACCCTATGTAACCGACAGACTCAGCTTGATGGTTCTCCTGACAAAACTCCGCGAACAATTCTTCCTCTCTACACTCGAAACCAGGAATGTCGATATACGCCACTTCATCAGGAGGGAAAAGAGTTGTCGTGGCAAGGTGCTGATGCATATCATGATACCTCCTCTGATTTTCCACAGCGGCTGCCAGAAGGGATAGTATATTCGAAGTATTTAGGGATTCTGCCAAGCTTCGTGCCAAACAGCGGATGTGGTGCGAGTGATCCCAGATATCTCCCGAAACTGCATGCAACATCCCCGCCGTGGGGCAGAGAACCTATAAGGAAGGAGAGAGAGAACTGCACAAATAGCAAACACGTCAAAAGCACGGGTTGCGTAAACAGGAAGCGAGTGTAGCGACGGCAGCATGGCGATTCAGTCAATCAGTACTATACAATTACTATTTACAATATGTCCGAGTGAAATTAAAAAGTCTAGAGTGTGAAAATTATCGCGAGGTAGGGATGAGAGCTAGACACAAGGGTTCATGAAATCCAAAAATAAAAAGCACGTTGCCTCCCCGGCAACTGCGCCATAAAGCTTGACGCCCCCCACTGGTGCGTACTAGATGTGTGCAATAATACGATCGGGGGCGTGAGATTTAAATATTTGTAATCGCAAGGGCACGGTGTTGTAGTGTGGCTTGGGGGTCGAACTCAGGGAGGCGTGGATGTGCTTGTGTCAAGGAGGATCAAAATCACCCCATGGGCGAGCTAGCCCGGATCGAATGATGGTTTGTCATGGTAAATGGAATGCAAGGTATAGACAATATAAAGGAAAAACCCGGGACTTTGGTTTCCACCCTATCGAGTGACTCTCCCCGATACGGCCTACGGGTAGGATAGCGATCAGAATTAGGGTCTAATGGTGAGACGTTGCCTCTGAAAGTGGTACCGGCGTCCCATGGGCCCGATATTCTGGTCGGTGCCCAGTATGATACGCCGGACTTCCCGGGTTCGATCAGTGGGCACTCCCGTGTCCATTAACACTGATCGACTCCGGGAGCACTAAGCTCGTAACGATAACTCCCAACGCCTCATCCTGCCGCTCCCGCGCGCTAGGATTCGACGTCTACGCTAAGGGCGTGAGCTATGGCTAGGGAGTCAACCGCTAAGTTTATTCCCCCTTGGCCCAACTGTCAAAGGCGGTCTTTTTCCCACCGATGACAATAAAACACCCCGCGTAACAGTTAGATTACTAATCCATATCGATTTCCTAGCCCTATGGACGCATCGAGAAGAGCCCACGAAGGGGTTTCCGCCAAAATCCCAGATTTAGGAACTACTCACACATATTTAGTAAAAAGCGATCTAAACGAAAATGAACCGTCAAAATCATAATCAGACAATAGAAATGCAATGGTAGTAAAGCAATTAAGATAATACTAAAGTTTGACAAAGATCTGAAAACTTACAAAAACTGGGAAATTACAGCCGTCACAAAATGAAGAAAACAGTAAAAAATAACTAACTCCCGTTTTTGGAAAACCTAGGGTTCTATATATAGGAAAAGGTATCACCCGATCGGTTGACAAGTCAACCGGTCGGGTGATCAGAACCAAACTTCGGCAGCGAGATGCGGGACTTCACCCGATCAGGATGAACCAGTCGGTTGAAGCGTGGATGTGACCAGTTGGATCTTGGCGCCGACCAGGTGAGGAGACCGGTTGGATCTTCGTGTCTTGGCCTTGGAGATTCAGCTACAGATGAACCGATCGGGTGAAAGTCACCCGATCGGTTGGCAATCAGCTTCGATTTCCATAGAGTTTGGGCTTTTGACCCGGTCACTGAACCGACCGGGTGACTTCTCGTGAGCTCCAAGCTGCGTCCGGGTGGTGCACGCGTGCATCACCCGATCGGTTGAAGATGATCAACCGATCGGGTGAGGGGCTGAAATATGCTATCTTCGTCGTTTGACCCCCTGGGTCACGCGTGACTCCTCCCGTTGCTCTGGGGACTTATGATATCTTCATTAAATGTCCCCTACGCGGAAAATCTCCTGCAAACATGGAAAAACAAAGAAAAGTGAAAGAAACCGAGAAAATATGAGAAACAGGTACGAGACGGCGAAAAATAACGGAAAAACACAAAAGAAAACGTGCGTGAACATATGAAATATAAACGCACGTCAGTGCCAAAGGTCCTCGTAGCTGCCGTCGTCGAAGCAGTCCGCCGTCGACGTTGAGTTGATCATTGAAGACGTCGTCGAAGCGTAGTCGGACGGCGAAAACAAACTACCCGCTGCATGCTCTAGCACGGTGACGGAGAGAGAGAGCTCTTACTGACGTGTGAGCACCCACGTGATGGCGAAAACAAAAAGAAGCAGATTTATTTTTTTGCTGACGTGGCATTGTGCTTTTAAGGGGATTGCTCTGTGCACCGACCGCCTATATTTGGGATTTGAACTGCAATTGCTTTACGCACAGACCAGTGCACAACTTGACATCTAGGAGTCGGATTGAGACACCGTTTGCGTCAGATTGGAGCTGACGACGTGCTGATCGACAGAGACGCCTACACGGACACAAACTGACCATTTCTAAACCCTTCAACTCTTTTATTTGTGTCTTAGTGTAACGTTCTCTGTAGGGAAAACTTTATCACCTTTTGTGACTATTTTGGGACTTGTCTAGTTGGGACTAGACAAGTGGGACCCAGCTAGTTTGGGACTAGCTGGTAGAAAGCGTTACTAGGATTGATAGTGAGAGAAAACACAGTGTGTGGGGGTACTGAGAGCCTGGCGAGTGTAGAGATGTAGAGGGTGCTCTGAGCGTGCTCTAACTTGTGGTTTTGTACCTATTGCGCTATTCAATACTAGTTCTGCTTTGGGGGCTGGAGTAGGTCGTTGGGACGACCGAACCAGTGTAAATCTCCTATGTACTCTGTGTCTGCTTTTTATTTACCCTGTTGCTGCTATAACTGCGTGTGCTTATTCGTGGGTTGCACGAATTATTTTTATAAGCCTATTCACTCCCTCTCTAGTCTAGGATCAAGATCCAACAAGTGGTATCAGAGCAGTTTTTAGGAACTAGCCTAGGATTGACCATGAATAACCATATGGATAGTGCTTTTACTGAGGGTTAGTCTGTTTCCCGTCCCCTAGATTTAATGGAGGTGATTATGCTTATTGTAAAAATCGAATGAAAATCTACCTTATTTCTGTTGATTATAAAGCTTGGCAAATAATTGAAAAATGATATAAACTGCCTGTTATTAAAGTAGAAAATGTTGAGATTGAAAAACCAAATGACAAATGGGATGATAATGATTGGAAATCTTATTCTTTAAATGCTAAAGCTATGAATGCTCTCATTTGTGCACTTGATAAATCTGCATATAATAGAATCTCACATTGTTTAACTGCGTAGGAAATATGGCATACTTTGGAGGTGACGCACGAGGGAACGTCACAGGTAAAGGAGTCTAGACTGTCTCTTTTGAGTGCAGAGTTCGAGGGATTTCGCATGCTACCATCAGAGAGCATATCAGAGATGTATGCGAGGTTCACCGACATAGTCTACAAGTCTAGATCGCTTGGAAAGCCATATGATAGCCTCGATCAAGTGAGGAAGATCCTAAGAGCATTGCCAAGCTCTTTCAGACCAAAGGTCACCGCCATCCAGGAAGCAAAGTTATTGTCTCAATTGAAGGTGGAGGACCTTATTGGTAATTTGATGTCCCATGAGTTGGAACTGCAAAATGTTGAAGCAAGAGAGAAACCTGAGGAGAAAGAGAAAGCCATAAAGCCCCTTGCTCTGAAAGCTGACGAAAGTGAAGATGACGACGACGACATAGCGCTAATGGTGAGAAACTTTAGAAAGTTCATTAAGACCAAGCATGGGAGAAACGAAATGGCACCCAGGTTTAATCGTTCTAACTTTAATAATTCTTCCAAGCAATTTAATGATCAGAAATCTACTGATAGAATGCAATGTTTTAAATGCAAGGGAAGAGGACATCTGATGAAGGATTGCCCAAATGAAACTACTCAGCTCGCTAAAGGAAAAGGAAAAGCGAAGGTATTAACATGGGATATGGATAGCGAAGCTGAAAGCGAGGAGGAAAATGAAGCCCATTCTTGCATGGCTTTGATGGGGATCCAAGATGAGACACCGTCAGGTAGCAAAGCTGAACTTCTTAAAATTTGTGAAGAAATGCAAAATCAAATAGTAGATCATGAGTTCACTATTGAATGTCTCCAAAATCAGAACTATGACATGCAAGTTAGAGATGATAAGGTGTTTAAAGAGAATGAAAAGCTTAAAAGTGAACTTAATGCATGTAAGTCTACTATTGAAATCATGAAGAAGGAAAAGGCTAGCTTTGATGAAACTGCTCCTTGTATTTCTTGTTCCTCATTATTAAACCAAATTAGCATACTTAAACTTGATTTGATTAAGCTCAAAACTGAAAAAGACTATGTGATTAGAGAGCTTAATGATAAATTCTGCATGTTTGATAATGACTTTAAAAGAAAAATGATTGAATTTGAAAAGAAGGAAGAGGAAAACAAGAGAGCTTTTATTAGTAAATGCACGATGCTTGTGGAAGAAAATAAACAATTAAAAACCAAAGTCTCTCATCTTGAAATAGCCATTAAGAAATTCTCTATGGGAAAACAATTGTTGGACACTATTTTAGAGAATCAATTATATGGCAATAATAGAAGAGGACTTGGTTTTGGTCTGAAAAACGTTGAAAAGCAAAAATTCAAGAAATTCCACAATGTATCCTCTATTGCAAAGAACAAATATGCGAAGTGCTTTACTTGTGATAGTGTAGGCCACACTTCATATTATTGTAAATTTAGGAACACAAATATCAAGTTTAAACAAGTTTGGGTTCCTAAATCTTTAATGGCTAACACTCGAGGATCTTGTTGGATTCCAAGGTCACACTTAACATCTTTCATGTAGGTGTGATGGAGATTTGGTGAGGAGCAAATTTTCAATGTCTCATTCTTTTAGCTCCTTCGTCAAATAGCGACGAGAAGGTATAATTTTTATCCCTCTTTGCATTACATTGCATACCTTCATAGATTGTTTTGTGTGCTTGTTTTATTTGGTTTTGTGTGCTTGCTTAATGTTTTTATTTCTGAAAAAAAATCAAAACAAATTGGGCTTAAAAGAATACCCTTTATGTTTTTTTCCTAAGTGGTATTGTATGAATGATCAAATCTATTCCTTGTAGAAGTCAATTCATTATTGTTGTAGCTACATGAACATGACGTAATTCTTTTTAGTAGCCATGACGTGTCTCATAAGTTTTAAACTTGAATTCTACACCTACATTTGCACTTGCACGATAATTGACGTTTTAGTGCTTTTGGAGATTCTTTTGAAGAATAAAGGAAAGTGAATGTAGGAATGATTAATTTCTGAAATTTCTAAGGGATATGAAGTGTTTAGCCATGAATTAAAATTGAGCACAAAAGAGTTGCACATGAAAAAAAATTGAAAATTGCTCCGTATGAAAAATGGATACACTTCATGGCTAATACACAACCCACGAGTATCCAACTTGTGCTACATAGGTAATCATTATCGTTGGTGTATATAACTCGTCAAGCAATGCCACCCCACATTTAAAAGTCCTTTTAGGCCATGCTTTGGGGTTCGGTAACTTGAACTCATCTTTGATGAGGTGGGAAAATTCAATCCTAGCGATATTCATGAAAATTGGAAAATGTGGATTGATTTGGTTGATTTTCTAAATTTGAATCTCCCTTGGTACTTTATTGTCTATATCACTACACTTTCACTAAGGTGGAGAAGTCTTGTTATGGAATCCTATGAGCTTGGATTGTCTATTTTTTTTTGGAAAAACTCATGCAAATTGCACGCTACATTTAATAATGGTTTATTTTTTCATGGAATATTTTTGTAACTTCATTATTCCACTTTTGGTGATTACAAAGGGGGAGAAAGAAAAGATTTGCTTGTTCTCGGTATTATTTGTTGAAGGGGGAGCTTGAGTTAAAAAAATACTTGAATAAATGTTGAAGGGGGAGCTTGAGAGAAGGGAGAGCATGCGTTTATATGTACTATTTGTTGTGCATGCTATGTAATGCTTGAATGGCTCATCCATTCATCATATTCCATTACACCCTTCAACACACTTCACACACCCATCTATTGCTCAAATCTTTTATGGGTTTGTCTTCACCAAAAGGGGGAGATTGTTGGACGCAACGATCTAGGATCTCTTTGTTTGATGATGACAAACGTGTCGTGATATCTAATGTGTGTGCTAGTATGTTTCAAGATTGGCGAAACAATATATTTTCACTGTTTGGCGGAATTGCTATTCGTATAGCATATTGGGAGAGAGGGAGTGCATGTGCACAAAGAAGTTTGACTTGGTCAAAGGAGAGCAAAGTTGGACTTAGTCAATGGAGGAGAGATGTGGCCAAATATATTAGAAAGATTGTCTCCTATCCTTCTTCCATTCATATCCAATTTGAATTGCTATCAAATCCCAATTTGATCAAATCAAAACTCCTAGTTGTGGTGCAAAGTGATAGAACCAAATCTCCATCTCCTATTCAAAATAGGATTCTCCACAACCGCATCACCCTAGCATCTTCCTATAAAACCCATCAACTACAAGGGCAAATCTCGCGGCAATCTAAAATAGTTAGAGAGAGAGGCCGGCCATTAATCAAGTAGCCCCAAAGACATATTGCGGCAACTTCATTTCTCAAAGTCTTTGTTTATTTTTTTGCGGCAACTTCAATTCTTTGACGGCACAAAAATAAAACCCTTGTCTACTTGTCACAGCCGCAAGCCGCAAGCTTCCCAAGGCATCCTCCCATAACCGTGAGTTTTGAAGCCCTCTACCTCAAAGCTTCAAGTCAAAAAGATACCTTGCAAAAGACCCATAGCCGCAGGCTACAAATAGATCAAGTTCCAAGCCGCATCTTCAAGCAACCATCATTGAGGAATCTCACGAAGCCCACTACCAGAAGTCGCCGTTCTTCATAAACAACGTCGACAAGATTCAGCACGCTTCTGCTCCCGTAGAACACATCCACGGCGCCGTGCTCTTCCTCATTGCTACCGGAGACCCTCTTGCCCACATACCCACGGTGCTGTCGCCGCTCAAACAAAGTCGGAGCAGATCTCCTCCCTCACCGTTGCCGAAGTCGGAGCGCCGTTGTCGAAGTGAAGATCACCGTGAGGAGCGCCGCTGCTGCTGAAGCCCTTGCCATCATGTTGCTCCGAGATCGCTGCCAAACGGATGCCATCGTACTAGGAGATCGCCCGTCGGAGCAACCCACGCCATCAGCAGCCCATGTCATCGGAGAAGCGAACATTGCCGTCGCTTGGTTATCGTGTAGAGCTCGTCACTGTGCCTTCAAGCCGTCGCCGGAGAAGACATCTACCGCAGTTCCTCACCGTGAAGTTCCGCAGTCGTCGCCTGAGAAGACAAAGCCTGCCGCTGCTACTGAACGTCTTCGTCTTCGTGTCGTAGCCGCCGTTCGCTGCTGATCAAGTCGGAGAGCTCATCACGCATCACTGAAGAAGACGCCGAAGCTCCTGTCACAGCCGTTGAAGAGGACCGTCGCCATCGCTATGGGTTGTCGCCGTCCAAAGCCATTGCCGCCTTCACAGTTCGACGTTGAGTCACCTGCATGCCCTAGATCGGAGCAGTCGGAGATCATCAGCGACCATCCCCGTCGACTTCCTCGTGCCAAAGGTCCTCGTAGCTGCCGTCGTCGAAGCAGTCCGTCATCGTCGTTGAGTTGATCGTTGAAGACGTCGTCGAAGCGTAGTCGGACGGCGAAAACAAACTACCCGCTGCATGCTCTAGCACAGTGACGGAGAGAGAGAGCTCTTGCTGACGTGTGAGCACCCACGTGAAGGCGAAAACAAAAAGAAGCTGATTTAATTTTTTGCTGATGTGGCATTATGCTTTTAAGGGGATTTCTCTGCGCACCGACTGCCTATATTTGGGATTTGAACTGCAATTTCTTTACGCATAGACCAGTGCACAACTTGACATCCAGGAGTCGGATTGAGACACCGTTTACGTCAGATTGGAGCTGACGACGTGCTGATCGACAGAGAGGCCTACACGGACACAAACTGACCATTTCTAAACCCTTAAACTCTTTTATTTGTGTCTTAGTGTAACGTTCTCTGTAGGGGAAACTTTACCACCTTTTGTGACTATTTTGGGACTTGTCTAGTTGGGACTAGACAAGTGGGACCCAGCTAGTTTGGGACTAGCTGGTAGAAAGCGTTACTAGGATTGATAGTGAGAGAAAACACAGTGTGTGGGGGTACTGAGAGCCTGGCGAGTGTAGAGACGTAGAGGGTTCTCTGAGCGTGCTCTAACTTGTGGTTTTGTACCTATTGCGCTATTCAATACTAGTTCTGCTTTGGGGGCTGGAGTAGGTCGTTGGGACGACCGAACCAGGGTAAATCTGCTGTGTACTCTGTGTCTGCTTTTTATTTACCCTGTTGTTGCTATAACTGCGTGTGCTTATTCGTGGGTTGCACGAATTATTTTTATAAGCCTATTCACCCCCCTCTAGGCTAGGATCAAGATCCAACACAAACAACATCCACATTTTTGAACAAACTTTTACAATGTGCATGTGCACTTTTATAAGCATAAAAAATGTTTATAAATGCACATTTTATACTGTTTAGAATGTGCATGTATACTCTTGTAAGCATAAAAAGTGTACAGGATGGGAGAACTGCAAACAACATCAAAATTTTTGATCAAATTTGTAGAATGTACATGTACAATATTTATAAGTATAAAAACTGTTTAGAAATGCACATTTTAGAATGTTTAGAATGTGCATGTATACTCTTATAAGCATAAAAAAGTGTACATGATGGGAGAACTGCAAACAACATCCACATTTTTGAACAAATTTTTAGAATGTGCATGTACCACCTACGTACAAAGAAGCAACCAACTGCAATTACATGCTCATAATATTCTTTTTCAGATTAAAATTTTGGATGCAGACAAAGAACTAACATCTAGATTATTTTAATACCATTTCAAATTTTCACCAACATTACATGTCGCAAAGCTAAAGCTCAAATCCAACAAATATAGAAGGATGATTAGGACACTTCTAATGAGCTTTCAGATTCAAAATTTTAACACGTCTAAAATTAAGATTTAGTTAAATTTTGGGGTAGGAGTGGTAATTGATTACCTCAAAGCAATGATGCTTGCTCCCTATTATGGGATGATCCTTTGGTGTGCCATTAATCCAGCTACCATCCCTGCTGAAATTAAGATCAAAGACAATGCAAGATGCATACTTGATGATCAGTTTCTTTCTTCAGTGAAATCCAATAATGCATTAGAATACATTAAGAAAATAAAAAAATCAGTAAATTTTGGAGATTACTCCAGTAGCTACTAAATCAATAAAAAAATCAGCTAATAATGTCAATTACTCCAGTAGCATAGTTATTAAATTAGGCATATTTGGTTCATAAAATAAAAAAAATCAGTAGCTTCTCATGTGATAAGTCATTGCCCACATTGGAGATCAAAGCCGTCATCGGTATCGCATCCCGCAGACTTACCGCATGCCATACAGTGACCTCTGTTCACTATATTTTGGATGCAGTAAACAACTGCATTTACATGCTCATAATATTTTTTTTCAGATTAAAATTTTGGATGCTGACAAAGAGCTAACATCCAGATTATTTTAATACCATTTCAAATTTTCACCAACATTGCATCTCGCAAAGCTAATGCTCAAATCTAACAAATAGAGAATGATGATTAGGACACTTCTAATGAGCTTTGAGATTCAAAATTTTGACACTTCTAAAATTAAGATTCGTTAACTTTTGGGTTGGGAGTGGTAATTGATTACCTCAAAGCAGTGATGCTTGCCCCCCCCCCATCGTGGGATGATCCATTGGTATGCCATTAGTCCAGCTACCATCCATGCTGAAATTAAGATTAAAGACAGTTCAAGATGCATACTTGATGATTAGTTTCTTTCTTAAGTGGAAATCCAATAATGCATCAAAAATATTGGATAACCAAGAGTGGGACACATAATATAACACTAATTGTGAACTGATGATATTGAATGTGACTCATAATATAATTTTTGTTATTAATTGATTTTGAACGGCAGATGCACAAAATTAACTGCTGATTTTGCAAACAATTCCAATTCAAAAACAATTCAACAATTCCAGTTCGAAAAGAAGTTATTTGCCATACCATCTAAAACTTCAAGCTGGTTTGGTCCTGTCCTGAGAATTTAAGCTCAACCGAAGAATGCTGGAACATAAAGCTCTTTGTTCCTTCAAAATTCAATAATTCACAGAATGTATATAGCCTTCAAAATTGAAAAATAATCAAGAAAAATTTAAAATAAAACTGCCCAAAATTCACAGGAAAGAAAAAATTATACCTTGTAGTTCCATCAAAGAGAGAAGGTGGCTCTTCGGGGGTTTTAGGGTTCTCACGGGCTTCTGGGAGCTGATCGAACATGGGTTTTTTTGGGTTTCTTTGTAGCCTCGTAGGTGATCTAGGGGTGGTTCTCACGCGGGCAATCTTGGGCGAGAGTGGATCTTCGGATCGTGGCCAAACACGAGGGGGGCAGCAGCCAAACGCGATGAAGTATTAAAAAAAGTTAGGAATTCATCAATTAAGCGAAAAGGATATGTAATCGAGATCTGCGATCAAGACATGGACTCACTTCTTGAGATTCGGAGATCCGGAGGCTGACCATATCTGCTCATGGTGTTGATGATAGAGAATCACGAAGCTAGGGTTTCAATGTCGCTTGCTAGCAAGATGGCATTGCACTGGGCATTGATGGCAGAGGAAAAGGTTGGAAAGCTTGGAAAGCTTCAAACATGAAGCAAATTTGAAGGGAGATCAGAAGTTCTACTCCTGAGCATTCAGAGAGAGAGAGAGAGAGAGAGAGAGAGAGAGAGAGAGAGAGAGAGAGAGAGAGAGAGAGAGAGATGGAGGGAGACGACTGAGGGGCTTCGAAATATGTGCTGCTGTGTCTTGGTCAGAGAGAGAGTGTTCGGTTTTCAAAGTGGGTTTGATTTTCAAAGTATAGATTTTCCTCCAATATGTTTCCCCCGCTGTTTCAAATTTCAAAAATTTTTATCTCACTCTATTGCATGCGGGACCCACTCTTTTGGTGACTGGGACAAAATCTTGATGATTGGGACAAACTCTTGCTGACAGGGACAAAATTCAAAAAAGGTTGTGTTTTATAGAATATATTTTAAATACTAGTTTACTTCACCTGTATTTACTTTTTAAACAATAAAACTTTATGAATGCATATTTAGCTTTATTTTATAAAGTCTGATCATTCAAATATATAGATGAAGTTGATATATTATAGACAGTGCCTCAATGCACTGATGACGCATTAATATTGATCCCACATACAACGAGACTATATGATGCAAACTTCTCTCCTTAATCATATAGGAATCTACCAAGCTTCAAGGATATTTCGTTTAAAACGAACATACCTTGGAAACTATGGATAATAATAGTGAATATCTTTATATAACTCGTCAAACGGACGGCCAGAAGACCATCTGCGCATGATTCGTTTGACACCCATCTGGTCCCTATCGTTATAGATATTCATCCTATATAAAGCCAACTTGACTGTGCACCAGAAGTGCCTTTCATTGCCAGATTTTTCATCTCTAGCACAATAGACTTGGTCATCCTAGATCAACGATGATGGAAGCATCATCAAATGAATCCCTTGGAGAACCTGCAGATTCTTCAAAAGGTTGAGTTTCCTTGTCCCCCTTGGTCAAAAGGGAAAAGTTATAGAGAGACCTTCCCTCCTGAAAGTGGGATTAGAGTCTCCTGGCTTCATTGAGAGAAAATATGGTGACCTTTATGGGCCTATTCACCCTGCAAGTGGCCCATTTCGGTACTTCATTGTACTGATAAATGCATCTACTAGATGGTCTTATGTGTGCCTTTTGGTCCACCCGCAATCTATCTTTCTCAAAATCTGATAATGTGGGTGAATTCACTACACATGTCTTTCAAGACTACTGCCAAGCAACTGACATTAAAATAGAACATCCTGCATCACGTTCATCCTCATAATGGGTTATCAGAGTCTCTGATAAAGAGACTCCAATGGATTTCATGTCCATTGTTAAAACCAAGTTGCCTGTGGATGTTGAGGGATACGGCATACTGAATTTCGCATTGCTTATCACGATACTGTCCTCTCATGGCCATATCTTATAACTGATGCCGCTTGCTTATGGTCCACCACCAAACATATATTATTTGAGAGTGTTTGGATGTGCTAATATTTGTCCCCACAGCACCACGTCTTGATAATTGTGAATTTGATGAGCAAAATCTCATTAAAATAGGCATGCAGTCTAAAGAATTCTAAAGCTTCTGAGACCATATCATGGGACACAAAAGTCCTAATCTCGTTTTGTTCCGCATACTATTTCTGTGTGAAGATAAGATCCAGAAGACCCTTTCAAATTCTGACTAAAGTAAATCAATTGGGGGATAAATTCACGGACAACCATAAGATTTTTCGTTTACACGTCCCTGCTGCCAACACGCCAGCTAGGATTGACATCCCCAAAGATGGATGCAATCCACCGGCAACAGAATTGGATGTACCTTAATTGAAAAGAGGACGCCCGCCAGGTTCAGAATATAAAGTTCCTCTAAAGATGAAGATTCATGGATATATTAAAATGATCCCACCACAGGATGCTGAATTCAGACCCGCGACCTCTCCCCTCCTAATTTCCCCTGTAGAGGAAACAATATGATAAACATCATTTTATTAAGTATGTATTGGAGAGGTACTGGACAGATATAGCACAGTTCTCGACGACGATTTTGCTTTCGTTATTGCCGTTCACGTCTCTTAATACGAGGATGACGTTTAACCCACTTTTCTATAGTGTAAGCGCATAGATTGGCCAAAGTGGGATGAGGCAATAAGAGTAGAGTTGGACTCATTCTTGAAAAGCAAAGTCTTTGGACCAGTAGTCCATACACCTGAATGTGTAAATCCTATGGAATATAAGTTGAGTTTTCATAAATAAATTAAGAAAACGTGATCATTTTCCTATTTCATACTAAGCCTAACATCTCTGGAAAAGCCAAGAAATGCAGCTTATGGACGTTGTGACTGCATATCTATACGACAAAATAAATATAGGGATCTATATAAAACTTTCAGAAGGGTCTATTATACCCCCAGAGATGAAAGAGAGACGTAGGAATGTCTGCTCTATAAAGGCTTCAAAGATCAGTAAATGATTCTAATAGGTTCTCCTGCAGAGACCATTGAGATATCAAATACCTAGTCAAAATAGGGTATTGTCTCGGCTTACAGATTAAAATACCTTTTGTGGTGGAATCCTTTTATATTTTTCATACACCAGGAGTTTATGAAGAAAGATGCCCATTTACAATCTATTAAAAATGGATGCTTATTTATGACCCCTTCCAGTCGCTGGAAGAGGGAGAGGACATCCTTGGTCCTAAAGAGCCTAGCTCTAGTGTACTAGATACACTCCTTTATCTGGCCAACTCCACATGTCTCTATTAGAACGTCTGCAGTAAAGCTGTTAGCCAGGTACAGTGCTGCCCTAGAGAGCACCACTGGACCAAGGATAATATGCTCCTGTGCAACTTCCAAGGGTCAAGGAATATATATCGCATATGCATGTTTACAGATCATCGCGATGACTAAGCACAAATTGTTAGCCACCTCCTTAAGATCTCCACATCATTCTCAAAGTCTACATCTTCTGAGAAACTCATCATCCAAGTATCAAGTCTAGAATACGCTCAGCCAGGTCCAGCAGTACCTTGCAGACACAGTGAAGACTGAGTAAAAGAATTCATTCGTGGAGTAATCTACCGACTTCAAAGAGCGTACCACTCTAGAGCGCCACTATCTTCCTGTAGCCGCTAGATATGAGTGAAACTTGTATAGATGAATGATGAATTTATTTTCTTTCAGAACCTGATGGATGTATAGACGAATAGGAAATGATTGTATAGATACATAGGAAATCTGCAAGCCTGAAGCTTGTACATATCCGGGGGAGTTAATATTAGAGTTGTACTCTTTTCCCTTAGCCATGGGTTTTCCTACTGGGTTTTTCATAGCCAAAAGTTTTAATGAGGCAACTTCATTTAACTCAGGACCCTGAAGTGTCCACCCCTAATGAAAGCTGAAAGACCTCCAAGCCTGAAGCTTGTACGGATCAGGGGGAGTAACATGTGGGTTGCACTCTTTTTCCTTAAGCTGTTGGTTTTTTCCCACTGAGTTTTCCAGAGCTAAGGTTTTAACGAGGCAAATACGATTACTCTAGATCCAGAAGTATCCACCCCCTTAGCATTATACGCTAAGACAAAGTAATGGATGGATAAGAAGGAGTGTTATGTATGAGGGAGGCCTTTGGCCTCCCCTCATCTTTATCCCCCCATTAATCCCCATCACGCTTACTAATTGGGACCTTTGGTATCCCATGTCCTTTCATATTCTTCTATTATGAATAAATAGTGAACCATGGCTTTGTGCCATGGTTATTCATTTCTCTCCATTTCCAACAAACTTTAAATTACAACATTAAGCATTTTAGATCAAATCTGAGTCATCATTCTATCAATCCTTTTGTCATAGTTAATATTCAATTTTAAAACCAACACCCCTTTATATATTAGATGATTAATAAATGATTTTTTAAAGATCAAATTCTTTTCAAAATAGCTACCTAGTGATTGCTCGGTTGGCACTCTCTCCCCCTCCCTACTGGGAGGCGAGGGATCGAGGCCTAGCGCGCACTTTAAAATGCTTTCCAATGTATCAAAAAAAATTCTGTTCAAAATATCTTCTGTTTATTTTGGCAGTTATGTACTAAAAATATATTGAATGTATCATGTAGGCCTATGTAAAGGCCAATGTATGGCTTATCCTATCATGGAGTAGATTAGGAGTTTGTATCCAACATGAATAATGTTTTTACCATTGTATGAACTCTTTCCTATTCTCCTATAAATAAAGGCATGTGGTCTCTATTATAAAGAACTTCACAATTAAAAAGATACTTTTAAAAGATTAATAAAATAATTAATGACTAAGAGCAATAACTGGTAGCTTTGATGTCTCCATCACGTGAGTCCCAGAGTGATTAAACGTATGGGGTCCATAGATTGGTTCGGCTGCACATAAAGCACTGAGCACATTGAGGGGAGTAATTTTATGAGTGCGGCTGGACATATTACATATTTTTCTATATATATTACATTATTCACCACTTTGTCATTATCTTTTAGAAGTTTAAGAAAGTAGTAGATAAATACAATTTGTTTAGCAAAAATGTGTAATCGGCGCTCTAATTCCATAGTACAATTTTTGTCTTATCACTTGGTATCATGCATTTTTTCCATACAAATGGTATTAATTTGCATGGGGGTGATATTTTTATATGCATGGGGGCAGATCACTACTTAAGGGGGAGAAAGATTTTTGAATATTGAGTAACTGATTTATTTTCCAAGGGGAGGAAATGTTTGTATATTATTCATCTCCATCCGTTTTTAATAAGGGCAAATGAGAGAAAGATGAGAGATATTAAATATTGAATTTTAATGCAATATTATAAGGGAAGAAGTGAAATGTTTATTGATACACATACAGATGCACTCATTTTATGATTTTCATATGTCATATGCTATATGTCTTTCATCCTCAAAAAGGTAGAGAATGTTGAATATTAAGTCACACATGTAAGTTTTGATGATGATCAAACATATTGAGTAATAATATTTTTATGAGTGTAGGTATGTGCAAACACATTAAGATGATGAGCTAACATAAAAATCAAGGAAGTATGAAGTCAACAAAGAAAATGGAGTTTAAAGAAACCAAGGCAAGAGAGTGAGCTTCATGATTACATCAAAAGAACATCAAGTTAATGTACTTTTTGATGTATTTCTATTTTTATCTAAGTAGATTGCAAAGTCTTTGTTGAAGCTCACACACACTTAAGAACATATCATAAATGTTTTAAAATATATTTTAAATTATCACCAAGTGTTAAATAGGTCAAAAACCATCATTTTAGGTTAACTAGTCGACTAAAACAGATGCCTAGTCAGCTGGGGTCGTCTAGAGCAATGGCTAGACAGTATCAGAAAATAGTCAACCAATGTTCATGGAGTAGTCGACCAGTATCAATGATATGGTCAACTAGCCAATGAACTGTGGCCGATTAGTTTTACAGAAAGCAAAACTTGATCTAAACTGAACTAGTCAATCAGCGTTGATGCACTAGTTGACTAGCTCTTGACTAGTCGATTAGTGCATCAATTATAGTTGATTAGTACTAGCTGTTGGGCTCAACGCACATGTGCTTGTTATGGAACAAGTTCACAGAACAACTCGCTGAGAATCTTCTGCACAATATTCATACTCTGATTATCAATAGAAAGCTCTCAGGTGATAGTAGGTGATGCATAGTCCTTATTACCTAAGATGTGTTGCATGACCTTGCATGTGGAAGGCTATACTTTGCTTTTATCGAAGATAGGTATTACAGCCGATACGTAGGTACTCGCAGTGTATAGTTGGAAGCGTGCGAAGGGAGTGGCCATCAAGATGAAATTCGTCTCCTCCGATATGAGAGGTCAGTGTTGAAAAGACCTGAATGCGAACCATAGTTAATTCCTTGACCAAGGCAGACGAATAAACTTGTTAAGGGTAACAAGTCGTATCCAAGATCGAAATCTATGGGATCACATTCCGCTCTAGACATTAGTGTAGTGTGGTTTGACAGGAAGCCATACCCTAGACACATTAGCGACATAGTGATTAGGAAGGGACCAAATTGCATGGAACCTGTCATTGTAATGCCCATGATTTGGTTTGAAGAGATTCCGGTCTATATGCTCACCAAATAATGATGATTCCTTAACGAGGGTGGTTGTATGCATGGATAGCACCTTTATTACACCTTGAACACGATATGATCGTACTCGTTGGAATCGGGATATTAAAGTCACACACAGGTGACGACCTTTAACGAGAAATGAATAAATGAGCTTCATGTACATGTGATGTATGTGACCGATCACACAAGTTGTGATCAAGCTTATTAGAGAGAGAATGCATGTCGTAAGGAGTTGTGAGTGTGAGTTGGAAATATTCATAAAGTGTTACGAATGATTTAAACAAAAGAAGACGACATAAACTCAAACCAAACTCCTAACAGGTAGTTAGTCGACTAATGATGTTTTAGTAGTAGACTAAATAGCCTCCAGGAAAAACAGAGAGTTATCTAGTCGACTATTGAATTATCACTAGTCGATTAAATGGGCATTAGTGGATTAGTGCATAAGCACTAGTCGACTAATTAGCCCAGATGCATAAGGAGTGTTTGTTTAGTGATTGGTGCTTATCTCAATCCCAAGTGGATGTCGTTAGTAGTATAACCTGGTGAGTCTAGGGTCGAACCACAATGACAAGTTATTATATACTCGTAATCTCAATTAGTTAAGGAAATAAATGGTGAAAATACTACTACCTCACTAACGGGGTGATAAGAAAGTTGGTTGTTTATGATGTGATCCTAAACTAAGATAACTAGGGGTAGAGAGATAGGTGGGCGACTAGGTTAGGTAGGAGGAGTGCATGTGTTATGGTTTCAATGGGATTAGTAGCAATCAAGAATTGGTTATCTCTTAATTCATCCAATCATTCATTTATCCTCTGGGCCCCAAACAAGTAATAGAATCAATTAATAACAAGAACAAAAGTCCTAAATCAACTAAATCATTCATACATCCTCTCGGTCCAAGATAAAAATATAAGTAACTAGAACAATTGCATTAGATAATCATCCACTAGGGTTTATAATAACAAGTGCAGATTTCCCCTCTCGGGCATTCAATCAATCACATTCTACCACTAACATCCTTTCTCAAGCAACATCAATGGCTTTGCAACATGAAAACCCATACAAGAATGATAAATCAACTATGTAGCTCAAAAGATAATCCACTCCAATGACAAATCCAATCCTAAATCAAATCATAACCCAAATATACACTAATCAATCATAGAATTAGAGGTGAAATTCGGGTACAAATCACCCAATATTACAATGCAAATGAAAAGTGCAAAACACAAGGGAACATGGTAGAAATCACCCAAGATATCTCTACAAATGAATTCACCCTCTATCTTGAGCTCCTCATCCACGCCCTAGCCTCAATGGCTGGCCTCAAACCCCAGAAAATCGCCCTTAAACGCTGCCAACAGCCCCAGACGTCGAATGGCCCCCCAAAAACCCCAACTTACACATTGAAATACATTGCGGGTATGAAATAAGGCTGACGGGTCGGATCTGCACCCAACCCACCGCATGCACACGCTGGGCTACTTTGGGGATACTGGGTCGGGTTCGCATTGCCGCCCGACCCGTGATTTGAGCTGGGGAGAAACCCCCGCCTGCTTCTTGGGGCCACGCACTTGTCACCGCGCGTGCCCCTCTTTTGAAATGAGCGAGTCGGCCCGCGGGGCATTTTTATTTATTTATTTATTTATTTAAAATTTAGCGGCTCACTAAGCATTTTCTTTTTCAGTTTCCTTTTTTAATTTCCAAAAAATGTATTGTGGCTCAGAAAATTCCCAGAAAATAGCTCAGACGTTCAAAAAATTTAGAAAATTTGATGTTGGAGTCAAAAAATTATAATCTTCATCTGAAAAATAGAATGAACCAAAATTGGTTAATAAAAATCACATATTTTGTATAAAAGAAGATTAAGCTTTAGTATTCGACGATAACATAAATATGCACATATCAAAGCAAATATGAACAAAATATATACATAAAATGCCTGGAAATGGGGAGAAAATATGCAATATTCAACCGTAATTAGTTGGGTGCGGGTTTGATTCAATTGTTGGATCCAAAACCGAACTGAACTTATAGAGTTTGACTCTAATATGAATTCTTAAGTTTTAGGATATTCATATGAGTTTTGGTTTGATTTATCCACCTTGTTTTTAGGATTTGATTTGGTTTCAAATTAAGAGTCCTAGTTGGATTGAAAAATCTATTCTACATGTCTTCTTCTAAAAATACAGTAGGGAATTTAAGTTGGATCAATTTTGATTCGAGTAGAACTTCTCTTGCTCTCTCTCTATAAATAAGGGTGTGACCTGTTGGCCTATCTAGTTCACTAAATAGGTCATATGAATTAATTTTGATGATGACAAACAAGTCGTGTGATTAACGTCTTTCATTAAAGTGATTCAGGGGGAAAAGTGCAAAATAAATTTTGTTTGTAAGAAAGAGATTGTATGTGGACATTGGTGCAAAAGGTAATAACTATCGTTTTAAATCTTGCAATTTAATGCTTGATCAAAGGTATGGATTAAAAGAGCTGACAAGCCACATTTTTTATAATTATACCCCTACAATATCCGATGAGTCTGGTAAGCTAATGCATTATCCTTTTCAATTCTTATTCTAATTTTTGCTAGAATTAATCGATTTTTGCTTCACCATTTAAATGGGGTTGGGTGCTATTGATCACATGTTGGATATTACTGAATTGAAATTAGGTTTCATAACTTCATGCTTCAATGTGTCAACTGTAAGCCACCAACCAATGGATTTTTTTGGTCGATTGATGCAAAAATTTCTCAAAATGAAGATGTAGACTTGAATTGGTCAAATGGACATATTGGATCTTAAGGGATTTAAATGAACTGAAGAATCCTCATCCAACAACACTCAAAAAAATTTAGGCCTTATCCAAAATCACGCACGGGATTTATACCAGCAAAGAGCTGTTCTTTTTCAACTTGTCTTTATCCAAAAACGTGTATACAAACAGAAGATCTTCATCAATCTCAAAAGATAAACGCAAATAAAAAAAATTAACATAGTTTCATTCTTTTTCTCTTGACAGGTGACAACAACAAGGCATTTTTTAAAAAAAAGCATCAAGCAATTGCAAAGAAACAAAAAGGAGCAACTCACGGGAGACTAGGATCGTCCATCTTCTCTCCTTGTGGCCAGATTCGACCTCCTTCAGCAACTCAAAGGTCGCATATCCTCGCTTCGACATCCTCCAGCAACTTGAAGGTTGCACATTCTCTCTTCGACATCCTCCTGCGACTAGTGGCCGGAAGCGACATCCTCCAGTGACTGGTGGCCGGAAGCAACATCCTCCAGCGCCTGGTGGCCGATAGAATTACTCCTTGTCACGGCGAAGGACATCCCAGATTTTCCAGCGACTCGAAGGGCGCGTCACTTTCCAGCGAGGTATCAAGTCACGACGAGCTTCATTTGAGAAGAATTGGCGAGCAAAGGACAAAAATCACCCAGTTCTATAACTGGAGATCTAATTTACGAAGTTGCTTTACGCACAGCTCGCTACCCAATCAAAGCTATATTAAATTACTTTACACACAGCCCATCAGCAAACTACTTTGCAATACAAACTTCAACGGAGCGGATCTTCCAATCCAGACGTCTGATTGGCGAACGGTTTAAGCCTACGTGACCACGATCTCATAAACTTCATCACGGTGATATTTTTCCAGATTTTTACTGAAGTATTAATTTGGTTATACTATTTCTATGTGAGATCGTATAGTGAATAGCTTTATTCAAAAGCTATCTCTGCGCTTAATCTTTACAAAATATATATTTGTACGGTGATATCACTAACCGTAAGTGTTATTGAGTGAAATCCTCATAGGTTTTGGGGTCGGAGTTTTGGCAGGGAGCTACTCCGTTAAAAATATCTGTGTCTGATTATCTCTATGATTGCGATTGTTTTTTAATCTTGTGCAATACACCCTATTCACCCACCCTCTAGGGTGTTTTTCAATTGGTATCAGAGCGGGATTCCTTTTAGACTGAAAGTCTAGTGAAATTTCGATCCTATGGCACAAATTTTACACACATACTCATATGACACGCACAATCAAAGAGAAGGACAATCGTATCTCAGATCACCTCTATTTGATGCTACAGACTATAGTTACTGGAAACAACACATGTCCATACACATCAAATCTATCGATATAGCATTATGGAAAATAATCAGTGAAGGCTTTACCTTATTTGAAAAGCCCACTCCTGAGCAGCAAAAAGAAAATGATCGGTTACAAAATCTAAACTTTAAGGCCATGAGCATTTTGTATGTGGTCTTAGTAAAACTGAATTTAACCGCATTAGTTCTTGTTCCACTACTAAGGATTTTTGGACGAGACTTGAAGTAACTCATGAGGGAACTAGTGAGGTTAAGAAAACTCGTAATAGAATGTTATTACAGAAATATGAAATTTTGCTATGATGCCGAATGAGTCTATTGATGCTATGTTTTCTCGCTTTGCAGATATCGTCAATCCATTGAAAGCCTTAAGGAAGGACATCCCAGAGGAAGATTTAGTTGGAAAGATTTTATATTCTTTATCTAGAGATTGGATTCAAAAGAGGATGGTGATTGAAGAAGCACATGACTTGGTAAATATCAGTTTCGAACAGTTTATGGGAAAATTAATGGCTTATGAAGTTCAATTGAAGATGGCTAATGATAGCACACCAAAGAAGGAAGAGAAATCTGAGGAGGAGGAAACAAAGGAAAAGAATTTAGCTTTTCAGGTCTCCAAAATGCTCAAGGAGGAGATGAATGAATCAGACGATGAAAGCATGTCTCTTGTTACAAGGAAATTTGTGAAATTCATGAAAAACAACAAAAGAAGGACGTGAAGCATTTGGGGAATCAAGAAAAACGAAGGAAATGATGAAGAAAGTTCTGCACCTCAGTGTTTCAGATGCAACAAGAGAGGGCACATGAAAGCAGAATGTCCACTTCTGAAAGGAAAAGGAATGGAAAAGACTGGTGATGGAGAAAAGAGGACATCAAAGCGAGGAATGGTGGCTACATGGGGAGAAAGTGACGCAGAGGAGCTCTCCTCAGACAATGACTGGAACGACATCACTGGAACTTGCTTTATGGCTGGAAACAAAAAGGTAAAAATTAGCTCTATTGTTCAAAGTTTTGATGATGAAATGAATATTAGTGATAATATGTTTTCTAGCATGGAGGAAGCTTATGAATTTATTGTAGAACTCCTTCAAGAAATGGATCCTAAATTCCATAAACTAAAAAGAGTTCGTGATTCATTAAAAGAGGGACGAGGGAGCATGACAAGAGAGAAAGATGAGATTTTTGTTAAGTGGAAAGAACAAAAGGAAATATATACAATTTTGACGAAAATCAATTAGAAACAAAAATCTTAGAGCTAGAAAATGCAAATAAAAAGTTGACTACGTTAGAGCTTGACAACTTTAATCTGGCTAAAGACTTAAAGGATAAAATTAGCATTCTTGGCTCTAAAGATTCTGAAATAAAATTGTTGAACCTAAAAGTGGCTAGCTATGAAGAAAAATTGGAAGAGTTTAAAAAATAACAATCTATTTTAATAAAAGGAAAACACATAGCCAATGATTTAGAAACTACCGAAAAAGAAAAAAGATATGAGACTAGAATTAGTGAACTTGAGAATGAAAATCAAAATCTTAGCCTGACATTAAAGAAATTCACAAATAGCCAAGAAAGTTTTAATATGATAATAAATGGGCTTAACGAACAATCTAGTAAACATGGTCTAGGATTTCAGAAAAGTCAACCAAAGAAAAAACTAGGAAGACCATTGAAAAGAATTTTGCAAGTGACATGATCTTTCAACATTGCATGCACGAAACTCACATGTCATACACCAATAAGCATTTCAATGTTACATGTTTTTACTGCAACAAAAAGGGTCATGTTATGTATGATTGCTTAGCTAGATATTATCCTGAATATTTTATATTGATTCCAAAGCATCGTATTAACAATTGTGGATCCAAGATGTGGTTACCAAAGGGTGCATCTTCTTTTGTAGGTGCATCTTCAGGTGGAAAATGATAGCATTTGGTACCTTGATAGAGGTTGCTTGAACCACATAACTGGCAATGAATCCCTCTTCACGATGCTATCAAGAAAAGATGGAGGGACGGTTATTCTTGGAGATGGAAAGAAGTGCAAAATCTTGGATAAAGAATCTTCAAATATTGCAGGTGGATTGGATGGACTAGAGATAAACACTAGCAATTCCAATGAGCAAGAGAACAATAATGATGGTTCACAAAGAGAAGAAGAAGAAGCTACTACGTCATCACAAGATTTTCCTAAGGATTGGCGCTTCAAGATTGATCATCCAAAGAACCAAATCCTTGGAGACAAGACAGAAGGTATACGCACTATAAGTAGCTTTAATTTGACGGTTAACTTTGCATTTATATCCATTCTGGAGCCTAAAAATTTTGATAGTGCTTTAGAAGATTCCTACTGGATTATGGCAATGCAGGTGGAATTGTCACAAGTTGATAGAAATCAAGTTTGGGAACTTGTTCCTAAACCAAAAAATCAAACAATTATAGGCACTAAATGGGTATTTAGAAACAAACTTGACAAAATGGGAAATGTTGTGCGTAATAAAGCTAGATTAGTAGCCCAAGGTAATAACCAAGAGGAAGGGATTGATTTTGATGAAACCTTTGCTCCCGTCGCAAGATTGGAAGCAATTAGGATGCTTTTAGCATTTGCTAGTTTCATGAAATTCAAACTCTTTCAAATGGACGTCAAGAGTGCATTTTTGAATGGAGTTTTATCTGAGGAAGTCTATGTCAAACAACCTCCTGGGTTTGACGACTCCATCCACCCGGACTATATTTTGAAGCTTAAACGTGCTCTATATGGGCTCAAACATGCTCCTAGAGCTTGGTATGAGCGACTTAGTAAGTTTTTGCTTGAAAATAACTTTTCCATGGGAAAGGCAGATAAAACTCTATTTGTTAAACATTAAAGTAAAGATCTACTTGTAGTACAAATATATGTTGATGATATCGTTTTTGGTGCTACTAACAATCTACTTTGTGAAGAATTTGCTACATGCATTTCTAAGGAATTTGAGATGAGCTTGATGGGTGAACTCACATTCATGCTTGGATTACAAATCAAACAATGTGAGGATGGAATTTTTATCAATCAATCAAAATATGCAAAGGAGTTAGTAAAGAAGTTTGGACTTGAAAATGCTAAGGAATGCTCTACTCCTATGTCAACGACGGCAACGATGGATAAAGATGAAAAGGGAAAGAGAGTGGATGAATGCTTGTACCGAGGTATGATTGGTAGCATATTATATTTGACAGCTAATAGGCCTGATATAATGTTTAGTGTATGTTTATGTGCTAGGTTTCAATCTTGTCCAAAAGAGTCCCATCTCTCTTTAGTTAAACGAATAATTCGATATGTTAAAGGGACCTTAGATTTTGGTTTATGGTATCCTTGTTCCACATCATTTGAGCTTGTAGGATATTGTGATGCAGATTTTGTGGGAAGTAAGACCGTTCGTAAGAGTACCACGGGTACTTGCCAACTACTAGGTATGTCTCTTGTTTCATGGTTCTCCAAGAAACAAAACTCCATAACATTAAGTACAATCGAAGTCGAATATGTTTCAGTAGGTTGTTGTTGTGCTCAAATTCTATGGATAAGACAAACCCTCAGAGACTATGATATTACCTTCCAACCTACAACCATTTGGTGTGACAACAAGATTACCATAGATTTATCTAAAAAATCCTATTCTTCACTCTAGGACAAAACATATTGATATTCGTCACCACTTCCTTATAGATCATGTTGATAAGAAAGATATCTCTTTAGGATTTATTCACCAAACCCTTAAACCAAAAACAATTTTGCTTCATTCAAAGGGAGTTGGGGATTATGTCACTAATTGATCATTAGCACACATATCCATGCATATACACATGCTTAAAATATTGTATCTAAAGCTTCACAATTGCACACTAAATCATCTCAACTTGGATTTAATCATTCTTTGTTTGTGCATGCATGTTCGTCATATCTATTATTGATTTTGGTTGAGAATTTTATAACCATGTTAAACATCTTAGAAACATTAAAATGTTTTTGATGATGATGCACCATATTGTTGTAAAATCCATATGCTTGAATTATTAATGAAAAAATGAAACTCGTAAGCATGCCAAATTGTACGAAACAAATAGCTTAATTGAGTCTTATAAAAATGGAGACAATTGGATGTGCTTAGATTCTAAAGATTTTGAATCTATATTTTGTCTTTACAAATTTTGTGCGCTTAAATCTCTATGGAAAATTATATAGTAGGAGTCGAATGTGTCGATGCCTTCATGCGTCACTATTCTGAGACACCAACATTATAAAAAAGGGAAAAATAAGAAGAATAAGAAAAAGGGATTAGCTAAACATTTTCAAATATGCTACACTTGTTACCGGCGGCTAGTAACCAGTTTTCAGGGGGTTGTTGAGCAATGCGTATGAAATATAGTAGATGAAGTAACCAC
The DNA here is from genome assembly GCA_030789695.1 of Scilla litardierei. Taxonomy (NCBI): domain Eukaryota; kingdom Viridiplantae; phylum Streptophyta; class Magnoliopsida; order Asparagales; family Asparagaceae; genus Scilla; species Scilla litardierei. The sequence continues at coordinate 90,122,501 of CM061139.1, forward strand.
TTAGCGCATCTCAATTCCAAAGGACCCGAAATTTAACATCATGGTATTCCTTGCTTGGTGTCTCCATACATCTTACTTATTGATTTTTCCATATCAACGAAAGCCCTCGAGTTGTATTAGATAATCTTATATTTTGATCTCTTAGTTTCTAAGCACCCTTCAAATTGTCAAAGAGTTTAATAATACAACATCTTTTTGTTAGATTTCTTACAATGAATGTATGCTTTCAATGCTCATGACGTTTGTTATAATTTAAGTTTGTGGGGGAAAAAGCATTAATATGAGCATCGTCATCAATTTCTTGTTTCTTTGATATGGTAAACTTATTTCATGTCTAATTCTTAGCCGCTTCAATTTTTTTTTGATCTTTTTGGTTAATGGAAAAAGGGAGAGAGTAGAAAAATAGTAGAAAAATAATGCACAATGGGAAGTGATGCATATTTTGAGGGGGAGCTTGTCACAACTTTTCATGAGAGCACATCGATAGGGGGAGCTTTGTATGATGTTTATTATCTTATGCCTATGTATCTCTCTCCTCAATATTGTTTTTAATTTTTTTCTAGACTTGTTTGCCATCATAAAAAGGGGGAGATGCCTATTTAGTTCACTAAATAGGTCATACGAATTAATTTTGATGATGACAAACAAGCCGTGTGACTAACGTCTTTCATTAAAGTGATTTTAGGGGGGAAAGTGCAAAATAAATTTTGTTTGCAAGAGAGAGATTGTATGTGGACATTGGTGCAAAAAGTAATAACTATCGTTTTAAAACTTGCAATTTAATGCTTGATCAAAGGTATGGATTAAAAGAGCTGACAAGCCTCATTTTTTATGATAATGCCCCTACAATATCTGATGAGTCTAGTAAGCTAATGCATTATCCTTTTTCAATTCTTATTCTAATTTTTGCTAGAATTAATCAATTTTTGCTTCACCCTTTAATTGGGGTTGGGTGCTAATGATCACATGTTGGATATAACTGAATTGATTTTAGGTTTCATATCTTCAAGCTTCAATGTGTCAACTGTAAGCTAACAACCAGTGGATTTTTTTTGTCGATTGGCGCAAAAATTTCTCAAAATGAAGATGTAGACTTGAATTGGTAAAATGGACTGATTGGATCTGAAGGGATTTAAATGAACTGAAGAATCCTCATCCAACAACACTAAAAAAATATAGGCCTTATCCAAAATCACGCAGGGGATTTATACAAGCAAAGAGCTGTTCTTTTTCAACTTGTCTTTATCCTAAAACGTGTATACAAACAGAAGATCTTCATCAATCTTAAAAGATAAATGCATATAAAAAAATTAACAGAGTTTCATTCTTTTTCTCTTGAAAGGCGACAGCAACAAGGCATTTTTTTTAAAAAAGCATCAAGCAATGGCAAAGAAACAAAAAGGAGCAACTCACGGGGGACTAGGATCATCCATCTTCTTTCCTTATGTCCAGATTCGACCTCCTTCAGCAACTCGAAGGCCGAATATCCTCGCTTCGACATCCTCCAGCAATTTGAAGGTCACACATCCTCTCTTTGACATCCTCCAGCGACTGGTGTCCGGAAGCGACATCCTCGAGCGACTGGTGGCCAGAAGCAACATCCTCCAATGCCTGGTGGCCAGTAGAATTGTTCCTTGTCATGGTGAAGGACATCCCAGATTTTTCAGCGACTCGAAGGGCGTGACTTGAAGGGCGCGACACTTTCCAGCGAGGAATCAAGTCACGGCGAGCTTCATTTGAGAAGAATTGGCGAGCAAAGGACAAAAATCACCCAATTCTATAACTTTTGATCTAATATACGAAATTGCTTTACGCATAGATCGCTACCCAATTAAAGCTATATTAAATTACTTTACACACAGCCCATCAGCAAACTACTTTGCAATACACACTTCAACGGAGCGGATCTTCCTATCCAGATGTCGGATTGGCGAACGATTTGAGCCTACGTGACCACGATCTTATAAAATTCATCACAGTGATATTTTTTTCAGATTTTTATTGAAGTATTAATTTGGTTATACTATTTCTTTGTGAGATCGTATTATGAATAACTTTATTCGAAAGCTATCTCTGCGCTTAATATTTACAAACTATATATTTGTACGGTGAGATCACTACTCGTTAGTGTGATCAGTTTTATTGAGTGAAATCCTCATAGGTTTTAGGGTCGGAGTTTTGGCAGGGAGCCACTCCGTTAAAAATATCTGTGTCTGATTATCTATGTGATTGCGATTGTTTTTTAATCTTGTGCTATACACCATATTCACTCCCCCCCCCTCTAGAGTGTTTTTCACGACCAAAGGGAGAAAACCAATGCAAGCTAAGAGGTAAGAAATACATGCAACCATGCTCCATGTAGTGGAGATGCCATGCTTAATTCGCATTGGTAGATTCTTAATTCGACATGCAATTGTTACATGTGCATTTTCCCTTGAAGAGCCACTCACGCACCCAAGTTTATCCATGGATGTGTATATCGATGCAAGCGTTGTGTCTTCTTTGAGATCTTCCTTCTTCTCCTCTCAATCCCTAGCCACATCGAGTGTGAGTAGAGTTCATGCTTAGGAGGAGCTCGTGGATCGTAACGGGATGGTCATCATTATGCAAGTTCTATAGTACCATGGTGGATGAGCGGTGACACACAGACTTCATCGAAAAAGTTTTGGATCCACGGATATCACGTAAGAATATCCGTGCAAAGGTATGACCTTTTATTACCATTAATTTCAAGCACTGCAGTAGATCTTGGTTATGCAATACCCCTTATACACGTGTACATGGATTACATTACGTATTTCTGACCGTATATGTACGCATATATTTTATGTAATTTTCCTTAATTTTTTTAAAATGATAAAATTATTTTTAAATATTTCTTAATCATTATTTGATTATTAATGGGTGAAATACTACATGAAATACATGGCATAGTATGATGTGTAATGTATTACTATATATTCCTATTTCTACAAAATGATAATTTTGAAATTTCCTAATTAGGATACATGCCCATCTAGGTGTCAATGGCTTAGGCATGAGTAACCATGAGATGCCACATTAGGGGGACACTTGTCTAATTCTAGGCTTAAGGATGATGACCAGGTAGGAGGAGAAATAACATCAGCAAACTAAAACTCCTTCTCTCTTCCACTCATGCAACCACGCACCAAACTCCCTCTCATCCCCTGCTTACGCACAACCCAAGAGCTAGCTGCTATCTCACTTCTCTATAGACCCATTCGTTGCCTCCCTTCTTCCACCAAAGCTTGAACCCCACTTATCCTTTGTTGAACTCATTCCCTTAAGACATGAAGAAGATGGAGCAAAAGAAGAAGAGGAGAGCTTTCAGACGGTCATCAAAGAGAAGAAAGGCCAGAGACCATTTGGGGGACTTGCTAAGGTAGGATTTCTTTACTATCTAGTTATATGTCAGTTTAGGAATCACGTAGGAAACGGATTTAGAACTCGGCAGATTTATCAGTCTGTGGGAACGACATTATCGTGTTTAGGCTGTGTGATGGTCGTGTTAGGTATTGGTGTTTTAGACCAATTTTATTTTGATGATGATCATAGCATTATGTTATTGCTAATGACTCTCAAGTTTTAGTCTCATGATTATCAAATGAAGAATAACATGATGTGGAGACTAATAGCATAGTGCAAGGATGGACATCAAGAGGAGCATAGCTAAAGCTTGGATCTTGATGAAGGGAAGCTCATCAAGAGGTGCCAAAGCTTGGAAGATGATGGAGAGCATCAAGGTTGAAGATTAGACTCTAAGAGAAGTAAATGTAATCCATAAAATTTCATTTACTTGCTTTTCTCTTTTTTGAGTCTATGATTATTGCAATGCCTTGATGGATGGTCTACTCATTCATGCATATACATATAACTCTCTTAGTGAGCCTTAAGATTACCATATAACTCAACCCAGTAGGTTCATCATGCTAAATGACTCAATTGGAGTCTCTGGCTCTCCAACAGGCGACTGCTGAAGGAAGGACATGCGCCTGGACAGCCTTTTACAGGTGACTGTTGTGCACAGCTCAAGTCAAATAATTATTGACTCTTTCTTGAGATTTTGGAGCAGGCGGCCGAAGTTCATTTGACAAGTGCATGTCTTTCATCAGGTATATGGATATTGTTCTTCAGCTGTTTGTGTGTCACAGTGCGTAACTTGCATTTTCTGGGCTTCAACCCACTTTGTGTGTTAATAGACTGATATAAAGTTTACATTCGCATGTTATTCTTCAGGCGCCTAGACTTTGCTAGTTAGTCATTTGAATGCATAAGTCCATCCCATTTGACAGTCGCCTGACGAAGTCTTTATAGGCGCTTGCACATAGTACATGTGCCTGTCCTGGCTCAGATTATAGCCATTGGGAATAATATAGTCGTTGATCAGTCGATTGTCTATCCTTCATCAGTCGCCTGTTGTTGTCATAAAATTCTAGATTCTAGCCATTGCAGAATTCTGTCCTTGGTCTCTAGCTTGGGTTTTATGGGGTTTTAGTGGCTTCTTATAAATAGGAATGGGCTTAGTTCATTTAGGACTCTGGGAACTATTGAAGATCATTAAGGATCATTAAGCCACACTCCTAATTCTCATTTCCCTCTCATTAGAGCTCTAATCCTCTTCATGCATTGAAGCTAGTTCAAGGGAAATCCTCCAAGTGAAATCAAGCACTTCTCAACACATGGAGATCCTCTTCCATGCCTTGCATACTTCAATGAGTAAGTTCATATCGTTAAGGCATATGTAAGAGTCATTTGTTTCATTTGTTTCTTGAAACCCTAATTTTCGTTGTGCGAATTAGATACTCTCTTTGTGGGAGTAGGTCACTCTCTTTGTGAGAGTTTAACCCTTATAAGGGTGATTGTGTTCTTGTGTAGGATAACCCTAATTCTCTGTGTGGAAATTAGTTTTTCTCTATGTGGGAGTTAGACCTTTGTGTAGGGTAGGATGAGTCCTTGTGAAGGAAAAATCCCTTGTGTAGTGTATCTCTTGTCTAGGGATTGTATTCACTACCTTGTGTAGGATTATAGTGAATATTTGGTGTGGATGGATGTACCTAAGTTGGGGAACCAGGGTAAAATCTCTTGTGTTTGCGTATGTTTAATTGTGTAGATGAAATTCCGCTTACACTTATTATTCCGCATTGGCAAGTTTAATTTTTAAGTTCACAATTATTTTCATTACACCCCCCTTCTAGAGTATTTGTTGTTAGTATTGAAAGGCATAGACACTCCTTATAGATCGTATTATCACTCACACGGTCGAATCTCGACCGTGTGGAGGTCGTTCGACCCTTAGAAGAGTCACACGGTCGTAATACGATCGTGTCGTCGTTTTTGACCCATACTGCCATGTCGAAGTACGACACGGTCCTGTTGATTTGGGTTGAATATTGCATATTTACACCTCATTTAGCCCTATTTTGTGCATACATGATACATATTTGGTCTCTAATACGAACGTATTTAGAATACCCTTAATTATTAGAGTAAACTCTCATTCTATGCACAAAACAGCAATAAACTGAGTATTTCTGCCCTTTTTATATTTTTCATGCGAAGATCTCGATCTCACGATTCCAACGACTATTTATTTGTATTTTTCTGAGATCTATGCTAATTACAATGAATTTTTGAATGCAGAGTACAATTTAAATGGAGAAATACGCACGAAATACGGGGAAAATACGTTTTCGTATACGGTGCTTCGACCAGCGTGTGACACGTAGCGCAATCCGCTCAACTCGTGCTTCATCCAACGGCCGCAGCGATTGGGCGACGTGGCGAATTTACGAGCGTTCGATCGAGATCGAACGGACGACATCAGCCCAACTCCGCGAAGCGGAGAGCGGGCAAATATGCGGCAACATGGCTTCATCGTAGCCGCTGCTTCAAGACCCAATGGACGAGAATCAACTCCGAAGCGAACTCGGATACAACAAGCAGATGCGGGTGCAAGTGGGCGCGGATCCGATCCGCTTGGACACGTGGCAATCGCAGACGCGATCTTGCCGAGATCATGCGGTTGAAGATTGAAGCGACTGTTGGGTTTGGGTTTTAATGCATTTTGGATGTGGTTTCGAACCCGTTAAGACCCCAAAACCCGCAATGCCTCTATATAAGTGTATTTTATGGTTTTTGGATGTATTCTTGCGTATTGGGGGCTCTAGGAGCCGTTTTTTGGCTTGAAATTTGGAGGCCCTAGAGACAGAGGCCATAACTATCATCTGAAGGAGATTTGGGGCTAATTGTAGAGTTTTGGTGATATAATTTCTAACTTTACTCCTGTATTTTGCATATTTAGCGCGTATTTTGAGACTTTGAGCATGATTTTGTCTATGAATATGGTTTATTTTCTCTCCATGCGTGGCTAGTACCTATTTGTATTGGTTTTGATGTAGTTAGCGTGTTGTAATCATTGATTTTGATATCATTTCGCCCTATATTCATGTTATATTGCGTATTTCATTGATTTCTACATATATGTTATTTGGGTATGTTATATGGAGACGTGGGCATACTTGAATCGAATATGATCTTTGCAGACTTATTCGTGATGCGATCCGAGAGGATGTATCATAACCAGAGAGGGCACTAGTTCATATTTTCTTCATAAAATCAATGATATATGTGGTTGCTTTTTGGCACTATTTTACATGCTTCATCACCATATTTTTCGATGTTCCTATACCCTTGCGGGGTGAAACGTTGAGTTATATAAAAGATATTAATAATCATTGTTTGCATATACCCTAACGAAATCATAACCAACACATACTCTCCATATTAGTACCCTAGTATCGAATTCACCGTAACTATCGTAGGACTTTCTTTTATTATTTTAAACCCTCGACATCATATCTTTATATCTGAAAGGTGGTTGTTTCTCGTCGTTTTAGTACTCTTTATAAACTAAAGTTCATGGTTTGCAGGTCAGTTGTCCCGTGGATACGATACCTTGTTTCATCAGGATTATTACTTGTTCGATCTCCTACACTTGGGAGTAGCACTCACACATTTTGAGACGAGTCAAGTTTTTGGCGTCGTTGCCGGGAATAACGATACTTGTAAGCTACAATTTTAGTTCGTATAGAGGAACATTCGGTGAGACCCTTCCGCCTTCTAGCTTAGGATTTTTTTTTAAATTTTCGTATCTTTGTTTTCTTTTAAAAAACAAAAAACAAAAAATAATAATATGGATGGTGATGCATACTTTTTAAACTTTATTTCTGATTTGACCCGAATCCTGCCAGTCTTCCATGGTACGGAGGAGGAGAATCCATATTTACACGTACAAGAGTTTGAAAAGATATGCCACCAATTGTTTCATGGGAAAAAGCTTGAGCACATTGAACGACTATGTATTAAATATTTCCCGTATTATTTAAGAGACAATGCTATATCTTGGTTTAATGCTTTGCCTCATGACTCGTTATTTACTTGATTATCATTTCAGGCTGACTTCCTTAAGAGATTCTTGCCTCCTTTCGTGTGGCAAGCACAGAGGCAACAAGCCACGAAACAACAGATTGTAAACTTTATCCAAGCTGATGGGGAGGCCTACCATCAGGCTTTGAAGAGGTTCAACGAGTTAATGCTTGCGTGCCCACACCATAGCCTCCACGATGATCATCTCCTGCAGATCTTCTACATAGGATTACTACCTCCTACGCTGGATTTCGTTCAGATGCTCTGCAATGGAGAATTCTTTTCATATACGACAGAGGATGCATGGTGGTACTTGCAGGACCTTGTACTACATGAGAGAACTACGCCATCTGAGGATCAATCACCTAGATATGAAGAAGATGGCCAGAGCATTCCTTTCGCGGACACATTTCAGCATGTCTATGGACAGCCTGAAGAGTTACCTTAGAGTTATTACCGATGCAATCCTATGGAGTACCAGGAGAAAACATATGAGATGGAGCATCAGAACTACTTAGATGAGCTTGAGGAGATGTGTGATGGGGTGAATGTGGACAATAAGGGTGACACGTTGCATTTCCATTTTGAAGACGAAGATGATGATGTGGTGGAGACTAGTGATGGCGAGAGTAAAATCATTGAACCGGAACCATGTCTTCCTTCAGATTCATGTCCCCCACCTGAGGAGTGCGAGTACATTGGATGGACTGCTACATGTTATCACTGCTATGAAGAGGAAGGTATGAGCGAGGGAGAGAGCTTACAGACTGCATTGGAGCCCGAGCCATACATCCCCACAGATGCTTTTCAGCAGCCACTATTTCCTCCACCTCAAGATGTGCACCAAACCATCATCTATGAAGACCTTCAGGAAGAACCACATAGTTTCGAGAGGCCTGCAGAACCAACAATTACTGATGAAGAGGGTGGAGCAAACGAAGGTGACTACGAGATGACCTACCCTGAGCCTGAGTTGTCTTGCCCTCTAGACCTATTTTTGCAGCCACTTCCACGTCCTCCTAAGGCAGAGTACCAAATCAAGTATAGTGATCCTTTTCAGGGAAGTTCCCATGAACTCAAACAATTTAATTCTGAATCTCAATTTTTAACTCCAAATATTTTAGATTCAGATGGTCGTCGATTAGCTTTAAAATCTTTTATCGTTTGTGACGACCCGTTACGGAAAGCTTTTATAGACAAACAAATTTATCCATCTCTTTTTGACACAACGTATCTCAAGCAGGAAAAATGTACATACATAGAGGAGATATGCTGGGTTGTGTCAAAGCTTGGCTTTGAGTATGCGAGTGGAGGAAGAATACTCGTCGAGGAGCACAAGGAGCAGATAGAACAACTTCCTCCCTCATTAAAGATCCTTGATCTGCCATTTGACCACGGTGTGTTCTTACCATTAGTGTAGATTTTATATGCTTTTTAGGATGCTTGCTTTTGAATAAACTCGTACCCCTTTCGACATTGAGGACAATGACCATCTTTAGTTGGGGGGAGTGTATGAGGCCCTATGATTTTTTAAAAGATAATGCGAAAGAAAAGAATAAATTACCAATTCTCATCATTTAAAACTCCTTCACATACCATATTAGCGGATGATTATGCATTGATTGAATTCTAAAAATCGTTTATGGCTTGAATTAATTATTTTTCCTCCATGGAATTACTCATTAATATGCTATTTATGAAAACTTTCAATTGCCATGCTTAATATATCGAAATAGTTTGAATTTATTTTATGCATGCTATTGTGATGCAAAAGCTTAAGTATACACGATTTATTAGAACAGTCTTCAAGTTGAAGACTAATGTTTATGTTCATATTTATGGGTGTTGAGTTGCTAACAAAAAAAAGAAAAAAAAAGGTGAAAAAGAAAAAAAATGCATCGTTCCCTTGAGTTTATTGATTAGCCGGGTCTTCGTGCCTCAGGAAGCATTAGATATTCGCGTCGAAAGATCGATGAATGGGAAGTGCATTCAAAAAAGAGAAAATAAAACTTAGATTATTCGGGTTATTAAGTTTAAGGGGCGCTTTTAAGCCTAATGCCTGAAGGTCGTCTAGCCTAGGAGTCATTAACTGAAAGCTTGTTACGTGGATCATTCTAAGTTGTCAGAAACAAAAAAAGAGAAATGGTGAATACACTAAGCAACTTCAGTACCCATGATTTGAACGATCTTTTTGAGATGCCATTTCCTTGGAAACAAGAAAACTAGCATATAACGACGTGGTATACTTTTGCTTACGCAAAACATTGCTCGCATGTTATTTATTCAAATTAATTTAAAGAAAGTATCATGTGATTGATCTTATTCATGCATTGTGCATATTGATGGTCAAAATCATGATGGAAAGGTTATTATTGAGCCATGCCATAAGCGATTATTAGAATTTATTATTTTATTAATCATTCGACTTAATCGCTCTTGTTGATAGGGACTAGCAAATCGCTAGTTGGGGGGTGTGATTTGGGTTAAATATTGCATATTTAACACCTCATTTAGCCTTATTTTGTGCATACAGGATACATATTTGGTCTCTAATACGAACATATTTAGAATACCCTTAATTATTAGAGTAAACTCTCATTCTATACACAAAACAGCAATAAACCAAGTATTTCTGCCCTTTTTATAATTTTCATGCGAAGATCTCGATCTCACGATTCCAACGATTATTTATTTGTATTTTTCTGAGATCGGTGCTAATTAATATGAATTTTTGAATGCAGAATGCAATTTAAATGGAGAAATACGCACGAAATACGGGAAAAATATGTTTTCGTATATGGTGTTTCGACCAGCGTGCGACACGTGGCGCAATCCGCTCAACTCCCGCTTCATCCAACGACCGCAGCGATCTGGCGACGCGGCGAATTTACGAGCGTTCGATGGAGATCGAACAGACGACGTCAGTCGAACTTAGACAAGCGGAGAGCGGGCAAATACGCAGCGACGTGGCTTCATCGTAGCCACTGCTTCAAGATCCAATGGATGAGAATCAACTCCGAAGCGAACTCGGATAAAGCAAGCGGATGCAGGTGCACGCGGGTGCAGATCAGATCCGCTCGGACACGTGGCAAGCGCAGACGCGATCCTGCCGAGATCATACGGTTGAGGATTGAAGCGGCTATTGGGTTTGGGTTTTAATGCATTTTGGATGCAGTTTCGAACTCGTTAAGACCACAAAACCCGCAATGCCTCTATATAAGCGTATTTTTGGGGTTTTGGATGTATTCTTGTGTATTGGGGGCTCTAGGAGCTTTCATGCCCCGCTTCCCTAATATGGAAGGCGAGACGTGAGGAGGTCCACTCAGACGTGGAGATGTGAAGCTGCAGTCTGATAAGCGTCTGTAAAAATTTCAAACAATAGCGGGTCCTTTGCATTGCAACGAAACAACAACCATAATAATAAGGCAGATAAAAGAACATCCACCAACCATATCCAGAAATTATTCTAACATCACTGAGCAGTCACAAAAGTATAAGTCTGAACAAAATGCTTAAAGTAAGGCCGAACAAGGGTAAAGAGAGTCACCGGCTGAGACTAAGGGTAAAACTGGAATCCTCGAACTGAACGTCTGCAACCTGTCGTCCTCTGCAACTAAGTCAGGCTCAAATCCTGACATGTGACACCCAAAGAGAAAAGGGCACATGTCAGCAAAAATCTCCCAAAGAAAGCGGAGGACTTTTGTGCAAGGAAACATAAGTGCAAAAATGTACAACTAGCAGTTCTAAAGTTTATGCAATGACATGGCAGTTATAGTATGAGTACAACAGGTAAAGAAACAGGTACAACAAGCATCTAGCATGGCATGGCAAGAGTAGCAAACTAATAACAATCACAAGTCACGTTTTCATGTTGTGCACAGAGTTCACGCCTTACAGCTGAAGTGGCTGTACGGGCACACTTCTATGCTGAGTGGTCGCTCAACCCTACCCCTCCACGTGTATCGGGCATTGGCTTTTGACCAACACAAATGGCCCGCTTCTGGATCACGACCCAGGAAGTGTATTTGGCATAGGGTTGTGCCTGCAACGCAGGTGCCTAGCCTGAACAAGCAAGTATAAGTATAGTAGCATGTGCTACGGATGCAACAAACAGACATGGATGGCATGCCATGGCAAGTTGTAATTTAAATGCGTACAGATAAGGAATTTAAACATGGCATTTACAAATGCATGGATGACATGGCAGCATGAACAAAACAAGTAAAAGGGGGTTGGATCAAGCTTCGTTGTCAAGCTAGATCAAGTAAGGTGACGGATCTAGTTTCTTTGTCAAACTAGATCAAATGGGCGTCTAGGCAAATATCATTTCACTGCCTAGTCTCTTTTACGCTACAGTACAAAAGTGGCCTAAAACATGGCCTAAACAAGCAACGAGCAAGTTTCACTTGCCTGAAAAACAACCAAGTCATGATCCTGCTCAATCTGTCCGAGTCTACCTATGTGTTCAATTCGCAGCCCAGCCTACAGTCCCAATTGTATTATCTCGATTAGTGAGTTACAAAATAATCGGAATCTATTATTTTTAAGTTGATTAACAGGCGTGGTGTAGTGTTCATACGGATAGATACTTACCTCAACACGATGCGAGAGCTACTTTGACGTCGGGTAGCGACGTCAGGGGTTGGATTCCGATTTCGCGATCGGTACAGAACGTCTGGTTCTCTGTCAATAAAATACGTGCACGAATGAGTTCGTAAGTACGGACTAGAATCATTAGACAACCCTAAAACGTCTAACGAACCAATTTTTAATCAGATTTCTATCCTAAGACAGGGTTTAAATCAATATTAAAGGATGTTAAGCAACTATCATGTTAACTACATTAAGTAGCTAGAACGAAAAAGCACACAACAATATTATCGAAGCAACAAAGACTAACTTAGCTAGAAATCGCGTATACAAGATTTCTACCCTACTAATTATCAAGTTAACAACATTATAAAACGTTACTAGCATGCAAACACCAATTTCATTAAGTCCGTTACGACATTTATAGTCTAACATCATTAATCCCTAACTTAGTGATATGTTCTTATTAATGTTTTGAAAACAAGGTTCAACTTCTGCCAACCAATACATGTTAGCTTACTGGTTATAAAACATCTGTGACGTTATTACCCTAGTAACCAAAACTTACGGTTGTTAGGAGATCAAGCGTATAAGTTATCAACTCATCAATTAACATAACATACTATTATTATTGGGTCCAATATTGTTCGTTATCGCTGTCCAACAACAAGAGCAACATAAATGAAAAGTTGTAGCAACGTTACTAACCGTGGTGAAGGAGAAAGATCCAAAGCGGCTATTGTGGTGATCGCCGCGAGGACAGCGGTTGAGGGGAGGACGAACGGCACGATGGGAAGTCGACAATGGCACGGGGCTGTCGAGTGTCTCCGCGAGGCAAAGAAGCGTCGCTGCGGCCCAAAGAAGTTGCAGCGCGCGAAGGGAAGGTTGCAAAAGATCCAAGCGGCACCCGTGGCCGTTGACAGCGCCTGGGCGGCGTTGTCGCCCGCTGGGGGGTGTTGGGCGTAGGCGGAGAATGTCGGAGAGGGCTGTGCAAAGGGGGTCGCTGGGCGATGCTTGGAGGCGCTGCTGCCGGCGCTAGGGGACGGCGCCGTGCTCCTGGGCGGCAGCCACCAAGGCTTGGTCGGAGGAAGTCCGATGGGAGGGTGGCTGATGCACGGGCTGAGCGAGAGGCCGGAGAGAAGAGATAGGGCGAGGGAGAAAGGCTGACGGGGATGTTGACGCACGAGGGAGCCGCGTGCGAGGCGCTGCTGTCACCGGCGTGTGTGTTGCGTGAAAAATACGATGGGGGCGGCGGCTTGTGAAGTTGTGTGAAAACGAAATAGAGAGGGAGGCGGCTTGCATGCTGGGAGATAAAAGATTAGCCCTAGTTCTAGGGTAAAAAGGAGAGGGGGCAGGCATCACGTGGGTAGGCCAGGTAGGTTAGTAGGGTTTGTTTGTAAAACGTTTAATATTATTATTCTCAATAGAACAAAAAAGTAAGAGCTCCCAATTTGGCTGTGTGCGCGCTCTAGGGGGTTCGGCCCATGCATACAAGTGGCTAGGCTAAGTCACATGGCTGATATTGTTATTAATAAAAATTATTAGGGACTAATATCTAGATGAAACTTAGGGTTAACAATTATTAGGTTGGGCAAAAAGTGAAAGTAGGTCAAACGAAGCCTAAAAATTAAGAAATAATTACCGGAGCGACTGTGTCGACGAGAGGAACAAAACTAAGAAGACGGATCACAATTTCGACGACGAGAAACGAAACTAAAAATAAAAAGGCCTCACGACAAAAGTGAAAATCACGACGTCTCATCAAACAAGGTCAAATCGTGGGAGAACGACCCGTGAAATGACATTTCGAATTAATTCCACAATTTAATACTCTTCTAGAGGGTCACAATGGCATACCACACTATAGGGTTTGTATATAGACAAAGTCTAAAATAAATACGTGCACGATCAAGACTACGTGCACGAAAAGCGTACAAAGGATACGGGGTCCAAAAAACGACAGTAATCCCAAGTTGGGCACACGTCGGGGGTTGGCTTGCTAAGGATGCAACCAAGGTGCTACGGCCCTATCGTCGCAACGACACGACTCACATACGAAGCAACAAAAACCAATCCTATACCCGAAATTGCTATACGCACAGCTGTATAACGAATAGTGAGTACCGGCCGTTACATCCTACCCACCTAGGATAAAGACTGTCCTCGGACTTTCTAATCTATAAATATATTTAGTCACTTCAGTAGCTATCCCAATCATATCGCATTATAATTTAAACCAGGTATAGTCATTACAAGTGCTTACATATGCACTAAGCAGTAAACATTAACACTACTATCATGTATACATTCACTCACATTATACATGTATACCTATCATAGTCAGTCAAATTCACACACGTATTTCAATCATTCATATAGTCACGTACATCCTTATATAACTATTAAACACTTATTACATACCATGGTACACATACTCACAAACAAATAAGTAGTCCACACCAGCAAATACAATCGTAGTACTTCACGTATAAGTAACTACCTATACATAAAACAAACATGGGTATACCACTCCCTAATATTTCCTAGTATACATCCAACACCAAACACATCAACACATGTAATCACACCATACCATTATTAAGTCAAGTTTAATATACATTCACAATTACTAGAATTTCACCAATATATAGTCATTCAAATACACGCAGATACTTCAACATATATTCACATCACTTACAGTCCTATAACTATATTCAAGACTCGCCACACGTACCATAATTACAAATACATATAACTAAGCACTTACTTAGCCGTGCATGGTGCACACCCACACACGCTAATATAACATTCCTTCACACCACTATATACTCAGCATATCTACACACTTAGTTTAGCTAGCACATACATATTCATACAGGTAAGTCCTTAGTAAATAACTATACCACAAGTCCAACACTTATAACTACATACTGGTATAGTCACCCACAGTCATGTGCGTAACACAACCAGGCACAAACAATCCTATCACTATACATACATCATCCATCGCTATATTCATGGTACTACACGCAAACCACAGACATATGCCACAATGTACTTAAGGTATACCCACTCAAACTTGAGTGAGACCCAAAACCCATATCAGAATACTCTATATACATAACAAGATACTTATAACTACACCAACACAACACTCTAATATATATACATCTACCAACTTAACCACATACATACTATAATATCAATCACTATATTTAGTCAGGTCACACCGGTCACACCCACATTATTCAATCACTTTACATACCATAACAATATCACAAATATCAGCACACGTATAATTATAATACCCTCCCTAACACATGCACTCATCTTATAGTCACATACATGTAATATATATACACACATAGCCATCTACCTATAATTAGTATACCAACACATCTACTTATCCATACATAGTTAAGACATGCAATAGTCGTGTATACCTCGAGGTATACATGCACACACACAACATCCCGTAAAGGCAAACAATGCCAAACAAAATTTGTAACCCTATTACCGTACTTATATCACACATATACTCATGCAGCAATTTCATATCTACATACGCTTAAGCACAATATATATCTACGTATAAGCACACACTCACACGTACTAACATATAGGTCATATAATAGTCCTACCCACTTAACTATAAGTACACCTATACTATACCACTTAACATACACATGACTTACTCGTATATTATTTCAAACATTTACCACATACTCTACTAGCAGATATTCCAGTACTAAATCTAATATACATAGACGTACCTAAAGTGGTATAGCTATCCACACACTTATATATAAACATTATCATTCAAACCACTTCATATATATATCATGTAGAACACTATGTATGCATATATCACACAAGAGGCATATATTAATATACTACAGGGGAGTACACTCATACGTTAGTGATACGCCGGGGTCCGCACACACGAATCCACACACTCTACTTATACACGCACCACAACGACATCACAAAAAAAATATATAAATCAATGAGCCCACCACTAAACTAGAGTTGACATAAGCAACGGCAAGCACTAATAGGGGGACTAAGCAAGGGAGAGGAAAACCATGATCAAATAGCTTAACGAAACAAGATCGGAAAGAACGGGTTCAGATAGGGCGAGGAGAAGGAGATAGCTGGCTGGGTGAAACAAAATATTGCTCCAAATAATTAAATAGATGAAAGAAGGATACATGTAAAATATGGTATCATATATTTATACTCTTAAAATATGTAGATATGGCGAGCAACGGTAAAAATTTTAAAACACGGAAAGTGTTGAGACAAGGAAATAATGAGTAGGGTGAGGCAGTGATCGTTTGTAAATGAAAGTAGGTTTTTACCAATAATTTTGAAGTATGAGCACGATGAATATAGTTCTTATATGTAAAGATATATTGAAGTTCTATTTAGCTTTGAAAACATTCAAAAAGTATGTATGATAAGTGAAAATTTTAATAATAAACTTAGTAGTGTAGAAATGGAATGAAAGATATATTGAATTATCAAAAATGGTAATAAAGTTTTAAAACCAAAATACGATAGATATAGGTTAGAAATCGGACTTTAGATTGTAATAAAAATTTACGATCAAGACGACTTCAAAATCAAAGAAAGTATTTTAACTCAACCGAAAGTAAGGAATCTAATTATATAAGAAGGGGGGTTTAAAACAAAATTTAAATTGAGTGAAAACTTTTTAGTAAAGAAAAGAAATCGAAATTAACTTTGGAAGAATCAAGATTGGCAACGGTGAAGATTCGAAGATTAACGATAATCGTCAGGAAGCAATCACGTGTATCGAGGGCAAGGATTATGATCGCGTGATGAATACGGCTAGGATCCGATTCATGAAAAGCTACGATGGGATTTCTACGGTCGATAACCTAGAAGTGTAATGATCAGGGAAATTGATAAAATCGGGGTTCTAACTATCGGGTCGGCTGGAGATCAGAAGGAACTCAACACTATGACTCTCTTATGAACTAGACTGTAATAGAGGTCTCAGGGAAGGGTCCTAAGAGATGTCAAGATTACGTTCTACTGGGCCCGAAATTATCGGACTCAAACGAACATCTAAAAGAGAAGCTCTAGAAGTCTAATATGGTCAGGGCTGGGTGAGGGAATGCTAAGGCAACCTAGGACGAGTACAGCTTAATCTTGACGAAGGCTCTAACTATCAAATCTGGACATCTACCTAAGTCTTCCTACCATCTAAGACATGGAAACATTCAGATTAGACTTAATCATGGCTCGGATGTTATGAATAATTAATTGGACGTTATTTATCATTATTCTCGTTTCGATATTTCGCGGATGCAAAAAGGACCTGCATGGGCCACCAACAAAACCTGTCACGCCCCGCTTCCCTAATATGGAAGGCGAGACGTGAGGAGGTCTGCTTAGACGTGGAGCTGTGAAGCTGCAGTCTGATAAGTGTCTGTAAAAATTTCAAATAATAGCGGGTCCTTTGCATTACGACGAAACAACAACCATAATAATAAGGCAGATAAAAGAACATCCACCAACCACATCCAGAAATTATTCTAACATCACTGAGCAGTCACAAAAGTATAAGTTTGAACAAAAGGCTTAAAGCATGGCCGAACAAGGGTAAAGAGAGTCATCGGCTGAGACTAAGCGTAGAACTGGAATCCTCGAACTGAACGTCTGCAACCTGTCGTCCTCTGCAACTAAGTCAGGCTCAAATCCTGACATGTGACACCCAAAGAGAAAAGGGCACATGTCAGCAAAAGTCTCCCAAAGAAAGCGGAGGACTTTTGTGCAAGGAAACATAAGTGGAAAAATGTACAACTAGCAGTTCTAAAGTTTATGCAATGACATGGCAGTTATAGTATGAGTGCAACAGGTAAAGAAACAGGTACAACAAGCTCTAGCATGGCATGGCAAGAGTAGCAAACTAATAACAATCACAAGTCACGTTTTCATGTCGTGCACAGGGTTCACGCCTAACAGCTGAAGTGGCTGTACGGGCACACTTCTACGCTGAGTGGTCGCTCAACCCTACCCCTCCACGTGTATCGGGCATTGGCTTTTGACCAACACAAATGGCCCGCTTCTGGATCACGAGCCAGGAAGTGTATTTGGCATAGGGTTGTGCTTGCAACGCAGGTGCCTAGCCTGAACAAGCAAGTACAAGTATAGTAGCGTATGCTACAGATGCAACAAACAAACATGGACGTCATGACATGGCAAGTTGTAATGTAAATGCGTACAGATAAGGAATTTAAACATGGCAGTTACAAATGCATGGATGACATGGCATCATGAACAAAACAAGTAAAAGGGGGTTGGATCTAGCTTCGTTGTCAAGCTAGATCAAGTGAGGTGACTGATCTAGTTTCGTTGTCAAACTAGATCAAATAGGCGTCTAGGAAGCTATCATTTCACTGCCTAGTCTCTTTTACGCTACGGTACAAAAGTGGCCTAAAACATGGACTAAACAAGCAACGGGCATGTTTCACTTGCCTGAAAAACAACCAAGTCACGATCCTGCTCAATCAGTCCGAGTCTACCTATGTGTTCAATTCGCAGCCCAGCCTACAGTCCCAATTTTATTATCTCGATTAGTGAGTTACAAAATAATCGGAAGCTATGATTTTTAAGTTGATTAACAGGCGTGGTGTGGGGTTCATAGGGATATAGACTTACCTCAACACGACGCGAGAGCTACTCTGACGTCGGGTAGCGACGTCAGGAGTTGGATTTCGGTTTCACGATCGGTACAGAACGTCTGGTTCTCTGTCAATAAAATACGTGCACGAATGAGTTCGTAAGTACGGACTAGAATCATTAGACAACCCTAAACCATCTAACAAACCATTTTTCAATCAGATTTCTATCAAGACAGGGTTTAAATCAATATTAAAGAATGTTAAGCAACTATCATGTTGACTACATTAAGTAGCTAGAACGAAAAAGCACACAACAATATTATCGAAACAACCAAGACTAACTTAGCTAGAAGTCGCGTATACAAGATGTCTACCCTACTAATTATCAAGTTAACAACATTATAAAACGTTACTATCATGCAAACACCAATTTCATTAAGTCTGTTACGACATTTATAGTCTAACATCATTAATCCCTAACTTAGTGATATGTTATTATTAATGTTTTGAAAACAAGGTTCAACTTCTTCTGCCAACCAATACATGTTAGCTTACTGGTTATAAAACATCTGTGACGTTATTACCCTAGTAACCAAAACTAACGGTTGCTAGGAGATCAAGCGTATAAGTTATCAACTCATCAATTAACATGCCATCCTATTACTATTGGGTCCAATGTTGTTCGTTATCACTGTCCAACAACAATAGCAACAGAAATGAAAAGTTGTAGCAACGTTACTAACCGTGGTGAAGGAGAAAGATCCAACGCGGCTACTGTGGTGATCGTCGCGAGGACAGCGGTTGAGGGGAGGACGAACGGAGCGATGGGAAGTCAACAATGGCACGGGGCTACCGAGTGTCACCGCGAGGCGAAGAAACTTCACTACGGCCAAAAGTAGTTGTTGCGCGCGAAGGGAAGGCTGCAAAAGATCCAAGTAGCGCCCGTGGCCGTTGACAGCGCTTGGGCGACGTTGTCACCCACTGGGGGGTGTTAGACGTAGGCGGAGAATGTCGGAGAGGGCTGTACGTGTCACGCCCCGCTTCCCAAAACAGCGGAGGCGAAGCATGACTAGTCCCGCTTAGGCCAGAGCTGAGGAGCCCTGACCCAATAAGCGTCTGTATGGTACCAAGACGAAGGTACATGTCCCTGCATATTAATACAGAACAATAAAAGTACAAGAAAGAAAGAACATCACATTTTATTCCAACATATCAAAAAGTACCAAGTCTCAATGCCCAAAGGGCTACAATAGCAGAATGGGAAATCTAACGGTGCAAGCACCCAACCTAATCAAATAACAAAAGGTTCTACGCACCCAACTAAAGTAGATAGATAACTCTGGAAACTGCAACGGAAAGTCTCTAGCTCTGGTCCTCCTCAGGGTCATACTCAGGATCGACACTCTCTGGCTCCATGTTAGCTGGCAGGTCAGTGCCCTCAACGTACTCTGGCTCGATCCATGACGTACAACACCAAAATAAAGAACTGTACGTCAGGTAAGGTCTACAAGTAAAGGTTAGACCAACCTGCAAGTACACCAATTATTTAACAAACATTTTACTGGTTGATTAACATGCTGAGGTTGTAACAGGCGAACAAACGAAAGTACACGTAGCAGGAAAAGTAAACACGACAAGTAGTGGTCGTAGTGAGTGCTACCGACCACGGGACTAGCCTACAGGTGCCAAGACAAGACATGACACGAAAGCCAGACACGACAAGACAAGACACGAAAAGGGTTCATGCCTGTTCGGTTCGAGGGGGATCAGACCCTCTTGCCGCTTGCACGCTCAACCCTACCCCAAAACCCCAAGAATCGTGACAGGACAAGGGATCACTTGCTCTAGCTTGACAAGTACCCTATTGCTCTCTGAGCTGTGTATCAGTACATGGGATCACCTGCTCTAGCTTGACAGGTGCCCAATTACCCATCGGGCTGTGAACTAGTACAAGGGATCACTCACTCTGGCTTGGCGAGTGCCCTATTGCCCATCGGGCTGTGCAAGACGGAACGGGACATGGAAGGGACATGACACAACAAAACAGGAGGGGTTGTACTAGGGTGTCCACAACTCACACACACGCATGTCAATCCTATGATATCAAAATTGTTGTTGTTGGACTCAGATTTCGTTGTCAAATCTGAGCCATCAAGGGCGTCCCGGACGCTATCATTTCACGTCCGGTTATCATCATTCCAAGATATCAATTCTACCAAGACTAAGGCCTAGACATGGCCAAGAATGCAAGTGGTACACTTGCCTGCGGTGGCGAGCGCGTCGTCTCCCTGGAACGTCTCGTCCAAACGTCTCGTCGGCATAAAAGCGTCTGCAAAATCGTGACACGGCGACGGTGTCAGTTCACGATTCCGAATTCCTTTTAGGGTTGTGTCTAGGTTATCGGGACTAACCTAATCGTCAAAAATCACATTTTTAATGTATTTAACCTAATCGACGATCTATCCTATGTGCACATGCAAGAAATCCATTCGTCGATTTATCCACGGTTTGCACAACGTTTTAAAGAGGAGCGGAAAGTAAATTTAATTTGATTATGTTGCTGATTTTAATTAGGGTTTGATCATTTACGGTGGAGGTTTCTACGAGTTTAGGGGACCAACCTGAAAATGACGATTGCATGAAGATCCGGCGTCAGATCTGGAAAGGTGGAAGCTTTGCGTCGTCTGGAAATTCCTAGGCCGCAGGTAGCGCAGCGAGGAATGTTGATTGTTGATGATGACGTTGGCCTTCGAAGGTGATGACGAAGATCTTGGCGTCTCCCGGGGTCGTCGTCGCTAGATCTGAGATTGGATCGCAAATATGGATCTCGGGAAGGGAAACGAGAAGGCGACCGGAGCTTGGCCGCAAGTTTCAGATCTAGGGAGAAGGTGTGGGTGGCCGGCTGGAAAAATGGAAGGATTAGGAAGGAGAAGAAGAAATAGGAGGAAGAGAGAAGGAGAAAGGATGAAGAAGATGAAGAGGAAGGAAGACCTTGAAGAAGGTGGAGGGCGCACGGGAGGAGGAAAACTCTTAGGGAGAGGAAGGAGAGGGATTGGGGAAGAAGAAAAATCAAAACAATGAGAAGAAAAGAGTAACAGCCGCGCGTTTAAATAAGAAAATGAAACGGCGACTGGGTCAAAAATTAGGGTTTCGGGGTCAACTAGTCGGTCAGTGAAGGGTGGTTGACCGACTAGTTTGAGAACTAGTCGGTCGGTCGTATAATTATAATACCCTCCCTAACACATGCACTCATCTTATAGTCACGTGGAGCTGTGAAGCTGCAGTTTGATAAGCGTCTGTAAAAATTTCAAACAATAGCGGGTCCTTTGCATTGCGACGAAACAACAACCATAATAATAAGGCAGATAAAAGAACATCCACCAACCATATCGAGAAATTATTCTAACATCACTGAGCAGTCACAAAAGTATAAGTCTGAACAAAAGGCCTAAAGCAAGGCCGAACAAGGGTAAATAGAGTCACCGGCTGAGACTAAGGGTAGAACTGGAATCCTCGAACTGAACGTCTGCAACCTGTCGTCCTCTGCAACTAAGTCGGCTCAAATCCTGACATGTGACGCCCAAAGAGAATAGGACACATGTCAGCAAAAGTCTCCCAAAGAAAGCGGAGGACTTTTGTGCAAGGAAACATAAGTGCAAAAATGTACAACTAGCAGTTCTAAAGTTTATGCAATGACATGGCAGTTATAGTATGAGTGCAACATGTAAAGAAACAGGTACAACAAGCATCTAGCATGGCATGGCAAGAGTAGCAAACTAATAACAATCACAAGTCACGTTTTCATGTCGTGCACAGAGTTCACGCCTTACAGCTGAAGTGGCTGTATGGGCACACTTCTACGCTGAGTGGTCGCTCTACCCTACCCCTCGACGTGTATCAGGCATTGGATTTTGACCAACACAAATGGCCCGCTTCTGGATCACGACCCTGTAACGACCACTTTTCGTTGTACGTTGTTCGTGCACGTGCTTTTGGCCGTGCACGTGTTTGTTTTAGACTTTGTTTGTTTGTGAACACTTTCGTGTGATATGCCGTTGTGAACGTCTCTGAGAGTATTAAATAGTGGCACTAAATTGGAACAATGTTTCTCGAGTCGTTTTCCCACAATTTAATCTTATTCGATGAGACGTTGCGATACTCACTTTTGACGGGAGACGTTTCTATTTTTAGTTTCGTCGTCCGACGTCGAAATTGAGATCCATCTTCTTAGTTAGCTCACTTTCGTCGACACGATCACCCCGATATTAATTTTATAATTTTTGGAGTTTATTTGACCACTTTTATATTTTTAACAAGGTTTATAATATTTTTAATAATTAATTTTTGTATTAATTTCGGCCAAAGAAAATTTATTTGAGTTTAAAACGTTTTAAATAATTTTTGAGCCAATTTCCAGCTCATTTGGGCCCCACCTAAGCCTTGGGTGAGTTGGAGTTGGTGAGATTTGAATTTTAAATTAGTTTAAACTTCTAATCTCTTTAGGATTAGCCCTAGACCTAGTCAAACCATCTACACTATATAAACAACCTCTAGGAAGACCTATTTTCGCAAGAAAATAACCCTAGCCGCTTCCAAAACCCAAAAACCCACTTGTGACGATTCGTCGCAACGTTGCAGCCGTCGCCTGTGCACGACCGAAGAATTCCGCCCCGTTCCCTCGGTCTGACCGAGGCCACTGCCCGCACCAAGCTCCGCTCCGCACCCGCTGCAGCCGCCCGCTCGCATCTCCGTGTCTGACCGAGAGGATGTCTCGGTTTGACCGAGAGATTTCTCCCCGCTCCGCACCGCACAGCCCCGCTTCGCATAGCCCGCACCGACCCCGCTCCGCCATGTGTCCGACCGAAGCGCTCCCCCGCTCACGCCCGCATCGCCGCTTCGTTGCAATATTGCAACGTTGCAACACCCGCACAGCGCTGCGACCGACTCGCCCCAAGCGCCCGACCGGAGGCCCGCTCCGCACCGACCGAGAGCCGCTCCGCAGCGTTGCACAGCGCCGTGCGCTGTGTCTGACCGAGAGATTCTCTCGGTCAGGCTAGTGTCCGACCGAGCGACGTTCGTCGCAACGTCGCAACTCTCGCACCGCTTGCCACCGTGGGCCCCCCAAGTTCTCCAGAGGTATTGTGGGTCCCCCATAGGACCCTAGGACTACTGTGGGCCCCACCTAGATGCTTTCTCTCCGACGATTTGCCGCGTACGACGTTGCGACACGTCGTAGCCCGTCGTCGCACGTGCTAGCTTTGGAATCTGGAACCGTTGCTCTGGTTGATGCTCTGAACTTTCCAGCGAGGAAACTAATTTGGAATCAGGACTTGGAGCGCGTTCTCTTATTCCAACCCCTGGCGTCGCTACCCGATGCCAGTGTAGCTTTCGCGTCGTGTTGAGGTAACGCTTTGCACCCCAAGGACCCCCAACGCAATTGCATGCTAATCAAGACTAAAATCAGTATTTTTAAAATGTTTTAAATGTTTTAAATTCACTAATCAAGATTAATAATATGGACTTTAGGCCGGTGGACTTGTGCACGTATGATAATTGTGATTTTGGACTCTCTTGGACGGTGTTTCTCAGACGTCGTACTTGCAGGTAAGTGAAACTTGCCAACTCTTGTGTAGGGCCATGTTTTTAGGCCACTTCCTTGTTTTAGCGTAAAAGAGACTAGTCAGTGAAATGATAGCTGGCTAGACGCCTACTTGATCTAGTTTGACAACGAAACTAGATCCGTCACCTAAATTGATCTAGCCTGACAACGAACCTAGATCCAACCCTTAAACTTGTTCATGCATTTGTATCTATCACGTTTAAATTCCTTAACTGTACGCACTTCTAACTGCCATGCATTGCATTCTACATGTCATCCAAGTTGATTGTTGCATTCGTAGCACACGCTACAATACTTGTACTTGTACTCGTTGAATACTACTTCCTGGGAACGGGCCTCATGTGTTGGTCAAAAGCCAATGCCCAGTTTCCTTGTCGGGCTAGGTGCACCCCTATGCCATACTTGTTAAAAACACTTCCTGGCTCGTGATCCAGAAGTGAGCATTACCGTTCGGGGGTAAGGCCCTGGCTCGATACACGTGGAGGTTTAGGGATAAACGGTCACCTGAGCTTAGGAGTGGCCCGATCAGCCACTCTAGCCAGAAGGCGGAATCTCTGTGCACGAGGTGCTTACTTTACTTGTCTTGTACTAGTGAGTGTTACTTGTATAACTTGTCATACATGCCATGTTTAAATGCCATGCTCGTACTTTACTTTACTTTACATTACTTGTTGCACTCATACTTTAAACTGCCATGTCATTGCATTCATGCTAGAACTGCTAGGTTGCTTTACCTACTTTCAGTTTCCTTGCACAAGTCTCTTGTAGACTTGCTGACATGTGCCCCTTGCTCTTTTGGGTGTCACATGTTAGACCCTGAGCCAGAGACCGTTGCTGAGTACGTGGTGTTTTGCTGACGCTGAATCTGAGTCCATGTCTGCCCAGGAGGGGTTTCGTGGACATCGGTGACCTTTCTTGGTGACTTTGCTGAGCTTTCTTTTGTTTTAGGTTTTGTTGTTAGTTGTCGGTGCGTGGCACCTTTTCTCTGTACGTTGTACTTTTGTTGGCCATGTGTGAGCCTTAGACTCTTTTTCTTTTAGCCTGGTGGCTTTTTCTGAGCTGTTGAAACTTATTTTATGGATATTCTGAGATATCTCTTTTGTCTCATTTCATTATTGTTATCTTGTTTCGTTCGCGTTGCAAGGACCTGCAGTTTTAAATTTGATTGACGCTTATCGGACTTGCAGCTTTGCTGCTTCAAGTCTGAGCGGACCTTCTCACGCTTCGCCTCCATATTTTTGGGAAGCGGGGCGTGACAGGTTTTGTTGGTGGCCCATGCAGGTCCAGTCTTACAATTGCAAATTTACGAAACAACGATAATAACGGAATGTCCATTAAATAAATTGCAACATCCGAATAATAAGCCCTGAGTCTAGTCGTTTTCTTATGACAATAGGTGGTAAGAAGACTTAGCTAGACGTCTGTGTTTGCTAGTTAGAGGCCTCTGATTGTTTGTTAGACCCCCTGTCAGCAATTGATTTAATCATCGTAGGAGTTACCTCAGTGGTCCTTGTCTACCTCTGACCATATTAGACTTCTAGAATTTCCTTCGGTCGTTCTCTTGGGTCTATCGGTTTCGGGCCAAGCTGAGCGCATTTCATTACCATCTAGTTCCTTAGAAGTCTTGACGCTTAGTTCTTAGTCTTTAGTTGGTCGACCGTAGGGGTTTCCCCGTAGATTCTCCTGATTCATATCCTAGGCGTATGTATGTTCTGATCACCTGACCAATTTCCTTGCCTCGATTCACGAGATCTCCTCATGACGATCGTCATCAATTTTTGAATCTCTCCGTCACAAACCTTGAATCTTCTGAAAGTATTCTTTGATTTCCTCCTTCCCTAAGTTAAATTTGCTCAATCTTTTTAAATATATATATCTTATATTTCATACTCCTTCGTTGATTTAAAATTTTAAAACTTTTGCCGAAATTTTGAATACTAGCTTATGGTCTTTTCCCAGCCTACACTTTTGTACCTATGGAAATACACATTCCCTTTCGTATATTAATTTTATTTTGAACCGTACTTTTATTTTGTCCACTTCGACTTATAATTTCCTTTCTTATTATGCCTTTCAAACGACACATCGCGCTTCCTTTTAATATACTTTTCAAGTCACCCGGAATTTTAGTTTTCAGCCAGTCGATGTTATGCTCATCGTTTTCCCTGTTTCAGATTTTTGTAAAATTAGTATTTCATAACTACTTCCTGATTTAGACCCTCCCTGATTTGATTTTAAAGCTTTGCTATCAATTTTGATAATTCTACTACCAAGTTATTATTATTATCTTTCCGCTCACCCTACGTGCTTTTAGAAAAATTGCTAGACTAAAAGGAATTTCAATTATTTTTATCCGTACCAGGTTCGTTGTGCTCGTATACTAAGGGTTTTGTGTAAACCAGTTTTAATTTTTTTGCACATCCTGGTTCCTCTAAAAGTAGTTCCAACATTGGTCATTTTAAATTTCCCTTCCCTGGCTTAAGGACTTGAAAGCGTTTAAAACGAGCTTCAATTCTTCTGTTACTTTAATTTCATTCTTTAAATTTCCAAAATTTTTGCCAAATTATATTAAATTACTGCCGTATAATATTTTCTAAAAAAAATTACGTCTTTAATGTCCGTGCGAAGGATTTACTTCCTTTCCTAATGATTTGCGATAAGCCAATAAACCATTTTCTCTTATTATGAATATTCGACTCAAACTTATTTTGAACAACTCGTCTTATCGATCTCAAAATATTTCTTTTCAAGACTGGGATTTCAACTTTTGAAGCACAACAGTTTTCACTATCACGTGTTTTAGCTTTTTGACAATTGCACTATTTCCTTTTCTATATCCTATAAGGATCACTACATCTCCATTTCCCTCTACCTAAACATTCACAATTGAGTCACAGTTTCGTCTAACCAAGCTGTCCCCTTGTATTCGTCCTATCTGAACTCGTGCTTATCGATCCTTCCCTCGTCATGCCTTCGACCTCGACCTCCCTTTGTTGCTTAGACTTTAGTGCCCGTCAAGGTCTGTGTCAACTCTTAGTTGTTAGTAGACCCTTAGACCTTTGTGAGGTGTCGTAGTGCACGTACCTAAGTTGTGTACGTGGGCTTGAATAAGTATACCCCCATAGTATATTGATGCTTGCCTATTGTGTGATATATATATACATACTCGGAGTTATTCGTGATATTATGAAGTTGTTTATGTGTTAGTATTTATAGATTTGGGTGTGGTTAGCTATACCATACTAGGGATGCTTGTGTATATAAGAATTAGTGTGGGGATATCTGATGGAGTGTATGTAATTAGAGATACTTATAATGGTTGAAATAAAATGATTGGTAAAGCTATGTATATGCTAGGTGTGATAATAATAGGTGAACGTATAAATAAGAAAGTAGGCCTATTGAGTGACCCATATATTAGTACGTATGAGTATGTGCTCGTAGGTAGATATGTATTGTGCTTAGACGTAAGTAGTTATGTTTTGTTGCCTGAGTATATAGGTGATATGCATATGATAGTAGAATTATAATTTTGATTGGAATTGCTTGCTTTTATGGGATGTTGTATGCGTGTATACCGTGAGGTATACACGACTATTGTACATCTTAACTATGTATGTATAGGTGTTGGTATACTAACTATAGGTAGTAGGCTATGGTGTGAATATATATGTTACATGTGTGCGACTATACGATGAATGCGTATGTATTAAGGAGTGTATTACAATTATACGTGTGCTGATGTCTGTATTATTATTATGGTATATAGAGTTATTGAACTATGTGAGTATTACCTGACTAAATATTAGGTGTGATTGACTTATGGTATGTATATGGTTGTATTGGTAGACATATATATATATATATTGGAGTGGTATCGGTATAGATATAAATGCCGTATTACGTATATAGAATATTGTGATATGTGTATTGAGTCTCACTCTAGCTCGAGTGGGTATACCCTAAGTATATTGATATGAATGTCTGAAGTTTGAATATAGAGATGTTTGATGTATGTATAGTGATAGGAGTGTTTGTGCCTGGTTGTGTTACACACATGATTGTGGGTCGCTATACCAGTATATAGTTATAGGTGTTGGTCTTGTGGTATAGTTATTTACTAAGGACTTGCCTGTGTGAACGTATGTGTGCTAGCTAAACTAGGTGTGTAGATGTACTAGTAATATAATGGTATGATTGGTATGCGTAAATGAAATGTTAGCGTGTATGGGTGTGTACCATGCACGGGTAAGTATGTGCTTAGTTATAGTTATTGGTGACTATGGTATATGTGGCGTGTCGTAAATACAGTTATAGGACCGTATGTGATGTATGGTGAACTATTTGCATGCATTTGAATGACTATATATTGTGAAACTATAGTAGTGGTGAATATATATATAGTGAAACTGGATTTAATTATGGTATGGTGTGACTACATGAGTTGATGCGTTGGATGTATACTAGGAAATATTAGAGGGTAGTATACCCTTGATGTTTGTGCATAGGTAGCTATCTATACGTAGAGCAATGATTGTATTTGCTAAGTGTAAGACTATCCTTATGTGAGTATCTGAACTATTGTTTTGTACTAGGTAAGTAGTAGTTATATAAGGGATGTATGTTTATATATATGATTGAAATACATGTATGAATTTGACTGGCTATAATAGGTATAAGTGTAAACCGTACGTTAATATATACATACTTGTTGGTAGTATCAATGTTTGACTACATAGTGCATATATAAGCACTTGTAATGACTATACCTGGTTTGAATTATAAATTGACTTGATTGGGGTAGTTACTAGAGTGACTAGCTATATTAGAAAGTCCGAGGACAGACTTTATTCTAAGGTGGGGAGGATGTAACGACCACTTTTCGTTGTACGTTGTTCGTGCACGTGCTTTTAGCCGTGCACGTGTTTGTTTTAGACTTTGTTTGTTTGTGAACACTTTCGTGTGATATGCCATTGTGAACGTCTCTGAGAGTATTAAATAGTGGCACTAAATTGGAACGACGTTTCTCGAGTCGTTTTCCCACAATTTAATCTTATTCGATGAGACGTTACGATTCTCACTTTTGACGGGAGACGTTTCTATTTTTAGTTTCGTCTTCCGACGTCGAAATTGAGATCCATCTTCTTAGTTAGCTCACTTTCGTCGACACGATCACCCCGATATTAATTTTATAATTTTTGGAGTTTATTTGACCACTTTTATATTTTTAACAAGGTTTATAATATTTTTAATAAATAATTTTTGTATTAATTTCGGCCAAAGAAAATTTATTTGAGTTTAAAACGTTTTAAATAATTTTTGAGCCAATTTCCAGCTCATTTGGGCCCCACCTAAGCCTTGGGTGAGTTGGAGTTGGTGAGATTTGAAATTTAAATTATTTTAAACTTCTAATCTCATTAGGATTAGCAATAGACCTAGTCAACCCATCTACACTATATAAACAACCTCTAGGAAGACCTATTTTCGCAAGAAAATAACCCTAGCCGCTTCCAAAACCCAAAAACCCACTTGCGACGATTCGTCGCAACGTTGCAGCCGTCGCCTGTGCACGACCGAAGAATTCCGCCCCGTTCCCTCGGTCTGACCGAGGCCACCGCCCGCACCATGCTCCGCTCCGCACCAGCTGCAACCGCCCGCTCGCATCTCCGTGTCCGACCGAGAGGATGTCTCGGTCTGACCGAGAGATTTCGCCCCGCTTCGCACCGCACAGCCCCGCTTTGCAAAGCCCGCTCCGCCCCGTGTCCGACCGAAGCGCTCCCCCGCTCACGCCCGCATCACCGCTTCGTTGCAACATTGCAACGTTGCAACGCCCGCACAGCGCTACGACCGACTCGCCCCAAGCGCCCGATCGGAGGCCCGCTCCGCACCGACCGAGAGCCGCTCCGCAGCGCTGCACAGCACCGTGCGCTGTGTCTGACCGAGAGATTCTCTCGGTCAGGCTAGTGTCCGACCGAGCGACGTTCGTCGCAACGTCGCAACTCTCGCACCGCTTGCCACCATGGGCCCCCCAAGTTCTCCAGAGGTATTGTGGGTCCCCCATAGGACCCTAGGACTACTGTGGGCCCCACCTAGATGCTTTCTCTCCGACGATTTGCCGCGTACGATGTTGCGACACGTCGTAGCCCGTCGTCGCATGTGCTAGCTTTGGAATCTGGAACCGTTGCTCCGGTTGATGCTTGAACTTTCCAGCGAGGAAACTAATTTTGAATCAGGACTTGGAGCACGTTCTCTTATTCCAACCCCTGGCGTCGCTACCCGACGCCAGTGTAGCTTTCGCGCCGTGTTGAGGTAACGCTTTGCACCCCTAGGACCCCCAACCCAATTGCATGCAAATCAAGACTAAAATCAGTATTTTTAAAATGTTTTAAATGTTTTAAATTCACTAATCAAGATTAATAATATGGACTTTAGGCCGGTGCACTTGTGCACATAGGATAATTGTGATTTTGGACTCTCTTGGACGGTGTTTCTCAGATGTCGTACTTGCAGGCAAGTGAAACTTGCCAACTCTTGTGTAGGGCCATGTTTTTAGGCCACTTCCTTGTTTTAGCGTAAAAGAGACTAGTCAGTGAAATGATAGCTGGCTAGACGCCTACTTGATCTAGTTTGACAACGAAACTAGATCCGTCACCTAAATTGATCTAGCTTGACAACGAAGCTAAATCCAACCCTTAAACTTGTTCATGCATTTGTATCTGTCACGTTTAAATTCCTTAACTGTACGCACTTCTAACTGCCATGCATTGCATTCTACATGTCATCCAAGTTGATTGTTGCATTCGTAGCACACGCTACAATACTTGTACTTGTACTCGTTGAATACTACTTCCTGGGAACGGGCCTCATGTGTTGGTCAAAAGCCAATGCCCAGTTTCCTTGTCGGGCTAGGTGCACCCCTATGCCATACTTGTTAAAAACACTTCCTGGCTCGTGATCCAGAAGCGAGCATTACCGTTCGGGGGTAAGGCCCTGGCTCGATACACGTGGAGGGGTAGGGATAAACGGTCACCTGAGCTTAGGAGTGGCCCGATCAGCCACTCTAGCCAGAAGGCGGAATCTCTGTGCACGATGTGCTTACTTTACTTGTCTTGTACTAGTGAGTGTTACTTGTATAACTTGTCATCCATGCCATGTTTAAATGCCATGCTCGTACTTTACTTTACTTTACATTACTTGTTGCACTCATACTTTAAACTGCCATGTCATTGCATTCATGCTAGAACTGCTAGGTTGCTTTACCTACTTTCAGTTTCCTTGCACAAGTCTCTTGTAGACTTGCTGACATGTGCCCCTTGCTCTTTTGGGTGTCACATGTTAGACCCTGAGCCAGAGACCGTTGCTGAGTACGTGGTGTTTTGCTGACGCTGAATCTGAGTCCATGTCTGCCCAGGAGGGGTTTCGTGGACATCGGTGACCTTTCTTGGTGACTTTGCTGAGCTTTATTTTGTTTTAGGTTTTGTTGTTAGTTGTCGGTGCGTGGCACCTTTTCTCTGTACGTTGTACTTTTGTTGGCCATGTGTGGGCCTTAGACTCTTTTTCTTTTAGCCTGGTGGCTTTTTCTGAGCTGTTGAAACTTATTTTATGGATATTCTGAGATATCTCTTTTGTCTCATTTCATTATTGTTATCTTGTTTCGTTCGCGTTGCAAGGACCTGCAGTTTTAAATTTGATTGACGCTTATCGGACTTGCAGCTTTGCAGCTTCAAGTCTGAGCGGACCTTCTCACGCTTCGCCTCCATATTTTTGGAAAGCGGGGCGTGACAGACCCAGGAAGTGTATTTGGCATAGGGTTGTGCCTGCAACGCAGGTGCCTAGCCTGAACAAGCAAGTATAAGTATAGTAGCATGTGCTACGGATGCAATAAACAGACATGGATGGCATGACATGGCAAGTTGTTATTTAAATGCGTACAGATAAGGAATTTAAACATGGCATTTACAAATGCATGGACGACATGGAAGCATGAACAAAACAAGTAAAAGGGGGTTGGATCTAGCTTCGTTGTCAAGCTAGATCAAGTAAGGTGACGGATCTAGTTTCGTTGTCAAACTAGATCAAATAGGCGTCTAGGCAGCTATCATTTCACTGCCTAGTCTCTTTTACGCTACGGTACAAAAGTGTCCTAAAACATGGCCTAAACAAGCAATGGGCAAGTTTCACTTGCCTGAAAAACAACCAAGTCACGATCCTGCTCAATCTGTCGGAGTCTACCTATGTGTTCAATTCGCAGCCCAGACTACAGTCCCAATTTTATTATCTCGATTAGTGAGTTACAAAATAATCAGAAGCTATGATTTTTAAGTTGATTAACAGGCGTGGTGTAGGGTTCATACGGATAGATACTTACCTCAACACGATGCGAGAGCTACTTTGACGTCGGGTTGCGACGTCAGGGGTTGGATTCCGGTTTCGTGATCGGTACAGAACGTCTGGTTCTCTGTCAATAAAATACGTGCACGAATGAGTTCGTAAGTACGGACTAGAATCATTAGACAACCCTAAAACATCTAACGAACCAATTTTTAATCAGATTTCTATCCTAAGACAGGGTTTAAATCAATATTAAAGAATGTTAAGCAACTATCATGTTAACTACATTAAGTAGCTAGAACGAAAAAGCACACAACAATATTATCGAAGCAACAAAGACTAACTTAGCTAGAAGTCGCGTATACAAGATGTCTACCCTACTAATTATCAAGTTAACAACATTATAAAACGTTACTAGCATGCAAACACCAATTTCATTAAGTCCGTTACGACATTTATAGTCTAACATCATTAATCCCTAACTTAGTGATATGTTCTTATTAATGTTTTGAAAACAAGGTTCAACTTCTGCCAACCAATACATGTTAGCTTACTGGTTATAAAACATCTGTGACGTTATTACCCTAGTAATCAAAACTAACGGTTACTAGGAGATCAAGCGTATAAGTTATCAACTCATCAATTAACATAACATACTATTATTATTGGGTCCAATGTTGTTCGTTATCGCTGTCCAACAACAAGAGCAACAAAAATGAAAAGTTGTAGCAACGTTACTAACCGTGGTGAAGGAGAAAGATCCAAAGCGGCTACTGTGGTGATCGCCGCGAGGACAGCGGTTGAGGGGAGGACGAACGGCGCGATGGGAAGTCGACAATGGCATGGGGCTGCCGAGTGTCGCCGCGAGGCGAAGAAGCGTCGCTGCGGCCAAAAGAAGTTGCAGCGCGCGAAGGGAAGGCTGCAAAAGATCCAAGCGGCGCCCGTGGCCGTTGACAGCACCTGGGCGGTGTTGTCGCCCGCTGGGGCGTGTTGGGCATAGGCGGAGAATGTCAGAGAGGGCTGTGCGCAAAGGGGGTTACTGGGCGATGCTTGGAGGCGCTGCTGCCGTCGCTAGGGGACGGCACCGTGCTCCTGGGCGGCAGCCACCGAGGCTTGGTCGGAGGAAGTCCGATGGGAGGGTGGCTGATGCACGGGCTGAGCGGGAGGCCGGAGAGAAGAGATAGGGCGAGGGAGAAAGGCTGACGGGGATGTTGACGCACGAGGGAGCTGCGTGCGAGGCGCTGTTGTCGCCGGCGTGTGTGTTGCGTGAAAAATACGATGGGGGCGACGGCTTGTGAAGTTGTGTGAAAACGAAATAGAGAGGGCGGCGGCTTGCATGCTGGGAGATTAAAGATTAGCCCTAGTTCTAGGGTAAAAAGGAGAGGGGGCAGGCATCACGTGGGTAGGCCAGGTAGGTTAGTAGGGTTTGTTTGTAAAACGTTTAATATTATTATTCTCAATAGAACAAAAAAGTAAGAGCTCCCAATTTGGCTGTGTGCACGCTCTAGGGGGTTCAGCCCATGCATACAAGTGGCTAGGCTAAGTCACATGGCTGATATTGTTATTAATAAAAATTATTAGGGACTAATATCTAGATGAAACTTAGGGTTAACAATTATTAGGTTGGGCAAAAAGTGAAAGTAGGTCAAATGAAGCCCAAAAATTAAGAAATAATTACCGGAGCGACTGTGTCGACGAGAGGAACAAAACTAAGAAGACGGATCACAATTTCGACGACGAGAAACGAAACTAAAAATAAAAAGGCCTCACGACAAAAGTGAAAATCACGACGTCTCATCAAACAAGGTCAAATCGTGGGAGAACGACCCGTGAAATGACATTCCGAATTAATTCCACAATTTAATACTCTTCTAGATGGTCACAATGGCATACCACACTATAGGGTTTGGATACAGACAAAGTCTAAAATAAATACGTGCACGATCAAGACTACGTGCACGAAAAGCGTACAAAGGATACGGGGTCCAAAAAACGACAGTAATCCCAAGTTGGGCACACGTCGGGGGTTGGCTTGCTAAGGATGCAACCAAGGTGCTACGGCCCTATCGTCGCAACGACACGACTCACATACGAAGCAACAAAAACCAATCCTATACCCGAAATTGCTATACGCACAGCCGTATAACGAATAGTGAGTACCGGCCGTTACATCCTACCCACCTTAGGAAAAAGACTGTCCTCGGACTTTCTAATCTATAAATATATCTAGTCACTTCAGTAGCTATCCCAATCATATCGCATTATAATTTAAACCAGGTATAGTCATTACAAGTGCTTACATATGCACTAAGCAGTAAACATTAACACTACTATCATGTATACATTCACGCACATTATACATGTATACCTATCATAGTCAGTCAAATTCACACACGTATTTCAATCATTCATATAGTCACGTACATCCTTATATAACTATTAAACACTTATTACATACCATGGTACACATACTCACAAACAAATAAGTAGTCCACACCAGCAAATACAATCGTAGTACTTCACGTATAAGTAACTACCTATACATAAAACAAACATGGGTATACCACTCCCTAATATTTCCTAGTATACATCCAACACCAAACACATCAACACATGTAATCACACCATACCATTATTAAGTCAAGTTTAATATACATTCACCATTACTAGAATTTCACCAATATATAGTCATTCAAATACACGCAGATACTTCAACATATATTCACATAACTTACATTCCTATAACTATATTCAAGACTCACCACACGTACCATAATTACAAATACCTATAACTAAGCACTTACTTAGCCGTGCATGGTGCACACCCACACACGCTAATATAACATTCCTTCACACCACTATATACTCAGCATATCTACACACTTAGTTTAGCTAGCACATACATATTCATACAGGTAAGTCCTTAGTAAATAACTATACCACAAGTCCAACACTTATAACTACATACTGGTATAGTCACCCACAGTCATGTGCGTAACACAACCAGGCACAAACAATCCTATCACTATACATACATCATCCATCGCTATATTCATGGTACTACACGCAAACCACAGACATATGCCACAATGTACTTAGGGTATACCCACTCAAACTTGAGTGATACCCAAAACCCATATCAGAATACTCTATATACATAACAAGATACTTATACCTACACCAACACAACACTCTAATATATATACATTTACCAACTTAACCATATACATACTATAATATCAATCACTATATTTAGTCAGGTCACACCGGTCACACCCACATTATTCAATCACTTTACATACCATAATAATATCACTAATATCAGCACACGTATAATTATAATACCCTCCCTAACACATGCACTCATCTTATAGTCACATACATGTAATATATATACACGCATAGCCATCTACCTATAATTAGAATACCAACACATCTACTTATCCATACATAGTTAAGACATGCAATAGTCGTGTATACCTCGAGGTATACACGCACACACACAACATCCCGTAAAGGCAAACAATGCCAAACAAAATTTGTAACCCTATTACCATACTTATATCACACATATACTCATGCAGCAATTTCATATCTACATACGCTTAAGCACAATATATATCTACGTATAAGCACACACTCACACGTACTAACATATAGGTCATATAATAGTCCTACCTACTTAACTATAAGTACACCTATACTATACCACTTAACATACACATGACTTACTCGTATATTATTTCAATCATTTACCACATACTTTACTAGCAGATATTCCAGTACTAAATCTAATATACATAGACGTACCTAAAGTGGTATAGCTATCCACACACTTAAATATAAACATTATCATTCAAACCACTTCATATATATATCATGTAGAACACTAAGTATGCATATATCACACAAGAGGCATATATTAATATACTACATGTGAGTACACTCATACGTTAGTGATACGCCGGGGGTCCGCACACACGAATCCACACACTCTACTTGTACACGCACCACAACGACATCACAAAAAAATATATAAATCAATGATCCCACCACTAAACTAGAGTTGACATAAGCAACGGCAAGCACTAATAGGGGGACTAAGCAAGGGAGAGGAAAACCATGATCAAATAGCTTAACGAAACAAGATCGGAAAGAACGGGTTCAGATAGGGCGAGGAGAAGGAGATAGCTGGCTGGGTGAAACAAAATATTGCTCCAAATAATTAAATAGATGAAAGAAGGATACATGTAAAATATGGTATCATATATTTATACTCTTAAAATATGTAGAAATGGCGAGCAACGGTAAAAAATTTAAAACACGGAAAGTGTTGAGACAAGGAAATAATGAGTAGGGTGAGGCAGTGATCGTTTGTAAATGAAAGTAGGTTTTTACCTATAATTTTGAAGTATGAGCACGATGAATATAGTTCTTATATGTAAAGATACATTGAAGTTCTATTTAGCTTTGAAAACATTCAAAAAGTATGTACGATAAGTGAAAATTTTAATAATAAACTTAGTAGTGTAGAAATGGAATGAAAGATATATTGAATTATCAAAAATGGTAATAAAGTTTTAAAACCAAAATACGATAGATATAGGTTAGAAATCGGTCTTTAGATTGTTATAAAAATTTACGATCAAGACGACTTCAAAATCTAAGAAAGTATTTTAACTCAACCGAAAGTAAGGAATCTAATTATATAAGAAGGGGGTTTTAAAACAAAATTTAAATTGAGTGAAAACTTTTTAGTAAAGAAAAGAAATCGAAATTAACTTTGGAAGAATCAAGATTGGCAACGGAGAAGATTCGAAGATTAACGATAATCGTCAGGAAGCAACCACGTGTATCGAGGGCAAGGATTATGATCGCGTGATGAATACGCCTAGGATCCGATTCATGAAAAGCTACAATGGGATTTCTACGGTCGATAACCTAGAATTGTAATGATCAGGGAAATTGATAAAATCGGGGTTCTAACTATCGGGTCGGCTGGAGATCAGAAGGAACTCAACACTATGACTCTCTTATGAACTAGACTGTAATAGAGGTCTCAGGGAAGGGTCCTAAGAGATGTCAAGATTACGTTCTACTGGGCCCGAAATTATCGGACTCAAACGAACATCTAAAAGAGAAGCTCTAGAAGTCTAATATGGTCAGGGCTGGGTGAGGGAATGCTAAGGCAACCTAGGACGAGTACAGCTTAATCTTGACGAAGGCTCTAACTATCAAATCTGGACATCTACCTAAGTCTTTCTACCATCTAAGACATGGAAACATTCAGATTAGACTTAATCATGGCTCGGATGTTATGAATAATTAATTGGACGTTATTTATCATTATTCTCGTTTCGATATTTCGCGGATGCAAAGAGGACCTGCATGGGCCACCAACAAAACCTGGCACGCCCCGCTTCCCTAATATGGAAGGCGAGACGTGAGGAGGTCCGCTTAGACGTGGAGCTGTGAAGCTGCAGTCTGATAAGCGTCTGTAAAAATTTCAAATAATAGCGGGTCCTTTGCATTGCGACGAAACAACAACCATAATAATAAGGCAGATAAAAGAACATCCACCAACCACATCCAGAAATTATTCTAACATCACTGAGCAGTCATAAAAGTATAAGTTTGAACAAAAGGCTTAAAGCATGGCCGAACAAGGGTAAAGAGAGTCACCGGCTGAGACTAAGCGTAGAACTGGAATCCTCGAACTGAACGTCTGCAACATGTCGTCCTCTGTAACTAAGTCAGGCTCAAATCCTGACATGTGACACCCAAAGAGAAAAAGGCACATGTCAGCAAAAGTCTCCCAAAGAAAGCGGAGGACTTTTGTGCAAGGAAACATAAGTGCAAAAATGTACAACTAGCAGTTCTAAAGTTTATGCAATGACATGGCAGTTATAGTATGAGTGCAACAGGTAAAGAAACAGGTACAACAAGCTCTAGCATGGCATGGCAAGAGTAGCAAAATAATAAAAATCACAAGTCACGTTTTCATGTCGTGCACAGAGTTCATGCCTAACAGCTGAAGTGGCTGTACGGGCACACTTCTACGCTGAGTGGTCGCTCAACCCTACCCCTCCACGTGTATCGGGCATTGGCTTTTGACCAACACAAATGGCCCGCTTCTGGATCACAAGCCAGGAAGTGTATTTGGCATAGGGTTGTGCCTGCAACGCAGGTGCCTAGCCTGAACAAGCAAGTACAAGTATAGTAGCGTTTGCTACGGATGCAACAAACAAACATGGACGTCATGACATGGCAAGTTGTAATTTAAATGCGTACATATAAGGAATTTAAACATGGCAGTTACAAATGCATGGATGACATGGCATCATGAACAAAACAAGTAAAAGGGGGTTGGATCTAGCTTCGTTGTCAAGCTAGATCAAGTGAGGTGACGGATCTAGTTTCGTTGTCAAACTAGATCAAATAGGCGTCTAGGCAGCTATCATTTCACTGCCTAGTCTCTTTTACGCTACGGTACAAAAGTGGCCTAAAACATGGCCTAAACAAGCAACGGGCAAGTTTCACTTGCCTGAAAAACAACCAAGTCACGATCCTGCTCAATCAGTCCGCGTCTACCTATGTGTTCAATTCGCAGCCCAGCCTACAGTCCCAATTTTATTATCTCGATTAGTGAGTTACAAAATAATCGGAAGCTATGATTTTTAAGTTGATTAACAGGCATGGTGTGGGGTTCATAGGGATAGAGACTTACCTCAACATGACGCAAGAGCTACTCTGACGTCGGGTAGCGACGTCAGGAGTTGGATTTCGGTTTCACGATCGGTACAGAACGTCTGGTTCTCTGTCAAAAAAATACGTGCACGAATGAGTTCGTAAGTACAGACTAGAATCATTAGACAACCCTAAACCATCTAACGAACCATTTTTTAATCAGATTTCTATCAAGACAGGGTTTAAATCAATATTAAAGAATGTTAAGCAACTATCATGTTAACTACATTAAGTAGCTAGAACGAAAAAGCACACAACAATATTATCGAAACAACCAAGACTAACTTAGCTAGAAGTCGCGTATACAAGATGTCTACCCTACTAATTATCAAATTAACAACATTATAAAACGTTACTAGCATGCAAACACCAATTTCATTAATTCTGTTACGACATTTATAGTCTAACATCCTTAATCCTTAACTTAGTGATATGTTATTATTAATGTTTTGAAAACAAGGTTCAACTTCTGCCAACCAATACATGTTACGCTACTGGTTATAAAACATCTGTGACGTTATTACCCTAGTAACCAAAACTAACGGTTGCTAGGAGATCAAGCGTATAAGTTATCAACTCATCAATTAACATGCCATCCTATTACTATTGGGTCCAATGTTGTTCGTTATCACTGTCCAACAACAATAGCAACAGAAATGAAAAGTTGTAGCAACGTTACTAACCGTGGTGAAGGAGAAAGATCCAATGCGGCTACTGTGGTGATCGTCGCGAGGACAGCGGTTGAGGGGAGGACGAACGGAGCGATGGGAAGTCGACAATGGCATGGGGCTACCGAGTGTCACCGCGAGGTGAAGAAACTTCACTGCGGCCAAAAGTAGTTGTTGCGCGCGAAGGGAAGGCTGCAAAAGATCCAAGTAGCGCCCGTGGCCGTTGACAGCGCCTGGGCGACGTTGTCGCCCGCTGGGGGGTGTTGGACGTAGGCGGAGAATGTCAGAGAGGGCTGTGCGTGTCACGCCCCGCTTCCCAAAACAGTGGAGGCGAAGCATGACTAGGCCCGCTTAGGCCAGAGCTGAGGAGCCCTGACCCAATAAGCGTCTGTGTGGTACCAAGACGAAGGTACATGTCCCTGCATATTAGTACAGAACAATAAAAGTACAAGAAAGAAAGAACATCACATTTTATTCCAACATATCAAAAAGTACCAAGTCTCAATGCCCAAAGGGCTACAACAGCAGAATGGGAAATCTAACGGTGCAAGCACCCAACCTAATCAAATAACAAAAGGTGCTACGCACCCAACTAAAGTAGATAGATAACTCTGGAAACTGCAACGGAAAGTCTCTAGCTCTGGTCCTCCTCAGGGTCATACTCAGGATCGACACTGTCTGGCTCCATGTCTGTTGGCAGGTCAGTCTCCTCAACGTACTCTGGCTCGATCCATGACGTACAGCACCAAAAGAAAGAACTGTACGTCAGGTAAGGTCTACAAGTAAAGGTTAGACCAACCTGCAAGTACACCAATTATTTAACAAACATTTTACTGGTTGATTAACATGCTGAGGTTATAACAGGCGAACAAACGAAAGTACACGTAGCAGGAAAAGTAAACACGACAAGTAGTGGTCGTAGTGAGTGCTACCGACCACGGGACTAGCCTACAGGTGCCAAGACAAGACATGACACGAAAGCCAGACAATACAAGACAAGACACGAAAAGGGTTCATGCCTGTTCGGTTCGAGGGGGATCAGACCCTCTTGCCGCTTGCACGCTTAACCCTACCCCAAAACCCCAAGAATCGTGACAGGACAAGGGATCACTTGCTCTAGCTTGACAAGTGCCCTATTGCTCTCTGAGCTATGTATCAGTACATGGGATCACCTGCTCTAGCTTGACAGGTGCCTAATTGCCCATCGAGCTGTGAACTAGTACAAGGGATCACTCGCTCAGGCTTGGCGAGGGCCCTATTGCCCATCGGGCTGTGCAAGATGGAACAGGACATGGAAGGGACATGACACGACAAAACAGGAGGGGTTGTACTAGGGTGTCCATAACTCACACACACGCATGTCAATCCTATGATATCAAAATTTTTGTTGTTGGACTCAGATTTCGTTGTCAAATCTGAGCCATCAAGGGCGTCCCGGACGCTATCATTTCACGTCCGGTTCTCATCATTCCAAGATATCAATTCTAGCAAGACTAAGGCCTAGACATGGCCAAGAACGCAAGTGGTACACTTGCCTGCGGTGGCGAGCGCGTCGTCTCCCTGGAACGTCTCGTCCAAGAGTCTCGTCGGCATAAGAGCGTCTGCAAAATCGTGACACGGCGACGTTGTCAGTTCACGATTCCGAATTCCTATTAGGGTTGTGTCTAGGTTATCGGGACTAACCTAATCTTCAAAATCACATTTTTAATGTATTTAACCTAATCGATGATCTATCCTATGTGCACATGCAAGAAATCCATTCGTCGATTTATCTACGGTTTGCACAACGTTTTAAAGAGGAGCGGAAAGTAAATTTAATTTGATTATGTTGCTGATTTTAATTAGGGTTTGATCATTTACGGTGGAGGTTTCTACGAGTTTAGGGGACCAACCTGAAAATGACGATTGCATGAAGATCCGGCGTCAGATCTGGAAAGGTGGAAGCTTTGCGTCGTCTGGAAATTCCTAGGCCGCAGGTAGCGCAGCGAGGAATGTTGATTGTTGATGATGACGTTGGCCTTCGAAGGTGATGACGAAGATCTTGGCGTCTCCCGGGGTCGTCGTCGCTAGATCTGAGATTGGATCGCAAATATGGATCTCGGGAAGGGAAACGAGAAGGCGACCGGAGATTGGCCGCAAGTTTCAGATCTAGGGAGAAGGTGTGGGTGGCCGGCTGGAAAAATGGAAGGATTAGGAAGGAGAAGAAGAAATAGGAGAAAGAGAGAAGGAGAAAGGATGAAGAAGATGAAGAGGAAGGAAGACCTTGAAGAAGGTGGAGGGCGCACGGGAGGAGGAAAACTCTTAGGGAGACGAAGGAGAGGGATTGGGGAAGAAGAAAAATCAAAACAATGAGAAGAAAATAGCAACAGCCGCGCGTTTAAATAAGAAAATGAAACGGCGACTGGGTCAAAAATTAGGGTTTCGGGGTCAACTAGTCGGTCAGTGAAGGGTGGTTGACCGAATAGTTTGAGAACTAGTCGGTCGGTCGTATAACTGTGACCGACTAGAAGGCAAACAGAGAACAGTGTCGGAACAGGGTTGACATATTTAGTCGGTCTGTGAAGGCTCGTCGACCGACTAGTTTGTAACCTAGTCGGTCGGCCAGTGTTCATTGACCGACTAAAGGATAAAAATGGTCAACAAGAAGTTTTGAAAATTAGTCGGTCTGAGAAGAAAACTTAACCGACTAGTTCGTCAACTAGTCGGTCGGTATTCGTTCTTAAACCGACTAATGATAAACAGTAACTTGACTGCATGAAATGATCTCTAACTTAGTCGGTCTACGAAGAAGTGTTGACCGACTAGTTCGTGAACTAGTCGGTCGGTGGATGAACTTAGACCGACTAAGAGTAAACAGTAACTCAGTGAAAAAATCTGACGGAAACTAGTCGGTCCATGAAGAGTTTCTGACCGACTAGATTGACATCTAGTCGGTCAGTCCTTGTTCTTGAACCGACTAAAGTGAACATCAAGTCTCCAAATGAAGTGCGAAGCTTCGGGATGGGTTCTGGGGACTCCTAAGATGGGTCTGGCTCCAAGGCAAGAGCGTCATGAAGCACGCTTAGCTCCAGGTAGGGGAAAAAGATAAGGAAAAGAAAGAGAAATAAGACGAACTATCATATATATATAATAAATATCATCATACAAAAAACTAGCCGTTACATCCTACCCACCTTAAGAAAATTCCGCCCTCGGAATTTCTATCAGAAAAGGTGAGGGTAACGCTCTCTCATATCATCCTCTCTCTCCCAAGTGGACTCTCCAGGTGATCCGTGACACCACATCACTCTCACCAGGTCGAGTACCTTATTCCTCAACTGCTTCTGTCGACAGTCCAAAATCTGCACGGGCTGCTGGTCATAGGTCAGGTCCGATCGGATCGTGATCTCTAAGAAATCCACCGTGTGTGACGGATCGCTGACGTACCAACGCAACTGAGATACGTGGAACATGTCGTGAACTCCCACCAAAGATGGTGGCAGAGCAAGGCGGTAGGCCACTGCTCCCACACGCTCCAGCACATCGAAAGGTCCAATGTACCTCGGACTCAGCTTCCCCTTCTTCCTGAATCGAATAACTCCGCGGTTCGGAGAAATCTTCAAGAAGACGTGGTCTCCAGGATGAAACTCCAAAGGTCTCCTCTTGGCATCCGCCCAATGCTTGAATCAATCCTGTGCAACTCTGAGCTTCTCCCTGATGTCTCTCACGACATCCATAGCTTCTACTATCATCTCTGGACCCAACAGCTCCCGATCTCCAATGTCATCCCAGCTGTCACGACCCGCTTCCCTAAAATGGATGCGAGACGTGAAAAGGTCCGCACGAGAGTGGAGCTGTGAAGCCCCAAACCCGATAAGCGTCCACAATACATAATCAGGTCCCTGTAACCACAACAGAATAGCAATAATAACACAAGGCGAGACTGAAATAAAATATCACATCTCACAAATTGTCCAACATCAACAAAAGTCCAACATCCAGAAAAGCCACCAGGCTAAAAGAAAAGAGTCCAAGGCCCAGAACAAGGCCAACAAAAGAATACGACATAACAAAGTATAGGTGCTACGCACCGATAACAACCAACTGTTTAACAAAAGTAAAACACAACGAAGACACTAGGACTGGTCCCCAGTGTCCACGTACTCCCCGTCAAACACAAGCTCGGGCTCGGCGTCAGCAAACACCTCGTCCTCAACAAGGTACTCGGGCTCAGGATCTAACATGTGTCACCCAAAAGAGTAAAGGGGCACATGTCAGCAAGTCTAAAAGACTTGGGCAAGGAAACTGAAAGTAGGCAACTAGCAACCTAGCAGTTTAGTATGCATGACATGGCAGTTAAGTATGATGCAACAGTTTAAAAGAGAGGCAAGCATGCACAATGTAGCAAAAGCTACCAAATCACTAATCACTTATCATTTAGCACTTATCACGTAACACTTATCACTTATCACTTATCACTTATCACTTATCACTTATCACTTATCACTTATCACTTATCACTTATCACTTAGTGCATAGAGAGTCCACCTGCTGGCCAGCTCGTGGCTCAGTCCGCTTATCTCTATCACTATTATTCATTTATCACTGTTTATCACTTAGTGCATAGAGAGTCCACCTGCTGGCCAGCTCGTGGCT
This sequence comes from Scilla litardierei, assembly GCA_030789695.1. Lineage (NCBI taxonomy): Eukaryota > Viridiplantae > Streptophyta > Magnoliopsida > Asparagales > Asparagaceae > Scilla > Scilla litardierei. The sequence continues at coordinate 90,167,191 of CM061139.1, forward strand.
CAGTCCGCTTATCTCTATCACTATTAATCAATTGAACACTAGAGATTTCACCTGCTGGCCGGAGTGGCGGATCAGGCCACTCGGCTCAGTCCGCTTATCTCTTACCCCACCCATGTGTGTCGAGCGTTGGGTTTTCCAACTACAGGGCTCGCTTCTGGAACACGAGCCAGGAAAATAATAGCATTGTAGCGTGTGCTACACAATCACGACGACAATCAAAATGCAATGCTAGGAACAGATAATTGCATACCGTTAATTGAATTCAAACGTGACAGGCAAGATGCAATGACATGAACATATTCGCGTACCGTTAATTGAAAGTAAACATGACATGGTAATTGTGCAACATGCTAAAAGTCGGAACTAGCTTCGTTGTCAAGCTAGTTCCCCAATTTGCGCCTAGGCGAGTATCATTTCGTCGCCTAGTCTCTTTTACGCCTACATTAAGAAATTGGCCTAAAACATGGCCTAAACCCTAGGTGGCAAGTTTCACTTGCCTAGCACCGGGGATGGCGACCACTTCGTCACACGGATGCTATCTAAGGGAAAATCGCTGTTATGGGGAAACATACAACAAACAACATGAAATTAATTAGGGTTTTCATAAAATTATAAATAGGTTAAGAAAACAACGGTAGAACGATTTCTTACCAAGAGGAGACGGAAGAAACACTCCGAGGAACCCTAGGATCAGATCTGGAAGCAAATGGAGAAGTTTGGGGAAACTAGGGTTTTGGGGGATTTGGGGATTTTGATGGGTTTGGGTGAGATTTTGGGGAAGATGAGAGGTGGATGGAGTGAATGGTTGGATTGGATGATGATTCAAGGGCTTGGAATGAAGGATTTAAGCTTGGAGGAAGATGGGGGCTGAAGAGGGAAGTTTCTAGGGTTTTGGGTCGTGTTGGAGAAGAAGAAGTCGTTTGGGTTGGGTATAAATAGGTTGAGCTGGCGGCTGCCCAGAAATTAGGGTTTTAACACTGGTTAGTCGGTCAAAGAGCAACCACTGACCGACTAGTTTGGCAACTAGTCGGTCGGTCGACCAACGCAGACCGACTAAGTGCAAACAGTAACTCCTGAACGAAAATAGGATTTTAGAGTTAGTCGGTCCATGAACAAGTACTGACCGACTAGTTTGGCATCTAGTCGGTCGATGAACGTTCTTAGACCGACTAAGAGTAAACAGTAACTGATACAAAAATAAGATGATGAGTTAGTCGGTTCAAGAAGCATTGCTGACCGACTAGTTTGCAACCTAGTCGGTCAACCAACGTTCTTAGACCGACTAACGATAAACAGTAACTCCTGAGAAATTTAGAAAGCTAACTAGTCGGTCCAAGAAGGATTGCCGACCGACTGGATCGTCATCTAGTCGGTCGGTGGCCCTTCTTACACCGGCTAATGAGCACAGAAAAGTACCGATACGGAGCGCGGGGCCCCGGGATCGATTCCTAAGACTCCTAGGCTTGATCTAACAGTTAGATACGACCGTTATGAAGTCCGTCACGAGTGACTTACTTCGAAATCGACAATCCTAAGGAAGAAGCGAGAAAATACGACGAATCGATAGAAAATGAAATCTACGGAGACGAAAACCACACAAGAGGAGAAAATCCACCAAAACATATATTATATTATATTAAATCCAGATACATGAAAAGCAGTCGTTACATCCTCCCCAACTTAAGAAAAATTCCGTCCTCGGAATTTCCAAAATCTCACGAGTCCGGAAACAAAAGTGGAAAACGCTCTCGCATCTCATCCTCATTCTCCCAAGTAGATTCTCCAGGTGAACCGTGTCGCCACATCACCCTCACAAGATTGACAATCTTGTTCCGAAGCGATTTCTGACGCCTGTCCAGAATCTGCACTGGATGCTGGTCATACGTCATATCGGGGCGAACGGTAATCTCCGAAAAATCCACCGCATGAGACGGATCGCTAATGTATCGACGAAGCTGCGACACATGGAAAACATTGTGAACTCCTTCCAAAGATGGCGGCAAGGCCAAGCGATAAGCTACCTCGCCAACCCTCTCCAAAACGTCAAACGGTCCAATGTATCGCGGGCTCAACTTTCCACGCTTCCCAAAACGAATCACACCGCGATTCGGGGAAATCTTCAAGAACACATGGTCGCCCGGCTGAAACTCCAAAGGACGACGTTTAGCATCCGCCCAATGCTTAAAACGGTCCTGAGCAATTCTCAACCTCTCCCGAATATTCCTGACGATCTCCACGGCCTCCACGATCATCTCAGGTCCCAACAACTCCCGATCACCAACGTCATCCCAACTCAATGGCGATCGACATTTCCTCCCATAAAGAGCGGCGAAAGGCGCCATGCCAATACTCGCCTGGAAGCTGTTGTTGTAGGAAAACTCTACCAGATGTAGATGGTCCTCCCACGAACCCTTGAAATCCAACATGCACGCCCTCAGCATGTCTTCCAAAATCTGAATCGTCCTCTCGGACTGGCCATCCGTCTGCGGATGGTACGCCGTGCTGAAACTCAGACGCGTACCCAAGCTCTTCTGCAAACTCTGCCAAAACTGAGATGTGAACCTCGTGTCTCTGTCAGACACGATACTCACAGGGACTCCATGAAGTCGCACCACCTCCTGCACGATTCACGTTACATCACTATCTAAACTAGGAAAAGGAAATAAAACAGAGAGTAAAAGAATTTTACCTCCATATATCTCCTCGCTAGCGCCTCAGTGGACTGTCCCACTCGGAACGGAATAAAGTGCGCAGATTTGGTCAATCGATCTACGATCACCCAAATCGCGTCATTCTGCTTCGGACTCCGAGGTAGTCCAGTCACGAAATCCATAGTGATGTGCTGCCACTTCCACTCCGGAATCGGAAGCGGTTGTAGCAACCCGGCCGTACGCTGATGCTCCGCCTTCACTTGCTGGCAAACCAAGCACTTGGCTACACTCCGAGCCACGCTCCTCTTCATACCATGCCACCAATAATTCAGACGAAGATCCTGGTACATCTTGGTGCCACCAGGATGCACAGAATACGGCGAACTGTGTGCCTCCACCATCAGCTCCTCTCTGATATCCCCAGCTGGCACACACAACCTGGCTCCAAACCTCAGCGAGCCATCCTCATGAATCAAAAAGTCAGTCCGCAGACCGGCTTCCACCTGCTCCCGAATCTTCACCAGCTTCGGATCCTCAGCCTGGCCAGCCTTAATCCGATCCACGATCGTCGACTGTACCTGCATGTACATCAACGAAGAAGCCTCCCCAGGAAGAACAATCTCCACGCCAGACTCGCAAAAATCCTGCTGCAATCTCCACTGCGAGGTCAAAATCATCACCGCTGGAAGCCTACTCAAAGCATCTGGAACCACATTCACCTTGCCAGGGTGATACTGCAAATCAATCTCATAATCCGCCATAAGCTCCAACCATCGACGCTGTCGCATGTTGAGCTCCTTCTGAGTGAAAATATACTTCAAGCTTTTGTGATCGGTGAAAATCTTCACTTTCTCACTCAGCAAGAAGTGCCTCCAAATCTTAAGAGCAAACACAACGGCAGCCAACTCCAAATCATGCGTCGGGTAATTCTTCTCATGAACCTTAAGCTGACGAGACGCATACGCCACAACATGCCCATGCTGATGCAACACACAACCGAGACCCTTGCCAGAAGCATCACAAAAGATCTCAAATCCACCGCTGCGATCAGGCACAACAAGAATAGGGGCAGTCGTCAACCTCTCCTTCAGAATACCAAAAGCACCCTCACAATCACCCGACCAAACATAAGCAACATCCTTCCGCGTCAACCTGGTCATCGGCTCAGCAATACGAGAAAAGTCCTTGATGAATCGCCGATAATAACCGGCAAGTCCAAGGAAACTCCGAATCTCAGACGCAGACGACGGAACAGGCCACTCCCTGATGGCCCGAATCTTCTCGGGATCCACTGAAATACCATCTCCAGTCACCACATGCCCGAGAAAAGCAACTCGATCCAGCCAAAACTCGCACTTCGAAAACTTAGCATACAACCGATGCTTCCTCAAAATCTCCAACACCGTCCTTAAGTGCGAGGCATGCTCTTCCTCCGACTTCGAATAGATCAGAATGTCGTCAATAAAGATAACGACAAACTTATCCAAAAAGTCGTAGAAAATCAGGTTCATCAGATTCATGAAAACTGCGGGCGCGTTAGTTACGCCGAAAGGCATAACCACAAACTCATAGTGTCCATACTTCGTCCTGAACGCTGTCTTCGGAACATCTCCCTTCTTCACCTTCAACTGATGGTAACCACTCCTCAAATCCAATTTAGAAAACACCCTCGAACCTCCAAGCTGATCAAAAATATCATCGATGCGAGGCAACGGGTATTTATTCTTAATGGTCACCGCATTCAACTCCCGATAGTCCACGCACATGCGACGTGAACCATCCTTCTTCTTAACCAACAACACCGGTGCTCCCCACGGAGACACACTAGGATTAATATAACCCTTCTGCAAAAGCTCATCCAACTGCTTCCGCAACTCTTCCAACTCTGCAGGTGCCATACGATACGGCGCCTTCGAAATCGGCTGCGCACCTGGAACGAGATCGATAGAAAATTCCAAAGCCCGATCAGGTGGCAAACCAGACATCTCCTCGGGGAAGACGTCGCCAAAATCTCGCACCACAGCTGGCCACTCCAGCTCCATCTGCATAGCCACAGCCTCCACCGGCCTGGCCCGAAATCTGACAGGACCAAGCGAACTGCTACCACGACTGAACTCAAATACTGGATGTCCGGGAATCTCGAACACCAACTTCTTCCTCCGACAGTCGATCGTAGCATAGAAGCTCGCAAGCCAGTCCATCCCAAGAACTGCATCATAGTTGATGATGTCGTGGACAATGAAATCCGCAAAAAGCTCATGTCCACAGACCACCAACGAGCAAGAATTGCAACCACGATGCACCGAGACCACACCATTCCCTGTAACGATATTCCAACTCTTGGGGAGAGGGGACGTCGACAAGGAATGCCTCTCCACGAAGCTCCGAGAAATAATGCACATCGATGCACCAGAGTCAAAGAGGACTCGTGCAGGAAATGTGCAAACCAAAATCACACCTAACAATCAATTAACAATCAAACCCTAGTCTAGCAAACAAACATGTTCAAGCAAACAACATAATCTAACAATCAAAACCAGCTAGGAAAGTAACAGCTAGAGTGAGGATTACCTGCGATAACCTCATCCACAGCCTCGCTCTCCGCAGCGGTCATCAGAAAAGCCTGCCTTCTCGGCGGAACAGCCTGCCGAAAAGCCTGCCCCTGCGGAACAAGAGCTGCTCCACGTCCAGCAGGAACAGACGCTCGCTGCTGCAACGGCTGAGCTGCAACAGGTGCCCTCCAAGGCTGCTTCAACCTCGGGCACTCCCTGATGGCATGGGAGGGATCTCCACAAGCAATACATTGCCCCAAGAACTTCCTACACGACTCCTTAACATGGCCCTCCCTGCCACAGAAATGGCAAGTCCTCCGAACGGGCCCTCCTGGCCTCTTAAACTGAGCAGACTGAGTAGGCCTGAATCCAGGTCTAACCACAGCCCTCGCCTGTTCCACAGGCCTCTTTCCAGCACCAACAACAGACCCCCTCCTCTGGTTCACGAGCAGCTCCTGCCTCTTGGCAGCGACCAGAACCTTCTGATAAGACTCCCGGTCAGAAGAGGTCACAAAACTCTGGAGCTCCGAAGCAAGCCCCTGCAGGAACCTCTGAGCTCTCTCCTCAGCGTCCTGCACCATCTTCGGTGCAAACCGACTCAGCCTCATGAACTCCTGGTGGTACATGTCCACCGATGAGTTCCCCTGCTTCAGATCGATAAAACGCTGCAGCATCTCTTCCCTGGCAGCCTTCGGGAAGAACTCACCCTCAAATCTGGCCTTGAAGGTAGCCCAAGCTATCGGCTCCACCAACAACTTCTCTTCTGCATCCCACCAATTCCTGGCGTTATCCTTCAGCTGCCTCTTTGCCAAATCAACCCATCCAGCCGGGGTGATCTTGGCCATCTTCAGATTGTCCTCGATGTTCCGAATCCACTCATCGGCAGCCAGAGGACCCTCAGAACCATCAAAATATGCGGGACCCAGCTCCCGAAATTGCTTCGCTCCTGGCTCAGAGCGAGGGGCATCCGGAAGAGCCCGGGCAGCTCGAGCAAGTGGAGCATTCTGGACTTGCAGAAGCACGCCCTGCTGCACTTGCATCATCTGGAGCATCATCCGCATCATCTCACCGCTGGTGGGTTCCCGCTCAGGCTCCTCATCATGAGGGAGCGCACCACTGCCCCCACCACGGGTGAAACGCCTTCCTGCCATCTAATGACACAGAGAACGAATCAGATTAGACTCATAGCTTATGACTCGGACGTCGAACTTAGTTTATTGGACATTCTAATATTATTATCGCTATTCCAAAAATCGCAGTTACAGAAGGACCTGCATGGGCCACCACTAAAACCTGTCACGACCCGCTTCCCTAAAATGGAGGCGAGACGTGAAAAGGTCCGCACGAGAGTGGAGCTGTGAAGCCCCAAACCCGATAAGCGTCCACAATACATAAACAGGTCCCTGTAACCACAACAGAATAGCAATAATAACACAAGGCGAGACTGAAATAAAATTCCACATCTCACAAATTGTCCAACATCAACAAAAGTCCAACATCCAGAAAAGCCACCAGGCTAAAAGAAAAGAGTCCAAGGCCCAGAACAAGGCCAACAAAAGAATACGACATAACAAAGTATAGGTGCTACGCACCGATAACAAACAACTGTCTAACAAAAGTAAAACACAACGAAGACACTAGGACTGGTCCCCAGTGTCCACGTACTCCCCGTCAAACACAAGCTCGGGCTCGGCGTCAGCAAACACCTCGTCCTCAACAAGGTACTCGGGCTCAGGATCTAACATGTGTCACCCAAAAGAGTAAAGGGGCACATGTCAGCAAGTCTAAAAGACTTGGGCAAGGAAACTGAAAGTAGGCAACTAGCAACCTAGCAGTTTAGTATGCATGACATGGCAGTTAAGTATGATGCAACAGTTTAAAAGAGAGGCAAGCATGCACAATGTAGCAAAAGCTACCAAATCACTAATCACTTATCATTTAGCACTTATCACGTAACACTTATCACTTATCACTTATCAATTATCACTTATGACTTATCACTTATCACTTATCACTTATCACTTATCACTTAGTGCATAGAGAGTCCACCTGCTGGCCAGCTCGTGGCTCAGTCCGCTTATCTCTATCACTATTATTCATTTATCACTGTTTATCACTTAGTGCATAGAGAGTCCACCTGCTGGCCAGCTCGTGGCTCAGTCCGCTTATCTCTATCACTATTAATCACTTGAACACTTAAGATTTCACCTGCTGGCCGGAGTGGCGGATCAGGCCACTCGGCTCAGTCCGCTTATCTCTTACCCCACCCATGTGTGTCGAGCGTTGGGTTTTCCAACTACAGGGCTCGCTTCTGGAACACGAGCCAGGAAAATAATAGCATTGTAGCGTGTGCTACACAATCACGACGACAATCAAAATGCAATGCTAGGAACAGATAATTGCATACCGTTAATTGAATTCAAACGTGACAGGCAAGATGCAATGACATGAACATATTCGCGTACCGTTAATTGAAAGTAAACATGACATGGTAATTGTGCAACATGCTAAAAGTCGGAACTAGCTTCGTTGTCAAGCTAGTTCCCCAATTTGCGCCTAGGCGAGTATCATTTCGTCGCCTAGTCTCTTTTACGCCTACATTAAGCAATTGGCCTAAAACATGGCCTAAACCCTAGGTGGCAAGTTTCACTTGCCTAGCACCGGGGATGGCGACCACTTCGTCACACGGATGCTATCTAAGGGAAAATCGCTGTTATGGGGAAACATACAACAAACAACATGAAATTAATTAGGGTTTTCATAAAATTATAAATAGGTTAAGAAAACAACGGTAGAACGATTTCTTACCAAGAGGAGACGGAAGAAACACTCCGAGGAACCCTAGGATCAGATCTGGAAGCAAATGGAGAAGTTTGGGGAAACTAGGGTTTTGGGGGTTTTGGGGATTTTGATGGGTTTGGGTGAGATTTTGGGGAAGATGAGAGGTGGATGGAGTGAATGGTTGGATTGGATGATGATTCAAGGGCTTGGAATGAAGGATTTAAGCTTGGAGGAAGATGGGGGCTGAAGAGGGAAGTTTCTAGGGTTTTGGGTCGTGTTGGAGAAGAAGAAGTCGTTTGGGTTGGGTATAAATAGGTTGAGCTGGCGGCTGCCCAGAAATTAGGGTTTTAACACTGGTTAGTCGGTCAAAGAGCAACCACTGACCGACTAGTTTGGCAACTAGTCGGTCGGTCGACCAACGCAGACCGACTAAGTGCAAACAGTAACTCCTGAACGAAAATAGGATTTTAGAGTTAGTCGGTCCATGAACAAGTACTGACCGACTAGTTTGGCATCTAGTCGGTCGATGAACGTTCTTAGACCGACTAAGAGTAAACAGTAACTGATACAAAAATAAGATGATGAGTTAGTCGGTTCAAGAAGCATTGCTGACCGACTAGTTTGCAACCTAGTCGGTCAACCAACGTTCTTAGACCGACTAACGATAAACAGTAACTCCTGAGAAATTTAGAAAGCTAACTAGTCGGTCCAAGAAGGATTGCCGACCGACTGGATCGTCATCTAGTCGGTCGGTGGCCCTTCTTACACCGGCTAATGAGCACAGAAAAGTACCGATACGGAGCGCGGGGCCCCGGGATCGATTCCTAAGACTCCTAGGCTTGATCTAACAGTTAGATACGACCGTTATGAAGTCCGTCACGAGTGACTTACTTCGAAATCGACAATCCTAAGGAAGAAGCGAGAAAATACGACGAATCGATAGAAAATGAAATCTACGGAGACGAAAACCACACAAGAGGAGAAAATCCAACAAAACATATATTATATTATATTAAATCCAGATACATGAAAAGTAGTCGTTACACCAGCTCAGTGGCGATCGACATTTCCTCCCATATAAGGCAGCAAACGGCGCTATGCCAATGCTCGCCTGGTAGCTGTTGTTATAAGAAAACTCCACCAAATGGAGATGGTCCTCCCAAGATCCCTTCAAATCGAGCGTACAAGCTCGCAGCATATCCTCTAGTATCTAAATAGTCCTCTCGGACTGGCCATTGGTCTGCGGGTGGTACGCCGTGATGAAACTCAGACTCGTACCCAAATGCTCCTGCAGACTTCTCCAGAACTGAGACGTGAACCTTGAATCTCTGTCAGACACGATGCTCACAGGGACTTCGTGTAAGCGTACAATCTCCTGCATGTACACGGTCTACGTCACAACTAACTCAAGGAGGAAAATCAAATAGAAGTAAAAGAAGAAATTTTACCTCTAGATACTTCCTCGCTAAAGCTTCCGTAGACTGGCCCACTCGGAAAGGAATGAACTGCACAGACTTAGTCAACCGATCAACGATCACCCAGACTGCGTCGTTCTGTTTCGGGGTCCGAGGTAAACCAGTCATGAAATCCATCGTAATATGTTGCCACTTCCACTCCGGAATAGGAAGCAGTTGTAGCAATCTAGCCGTACGATGGTGCTCAGCCTTCACCTGTTGGCATATCAAACACTTGGCAACGCTCCATGCCACACTCCTCTTCATGCCAATCCACCAATAATTCAGTCGAAGGTCCTTATACATCTTGGTGCCACCAGGATGTATAGAATAAGGAGAGCTATGAGCCTCGCTCAAAATCTCCTCCCGAATACCACCTGCAGGTACGCAGAGTCTGCTGCTGTACCGCAGCGAACCATCCTCATGAATCACGAACTCCGCTCGCAGCCCAGATTCAACCTGCCTCCTGATCCTCTGTAACTTCGGATCTCCTGCCTTTGCTGCCTTGATCCGATCCACGATCGTGGACTGAATCTGCAAATTCGTGAATGAAAGAACCACACCAGGTAGGACGACCTCCAAATCCATCTCCTTCAGCTCCTGCTGAATCCTCCAGTCAGCAGTATGCATCATAGCAGTAGGAAGTCTACTCAAAGCATCCGGCACTACGTTCACCTTCCCCGGATGATACTGCAGATCTATCTCATAGTCAGCCATGAGCTCCAACCACCGTCTCTGACGCATGTTGAGCTCCCTCTGCGTGAATATGTACTTCAAACTTTTGTGATCGGTGAAAATCTTCACGCTCTCACTCAGTAAGAAGTGCCTCCAAATCTTCAATGCAAAGATCACCGCTGCTAACTTCAGATCGTGCGTCAGGTAATTCTTCTCGTGCGTCCTCAGCTAGCGATAAGCATACGCGACCATATGGCCATGCTGATGCAGAACACATCCTAGGCCCTTTCCTGATGCATCACAATATACTTCGAAGCCTCCGCTTCGATCCGGTAACGCCAAAACCGGTGCCGAGGTCAACCTCACCTTCAAGATACTGAAAGCCGCCTCACAAGCATCAGACCACTGAAACTCCACATCCTTCCTCGTCAGCTTCGCCATTGGCTCAGCAATCTTCGAGAAATCATTGATGAACCGTCGATAATAGCCTGCTAAACCAAGGAAACTCCTGATGTCGGACGCTGACCATGGAGTCGGCCAATCTCGAACCGCTCTGACCTTCTCTGGATCTACAGATATGCCATCACCGAACACCACGTGTCCCAGAAACGTGACTCTGTCCAGCCAGAACTCGCACTTGCCATACTTGGCATACAACTTGTGTCGCCTCAGCGTCTCCAGCACTGTCTTCAGATGACAGCTGTGCTCTTCTTCAGACTTCGAGTAAATAAGAATGTCGTCAATAAAGATAACGACAAACTTATCCAGGAAGTCGTAGAAAATCAAGTTCATGAGGTTCATGAACACAGTTGGAGCATTGGTCACGCCGAAAGGCATCACCACAAACTCATAGTGCCCGTATTTCGTCCGGAAAGCTGTCTTCGGAATGTCATCCTTCTTCACCTTCAACTGATGGTATCTGCTCTTCAAATCCAACTTCGAGAAAACTCTCGAACCTCCCAGCTGATCAAAAATGTCATCACTACGCGGTAGTGGATACTTGTTCTTCACGGTGACAGCATTCAATCCTCGATAGTCCATGCACACCCTGCGTGACCCATCCTTCTTCTTCACAAGCAACACTGGTGCATCCCACGGTGACACACTAGGGTGGATGAAACCCTTCTACAACATCTCATCTAGTTGCTTCCGCAGCTCCTCTAGCTCTGCGGGAGACATTCGATACGGCGCCTTCGATATCGGCTGCGCACCCGGCATCAGATCGATGCCGAACTCCAAAGCTCTGTCGGGTGGCAGACCCAAGATATCCTCCGAAAAGACGTCGTCAAAGTCTCTGACAACTGCTGGTCGGTCGATCTCCATCTCCATCTGCAATGCTGCTAACACTGGCACTTCCGGCTTGGCCCGAAATCTGATGGGCCCAAGCGACTCATCTCTGCTGCGGAACTTGAACTCCGGATGGCCTGGAATCCGGAATACCACTCTCTTGCCATGACAATCGATCGAAGCGTGGAAATCTCCCAGCCAATCGATGCCAAGTACAACATCGAAATGTGGCAGATCGTGGATGATGCAATCTTCATATAACTCATGTCCACTGACCACAAGAGGAATCGATCGACATCACATGTTCACCGTCACCACTCCATTCCCTGTGGTGATGTCCCAACACTTAGGAAGTGTGTGGGTAGGAATGGAGTGCTTTGTTATGAACTTCTGGGATATGATGCACATGGATGCACTAGAGTCAAACAAAGCCAAAGTAGGGTTAGAGGACACAAGAATGGTGCCTAGGGAAAATAAAGGGTCTAAGGTCACAACACTACTCTAGCAATCAAACAACCAAGCAACACTAACATAACTAGCAATAAGGTCTAACTATGAAATGAAAAGACTAGATCAAGGAGTTACCTGCAATAACTCCGTCCAGCTCCTCAGTCTCAACAACTGTCATGGTATAGGCCGGCCTCTGAGGCTGCACTGCTCGCTGGTACATTTGCCGCTGTGGCACCAAGGGTGGTCCACGAACAGCAGGTCCTCTCTGAGCTGGGGCAGGTTCCCTCATCTGTAACAGGGCTGGCGCTCCAACAACAGCAGTGCGGGCTCTCGAACAATTCTTCGCAGCATGCGAAGAATCTCCATAAAGTAGGCACAGACCCAGCTTCCTCCTACAGTTGGTCTGAACATGTTTGGGCTTGCCACAGAAATGGCATGCACCCTTGCTCTGCTGCTGCACTGGTGCTCCAGGTCTCTTGAATGGCACAGTCTGGACTGGCCTCATCATCGGCCTGGCAGGTGGCCGGTAGTCCTCCATAGGGCACTTCCCTCTGTCCGCTGGAGTGTCAGGCAGGTGCGAAATCGTCTCATGATTCTTCGCAGCATCTAACACTTCCCTCATAGTCGAGAAACTAGCAGAGGACATGGAAGCCTGGACCTTCGGACGAAGTCCCTGATGGAACCGCTCAGCTTGGTTCTCCTCCTTCTTCACCATGTGCGGGGCAAAACGGCTCAGCATCTCGAATTCAGCCTCGTACTCATCAATCGTCATGTCCCTCTGCTTCAGATCCACGAATCTACCCATCAGCTCTCTCCTAATTGCCTTGGTGAAGTACTTCTCCTTGAACATGTGGCGAAAATTCTTCCACTCCACAGGCTTCTGCAGACGCCTCTCTTCAATACGCCACCAGTTCCGGGCAATCTCAGTCAGCTACATCTTCGCGATCTCCACCCGAGTCTCATCTGGAATCTTGGCAGCTACCAACTTCTCCTCAGTGCTCTGGATCCACTCATCGGCACCCAGAGGTCCTTCCTTCCCAGAGAAAGTCTTTGGCTGAAGCTCGTTAAACTGCTTCACTCCTGGAGCAGCTCGCGGAGCAGGCGTAGGTGGAGGTGGTGCAACAGGTGGGGCCCGGGCAGCACGGTTGGACTGCTACACCAGCTGATGCTGCACCTCAAGCATCTCTCGCATCACACCAAGGAACTGACGGAACTCTCCGCCTTGGTCTTCCTGAATCCCATCTCCAGCGCTCCCCGATCGGGTAGTACGTCGCCCTGCTATCCTATAGACAGAAAGACATAGGTTAGACTCATACAATGTTTGAATATCAAAAGTGAATGTCCTTACTCTTACTGTTCTGTACTTGCAGAAAGATTGGGACGTGGACCTGCATGGGCCACCACTAAAACCTGTCACACCCCGCTTCCCAAAACAGCGGAGGCGAAGCGTGACTAGGCCCGCTTAGGCCAGAGCTGAGGAGCCCTGACCCAATAAGCGTTTGGGTGGTACCAAGACGAAGGTACAGGTCCCTGCATATTAGTACAGAACAATAAAATTACAAGAAAGAAAGAACATCACATTTTATTCCAACATATCAAAAAGTACCAAGTCTCAACGCCCGAAGGGCTACAACAGCAGAAAGGGAAATCTAACGGTGCAAGCACCCAACCTAATCTAATAACAAAAGGTGCTACGCACCCAACTAAATTAAATAGATAGCTCTGGAAACTGCAACGGAAAGTCTCTAGCTCTGGTCCTCCTCAGGGTCGTACTCAGGATCGACACTCTCTGGCACCACGTCAGCTAGCAGGTCAGTCTCCTCAACGTACTCTGGCTCGATCCCTGACGTACATCACCAAAAGAAAGAACTATACGTCAGGTAAGGTCTACAAGTAAAGGTTAGACCAAACTGCAAGTGCACCAATTATTTAACAAACGTTTTACTGGTTGATTAACATGCTGAGGTTGTAATAGGCGAACAAACGAAAGTGCACGTAGCAGGAAAAGTAAACACGACAAGTAGTGGTCGTAGTGAGTGCTACCGACCACGGGACTAGCCTACAGGTGCCAAGACAAGATAAGACACGGAAGCCAGACACGACAAGACACGACACGAAAAGGGTTCACGCCTATTCGGTTCGAGGGGGATCAGACCCTCTTGCCGCTTGCACGCTCAACCCTACCCCAAAACCCCAAGAATCATGACAGGACAAGGGATCACTTGCTCTAGCTTGACAAGTGCCCTATTGCTCTCTGAGCTATGTATCAGTATATGGGATCACCTGCTCTAGCTTGACAGGTGCCCAATTGTCCATCGGGCTGTGAACTAGTACAAGGGATCACTCGCTCTTGCTTGGCGAGTGCCCTATTGCCCATCGGGCTGTGCAAGACGGAACGTGACATGGAAGGGACATGACACGACAAAACAGGAGGGGTTGTTGTTGTTGGACTCAGATTGTTGTTGTCAATCCTATGATATCAAAATTGTTGTTGTTGGACTCAGATTTCGTTGTCAAATCTGAGCCATCAAGGGCGTCCCGGACGCTATCATTTCACGTCCGGTTCTCATCATTCTAAGATATAAATTCTAGCAAAACTAAGGCCTAGACATGGCCAAGAACGCAAGTGGTACACTTGCCTGCGGTGGCGAGCGCGTCGTCTCCCTAGAACGTCTCGTCCAAACGTCTCGTCGGCGTAAGAGCGTCTGCAAAATCGTGACACGGCGACGGTGTCAGTTCATGATTCCGAATTCCTATTAGGGTTGTGTCTAGGTTATCGGGACTAACCTAATCGTCAAAAATCACATTTTTAATGTATTTAACCTAATCGACGATCTATCCTATGTGCACATGCAAGAAGTCCATTCGTCGATTTATCAACGGTTTGCACAACGTTTTAAAGAGGAGCGGAAAGTAAATTTAATTTGATTAGGTTGCTGATTTTAATTAGGGTTTGATCATTTACGGTGGGGGTTTCTACGAGTTTAGGGGACCAACCTGAAAATTACGATTGCATGAAGATCCGGCGTCAGATCTGGAAAGGTGGAAGCTTTGCGTCGTCCGGAAATTCCTAGGCCGCGGGTAGCGCAGCGAGGAATGTTGATTGTTGGCCTCCGAAGGTGATGACGAAGATCTTGGCGTCTCCCAGGGTCGTCGTGCTAGATCTGAGATTGGATCGCAAATATGGATCTCGGGAAGGGAAACGAGAAGGCGGCCGGAGCTTGGCCGCAAGTTTCAGATCTGGGGAGAAGGTGAGGGTGGCCGGCTGGAAAAATGGAAGGATTAGGAAGGAGAAGAGGAAATAGGAGAAAGAGAGAAGGAGAAAGGATGAAGAAGATGATGAGGAAGGAAGACCTTGAAGAAGGTGGAGGGCGCACGGGAGGAGGAAAAATCTTAGGGAGAGGAAGGAGAGGGATTGGGGAAGAAGACAACTCAAAACAATGAGAAGAAAAGAGCAACAGCCGCGCGTTTAAATAAGAAAATGAAACGGCGGCTGGGTCAGAAATTAGGGTTTCGGGGTCAACTAGTCGGTCAGTGAAGGGTGGTTGACCGACTAGTTTGAGAACTAGTCGGTCGGTCGTATAACTGTGACAGACTAGAAGCCAAACAGAGAACAGTGTCGGTATAGGGTTGACATATTTAGTCGGTCTGTGAAGGCTCGTCGACCGACTAGTTTGCAACCTAGTCGGTCGGCTAGTGTTCTTTGACCGACTAAAGGATAAAAGTGGTCGACAAGAAGTTTTGAAAATTAGTCGGTCTGAGAAGAAAACTTAACCGACTAGTTCGTCAACTAGTCGGTCGGTATTCGTTCTTAAACCGACTAATGATAAACAGTAACTTGACTGCATGAAATGATCTCTAACTTAGTCGGTCTACGAAGAAGTGTTGACCGACTAGTTCGTGAACTAGTCGGTCGGTGGATGAACTTAGACCGACTAAGAGTAAACAGTAACTCAGTGGAAAAATCTGACGGAAACTAGTCGGTCCATGAAGAGTTTCCGACCGACTAGATTGACATCTAGTCGGTCGGTCCTTGTTCTTGAACCGACTAAAGTGCACATCAAGTCTCCAAATGAAGTGCGAAGCTTCGGGATGGGTTCTGGGGACTCCTAAGATGGGTCTGGCTCCATGGCAAGAGCGTCATGAAGCTCTCTTAGCTCCAGGTAGGGGAAAAAGATTAGGAAAAGAAAGAGAAATAAGATGAACTATCATATATATATATAATAAATATCATCATACAGAAAACCAGCCGTTACAGTGCGCAAAGGGGGTCACTGGGCGATGCTTGGAGGCGCTGTTGCTGGTACTAGGGGACGGCGCCGTGCTTCTGGGCGGCGGCCACCGAGGCTTGGTCGGAGGAAGTCCGATGGGAGGGTGGCTGATGCACGGGCTGAGCGGGAGGCCGGAGAGAAGAGATAGGGCGAGGGAGAAATGCTGACGGGGATGTTGACGCACGAGGGAGCGTGCGAGGCGCTACTATCACCGACGTGTGTGTTGCGTGAAAAATACGATGGGGGCGGCGGCTTGTGAAGTTGTGTGAAAACGAAATAGAGAGGGCGACGGCTTCCATGCTGGGAGATAAAAGATTAGCTCTAGTTCTAGGGTAAAAAGGAGAGGGGGCAGGCATCACATGGGTAGGCCAGGTAGGTTAGTAGGGTTTGTTTGTAAAACTTTTAATATTATTATTCTCTATAGAACAAAAACGCAAGAGCTCCCAATTTGGCTGTGTGCACGCTCTAGGGGGTTCGGCCCATGCATACAAGTGGCAAGGCTAAGTCACATGGCTGACATTGTTATTAATAAAAATTATTAGGGACTAATATCTAGATGAAACTTAGGGTTAACAATTATTAGGTTGGGCAAAAAGTGAAAGTAGGTCAAACGAAGCCCAAGAATTAAGAAATAAATACCGGAGCGACCGTGTCGACGAGAGGAACAAAACTAAGAAGACGGATCACAATTTTGACGACGAGAAACAAAACTAAAAATAAAAAGGCCTCATGACAAAAGTGAAAATCACGACGTCTCATCAAACAAGGTCAAATCGTGGGAGAACGACCCGTGAAATGACGTTCCGAATTAATTCCACAATTTAATACTCTTCGAGAGGGTCACAATGGCATACCACACTATAGGGTTCGGATACAGACAAAGTCTAAAATAAATACGCGCACAATCAAGACTACTTGCACGAAAAGCGTACAAAGGATACGGGGTAAAAAAACGACAGTAATCCCAAGTTAGGCAGACGTTGGGGGTTGGTTTGCTAAGGATGCAACCAAGGTACTACGGCCCTATCGTCGCAACGACACGACTCACATACGAAGCAACAAAAACCAATCCTATACCCGAAATTGCTATACGCACAGCCGTATAACGAATAGTGAGTACCGGCCGTTACAGGAGCCGTAGTTTGGCATGAAATCTGGAGGCCCTGGATACAGAGGCCAGAGCTATCATTTGAAGGAGATTTAGGGCTAATTGGAGAGTTTTTGGTGATATAATTCCAAACTTTACTCTTGTATTTTGCATATTTAGCGTGTATTTTGAGACTTTGAGAATGTATTCGTCTATGAATATGGTTTATTTTCTCTCCATGCGTGGTTAGTACCTATTTGTGTTGGTTGTGATGTAGTTAGGGTGTTGTAATCATTGATTTCGATATATTTTCGCCCTATATTCATGTTATATTGTGTATTTCATTGATTTCTACATATATGTTATTTGGGTATGTTATACGGAGACGTGGGCATGCTTGAATTGAATATGATCTTTGCGGACTTATTCATGATGCGATCAAAGAGGATGTATCGTGACCTGAGAGGGCACTAGTGCATATTTTCTTCATGAAATCTATGATATACGTGGTTACTTTTTGGCACTATTTTACATGCTTCATCGCCATAATTTCCAACGTTCTCATACCCTTGCAGGGTGAAACGCTGAGTTATATAAAAGATATTAATAATCATTGTTTGCATATACCCTAACAAAATCACAACCAACACATACTCTCCATATTAGTACCCTAGTATCGAATTCACCGTAACTATAGTAGGACTTTCTTTTATTATTTTAAAACCTCGACATCATATCTTTATATCTGAAAGGTGGTTGTTTCTCGTCGTTTTAGTACTCTTTATAAACTAAAGTTCGTGGTTTTGCATGTCAGTTGTCCCGTGGATACGATACCTGGACTCACCAGGATTTTTACTTATTCGATCTCCTACACTTGGGAGTAGCGCTCGCACATTTTGAGACGAGTCACCTGTCGACCCTATTAGCTCTTTAACACGTCGACTTAGACGCGAGTGTTGGTAGGTGGATGCCCGTCAACCCAGATGGTCATGTAGACTACCCACACGACCGTGTGGTCAACTTGCTCCTAACTTGGGACTGAACTCCACACGCCCGTGTGAAATTTCCCACACGCCCGTGTGAACCTCCCACACGCTTGTGTGGCCATATTATTTTCCTACTTTTGACAGAACTTCGTTTTATCACTTTTGCTGCTATGTATGCTATACAATTACAATGTTGTGGATATTATTCATGTAGTAAATTATGATCCAGTATATATGCTAAGAACACCATGTTGACTTCATGAATTCCATGAAATCCATAATGTTACTATGCAAAAAATAAGGCAGGCTATTTCCATGTAATTTTCATATGAGAATGATAAAGAAAAAGAGATTGGGTGGCAATATTGAATAGATATGATGAAGATATCCATATGACATGATGTAAATGAAATATGAAATGTGAAAGTGTTATTGAGACCACTAAAATGAGAAGTATAATGAATTATTGAAATTAAGAGTGAGATGAGAGGAAGAGTTTAAAGTCTTCAATCCATTCTAAAATGTGTTAAGTTCTAGATATGGGCTTTGGGGGGAACACGTGTAAAGTGTAGGCTTAAGGACTGGACGATGCTTA
This sequence comes from Scilla litardierei, assembly GCA_030789695.1. Lineage (NCBI taxonomy): Eukaryota > Viridiplantae > Streptophyta > Magnoliopsida > Asparagales > Asparagaceae > Scilla > Scilla litardierei. Next base: position 90,185,980 of record CM061139.1, read on the forward strand.
TGTCTCGCTCTCTTCACTCCCATTAGGGGGAGTTAGCAAGTTGGATAGGCCCTTGGTGTACTTGTGATACACCATGAGGTAGTTGATGATATACTAGTCTCGCTCCCGGGAGGAGGAGTTAGGAGAGGCTCCGTTAAAATTGGTTAGTGCTCGTGTTCCACTGGCGGGGTACAACTATTCACCCACCTTGGGTGAAGTCCGGTTCCTCATGTCCTATGTTTTACCCGAGTTTCCTAAACACTAAATAAATGCAAAATTTGAATATTAAAGTATTTTAATCTGTGGATATCCATGAAATTGTCATCAGCGTTTACTTATGAATATTAGTCATGTAGTTCATTCTTTTCATCACTTGCTTGTGAAGTTTTATTTAACTGGTTTTCTTGCGCATCACCATGCATGCTTTACTTTTCTTTTATGCTTTTACATATCAATGATTTTGTACCTTACCTTTGTATCGTATTGTAGTCATGCCTTAGTAGACCGTCCGTGACTAGACTATGGGTTGGGTAGTCCAGTTATGAAACTGGGTTATACCTAGTTTAGTTAGGTTATCCTACTGGGTCATGCGTTAACGTGTCCCATTTACTTTTACAGGATTATGAGCAATACAGTCAGAGAAGAGCTTGACTCAGGAGACTACTCAGAGATGGAGCCCACATAGGGCAGTCTTGTACAATTGAACTTTTAGGGATAGTTAGGTAGTGAGTTGTACTTTTGTACAGAGTAGGAGTACTTTTACTTTTTGTGAGTTTTTGGGAGTTTCTTTTGGTTTCACCATTGTACCCCTTGTACAGAGATGATGTATGTAAATGATGTAATGGTGTATTAATAAATGAATGTTGGACCTTGTACTTTTGTCTGTTATCTAAGATGTATGTTTCTGACCGGGCCCCCGCCGGGCGCGCGTCTGCGCGCCGGATGTTGTGCAATGATGCGAACGGGGGCGTGGAGATTTAAATATTTATAACCACAAGCACACGGTGTTGAAGTTTGGCTTGGGGGTCGAACACAGGGAGGCGAGGATGTGCTTGTGTCAAAGAGGATCAAAATCACCCCGTGGGCGAGCTAGCCCAGATCGAATGATGGGTTGTCACGGTAAAGGAATGCAAGGTAAAGACAATATGAAGGGAAAAACCCAGGACTTTGGTTTCGACCCCAACGAGCGACTCTCGCCGATACGGCCTACGGGTAGGATGGCGATCAGAATTAGGGTCTAATGGTGAGACGTTGCATCTAAAAGTGGTACCGGCATCCCATGGGCCCGATATTCCGGTCGGTGCCCAGGATGATACGCCGGATTTCCTGGGTTCGATCAGTGGGCACTCCCGTGTCCATTAACATTGATCGACTCCAGGAGCACTAAGCTCGCAACGATAACTCCCAACGTCTCATCCTGCCGCTCCCGCGCGCTAGGATTCGACGTCTACGCTAAGGGCGTGAGCTATGGCTAGGGAGTCAACCGCCAAGTTTATTCCCCCTTGGCCCAACGGTCAAAGGCGGTCTTTTTCCCGCCGATGACAATAAAACACCCCGCGTAATCGTTAGATTCCTAATCCCTATCGATTTCCTAACCCTATGGACGCATTGGGAAGAGCCCACGAAGGGGTTTCCGCCAAAATCCCAGATTTGGGAACTACTCACAAATATTCATTAAAAAGCGATCTAAATGAAAATAGACCGTCAAAATCATAATCAGACAATAGAAATGCAATGGTAGTAAAGAAATTACGATAATACTAAAGTTTGACAAAGATCCGAAAACTTACAAAAACTGGAAAATTACAGCCGTCACAAAATGAAGAAAACAGCAAAAAATAACCAACTCCCGAATCTGGGAAACCTAGGGTTCTATTTATAGAAAACGACATCACCCGATCGGTTGACAAGTCAACCGGTCGGGTGAGCCGCTTCACAAAATTACAGCGAAATGCGGGGTTTCACCCGGTCAGGACGAACCGGTCGGTTGGATCTTGGAAGCGGTTGGTTGGATCTTGGTGCCGACCGGTTGGATCTTGGTGCCGATCGGGTGAGGAGACCGGTTGGATATTCGAATCTTTGCTGTTGAAATTCAGCTACAGGTGAACCGATCGGGTGAAGGTCACCCGATCGGTTGGCAATCAGCTTCGAATTTCCAGAGACTTTGAGCTTTTGACCCGGTCACTGAACCGACCGGGTGACTTCTCGTGAGCTCCAAGCTGCGCCCGGGTGGTGCACGCGTGCATCACCCGATCGGTTGGAGATGACCAACCGACCGGGTGAGGGGCAGAAAGATGCAATCTTCATCGTTTGACCCCCTGGATCACGTGTGACTCCTCCCGTTGCTCCGGGAACACATGATATCATCGTTTTATGCCCCAAATGCCAGTAAACTCCTGCAAAACATGGAAAACACGGAAAAGTGAAAGAAAACAAGAAAACACAAGAAAACACGAGAAAACGAATATAAGACGGCGGTAAAATACGGAAAAACACAGAAGAAAACGTGCGTAAATATATGAAATATAAACGCACGTCAATATCCCCCAAGCTGAACTCTTCCTCGCCTCGAGGAAGACGAGCGAGAGTAGGAGCTCGGAGGGGAAAAATAGAGAGAAAGAGAGAAAAAGAAAACTCTATATCCTAGATAGCCCGTCAGGGCCAACAAAATCGAAAACAACACACCAAGCAAGCAAACGCCAAATCACATCACTAAACCAAGGAGTACGAGTCCAGACAAGTACCGTGGGCCCACGCGGTCAAGCACGAGTGAGTGTGGTCGTGCGCTAGCAGTCCGTGTCACTATCTACGATGGGCGATAAAGCTCGATATACACAAATCCAAAAAACGACCCAAATATCGATTCGAATTGAATAAAGCGGTGAATATATAGTTCAAGCATGCATGAGAATAGAGAGAATCGAAACATATCATGCGTCGGGTACTCCACAACTAGGGTTAAGGAAATCACCACACTAAAGCCTAGATAATAGCTAAAAAGTTCCTAAGCCAAGTGTTTTCAAAACTGAAGGGGGTTGAGATGATGTGGAGTAGGACACTCGGTGCAAATTCTCGCCTTCCCTTTATTCTCGGCAGGTAGTAAAATATTCACACGGGAATTTTTTTTGGGTTTTTGGGTATTTGTATTTCTTTTTGGCTTTTTGGCTATACAAAAATTTTCTTTTCTTTTCTTTTCTTTTTGGGTTTATCTTTTCTTTTCTCTTTTTTTTTGGATTTTTGGGGTTTTTGGGCTATACACATGCGTACTCTCCCAAGTGGGAGAACGGTACACGACGAGGGGATTTGCACCAAGTAAAACAAAAAAGAAGTCGGAATCTAAACACTTGGGCAAAGGAAACTATTCTCGCTAATTAGAGCATGGGCTAAATGGGTTATCCTAGTCCTTAATTGTGGAATCCCGACACATGCGAAATGAAGCGTACGATGTATATAGCATGCAGAAGAAGCAGACAGTAGAAATAAGTACCGCATATTCATATCGAAACATGGTAATCTAGGGGTCATTCCTGGACAGGTATATAAAGTAAATCACAAAGTAGAAGCACACCACACGGCTAGGCACGACACACGGCTCACAAAAAAGCTAAGTGGACCCACGATGCGTGAAATGCAGGGGACTCGATATCCTAGGGTTAGTGAGTGTGATTATCGATGCTATGCTAGGTGTGTGTGATTTTGTGGCAATTCATCATAGGGTTCATCTCTAGGAGAAAAAGATAAAAAAAAAGAAAAGAAAAATTAAAAACCCGATGAAAACGACACAAAAACGAAAAAGAAAGGCTCAAATGACGCACAAAGTGCGACTCCCCCTAGCTGAAGCTTGCATTGCCCGCAATGCAATAAGAGTTAGTACAGGAGGGCAATGAAAATTGGGGGGATACGCACCGACACAAAAAGAAATGAAAAACATGGAAAACACAGATACGAAACTGAAAATAAAGAAAAATCAAAATCAAAACACACGACACAAAAATAGAAAAGGAGAGAAAGAAAAATGATACGACACGACAAAGATAAAACAAGCTCACACACAAAAACAAAACACGACAACACACCCAAAATAGACTTTCCCCAAGCTAGTCATGACAATGCTAGCAATGAGATATGATCGTGAAAGTGCAGAAAATGCAAGGGGGAGGTAAAAAAAACAAAGTGAACTCAAAAATCAGGAGAAGGCGAATCCTCGCCCTCCTCGGAAGAGGGTGGGACTGGGTGGTCGGGGGATGCGGGGGGTGTGCGGAGAAGTGGGGACAGAGGTGGGAGAATAGGTGCAGTGGTGGTGTGAACGATGGGAGGAGTGTCGGTGGAGGTGGGTGGTGGTGGAAGGACGACGATCAAGGCGGTGGTGAAAGGAATAGAAATGGGGGGAGAAGATATGATGGTGACGGTAGTGGGTGGAGGTGGGAGAGATTTGGAGCGCACCGGTAATTTCCTGCGGCACACATATGATGTGACGGTGGAGGAGGTAGAAGGTGGTGTGGGCGCGACGGAGGTGATCGTGAGAGGAGAAGTGGATACCGGGATGGGAATAGATGTGGGTGGGGATGTGTGGGAGGGTGTAGGAGAAGATCGTCGAGGTGGTGAAGGTGGAGGTGGTCCGTGGATGTGAGTGAGAAGGCAAAGAATGGCAGAAACCTTCCTCTCAAGTGCGAGGAACCGTGGGTGAGTGAGAAAGGAGGACGGTGATGGGTCCGAGGGGGCAGAGGACATGGCAAGATCACGGAGGGCTGCGACCTCCCTCTCTAGAGCAAGACGGTCAGAGACCTGGTGGCGACCAATGGAAGTGGATTGACGTGAGGTGGAAGTGGTGCGGGCAGGTGATGTGGAAGTAGTGCCGGCGGCAGTGGTCATGCCGGCACTGGATACAAGGCCAGAGATGGCCGTAAAAAGGTGCTCAGAAGTGATGGGACCAGGAGCAGATCAGGGTGACTCGGGCCAGCCCCAATATCTCCCCGGGACGTAGGAATATCCTACTCGCCTAAATGGGCGGCAGGGGAAGGTGGTCTGCGTGCGTCTGAGGGAAAGAAAGGAAGGTGCAAACCCGCAAAGAACTCGGGATCGGGTGGAAAAGTCCAATCCGCCACGATAGCAACAGTCATGCGAGCGGGGTTGGGGAGAATGGTGTAGGGGCGAGGGGGTGGCCGTAATTGAATTCGAAGCGACCGTCGGGGCGGGGCTTAATCATATGAATGTGCCGCAGGACGTCAAGATCTAGACGTGAGGGTCCTACGGCGATGGGAAGACCACGGGGAATATGGATGTTAAACGGGGGTAAGAAGCAATAATAGTGATAATGCCCCCACAACAGATCTTGCCCTTCCCGGCCCTGCTAATCTCGAGAAGCTTGTAAACAAGCCAATCGCCAGTATGAACAGGGACAGTAGGGGCCCTAAAGATAACTCCATCATCGTCACGAACAAAGGGGAAAGTCATGGCCCAGAGAATAAAAAGATCGGGGATAGTCACGGTGCCTGACTCATCCCGCAGGAAAAATGCAGAGGATATGATCCTATGGGCCAGACGAAATATGGGATGGATGATGGAGGAGGCCTTGGCCTTACCACGGGGATAGCGACGGAGTATGGTGAGGCGGAACCAAAAGTTATCGACGTCAAATTCCGGGGGATATCCGTAGTGTCGGATAGCGTCATTCCCAAGAATAGGGAAACCAAATATATCGCAGATGGTATCCAGGTTGGTGCGGATGGTTTGGTTACGCACCCGGAAAGTGACAGTCGACCCCGACTCGCAAACGAGGGAGGAAAGGAATTCTAGGGTGAGCGACGGGTAGGATACCGCAGAGGCATTCAGGAATGCCAACAAACCAAGGTTAGCGAAAAGAGTATCGACCTTGGTGAAGACACCGAGGTCGACGAGTGATTGGGTGTGGGCAAACTTGGTTGATAAATGCCCCCGAGCATCTAGTCTGTGGTAGAAGTCTTTCTGCTCTTGGTTCCTAAATATGTAACCATGCGGGCCCAACATGGGGTCCATAAGGGGAATGATAGGCGGGGGAGGGGCTAGTGTCAGCTCACGTGTGTGTGGAGGAGGACGTGTTTGTTTACGTCTCTTTCGAGACGGTTCCTCCTTCCGCATGATACTCTTCCCTTTATCTCTCTCCCGGGCCATGTGTGTGTGTGTGAGTGGTGCAAATGGAAGCAAAGTACTATTAAAGTGCACACACACGAAAACCAAGAAAATCAAATATCTAGGGTAAAAATTGAAATTCGAGAAGTGGAGCGAGGGTACCCTGTAGAAATTCGAGCTCCTCGCTTGTGGATGACCCAATGTTGTGCAGTGGGAGAAGTGTGGAGCCGCGGCACTCTTTTTTTCAGCAAAAATTCGAAAGTGTGGGTTGGTATTGGGAATTAGGGCTAGGGAAATGCGAAATACGAGAGAGAGAGAGAGAGAGAGAGAGAGAGAGAGAGAGAGAGAGAGAGAGAGAGAGAGATGGAGAAATGCAAGGGGGAGGTGGAGAGAGAGGTTAATGGAGGGTTTGAGGTTGTGGGAGAGGGGTTTTTGGCAGTCGGGTGCTTGGAGGAGACAAAACGACAGCGAAACAGCGAGATCGGGCGAGGGTTTGTGAACGGGTGGGTCGGGGGTATTTATAGGTTTTAAGTCGAACCGGTCGGGTGAGTTTTCACTCGATCTGTTGACTTTAGGTTGAAATTTGATGCTGAAAAAACGCTACAGGCGACCTGATCGGTTGAGAACTCAACCGATCGGTTCGTCGCTCCACACATTTTTCCGAGAACTCAGAGTTTCTCACCCGGTCCCTCAACCGGTCTCGTATATTGTCACCCGGTCGGTTGACAAATTCTGAAATTTTCCCGAGAGTTTCCCCAGGTCACCCGGTCTGATCACCCGGTCTCATCTTTGTCCACCCGGTCGGTTCATTTGGTGACAGACACGACCATTAGCTGATACATCCCAACTGATCGGGTGAGTTATCACCCGATCGGTTGGGGCCTTGTTTTCTGCAAAAACCCAAAAATCGCCTAAGTTTCACGACGGAAGTTGTTGCGGCTGTATTTATTTATAAAAATAGATAAAATAAAGTTAAGAAAAAGTCCTAAAAAGCGGAAGTAAAAGTTTAGAGCATGGGTTGCCTCCCATGAAGCGCTTTTGTTTAACGTCGTTTAGCTCAACGCCCGTTGATGATGTTCATGGTGGGCGATACGGGTGATGCCCAAAGTCCGGCATCTCTTCAGCTCCAGAGATTATGGCTATTGGTGTAGTCGGCGGCTGTAAAAAGATTTGCTCGACTACCCTCCCTTTGTCGACAGGATCCGGGGGCTTCTCCCTCAAATTGGCGTCTACCGCCATCTTTTTCAGGATCCGGACCTCATTACCGATGAGGTCCATAGTTTCTTTCCCCTTTCTCCTCGTGGGAGGAGACTTAGGGAATCCGAGAGGGATCACATGTCGCGCGACCGCCTCATTAGCAACTTCATTCTTTGGGGAGCCAACTTGCTCTCCAAGGTCCCCCAAGCTATCGGGGTGATTCCTCGAGAGCACTTCCCAGGCACTTGTTTCAACAGCTCTATATTCTTCGTTCTCCATCATACTGATACTCGGATCGTCCGGGGGATTTGAATGCTTCATCGACAATCCTAAGTCAAATTCGACTCTCTCTTGGCCCACATTGAGGGAAAGCTTCCCATTCTTCACGTCTATCAAAACTCCGGCGGTTGCCATAAAGGGCCGTCTAAGAATAATTGGGGTATGCTTGTCTTCCGGCATGTCCATCACCACAAAATCAACCGGTACATGTACTCTTTTCACATCGATTGGGAGGTCGTCCACTACTCCCATCGGGTACTTGACCGAACGGTCAGCAAGTTGTAATGTCATGCCGGTGGGCTCTAAGTCTCCCATCCCTATTCTCTTGTACAACGATAGGGACATTAAGCTGACGCTCGCGCCAAGATCGACGAGCGCCCTCTGGATTTGTACTTCCCCAATAGAGCAAGGGATGGAGAAACTTCCAGGGTCCTTGAGCTTGGGCGGATTTACGCGCTGAATGAGTACGCTGCACTCCGCCATTAACACGACCTTCTCTTTTCTAGATCCCCGTGTCACCAAGTCTTTCAGAAATTTGGCATATGAGGGAATTGTCTCGATGGCCTCGAGGAAGGGGATTTGTAAGCTCAGATATTTCACCATGGCAAAGAATTTTCCATACTTCTCATTGATTTTGGCTTTGGCAAGCCGTTGTGGGAAAGGCACAACAGGCTTGAACACTCTTAGGTTCCCTTCCTCATCCTTCTTCTTCTCCTCTCTATGATCTCCCTCTGGAGTAGTTGGCTTTGATGACGAAGCACCGTCGTCATTTAATTTCTCAGTTGGTCGTTCCACGACCAACGGTGCTTCCGGTCCTTTGGGTGGCTCTCTCGTAGGTATTTGAGTTCCGCTCCTCAAGACGATGGCAGACACGTTCTCATGCTCATGTGTGAGTGCCAAGTTCCGATTTACCCCATAGGGTTCACCTCAGGCTATGGCGGTAATAAATTCTGCGGTCTCTGAAGGTTCGCCACTTGCAAATTCAGTTGGGTCACCTGATCAGTGAGGACTCTTTGTCCCATCTCCAGCTTCAGATTTATCTTCTCCTGATTGGCGATGTATTGAGTCAAGAGGGACTCAACCGGAGAAATGGCCCTCTGTTGGTCGTATTGCTGCTGGGTGGGCTGCTGATTTCTAGGAGCATACTGTTGATATTGTTGTGGTGGTTGTTGCTGCTGATATTGCTGCTCCTGAAACTGCTGCTGGGGCCTAGCCGGCTTATATGTCTGCTGTTGTTGTTGAGCCGGCTGTTGATAAGGCGCCCGGTAACTAAGGTTAGGATGATTCCGGTTGTTGGGAGAGTAGGCCAGGTTTGAGTTGGTTCGTGGTGGAAATGGCGCATTACCTATAGCATTGTAAAACAATACGCTCGCCTGATCCAATGGTGGTGAGATGTCACCACCGTCGAACTCTCCAAAAACATCGGACTCCACTGCAGCAATCTGTTGAGTACCGGCTCCACCGGCGCCTACCATCAATGCGGAGATCTGGGTCAACAGCAAGTCTAACTTGCTTGACAATTTGTCGACGTCCTCGACTATATGAATGCCCCCAGATCTTGGTGTGGCTCTCTCGTCACACCATCGTTCATTGTTGGATGCCATATTTTCCAAAATTTGCTCGGCATCTTCTTCGCTTCTTGACATGAAGGACCCTCCAGCCGCGGTGTCCATGGAAGATTTTAAATCGTCCCTCAACCCATTATAAAACAGATTTATGATCTGCCACTTGGGGAGCTTATTGTGGGGACACCTTCTCTGCATCTCCTTGTATCTTGTCCAAGCCTCATGCAAGGACTCGTGGCTGGCCTAGGAGAAGGAGGAGATCTCGCTCCTCAGCTTCATGGTTTTCCCCGGAGGAAAGAACTTCGTCAGGAAAGCATTTGAGAGCTTCTCCCAGGTGTTGAATGTATTCGGGTCCTTCCCCCTAAGCCACAGCTTGGCCTTATCTCGCAAGGAGAAGGGGAACAACTTCAGTCAGATCGCCTCAGTTGTGACACCGTTTATTCGGAAGGTGTCACATTTCTCCAAGAAGGAGTCTAAATGCTCAATCGGGCACTCTATGGGTGCACCCAAAAACTGATCCTGCTGGATCCATGTCACCAAAGATGGCTTAAGCTCGAAGCTTTGGGCCGTAATAGCTGGAGGACGGATGGTGGAGGTGGACTCAATGGAAGGCATCGAGTACTCCAACAGGGACTTGTGAGGCGGGGTGTTCTCTCCCATGGCTTCAGGATCCTCTCTTCTCCGCTTCTCGGCGGCCAAACACCTTAGGGTGGCATTTATCTCTGGATCAACGGGGATCAAGTCGTCGAGACTTCTTGAACTCCTGCGCATGAAAAACAACAAACATCCGTGAAGCGAAAAGTGGGAAAGAAACAGATAAGATAAGAAATAAGAATAAAAATAAAACTAAAACTAAAAATAAGAAAATAAAAAGGAAAAAGAAGAATGCGAAAATTATCGCGAGGTAGGGATGAGAGCTAGACACTAGGGTTCATGAAATCCAAAAATAACAAGCACGTTGCCTCCCCGATAACGGCGCCATAAACTTGACCTGGCCCCTGCCGGGTGCACGTCTGCGCGCCGGATTTTGTGCAATGATGCGAACGGGGACGTGGAGATTTAAATATTTGTAACCACAAGCGCACGGTGTTGTAGTGTGGCTTGGGGGTCGAACACAGGGAGGCGAGGATGTGCTTGTGTCAAAGAGGATCAAAATCACCCCGTGGGCGAGCTAGCCCAGATCGAATGATGGGTTGTCACGGTAAAGGAATGCAAGGTAAAGACAATATGAAGGGAAAACCCCGGGACTTTGGTTTCGACCCCAACGAGCGACTCTCGCCGATACGGCCTACGGGTAGGCTGGCGATCAGAATTAGGGTCTAATGGTGAGACGTTGCCTCTAAAAGTGGTAGCGGCATCCCATGGGCCCGATATTCCGGTCGATGCCCAGGATGATACGCCGGACTTCCCAGGTTCGATCAGTGGGCACTCCCGTGTCCATTAACACTGATCGACTCCGGGAGCACTAAGCTCTCAACGATAAATCCCAACGTCTCATCCTTCCGCTCCCGCGCGCTAGGATTTGGCGTCTATGCTAAGGGCGTGAGCTATGGCTAGGGAGTCAACCGCCAAGTTTATTCCCCCTTGGCCCAACAGTCAAAGGCGTTCTTTTTCCCACAGATGACAATAAAACACCCCGCGTAACTGTTAGATTCCTAATCCATATCGATTTCCTAACCCTATGGACGCATCGGGAAGAGCCCACGAAGGGGTTTCCGCCGAAATCCCAGATTTGGGAACTACTCACAAATATTCATTAAAAAGCGATCTAAATGAAAATGGACCGTCAAAATCATAATCAGACAATAGAAATGTAATGGTAGTAAAGCAATTAAGATAATACTAAAGTTTGAAAAAGATCCGAAAACTTACAAAAACTGGAAAATTACAGCCGTCACAAAATGAAGAAAACAGCAAAAAATAACCAACTCCCGAATCTGGGAAACCTAGGGTTCTATTTATAGAAAACGAAATCACCCGATCGGTTGACAAGTCAACCGGTCGGGTGAGCCGCTTCACAAAATTATAGCGAAATGCGGGGTTTCACCCGGTCAGGACGAACCGGTCGGTTGGATCTTGGAAGCGATCGGTTGGATCTTGGTGCCGACCGGTTGGATCTTGGTGCCGATCGGGTGAGGAGATCGGTTGGATCTTCGAGTCTTGGCTGTTGAAATTCAGCTACAGGTGAACCGATCGGGTGAAGGTCACCCGATCGGTTGGCAATCAGCTTCGAATTTCCAGAGACTTTGAGCTTTTGACCCGGTCATTGAACCGACCGGGTGACTTCTCGTGAGCTCCAAGCTGCGCCCGGGTGGTGCACGCGTGCATCACCCGATCGGTTGGAGATGACCAACCGACCGGGTGAGGGGCAGAAAGATGCAATCTTCGTCGTTTGACACCCTGGATCACGCGTGACTCCTCCCGTTGCTCCAGGGACACATTATATCATTGTTTTATGCCCCAAATGCCAGTAAACTACTGCAAAACACGGAAAACACGAAAAAGTGAAAGAAAACAAGAAAACACAAGAAAACACGAGAAAACGAATATAAGACGGCGGTAAAATACGGAAAAGCACGGAAGAAACGTGCGTAAATATATGAAATATAAACGCACGTCAGTTTCTGTTTTATTTTGGAGCATTACTTGTACTTTCCAGCATGTGCGCAGTGACCTGCAAATTCTTCTTGTTCACTCTCTTCCTTTCTCTTTCTCTGTAACACTGCTACTCTGGAATACTTGGGACAGAGTCATACTTCCTGGGTATTCTGGGGAGCGGGGCATAACAGATTATGATATTCTAGTCGTAGAAAAATTTGATTTTTCAGTTTGCTGTTGCATGCTAAATAGTTTAGCGTACCTAGCATATTTCCTTACAATACTTGAACCATTGTAAATCTATTGCCTCTGTGCTTGTCTTTATATGTGGTTGATTGAATACTTGCATTTACTTTTGTTACTTATTTTTATTGTTGCAAGTTATTATTATTGATTATGTTTTAATTAGGTAACTCTAATTAATAACTTAAGTAGAAATTTCTAGAGGATTTCATAATTTGCATAAACACTATTCACCCCTAGTGTTCTACATACCATCTCAGGTCCCAACAAGTTATGCTTACTAGCTATTCTTATCATCCCATTGCTATTCGCGAGGGAAAGAAAAAGCTAATAAGCCTAAAGGTAGTGTCAAAATGGTGAAAGCAAAGAAAGATGAGGTTGCATAGGATGAATGCTTCTTTTATCATTAGTATAGGCACTGAAGAGAAATTACAAGGATACCTTAGAGTCATTTATGAAGAAGGATCATAGTGATGCATTTACTTCGGATGTGTTTGTCATTAAAAACAAACTCCTAATTTCTTCTGTAACGTAGGTATATGATATCGAAGTTTGTCCTTAAATATGTAATTGTCTACATAGATAAAGAATAAGTAGAATATTGAGGAATAGTGAGATAGCTCTATACGTTAGGGATGGAGCAAGTGTTGCTGCCGTCGCTGCAAGGTATTTTCACCAAAGATTACCAAGGGGCAATGCTTTGATTTTACACAATTAATTTTATGTATCAAATATCATATTGTATCTATTTCTTTATTGGATAAAGAAAGATACAAATTTATTGAACGATGTTATGAACAATTTCAATAAAATTATCTTGATATGCTTTAATACTTTAAATAATAGCATTTACAGTTTTAATGCAAACATATGCCTACTATTCAGAATTTGAAAAAAAGGATAGATACCAAGTATAAATAAAAATTTTTGTGATATTATAGACTAGGCCATACGGTGAGAAAGACTTAGTAAATTGCATAAATAATGATTCTTAAATCCTTTTAATTTCAAATCATATGAAACCTGTAAGTCTTATCCCAAAGGTAAAATGGCTAAAAGACCATTCGTGCGACAAAGTGAAAGAGTAGTGAACTCTTAAGGCACGTATATAATGATGCATGCATCCTAATTTCTACAGAAGTAAGAGGTGGATTCTCCTACTTCATGAAGTAGGTGTTGGATCTGAATCTAAGCCTGGGGGGGTAAAAGGCTTATAAAAATATTCGAGCAACCCACACGAAATCACATGAAGATAAAGCACAGATAATCAGACTCAGAGCAAAGTATAGCAGTCACAGCATGTACATGTGATATACCCTGGTTCGGTCATCCCAACGACTTACGTGCAGCCCCAAAGAAAATACTAGATTATTAAAGTTACTGGTACAACCTGTATCTAGAGTACCCACTCTACACTCACCTGGCCCTCAGTACATGCACTCACCAAAGTGCTAAACGATAACAATCATCGTATAAGCTCTCTCATTGGCTAGTCCCAACTAGCCAAGTCTCCAAACAGATAATAAATTGTTTTACAAAGATTACAACACCAATATCACAAATATAATAAAGTACGAGTTTAGATTCGCTCAGTTTTTGACGGTGTGGATGTCTCTGTCATTTAGCACATGGTCAGATCAGCTCTGAAAAATAGTAGACTCTAAAGTCCCCTCAACAGCTTGGTCTCCCTCTCTTGTTGGTTCTCTGAAGTTGAGGCAATGGATCCTTGATGTTAGCAGCTTGCGACTAGCTCTCCCAACAAAAATTGCAGCCGATGGAACTTGCGGCCTGCACATGGGATTTTGGCAATTGGAAATTACGACTGATGTTTGGAAGATGAAGCTTGGGATTGTTGGTCAAATATTGCGGCTTGAAGATGGGAGAATTTTTGAAGTTTTGGGCTTGGACGTTTCCTTTTTGTTGTTGTTGCCGCAATGAAGCACACAAGAGTTCTTGGATTGGAGAAAATTGTACCTGGGGATGCAGAGGTCAAAGGTTGCGGCTCTCAAAGTGGCTTTGCTGCTTGATGATTTTGCATTGAAGAATTTTCAAAAATTACGGCTGAGCTTTCAAAATTGTATGGGGAAGTTGAGGTCAAAAGTTGCGGCTTCCTTTGGAGTTTTGGCTTGAGGAGTTAACCATGGGAATTTGCGGCTATGAGAGAATTTTGCTTCATGAGGGTTTCGGCCATGGGAGAACTTTCAATTTCATTTGCTTGGAGACTCCTTGCGATAATGAGAGGATGTAGGCTTCAAGTATATTTTTGGCCGACCCCTCTCTACCCTTTAGATGAATGCATATGGAGGGGTTCCTAGGGTTTCATGCGGCTATGAAGGGGAATCTCTAGGGGATAGGAGTTGGCAAGCTAATTGGGATTTGATAGAGATTTGGAAGAGATTTGAATTAGGTTTGAATATGATTGCAATTAGGAGATCAAGTTGTATTTGGATTGGTTTAGGAGTTGTATAGGATTGCACTTGATCTCTAATATATTTGATATGAGATCTTTACTCATCGCTCTCCCATCTTTGACCAAGTCACAATTGTAATGAATATAGCGATTTCTCAATCACGTTGACTTAGTCTCTCTTTGTAGAATTATGAGCGTGCCACTCCTAAAAAACACTTAGTACACACATTAGAACGTTGACACACCTTTGTTATCATCAAACACGAAGTCATCGATCATTGTATCCAACAATCTCCCCCTTTTAATGCTGACAAACTTAGTATAAGATTTAAGCAATAAATATTCTAATAGTGTGTATGAAGTGTGACGATGGAGGATAACATGCAATGCTATACAAGGATGTGCAAGCAGTGATGTGCAAAGTTCAATATACTTCAATATGCATGCTCCCCTATATTTGTGCTCCCCCTTGAACAAAAATCCATATTCATCAAGCATACCCACATTCATTTTCAGTTCATCAAGCATACAGTTACTCAAATTATTCTCCCCCTTTTGTTATCATCAAAAGTGTGATCACGAAGTCAAGAACATATATCATGCAAAAAGAGAGCATTATAAACCATCACTAACAATTGCACGTATACTATTACTGAATAAACACGTCATAATCCAATAAAGTAAACAACTAAGACTTCGTCACCAACGTGTAAGTGTGATGATTAAAATTGAAGCACATAACTTTTAATCGATTCAACCCAAACCAATTCACATTTTCCATATAACATCACATCACCTGGGATTGATTTTCCCCATCTCATTAAAAAATAAGTTCAAGATACCACACCCAAAAACAGAGCCTATGAGGACTCTTAGATGTGAGGTGTCATTGCTTGACGAGTAAAAACACCAACGCTAAAGTTTACCCATAACGCTTATGTTGGATACTCATGGGTAATACCGTTACCAAGGATTGTATCCATTTTTCATACGGAGCAATTATCCTTCTTTTTCATTTATATACTTATAACATCATTTTTTAATGCTCAATTTTTATCCATGGCAAGGTATATCATATCCCTTAGATTTTTAGTTAAGTTTTCCTCCTACATTCACATTTCAAACGTCATAAAAGATATCTCCAAATGTGCAACAATAATAATACTTGTAGAAGTGAAATTGTAGGTGTAGAAATCAAGTTATTTTCAGTCATTGAAGATGCCATGAATATTTAGGAAGAAGAACATGCGCATGTAGCAATAGCAATAATACAACACTTTCTACATGGCTATGAATAACATTTAAGCTGACAACTTTGTTGATTCAAAAAAGAGATACACAATTAGCACCCATTTTTTATTTACAATTTTTTTTGTTTTTATGCATGAAGTACTAAAGCAAACATGAGATGCTATCACCCAAAGCATAAAAATCAAGCACACATTACAATGCAACTACTAGCACACAAACAAGAAAAAGTTCAAGCACACATTAAAGCATGAAATCTTGTACTAATTTTTATCAATAATACCAAGCTCAAGACGAAGACGACAAAAGCGATTCTCATCTAAAGGTTTGGTGAATATGCCTGCAAGTTGTGATTTCGTGGGAACAATCTCAATGGACACATCGTCTTTAGTGAGGTGATCTCTAAGAAAATGGTGTCTTACGTCAATATGATTAGTACGAGAGTGGTGAATGGGATTATTAGAGAGATCTATGGCGTTCTTGCTATCAAATCTAAGAGGGACTCTTTTAAGAGCTAGTTCGTAGTCAGATAATGTTTGCATCATTCACAATACTTGAGCACAGCAGCTGCCTAAGGCAATATACTCTGTTTTCGTAGTGGATAGTGCAACACTATTTTGCATACTGCTAGACCATGAAATTAAAGAGTGTCCTCACATGAAACAAGTACCACTAGTGCTCTTTTGTAACGGCTGGTTTTTGTATCATGATATTTTATTTATTTATATATATATTTTTTCTCTTTTCACTTCTTCTTCACCGTATCTCTTTTACCCTATCTGGAGCTGAGCGTGCTTCGTGACGCTCTTATCTTAGAGCCAGACTCATCTTAGAAGCCCTAGAACCCAACCCGAAGCTTCACGGTTCATTTGGAGACATTGTGTGCGATTTAGCCGGTTCAAGAAGAAGAACCGACCGATAGATGCCAATCTAGTCGGTCAAAACCTCTTCATGGACCGACTAGTTCCCTTTAATTTTTCCACTGAGTTACTGTTTCCACTTAGTCGGTCTAAGTTCATCCACCGACCGACTAGTTGTCGAACTAGTCGGTCAATACTTCTTCGCAGACCGACTAAGACAGAGACCTTTTTTCCGCAACCAAGTTACTGTTTCCCATTAGTTGGTCAAAGAACGAATACTGACAGAATAGTTGACGAGCTAGTCGGTTAGGGTTCCTTCTCAGACCGACTAATTTTCTATACTTATTGTCAATCACTTCCATCCACTAGTCGGTCAATGAACACTGGTCGACCGACTAGGTTACAAACTAGTCGGTCGACGAGCCTTCACAGACCGACTAAATCTGTCAATCCTGTACCGACACTGTTCTCTGTTCGCTTTTAGTCGGTCTCAGTTAGACGACCGACCGACTAGTTTCCAAACTAGTCGGTCGACCGCCCTTCACTGACCAACTAATTGACCCCGAAACCCTAGATTTTTGACCTAGCCGCCGTTTGTTTTTCTTATTTAAACGCGCGGCCTTTCTTATTTTCTCCTCATTATTTTTATAAATCTTCTTCCCCAACCTATCTATTTCTCTTTCCCTGCCTCTCCTTCCTCCTCCTTTGCGCCCTCCATCTTCTCCAAAGTTCTTCTCCCCTTTTCATCCTCCATTCTCCTTTCTCCTCTTTCTTCTTCTCCTTCCTATTTTCTCCACAAACAACCGACCACCCCCATCTCCCCTCAGATCTGAAACCCACGACCGAGCCCCGGCCGCCATCTCGTTTCCCTATCCGAGATCCATCTCCTCTTAGCCCTTCTCCTCGCGTGACGATCCAATCTTAGATCTAGCGACGACGACCCCGGGAGACGCCGAGTCTTCGTCACCACCTTCGGAGGCCGACGACACCACCAACGATCAACGTTCCTCGCTGCGCTACCCGCGGCCTAGGAACTTCCGGACAGCGCAAAGCTTCCGCCTTTTTCAGATCCGACGCCGGACCTCCGTTCGATCGTCAAATCAGGTTTGTTCCCTAAACTCGTAGAAACCCACACTATAGACAATCAAACCCTAATTATAAAAAAACAACAACTAAATCAATTAAATTTATTTTTCGTTGACCCTTAAAACGTTGTGGAACCGTAGAAAACGACGAACGAACTTTATGCATGTACACATAGGATAGATTGTCGATTAGGCTTATATACATTAAAAATGTGATTTTGACGATTAGGATAGTCCCGATAACCTAGACACAACCCTAATAGGAATTATTGAATCTGGATCTGACACCGTCGCCGTGTCATGATTTTCAGACGTTCTTTCGCCGACGAGACGTTTGGACGAGACGTTCCAGGAAGACGACGCGCTCACCACCGCAGGCAAGTGTACCACTTACGTCCTTGGCCATGTTTAGGCCTTAGTCTTGTTAGAATTGATATTTTGGAACAATGAGAACCGGACGTGAAATGATAGCATCCGGGACGCCCTTGATGGCTCAGACTTGACAACGAAGTCTGAGTCCAACAACAACAATTTTGACATCATAGGATTGACATGCGTGTGTGAGAGTTATGGACACCCTAGTATAACCCCTCCTGTTTTGTCGTGTCATGTCCCTTCCGTCATGCCATGTCCCGGCCCTTCTTGCACAGCCCGATGGGTAATAGGGCACTCGCCAAGCCAGAGCAGGTGATCCCTCGTACTGATTCACAGCCTGATGGGCAATAGGGCACCTGTCAAGCTAGAGCAGGTGATCACTTGTACGGATACACAGCTCAGAGAGCAATAGGGCACTTGTCAAGCTAGAGTAAGTGATCACTTGTCCTGTCACGATTCTTGGGGTTTTGGGGTAGGGTTGAGCGTGCACGCGGCTAGAGGGTCTGATCCCCCTCGAACCATAAAGGCGTGAACCCTTTTCGTGTCTTGTCTTGTCCTGTCTGGCTCTCCATGTTCCGTCTTGTCTTGACACCTATAGGCTAGTCCCGTAGTCGGTAGCGCTCGCTACGACTACTACTTGTTGTGTTTTACCTTCCTGTTGCGTGTACTTTCGTTGTTCGTCTGTTATAACCTCAACATGTTAATCAACCAGTAAAACGTTGTTAAATAATTGGTGCACTTGCAGTTTGGTCTAACCCCTTCTTGTAGACCTTACCTGACGTACAGTTTCTTCTTTTAGTGTTGTACGTCAGGAATTGAGCCAGAGTTCGTCGAGGAGGCGGACTTGCCAGTTGACGTGGAGCCAGAGAGTGCTGATCCTGAGTACGATCCTGAGGAGGACCAGAGCTAGAGACTTCTCGTTACAGTTTCGAGAGTTATCCATTTCTTATAGTTGGGTGTGTAGCACCTTATGTTTCCTTGTTTAGGTCGGGTGCTTGCACCGTTAGATTTCCCTTTCTGCAGTTGTAGCCCTACGGGCGTTGAGACTCTGTACTTTTGATATGTTGAAATAAAATGATTTATCGTTTCCTTTTTGGTACTCGTATTGTTCTGTACTAACATGCAGGGACATGTACCTTCGTCTTGGTACCACACAGACGCTTATTGGGTCAGGGCTCCTTAGCTCTGGCCTAAGCGGGCCTTAGTCACGCTTCGCCTCCGCTGTTTTGGGAAGCGGGGCGTGACAGGTTTTAGTGGTGGCCCATGCAGGTCCTCGTCCCAATCTTTCTGCAAGTACAGAACAGTAAGAGTTAGGACATTCATTTTGATATTCGAACATTGTACGAGTCTGACCTGTGCTTTCGTTTCTGAACACATGATGGCTGGACGACGCATTACTCGATCCTTGAACTTGAGTGATGACGGTCCGGAGGACCAGGGTGCAGAGTTCCGCCAGTTCCTTGGCGTGATGCGAGAGATGCTTGAGGTGCAACATCAGCTGGTGCAGCAGTCTCACCGTGCTGCCCATGCCCCACCTGTTGCACCACCTCCACCTCCGCCTGCTCCGCGAGCTGCTCCAGGAGTGAAGCAGTTCAACGAGCTCCAGCCGAAGACCTTCTCTGGAAAGGAGGGACCTCTGGGTGCTGATGAGTGGATCTAGAGCACTGAGGAGAAGTTGATAGCTGCCAAGATTCCAGATGATACTCTGGTGGAGATCGCGAAGATGCAGCTGGCTGAGATTGCCCGAAACTGGTGGCGTATTAAGGAGAGGTGCCTGCAGAAGCCAGTGGAGTGGAAGACTTTTCGCCACATGTTCAAAGACAAGTACTTCACCAAGGCAGCTAGGAGAGAGCTGATGGGCAAATTCGTGGATCTGAAGCAGGGGGACATGACGATCGATGAGTATGAGGCTGAGTTCGAGATGCTGAGCCGTTTTGCCCCGCATATGGTGAAGAAGGAGGAGAACCGAGCTGAGCGATTCCATCAGGGACTTCATCCAAAAGTCCAGGCTTCCATGTCCTCTGCTAGTTTCTCGACTATGAGGGAAGTGTTAGATGCTGCAAAGAATCATAAGATGATTTCGCACCTGCCTGACACTCTAGCGGATAGAGAAAAGAGCCCTATAGAGTAGTACCGGCCACCTGCCAGGCCGGCGATGAGGCTAGTCCAGACTGTGCCATTCAAGAGACCTGGAGCACCAGTGCAGCATCAGAGCAAGGGTCCGTGCCATTTCTGCGGCAAGCCCGGACATGTTCAGACCAACTGTAGGAGGAAGCTGGGTTTGTGCCTACTTTGTGGAGATGCTTCGCATGCTGCGAAGGATTGTCTGAGGGCCCGTAATGCTGTTATTGGAGCGCCAGCCCCGTTGCAGATGAGGGCGCCTGCCCCAGTCCAGAGAGGACCTACTGTTCGTGGACTACCCTTGGTGCCACAGAGGCAGATGTACCAGCGAGCAGTGCAGCCTCAGAGGCCGGCATATACCATGACAGCTGTTGAGACTGAGGAGCTGGATGGAGTTATTGCATGTAACTCTCTGAACTAGTCTTTTCATTTCATAGTTAGACCTTATTACTAGTTATGTTAGTGTTGCTTGGTTGTTTTGATTGCTAGAGTAGTGTTGTGACCTTAGACCCTTTGTTTCCTAGGCACCATTCTAGTGTTCTCTCACCCTGCTTTGGCTTTGTTTGACTCCGATGCATCCATGTGCATCATATCCCGGAAGTTCATAAAAAAGCACTCCATTCGTACCCATACACTTCCTAAGTGTTGGGACATCACCACAGGGAACGGAGTGGTGACTGTGAGCATGGGATGTCGGTCGATTCCTCTAGTGGTCAGTGGACATGAGTTATATGCAGATTTCATCGTCCACGATCTGCCGCATTTCGATGACGTCCTTGGCATCGATTGGCTGGGAGATTTCCACGCTTCGATCGACTGTCACAGCAAGAGAGTGGTATTTCGGATTCCTGGCCATCCGGAGTTCGAGTTCTGCAGCAGAGACGAGTCGCTTGGGCCCATCAGATTTCGGGCCAAGCCGGAGGTGCCAGTGCTAGCAGCGTTGCTGATGGAGTTAGACCGACCAGCGGTTGTCAGAGACTTCGACGACGTCTTTCTGAAAGATATCTCGGGTCTGCCACCCGACAGAGCGTTGGAGTTCGGTATTGATCTGATGCCGGGTGCGCAGCCGATATCGAAGGCACCGTATATGATGGCTCCCGCGGAGCTAGAGGAGCTGTGGAAGCATCTAGATGAGCTGTTGCAGAAGGGTTTCATCCGCCCTAGTGTGTCACCGTGGGGTGCACCAGTGTTGCTTGTGAAGAAGAAGGATGGGTCCCGCAGGATGTGCGTGGACTATCGAGGACTGAATGCTATCACCGTGAAGAACAAGTATCCGCTGCCGCGCATCGATGACATTTTTGATCAGCTGGGAGGTTTGAGAGATTTTTCGAAGTTGGATTTGAGGAGCGGATATCATCAGTTGAAGGTGAAGAAGGATGACATCCCGAAGACAGCTTTCCGGATGAAGTACGGGCACTATGAGTTCGTGGTTATGCCTTTCGGCGTGACTAATGCTCCAGATGTGTTCATGAAACTTATGAACTTCATTTTCTATGATTTCTTGGATAAGTTTATTGTGATTTTCATCGACGACATTCTTATTTATTCGAAGTCTGAGGAGGAGCACAGCTGTCATCTGAGGACAGTGCTGGAGACGCTGAGGCGACACAAGCTTTATGCCAAGTATAGCAAGTGTGAGTTCTGGCTGGACAGAGTCACATTCCGGGGACACGTGGTGTCCTGTGATGGCATGTCAGTAGATCTGGAGAAGGTTAGAGCAATTCGAGATTGGCCGACTCCGCAGTCCGCGTCCGACATCACGAGCTTCCTTGGTTTAGCAGGCTATTATCGGTGGTTCATCAAGGATTTCTCGAAGATTGCTGAGCCGATGATGAAGCTGACGAGGAAAGACGTGGAGTTTCAGTGGTCTGATGCTTGTGAGGAGGCTTTCAGTATCTTGAAGGCGAGGTTGACCACGGCACCAGTTTTGGCAGTACCGGATCGGAGCGGAGGATTTGAAGTATATTGTGATGCATCCGGGAAGGACCTAGGATGCGTTCTGCATCAGCATGGCCATGTGGTCGTGTATGCTTCTTGTCAGCCGAGGACGCACGAGAAGAATTACCCGATGCACGATCTGGAGTTGGCAGCGATGATCTTTGCATTGAAGATCTGGAGACACTTCTTACTGAGTGAGAGCGTGAAGATTTTCACCGATCACAAAAGTTTGAAGTACATATTCACGCAGAAGGAGCTCAACATGCGTCAGAGACGATGGTTGGAGCTCATGGCTAACTATGAGATAGATTTGCAGTATCATCCGGGGAAGGTGAACATAGTGCCGGATGCTTTGAGTAGACTTCCCACTGATATGGTGCATACTGCTGACTGGAGGATTCAACAGGAGCTGAAGGAGATGGATTTGGAGGTTGTCCTACCTGGTGTAGTTCATTCTCTCATGAATTTGCAGATTCAGTCCACGATCGTGGATCGGATCAATGCAGCACAGGCAGGAGATCCGAAGTTGCAGAGGATCAGGAGGCAGGTTGAAGCTGGACTGCGATCGGAGTTCGTGATTCATGAGGATGGTTTGCTGTGGTACGGCAGCAGACTCTGCGTACCTGCAGGTGATGTTCGGGAGGAGCTTTTGAGCGAGGCTCATAGCTCACCATATTCTATACATCCTGGTGGTACCAAGATGTATAAGGACCTTTGACTGAATTACTGGTGGATTGGCATGAAGAGGAGTGTGGCACGGAGTGTTGCCAAGTGTTTGATATGCCAACAGGTGAAGGCTGAGCACCATCGTACGGCGGGATTGCTACAACCGCTTCCTATTTTGGAGTGGAAGTGGCAACATATTACGATGGATTTCGTGACTGGTTTACCTCGGACCCCGAAACAGAATGATGCAGTCTGGGTGATCGTTGATCGGTTGACTAAGTCTGCATATTTCATTCCCTTCCGAGTGGGCCAGTCTACGGAAGCTTTGGCGAGGAATTATCTAGAGGTAAAAGTCTGTTTTACTTCTCTTTAATTTTCTTCTTTGAGTTAGTTGTGATGTAGACCGTGTACGTGCAGGAGATTGTACGCTTACACGGGGTCCCCGTGAACATCTTGTCTGACAGAGACTCGAGGTTGACATCTCATTTCTGGAGAAGTCTGCAGGAGAACTTGGGTACGAGTCTGAGTTTCAGCACGGCGTACCACCCGCAGACCGATGGCCAGTCCGAGAGGACTATTCAGATACTAGAGGATATGCTGCGAGCTTGTACGCTCGATTTGAAGGGATCTTGGGAAGACCATCTCCATTTGGTGGAGTTTTCTTATAACAACAGCTACCAGGCGAGCATTGGCATGGCGCTGTTTGCTGCCTTATATGGGAGGAAATGTCGATCGCCACTGAGCTCGGATGACATTGGAGATCGGGAGCTGTTGGGTCCGGAGATGATAGTAGAAGCTGTGGATGTCGTGAGAGACATCAGGGAGAAGCTCAGATTTGCACAGGATCGCTTCAAGCATTGGGCGGATGCCAAGAGGAGACCTTTGGAGTTTCAGCCTGGAGACCACGTTTTCCTAAAGATTTCTCCGAACCGCGGAGTTATCCGATTCGGGAAGAAGGGGAAGCTGAGTCCAAGGTACATTGGACCTTTCGATGTGCTGGAGCGTGTGGGAGCAGTGGCCTACCGCCTTGCTCTGCCACCATCTTTGGTGGGAGTTCACGACGTATTCCACGTATCTCAGTTGCATCGGTACGTCAGTGATCCGTCACACACGGTGGATTTCTCGGAGATTACGGTCCGTCCAAACCAGACCTATGACCAGCAGCCTGTGCAGATTTTGGACCGTCGACAGAAGTAGTTGAGGAATAAGGTAGTCGACCTGGTGAGAGTGATGTGGCGTCACGGATCACCTGGAGAGTCCACTTGGGATAGAGAGGATGAGATGAAAGAACGTTACCCTCACCTATTCTGATAGAAATTCCGAGGACGGAATTTTCTTAAGGTGGGTAGGATGTAACGGCTGGTTTTTGTATGATGATATTATATATATATACTAGTCATAACCCGTGCCCGCGGGCACGGTTCAATTAATATTTCCCTCGCAAAATATTTGTTTCCCGAAAAATTATTTTCACAGCCAAAATTTAATAGAACAATAAATCAGCGTAAAAATATTTAGTGGCACAGGCACCTTCGGTGCGAGTGTCTTCGGTGTGTAACAACAAATTCGGCGTAGGCACCTTCGGTGCGGAACAACAAATTTGGTGTACGCGCCTTCGGCGCCGAACAACAAATTAGCGTTAAAAAATTTTAGTAGGCGCCTTCGGCGCCCAGAACAACAAATCTCCGGTATTTTTACGCTAATTTGTTATTCTGCTAAATTTTTTTACGCCAAATCTTTTCCAAGGTACTTTTAATTTCAAAGTTTAGGTTCCCACGACACTTTCCCCCCAAATTTAATCTCCACAATCTTTCCCAATGCACTTCTAATTTCAAAATTTAGGTTCCCAAGGCACTTTTTCCCACAAATTTAGTTTCCATAATCTTTCCCAAGACATTTCTAATTTCAAAGTTTTGGTTCCCAAGACACTTTTCCTATCAAAAGTTAACTTTTCCCACTAAAATTTTCACAAAATACAATCTCAACCATTGATTTACCAAGATCAAATCTCAGCCACTCTTTATCTTGTCCTAGTCAGCCCTAGAATTCAAAATACACTGTCAAATGTATAATAGATATATATATATATTTATTCTCTTTTCCCTTCTTCTTCACCGTATCTCTTTTCCCCTATCTGGAGCTGAGCGTGCTTCGTGACGCTCTTATCTTAGAGCCATACTCATCTTAGAAGCCCTAGAACCCAACCCGAAGCTTCACGCTTCATTTGGAGACTTTGTGTGCGATTTAACCGGTTCAAGAAGAAGAACCGATCGATAGACGCCAATCTAGTCGGTCAAACCCTCTTCATGGACCGACTAGTTCCCTTTAATTTTTCCACTGAGTTACTGTTTCCACTTTGTCGGTCTAAGTTCATCAACCGACCGACTAGTTGTCGAACTAGTCAGTCAATACTTCTTCACAGACCGACTAAGACAGAGACCTTTTTTTCGGCAACCAAGTTACTGTTTCCCATTAGTCGGTCAAAGAACGAATACCGACCGACTAGTTGACGAGCTAGTCGGTTAGGGTTCCTTCTCAGACCGACTAATTTTCTTTACTTATTGTCAATCACTTCCATCCATTAGTCGGTCAATGAACACTGGCCGACCAACTAGGTTGCAAACTAGTCGATCGACGAGCCTTCACAGACCGACTAAATCTGTCAACCCTGTACCGACACTGTTCTCTGTTCGCTTTTAGTCGGTCTCAGTTAGACGACCGACCGACTAGTTTCCAAACTAGTCGATCGACCGCCCTTCACTGACCGACTAATTGACCCAGAAACCCTAGATTTTTGACCTAGCCGCCGTTTGTTGTTCTTATTTAAACGCGCAGCCTTTCTTCTTTTCTCCTCATTATTTTTAGCCATCTTCTTCCCCAACCTATCTATTTCTCTTTCCCTACCTCTCCTTCCTCCTCCTTTGCGCCCTCCATCTTCTCCAAAGTTCTTCTCCCCTTTTCATCCTCCATTCTCCTTTCTCCTGTTTCTTCTTCTCCTTCCTATTTTCTCCACAAACAGCCGACCACCCCCATCTCCCCTCAGATCTGAAACCCACGGCCGAGCCCCGGCTGCCATCTCGTTTCCCTATCCGAGATCCATCTCCTCTTAGCCCTTCTCCTCGCATGACAATCCAATCTTAGATCTAGCGACGATGACCCCGGGAGACGCCGAGATCTTCGTCACCACCTTCGGAGGCTGACGAAACCACCAACGATCAACATTCCTCGCTGCACTACCCGCGGCCTAGGAACTTCTGGACGATGCAAAGCTTCCGCCTTTTTCAGATTCGACGCCGGACCTCCGTTCGATCGTCAAATCAGGTTGGTTCCATAAACTCGTAAAAACCCACACTATAGACAATCAAACCCTAATTAAAAACAACAACAACTAAATCAATTAAATTTATTTTCCGTTGATCCTTAAAATGTTGTGGAACCGTAGAAATCAACGAATGAACTTTATTCATGTACACATAGGATAGATCGTCGATTAGGCTTGTATACATTAAAAATGTGATTTTGACGATTAGGATATTCCCGATAACCTAGACACAACCCTAATAGGAATTATTGAATCTGGATCTGACACCGTCGCCGTGTCACGATTTTCAGACGTTCTTTCGCCGACGAGACGTTTGGACGAGACGTTCCAGGAAGACGACGCACTCACCACCGCAGGCAAGTGTACCACTTATGTCCTTGGCCATGTTTAGGCCTTAGTCTTGTTAGAATTGATATTTTGGAACAATGAGAACCGGACGTGAAATGATAGCATCCGGGACGCCCTTGATGGCTCAGACTTGACAACGAAGTCTGAGTCCAACAACAACAATTTTGACATCATAGGATTGACATGCGTGTGTGAGAGTTGTGGACACCCTAGTATAACCCCTCCTGTTTTGTCGTGTCATGTCCCTTCAGTCATGCCATGTCTCGTCCCTTCTTGCACAGCCCGATGGGTAATAGGGCACTCGACAAGCCAGAGCAGGTGATCCCTTATATTGATTCACAGCCAGATGGGCAATAGGGCACCTGTCAAGCTAGAGCAGGTGATCCCTTGTACTGATAC
Source organism: Scilla litardierei (assembly GCA_030789695.1). Taxonomy (NCBI): domain Eukaryota; kingdom Viridiplantae; phylum Streptophyta; class Magnoliopsida; order Asparagales; family Asparagaceae; genus Scilla; species Scilla litardierei. Next base: position 90,212,721 of record CM061139.1, read on the forward strand.
ACAGCTCAGAGAGCAATAGGGCACTTGTCAAGCTAGAGCAAGTGATCCCTTGTCCTGTCACGATTCTTGGGGTTTTGGGGTAGGGTTGAGCGTGCACGCGGCTAGAGGGTCTGATCCCCCTCGAACCATAAAGGCGTGAACCCTTTTCGTGTCTTGTCTTGTCCTGTCTGGCTCTCCATGTTTCGTCTTGTCTTGACACCTGTAGGCTAGTCCCGTAGTCGGTAGCGCTCGCTATGACAACTACTTGTTGTGTTTTACCTTCCTGTTGCGTGTACTTTCGTTGTTCGTCTGTTATAACCTCAGCATGTTAATCAACCAGTAAAACGTTGTTAAATAATTGGTGCACTTACAGTTTGGTCTAACCCCTTCTTGTAGACCTTACCTGACGTACAGTTCCTTCTTTTGGTGCTGTACATCAGGAATTGAGCCAGAGTTCGTCGAGGAGGCGGACTTGCCAGTTGACGTGGAGCCAGAGAGTGTTGATCCTGAGTACGATCCCGAGGAGGACCAGAGCTAGAGACTTCTCGTTGCAGTTTCCAGAGTTATCCATTTCTTATAGTTGGGTGCGTAGCACCTTTTGTTTCCTTGTTTAGGTCGGGTGCTTGCACCGTTAGATTTCCCTTTCTGCAGTTGTAGCCCTACGGGCGTTTAGACTCTGAACTTTTGATATGTTGAAATAAAATAATTTGTCTTTTCCTTTTTGGTACTCTTATTGTTCTGTACTAACATGCAGGGACCTGTACCTTCGTCTTGGTACCACACAGACGCTTATTGGGTCAGGGCTCCTTAGCTCTGGCCTAAGCGTGCCTTAGTCACGCTTCGCCTCCGCTGTTTTGGGAAGCGGGGCGTGGCATCTTTCTATTAGTTAAACTACCCGTATAATCAGCATCTGAATAACCCAACAAATCAAAATTACCAACAGAAGGATACCAAAGGCCTAAAGTAGGTATACTAATTAGGTACCTAAAGATCTTTTTAATGGCTTTTAAATGAGACTCTTTTGGGTTGGCCTGAAATCGTGCACACAAGCATACAACAAACATTATATCAGGCCTAGAAGTAGTCAAGTATAACAAGGAACCAATCATTCCTCGATATAGCTTTTGGTCCACGGCGACTCCTTGTCCATCCTTGTACATTTTGGTAGCAGGACTCATTGGCGTTCCAATTCCTTTTGACTTCTCCATCCCAAACTTTTTTAGAAGCTCCTTTATGTATTTGGTTTGAGATAAAAAGATGCCTTCTTTTCCTTGCTTTACTTGGAACCCCAAAAAATATTTCAACTCTAGCACAAGGCTCATCTCAAACTGATCCTGCATAACTTTCTCAAACTTTTGACATAGAAGATCGTTAGTATCATTATAAATAAAATCATCAACATATATTTGCATAATGAGAAAATCATCAAATTCATGCATCAAGAGTAATGTATTGTCTCCACTACCCGTTTTAAAACCATTTTCTAGCAAATATGTCATTAGACGGTCGTACCAAGCTCATGGAGCTTGCTTAAGACCATACAAAGCTTTTTCTAATTCATACACATGGTTTGGAAAAATGTGACTTTCAAAACCTGGGGGTTGCTCGACAAATACATCTTCTTTTAGACAGCCATTAAGAAAAGCACTTTTTACATCTATTTGTTTCAGTTTGAGCCCTTTATAACTTGCAAAAGCTAGTAAGATTCTAATGGACTCAAGCCTAACAACTGGTGCAAAAGTTTCATCCACGTCAATTCCTTCAATTTGATTATAACCTTTAGATACTAACCTAGCCTTGTTTCTAATAACATTACCAGATTCATCATGCTTATTTTTAAACACCCATTTAGTACCAACTACAGGATAATCAGTGGGTGTTGGCAGAAGTTTCCAAACATTATTTCTAACAAATTGGTTCAATTCATCTTACATGGCCAATACCCAACTTTCATCTTCTAAAGCAGTTTCAGTATTTTTATGCTCTATTTCAGAAATAAAATCACCATAAATACATAGAGCACAAAGATTTCTAAAAGAGCAACGTGTGCGAATACCTGCCGTAGGCTCACCTATAATCAAGTCTGATGGGTGGTTTAGATTGAATTTCAGCTCTCCTCTGGTGACTGCTTCTTCTTGTATTTCTTCTGTGCCAATTTCATTTTCCTCTTGTCTTTCAGGTTGCTCCTCATTATTCCTTGGAATGCTTTGTTGTTCTACATTTTCCTCTTCTTCGTTCTGTCTGCAATCCAAAGAATTTATTTCAGATTCATCAAATTTAACATGTATAGATTCAATAATAGTAAGAGTGCGTTTATTATATATCATGTCTGCTCTGCTCCTCACTGAATATCCCATGAACACTCCCTCATCTGATTTGGATTCAAATGTGCCAAGTTGACCACCAGTATTTAGTATATAGTACCTGCATCCAAAAACTCTAAAGTAAGACATGTTCGGAGTATTGCCATGCCATAGTTCATAAGAAGTTTTGTTTAGTAAAGTTCTAAGCATAACTCTATTGCACACATGGCAAGCAGTATTAATGGCCTCAGCACAAAAAGACATAGGCAAACTATATTCATTTAGCATACTGCTAGCCAGCTCTTTTAATGTGCGGTTCTTTCTTTCGACCACCCCATTTTGTTGAGGTGTTCTAGGAGAAGAGAACTCATGTAAAATTCCTTTTTGAAGACAAAAATTTTCATAAATAGCATTTTCAAATTCACCTCCTAAGCGCTTCAAATTTTTATAATGGAAGAATTTTTCTTATTAGAAACTTTTATGCAAAAGTTTTGAAAATTATCAAATGAGTCTGATTTTTTGGCTAGGAAGTAAACCTATGTGTATATACAGTAATCATCAACCAATACTAAACAATACTTTTTACCTCCTAAGCTAGCAGTGTCTGTGGGAAAAAATAAATCCCTGTGAACCAATTCTAATATACATGTGGCGGCACTGCATTAGTGCTAGAAAAAGTAGATTTAGTTTGCTTACCTTTCGTGCATGCCACGCACAACTTATCATTTTCGTATGACTGATGCGGTAGTCATCTTACCAGATTTTTATTTTCAAGCTTCTTTAACAATCCCATGCTTGCATATGCTAGTCGTCTATGCCATAGAGTGACCTCCTCTTCACCTGCAAGCAAGCATTTAGAACAGTTAGTTCTTCAATCACAAGAGTATAAACATTGTTTTTTCTATTTGTTGTAATAATAGTGTCACCTGCAGAACCATCAATAATTCTACAAATTTTTGCATCAAATTTTACTTTCATACCTTTGTCGCACAGATGACTAATAGAAATGAGGTTATGTTTAAGCTTGTCAACCCAAAGGTTCGGATCCTTATGATCCTACTCCAGTCCTCTACTCCCCATAGAGATTTTCAATCCACTATAATCACTTGCCCCGCAAGCACGAACTTACAAAAATGGCGACACTCCCAGTGTCCCAAACTTTATACAATCTCTACAACTAGAGATTTAACCCTTGTTGAAGAAATAATGAAATAGAAAAACACATATATCCTTGGTATGAATATCAAGAATGAATTCAAAGGATGGTGTTTAAAAAGAGAACATCAATGTTTCAAAATGTGGAATTTGCGAAACACCCTTGAAGTTCTTTAGTTCTCAAATGAAGAAAGAGATCAGAATTTCTTCTTACAAATGAGAACATAAACAACTTTTCCCAAGAGAATTAAAGCCTTAATTTCCACAAATGAAAACAAAGGAAGAGGAAAAGATGTGAATGAAAGGAGAGGGGGTACCCCTCATTTTATAGTGTTCAAAAACAGTTATGGAGGCAGTTCCAAACGGATAGAAACTGTCCAGAAAATTTCGGACTCAAACGGACAAAAAAAACGGTTTAGTCGGCTATGAAAATTCGTAGGACGACTAATTTTAAAACGGTCATAAACGGTCATTTGAGGATAGTGACATGGATTAGTCAACGGATAGATCCTTGTCAGAAATTTTCAGGTCAAAAGTCAAAGAGAATATTTTTAGTAGGCTACGACAAATCCTAGTCGACCAAATATGAAAATTGGGAATATTGGACATAGGATCAAATGGCTTGGAAGATAATATAATTTGGAGCTTATGGATATATGATATGTTATAGCCAAGACCCTGAAGCTATCTAAAAAGTAAAATTACATCATTCCGAAGATACGGTGTCCAAACGTAATATGAGTAGCGAAGTTGTTATTCTCAGAGAGTCCTTGATCATATGCATAATGTGAATAGAATAAGCTTTATGTATGCACATATGCATAGATAGAGTTAGTAACAGAAAATATATTGATTGTCACATCAAAACCATATGGAATAGAAGATGGAATATACCCAGTTCCAACATTCTGCCCCTTCTTGATGATGACAAACAATTAAGAAATAGTATGTGATTTAATGCGATTATTACTCCCCCTGAATATATGGCGGATGTTCTCCCCATTTGTCATCCACAAAAAGTGGAAAAACAAAATTAGTAGGCTACAAATTGTCGTAGTCGGCTAATAACGAAATTGGGAGAAATTAGCATGGAAATGAAACAGAACGAAGTAACACATAGACAACATATAACTAAATAGATATGGGGGTACATATATCAAACTGGAATACAACACCCAACGTAAACAAAACATCCAAACAACCGAAAATATAAAGCAAACAACAAACAAACGGTAGACGTGATGCCAACAAACAACAAAAAAACACCCATCAGTAGCAACCCAAACTGAACTTGAAAAGAACCAACGGCATCAGGATAAGGGACAGTCAAAAGCTAATACAATCACGGGGCTTAAGGATGATAGGACGAAGTGCCAGGGGAGGAAGGGCGGGGACTGGTACGATGGGAGGGAATGACATTATGTGCTTCGAGGGCAGACAAATGCTGGGATTGATTCGTTTGAATCTGATCAAGAACTGCCAAATGCTTCTTCAGAGACGGTCTCGGTAAGATGACGAATAAGCATGGCGTTCGTTTCACGGGAGGGAGAAACGCCATCCTTTGAGGCAAGGAGCTTCGTGCGGGACTTTGGATGGGAAGAGCCAGGAGCGACCGTGGGGGTGTGAGAGACCCGCGGCTAAGGCTGTGGGGTTTGAGTATGAGTCCCTTTGGACTCATCATCACTATCGTCGTCATCGTCTTCTAATTCGTAAGGTGTAGAGGGAGGATCTGGCAGGTGCATGCTGTGGATGGTAAGTTCATCGAAGTGAATATCACTATGAACAAAGTATTCTCCATAAGTGGGGACAGAAAAAGTGTAGGATCCTGTCAAAACAACGATGTTAGGATCGAAAGAAGAGGAGAGACTTACGCTTGCGTATGCGGCACCGTAATCTCTGAACTTCGCCCTCGGATTCGCCACAACGGTCAGTACTTCGTCACAGAGGATCGAAGCAGCGTTTCACCACCTAAATCTCTATTTAGAAGAGGATTTTAATCGAAGGGAGAAGAAGAACACAAGTTGCCTTATGCAAACTTATGGCATGGTTAGATTAGTGTAAATGCCTTACCCTTGGGTCCTATTTATAGGCTTTAAGGGTAGTTATTGTAGGAAATAACTAAATATAAGCTTATTAGCCTATATTAGCACATTTACTTATCCTCTTCTTCATTAACTTATCAAGTGCCTTTATGCACTTATAAAGTGACTTTTTCCACTTATCGAGTGGTCCTTTTCACACGAGAAAAGGTTCCCTTTGTTCACGATTTCGTGCACGTGACATCTGAGGTCCATAGGCCCTCATACATCCCCTCATGGGTGTATATATGTCGTCAATATCCAACATCTCCCACTCACACTTGAGGGGATTGTAAGGAAACATATTTTCCTTTAGCTCTTCTGTTTATCATACCGAGAAATAGACGGTGTGACCATCATGCGCATAGAGTCCGCTGTTGTGTACTTGTTAGAGATACACAACACTCCTCGAGGTGCAAAGTTGAGTAGATCAACTCATGCGTTACCCTAGATTATTTCTTCACATTTCTTATACTTTATATTCAACAATTGAATCCCATCTGGATTACAATTGGCTGGCCAGCTTTGAATCTCTAAAGTCCAATGTGAATATGAAATTAATCTTCCTCTTCTTACGATCCTTTCGATCTTGACTTGACTTGCTTTTCTAACATGCCCCGCCGGACCGAATTGACCATAGTCCATAAGCAGCATGCTAAGATAGCAATCACCCAGTCAAATCTAAAGGAACCAATTAAAGTCCATAAGGGTAACGAGTTAAGACACATGTGGTCTTTGGGTCTCACATAATAGTAAACACAATTACTATTCTAACCCAATGGTCAAATGCATATGTAGTATGAATACGTATTACAACATCACTCCTTTCCCAGGGAGCGTATGTCTTAATGATGTTGTAAGGATGATGATCAGACACCACAATGTCTGATTTTGAGTCCCTTTTACTACTCAAATAATCTTCTGGACCCACATCCCGCATAAGACAGATAGGATTTAAGAATCCTCTTAGATCTTTTGTAAGCATCCATATGATGCAGATCTTTCATATGACCATTTTGTTTAAGTCATGACTCTAAATCATCCGTCTGACGATTTTGACTTTAAACAGGTCTCATCTTTATTTTATCCGTCTGATATAATAAAGGCGGTTGCTCATGTGAGAGAGCCAACCTCAATCTGTCCGACATACTAGAAAATATAGCTGAGATTTTAAAATGTACACAAACATTTTCTAGAAACTCATATGCAATGTTGAAAAGAACTTATTCTTTTATTAAATTTGATCTTTTGCAGACATGGGAATTTACATTGGTACAACTCAGCTCTTACGCAATCCTTGAGATGATAAGTGTTTGTAAAACACATCTCTGGGGATCGCCTTCGTAAGCGGATCCGCTATCATCTCATGCGTAGATATGTACCTTATGTCTATCTTCTTGGTCTTATCATAGTCTTTTGCAAATTTGTAGCGGATATCAATGTGTTTGGTCTTACAATGGAATTTTGGATCTTTGACATAGGCTATAGATGCTTGACTGTCGCTGTGTATTGGTACAGCACCTGAGTCACTTGCATTAATTAGCCTGTCTAAGAATTTCCTAAGCCAAACAGCCACTTGGACTGCCATGCTAAATGCTACAAACTCGGCTTCCATAGTTGAAAGTGCGATGCATGATTGTTTCTTGCTACTCCAGTATATTGCACCAGATCCGAGTAGAAAAACATATCCTGAGGTCGATCGTCGCTCATCGAGATCACCCGCCCAATCAGCATCAGTGTAGCCTTCAAGCCTCAAGGCATCTCCTCGATAGCATAAAGCATAGTCCACAGTTCCCTTAATATACCGCATTATCCTCTTAACCGCTTTCCAGTGTACTTGCCCTGGATTGGATTGGTAACGACTTACCATTCCAACGGCAAAACAGATGTCCGGTCTTGTACATATCATAACGTACATAAGACTACAAACTGCACTGGAATATGGAACTTTTTCCATAATTTCCTTTTCCTTTTGGTTCTTTGAACACGATTTCAGACATAAATTATCGCATTTTCTTATAGGAGTATCAATGGACTTGCAATCCTGCATATTAAAACGTTCTAGAACCTTCTTTATATAAGTCTCATGTGAAAGAGAAAGAAGTTTCTTCGAACGATTCATTGAAATCTTAACTCCAAGGATATATGCGGCTTCTCCCATGTCTTTCATCTCAAAAACTGATGAAAGCCAAGCCTTGATATCCATCACAAAGCCCTTGTCATTTCCAGCTATTAAAATGTCATCTACGTATAGAGACATAATAACATACTTGCTTTTAATCCTCTTGATATATACACAGTTATCTTCATCAAGCATGGTAAAACCATTTGATAAGACAACTTCTTGAAATCGTATATACCATTGCCTCGAGGATTGTTTAAGACCATATATGGACTTACGAAGTTTACAAACCTTATGTTCGTTTCCTTCTTTTACGAACCCTGTTGGTTGTTCCATATAGATCTCCTCGTCCAATTCTCCATTGAGAAAGGCAGTATTTACATCCATTTGATGTAATTCGAGGTCTAAGCAAGCTACCATAGCCAGAATCAGGCGAATCGAGGTAAAACGAACAACAGGTGAGAAGGTCTCTTCGTAGTCTATCACTTCCTGTTGCGTAAAACCTTTCGCGACAAGGCGAGCTTTATATATGTCTATAGAGCCATCAGCCTTATGCTTGATCTTGAGAACCCATTTGTCCCAATAGCTCTACGTCCTCTGGGTAAATCAACCAAGTCCCAGACTTGGTTATCTTTCATGGATTCTAACTCCTCCTTCATCGCTTGCATCCATTTGTCTTTTGTAGGGCATGATACGGCCTGTTTGAAAGTAGCAGGCTCGTCATCTACTTGTAGTAAAGTCATAATGGTTTGCGGAAATTCATCCTCAAATCTTAGAGGAGCTAACCTTGTACGACTACTACGTCGTATTTGAGATTCTTCAAGTCCTTGTTGACTTGAATTTAGATCAATTTTAATATCACTCCCACTTGGAATGTCATTAGAATTGCTCCCATTTGGATCATTATTCCCGTATGGAATATGATCAGCATCATTCGTATCATCCATTGGTGAAGATAGAAACGTATTTTCGTCTTCACCAAGAAATCTCCAACTCGAATGAGGTAATCCTTCTGGATCATTAATCTCAAATAGAGATAAGTCCTGACTTATCTCGCCCTGTCTTGGAAACTCGTTTTCCAAGAAAGTGACATCCCTCGACTCAAATTCAATTAGACCTCCATTGTCTTCCTGACCAATGAAAACATAACCTTTGGAGTTTTATGCGTATTGTATAAAGATACATTTCCTTCCCCGTTGCCCAAGTTTGCCATACTTATGGAAGGAAATATGTGCATAGGATGCACACCCCCAATGTTTCAAAATGTTTAAGTCAGGAGACCTTTGGTTCCACAACTCGTAAGGAGTCGAGCTAACTGATTTCGAGGGTACGCAGTTCAAGATGAAAGCGGCCGTCAATAATGCATCACCCCAAAAGGTGATTGGCAAGTTAGCTTGCGCCATCATTGAACGGACCATTTCCATTAAAGTCCTATTCCTCCTTTCTGCAACACCATTTTGTTGCGGAGTATAAGGCATAGTTACCTGATGAACTATGCCCTTTTCATCACAAAGTTCTTTAAAACTTGTTGATTGATATTCACCGCCCCTATCGGTTCGCAAGACCTTAATCTTGCGATCTAATTGATTTTCCACTAAACTCATATAGTTTTTAAAGCAGGTTAATGCTTCACTTTTGTGGGATATCAAATAGATATGTCCGAATCGGGTGAAGTCATCAATAAAAGTGGTGAAATAGGACTTCCCGCGTCTTGTCTTGACATTCATCGGACCACATATGTCCGAATGGATGAGCTGTAATGGAACCTCGGCCCTTGTGCCGGTTCCAAACGGCTTGCGACAAGATTTTCCTACAAGGCAATGTTCGCAGGTCAACATATCGATCTTTGAAACATTGGATAGAAGGCCACGTTTGGCAAGTCTATCCATACGCGTTGGTCCAATGTGACCAATCCTTGCGTGCCAACAAATTATATCTGAGTCATAAGTCGAAGAATTTGCAATAAGGAAATTTTCATTACAAAATGAGGAGTCATACATTGTATTTAATACAATAAATCCTTTGAAAACATACCCAGTACCAATTAAAGAATTATTACAAAACAAGTCCACTTTACAATCATGAAAAAACCAACTATAACCAAGACCCATTAAAACGACCACATAAATAATATTCCTTCAAATATCCGGAGCGAAGAGAACATCATGAAGTAGGATAGTGCGGCCGTTGTCCAGGACGAGCTTGCACGTCCCAACGCCTTTCACTTCAACACGTGTGTTGTTTCCTACATAGATCCACTTCGTTCCTTGGGGTATCCGGTGATACTCCACGAAGGACCTTCTGTCCCTTGCTATGTGGTCGGTGGCACCTGAATCAATTATCCAAAAAGGATTAGATTCTACAAGAAATATTGAACTAGAAACACATATGTAACTAGTATTATTACAAGTTACCTCGTCACCTCCACTCGTACACGATCGAGCATAGTGACCTAACTTGTTGCACTTGAAACACTTGATCTTCTTCAAGTCCTTCTTCTTATGCCATTTCTTGTGCCCACCCTTATGTTTGGGTTTCTTGGTAGAGTCAGGTTGCTTATTACATTCATTAGTAAACTTCGAACTATTTTTCCGTTTCTTTCCCCCGTGTGAGGAACTAGCAACCATGTGCACTTCTGCACTTGGCTTGGCGGCCGCAAGCCGCTCTTCCTCTAACTCGAGGTGCTTAGAAACATCGCTGAAGTTCTTGATGCTCTCATTATGAGTGAGATGCATCTTCATTTGGTCCCACCCGTTTGGTAGGGAACGTATGACTGCTTGGATTTGTTGCTCGTCAGTGAGCACATGACCTGCATCCTTTAACTCTGAGATGAGATTCGCCATATGTCGCAGATGTTTTCCCATGGAATGATCTGGACGTTTCTTGTATGAATCAAATCTTATAGTTAAAGAACGAAGTTTGGACACTGAGGTGCCACCAAACTTCTCCTCTAGCTTGGACCATATGTCTATGGCTAGGACATGCTCTCGGAAGATGCGCATTATGTCATCGGCCATACTGGACAATAACATAATGTGAGCTATCTTGTTCTTCTGAGACCAAGCATCAAAAGCTTCCTTGTCTCGTCTGTGTTAGGCCGTAGTGCCCAACTCGGGTTCAATCATTACGTTCTTTAGAGTTTTGAGCACTTCTTGCTCCTCTAGAACATACTGTATTTTAATGGACCATAATTTGTATTATCGCAGTTGAGTTTTTCACCTCTGTTTAACTCAGCGACGATGTTCTTTGAAGCGGAAGACATTTTAACTTTAAAATGCTGCAAAAGATATGAAAAGAAAGGTTTGATCAAAAACATTGCATTAATTTCATATACATAGTCATCATATTGTTACATTTTCATGATTCATTAGTCTCGGCCAGTGGACCGACCATGGAAATGGCTAGTCCATGGTTCACTATCCCCAGACTGAGCTAAGGTGTCCCACAAACTAGTCCAAAAGACCACTGGTCGAATCATGATCCATTGAGATGCTGAATCAATCGAATGTGGAAATTTTCAGACTAGTTTAATATCACTCCCACTTGGAAAAAAACCCACTTGGAATGATATTATTATATTTGATAAGTTACTTTCGAAAAATATTGTAGATGTTGTGGATGAGGACCTTGTGGAGGAGCCGTGCATCAGGATTAAGTCTAGTAGCGGGTATATGAGGGAAAAATTTCGGAGCCAATTTTGCTAGGATGGTAGGATCGGTCATAGGAAATGAGAGAGAGCCATGAAAATCTGGGGGCTGGGCGATGATCTTGGCAATAGTATTGCCAGAAACCCTAAAGGATATGCCGCGAACCATGGTAGTGAAGATTTTCTGACCACGGTAAACAGAGGATTCAAGGTTAGCATAAAACTCCTTTACTAACGAAGGATAGTAGGGGACTTTGTTGTCAAGGCACCAAATGTTGTGAAGGTTGACAATTTCAAGGATGTCGCGGATGTGGAACATGTGGAGAGTGGCAAAATCAAGGAAACGTTCGGGATGAAATCTGGTGGCCTCGTGTCACGACCCGCTTCACTAAAATGGAGGCGAGACGTGAAAAGGTCCGCACGAGAGTGGAGATGTGAAGCCCCAAACCCGATAAGCGTAAACAAAACATAAGCAGGTCCCTGTAACCACAACGGAACAACAATAATAATAAAAGGAGAGACTGAAATAAAAACTTCACATCTCAAATATTGTCCAACATGAAAATAAGTTCAACATCCAGAATAGCCACCAGGCTAAAAGAAAAGAGTCTAAGGCCCATAACAAGGCCAACAAAAGCAACAACGACAAAGTATAGGTGCTACACACCGATAACAAAACAACTGTCTAACAAAAGTAAAACACAACGAAGACACTAGGACTGGTCCCCAGTGTCCACGTACACCCCGCCAAACACGGGCTCGGGCTCGGCAACAGCAAACACCTCGTTCTCAACAAGGTACTCGGGCTCGGGATCTAACATGTGTCACCCAAAAGAGTAAAGGGGCACATGTCAGCAAGTCTAAAAGACTTGGGCAAGGAAACTAAAAGTAAGGCAACTAGCAACCTAGCAGTTCAGTATGCATGACATGGCAGTTATAACATGAGTGCACAATTTAAGACATGGCAAGACAATTTTGTACAATGGAACAATTATCGGGACAAGACAAGAGTAGCCAAGCTACTAACCATCATAATCAATTCACATTGTTGTAGGTGTTTACGCCCTTCGCTGAATGGTACAACATTCAGACCGATCGGCACTAAACACAATTCACATTTCACGGTTGTTTTGTAGATGTTTACGCCCTTCGCTGAATGGTACAACATTCAGACCGATCGGCGCTAAACACTACCCCACCCCAAAGAGTTTACGCCTTACAACTGCAGTTGTTGATCAAACAGACCCCCAGTTGCCTGGCCGCTTAACCCTTACCCCATCCCGCACTAAACAAGCCAGGGTCCCTGCACATGAGCCCAGCAAGTGAGCCAGGGTTGCCCCGCACGGGAGCTTGTTTCTTAGTTCACAATTCAATATATCGAGCGTTGGGGTTAGCAACTCATTATGCTCGCTTCTGGTCACGAGCCAGGATACACAAGTATTATAGCGATGCTACGCAATCACAGGATCACCAAAAGAATGCAATGACATGACATTTAATGTGCGTACCGTTAATGGAAAGTAAACATGACATGGTAATTGTGCAACATGCTAAATGTCGGAACTAGCTTCGTTGTCAAGCTAATTCCCCAATTTGCGCCTAGGCGAGTATCATTTCGTCGCCTAGCCTCTTTTACGCCTACAACAAGGTTATGGCCTAAAACATGGCCTAAACCCTAAGTGGCAAGTTTCACTTGCCTAGCACCGGGGATGACGACCACTTCGTCACACGGTGCCAATCTACGGGGAAATCGCTGTTTTGGGGGACAATCAACAAACAACATGAAATTTTATTAGGGTTTCATAAAAATATGAATAAGTTATAAAAACAACGGTAGATCGATTTCTTACCGAGAGGAGACGGAAGAAACACTCCGGGGAACCCTAGGATCAGATCTGGAAAAAGATTGGAGAAGTTGGGGAAACTAGGGTTTTGGGGGATTTGGGGATTTTGATGGGTTTGATGAGATTTTGGGGAAGATGAGAGGTGGAAAGAGTGGATGGAGGGTTTGGATGATGATTCTAGGGCTTGGAATGAAGGAATGAAGCTTGGAGGAAGATGTGGGCTCAAGGGGGAAGATTTTAGGGTTTTGGGTCGTGTTGGAGAAGATGAAAACGTTTGGGTTGGGTTTAAATAGGATGGGCTGGCGGCTGCCCAGAAATTAGGGTTTTAACACTGGTTAGTCGATCAAAGAGCAACCACTGACCGACTAGTTTGGCAACTAGTCGGTCGGTCGACCAACGCAGACCGACTAAGTGCAAACAGTAACTCCTGAACGAAAATAGGATTCTTGAGTTAGTCGGTCCATGAACAATTACTGACCGACTAGTTTAGCATCTAGTCGGTCGATGAACGTTCTTAGACCGACTAAGAGTAAACAGTAGCTCGACTGAACAGTAGAACCAAGAACTAGTCGGTCTGAGTACAAAACTTAACCGACTAGTTTAACAACTAGTCGGTCGAAAGATGAACTTAGACCGACTAAGAATGAACAGTACTGATACTAAAATTTAGATGATGTGTTAGTCGGTTAAAGAAGAATTGCCGACCGACTAGTTTGCAACCTAGTCGGTCAACCAACGTTCTTAGACCGACTAACGATAAACAGTAACTCCTGAGAAATTTAGAAAGCTAACTAGTCGGTCCAAGAAGGATTGCCGACCGACTGGATCGTCATCTAGTCGGTCGGTGCCGCTTCTTATACCGACTAATGAGCACCAAAAGTTCCGATACGGAGCGCGGGGCCCCGTGATCGATTCCTAAGACTCCTAGGCTTGATCTAATATTAAGATACGACCGTTATGAAGTCTGTCACGAATGACATACTTCGGAATCGACGATCCTAAGGAAGAAGCGAGAAAATACGACGAATCGATCGAAAATGAAAGCTACGGAGACGAAAACCACACAAGAGGAGAAAATCCACCAAAACATATATTATATTATAATAAATCCAGATACATGAAAAGCATTCGTTACATCCTCCACAACTTAAGAAAAATTCCGTCCTCGGAATTTCCGATTACTCACGAGTCCGGAAACAAAAGTGGGAAACGCTCTCGCATCTCATCCTCATTCTCCCAAGTAGACTCTCCAGGTGAGCCGTGTCGCCACATCACCCTCACAAGATTGACAATCTTGTTCCGAAGCGATTTCTGACGCTTGTCCAGAATCTGCACTGGATGCTGGTCATACGTCATATCGGGACGAACGGTAATCTCCGAAAAATCCACAGCATGAGATGGATCGCTAATGTATCGACGAAGCTACGACACATGGAAAACATTGTGAACTCCTTCCAAAGACGGCGGCAAGGCCAAGCGATAAGCTACCTCGCCAACCCTCTCCAAAATGTCAAACGGTCCAATGTATCGCGGGCTCAACTTTCCACGCTTCCCGAAACGAATCACACCACGATTCGGGGAAATCTTCAAGAACACATGGTCGCCCGGCTGAAACTCCAAAGGACGACGTTTAGCATCCGCCCAATGCTTAAAACGGACCTGAGCAATCCTCAACCTCTCCTGAATATTACTGACGATATCCACGGCCTCCACGATCATCTCAGGTCCCAACAACTCCCGATCACCAACGTCATCCCAACTCAATGGCGATCGACATTTCCTCCCATAAAGAGCGACGAAAGGTGCCATGCCAATACTCGCCTGGAAGCTGTTGTTGTAAGAGAACTCCACCAAATACAGATGGTCCTCCCACGAACCCTTGAAATCCAACATGCACGCCCTCAGCATGTCTTCCAAAATCTGAATCATCCTCTCGGACTGGCCATCCGTCTGCGGATGGTACGCCTTGCTGAAACTCAGACGCGTACCCAAGCTCTTCTGCAAACTCTGCCAGAACTGAGATGTGAACCTCGTGTCTCTGTCAGACACGATACTCACTGGGACTCCATGAAGTCGCACGACCTCCTGCACGATTCACGTTACATCACTATCCAAACTAGGAAAAGGAAATAAAAACGGAGATTAAAAGAATTTTATCTCCATATATCTCCTTGCTAGCGCCTCAGTGGACAGTCCCACTCGGAACGGAATAAAGTGCGCGGATTTGGTCAATCGATCTACGATCACCCAAATCGCGTCATTCTGCTTCGGACTCCGAGGTAGTCCAGTCACGAAATCCATAGTGATGTGTTGCCATTTCCACTCCGGAATCGGAAGCCGTTGTAGCAACCCGGCCGAACGCTGATGCTCCGCCTTCACTTGCTGGTAAACCAAGCACTTGGCTACACTTCGAGCCACGCTCCTCTTCATACCATGCCACCAATAAGTCAGACGAAGATCCTGGTACATCTTGGTGCCACCAGGATGCACATAATACGGCGAACTGTGTGCCTCCACCATCAGCTCCTCTCTGATATCCCCAGCAGGCACACACAACCTGGCTCCGAACCTCAGCGAGCCATCCTCATGAATCAAAAAGTCAGTCCGCAGACCGGCTTCCACCTGCTCCCGAATCCTCACCAGCTTCGGATCCTCAGCCTGGCCAGCCTTAATCCGATCCACGATCGTCGACTGTACCTGCATGTACATCAACGACTAAGCCTCTCCAGGAAGAACAATCTCCACACCAGACCCGCAAAAATCCTGCTGCAATCTCCACTGCAAGGTCAAAATCATCACCACTGGAAGCCTACTCAAAGCATCCGGAACCACATTCACCTTGCCAGGGTGAAACTGCAAATCAATCTCATAATCCGCCATAAGCTCCAACCATCGACGCTGTCGCATGTTGAGCTCCTTCTGAGTGAAAATATACTTCAAGCTTTTGTGATCGGTGAAAATCTTCACTTTCTCACTCAGCAAGAAGTGCCTCCAAATCTTAAGAGCAAACACAACGGCAGCCAACTCCAAATCATGCGTCGGATAATTCTTCTCATGAACCTTAAGCTGACGAGACGCATACGCCACAACATGCCCATGCTGATGCAACACACAACCGAGGCCCTTGCCAGAAGCATCGCAAAAGATCTCAAATCCACCGCTGCGATCAGGCACAACAAGAATAGGGGCAGTCGTCAACCTCTCCTTCAGAATACCAAAAGCATTCTCACAATCACCCGACCAAACAAAAGCAACATCCTTCCGCGTCAACCTGGTCATCGGCTCAGCAATACGAGAAAAGTCCTTAATGAATCGCCGATAATAACCAGCAAGTCCAAGGAAACTCCGAATCTCAGACGCAGACGACGGAACAGGCCACTCCCTGATGGCCCGAATCTTCTCGGGATCCACTGAAATACCATCTCCAGTCACCACATGCCCGAGAAAAGCAATCCGATCCAGCCAAAATTCGCACTTCAAAAACTTAGCATACAAACGATGCTTCCTCAAAATCTCCAACACCGTTCTCAAGTGCGAGGCATGCTCTTCCTCCGACTTCGAATAGATCAGAATGTCGTCAATAAAGATAACGACAAACTTATCCAAAAAGTCGTAGAAAATCAGGTTCATCAGATTCATGAAGACTGCGGGCGCGTTAGTTACGCCGAAAGGCATAACCACAAACTCATAGTGTCCATACTTCGTCCTGAACACTGTCTTCGAAACATCACCCTTCTTCACCTTCAACTGATGGTAACCACTCCTCAAATCCAATTTAGAAAACACCCTCGAACCTCCAAGCTGATCAAAAATATCATCGATGCGAGGCAACGGGTATTTATTCTTAATGGTCACCGCATTCAACTCCCGATAGTCCACGCACATGCGACGCGAACCATCCTTCTTCTTAACCAGCAACACCGGCGCTCCCCACGGAGACACGCTAGGATTAATATAACCCTTCTGCAAAAGCTCATCCAGCTGCTTCCGCAACTCTTCCAATTCTGCAGGTGCCATACGATACGGCGCCTTCGAAATCGGCTGCGCACCTGGAACAAGATCGATAGAAAATTCCAAAGCTCGATCAGGCGACAAACCAGACATCTCCTCGGGGAAGACGTCGCCAAAATCTCGCACCACAGCTGGCCACTCCAGCTCCATCTGCATAGCCACAGCCTCCACCGGCCTGGCCCGAAATCTGACAGGACCAAGCGAACTGCTACCACGACTGAACTCAAATACTGGATGTCCGGGAATCTCGAACACCACCTTCTTCCTCCGACAGTCGATCGTAGCATAGAAGCTCGCAAGCCAGTCCATCCCAAGAACTGCATCATAGTTGATGATGTCGTGGACAATGAAATCAGCGAAAAGCTCATGTCCATAGACCGCCAACGAGCAAGAATTGCAACCACGATGCACCGAGACCACACCATTCCCTGTAACGATATTCCAACTCTTTGGAAGAGGGGACGTCGACAAGGAATGCCTCTCCACGAAGCTCCGAGAAATAATGCACATCGATGCACCAGAGTCAAAGAGGACTCGTGCAGGAAATGTGCAAACCAAAACCACACCTAATCAAGCAATTAAAAATCAAACCCTAGTCTAGCAAACAACCATGTTCAAGCAAACAACACAATCTAACAATCAAACCAGCTAGGAAAGTAACAGCTAGATTAAGGATTACCTGCGATAACCTCATCCACAGCCTCGCTCTCCGCAGCGGTCATCAGAAAAGCATGCCTCCTCGGCGGAACAGCCTGCCAAAAAGCCTGTCCCTGTGGAACAAGAGCTGCTCCACGACCAGCAGGAACAGACGCTCGCTGCTGCAACGGCTGAGCTGCAACAGGAGCCCTCCGCAGCTGATTTGCATGCTGACAATCCTTCGCGACATGAGAAGCATCACCGCAAACCAGACACTGGCCCAAAAACTTCCGACACTGATCCTTAATATGGTCAGGCTTGCCGCAGAAATGGCAAGACTTCAGAATAGGCCCTCCTGGCCTCTTAAACTGAGCAGACTGATTAGGCCTGAATCCAGGTCTAACCACAGCTCTCGCCTGTTCCACAGGCCTCTTCCCAGCACCAACAACAGACCCTCTCCTCTGGTTCACGAGCAGCTCCTGCCTCTTGGCTGCTACCAGAACCTTCTGATAAGACTCCCGGTCAGAAGAGGTCACAAAACTCTGGAGCTCCGAAGCAAGCCCCTGCAGGAACCTCTGAGCTCTCTCCTCAGCGTCCTGCACCATCTTTGGTGCAAACCGACTCAGCCTCATGAACTCTTGGTGATACAGGTCCACCGACGAGTTCCCCTGCTTCAAATCGATAAAACGCTGCAGCATCTCCTCCCTGGCAGCTTTCGGAAAGAACTCACCCTCAAATCTGGCCTTGAAGGTAGCCCAAGCTATCGGCTCCACCAACATCTTCTCTTCCGCATCCCACCAATTCCGAGCATTATCCTTGAGTTGCCTCTTCGCCAAATCAACCCATCCAGCCGGGGTGATCTTGGCCATCTTCAGATTGTCCTCGATGTTCCGAATCCACTCATCGGCAGCCAGAGGACCCTCAGAACCATCAAAATATGCGGGACCCAGCTCCCGAAATTGCTTCGCTCCTGGCTCAGAGCGAGGGGCATCCGGAAGAGCCCGGGCAGCTCGAGCAAGTGGAGCATTCTGGACTTGCAGAAGCACGCCCTGCTGCACTTGCATCATCTGGAGCATCATCTGCATCATCTCACCGCTGGTGGGTTCCCGCTCAGGCTCCTCATCATGAGGGAGCGCACCACTGCCCCCACCACGGGTGAAACGCCTTCCTGCCATCTAATGACACAGAGAACGCATCAGATTAGACTCATAGCTTATGACTCGGACGTCGAACTTAGTTTATTGGACATTCTAATATTATTATCGCTATTCCAAAAATCGCAGTTACAGAAGTACCTGCATGGGCCACCACTAAAACCTGTCACGACCCGCTTCCCTAAAATGGAGGCGAGACGTGAAAAGGTCCGCACGAGAGTGGAGATGTGAAGCCCCAAACCCGATAAGCGTAAACAAAACATAAGCAGGTCCCTGTAACCACAACGGAACAACAATAATAATAAAAGGAGAGAATGAAATAAAAACTTCACATCTCAAATATTGTCCAACATGAAAATAAGTTCAACATCCAGAAAAGCCACCAGGCTAAAAGAAAAGAGTCTAAGGCCCAGAACAAGGCCAACAAAAGCAACAACGACAAAGTATAGGTGCTACGCACCGATAACAAAACAACTGTCTAACAAAAGTAAAACACAACGAAGACACTAGGACTGGTCCCCAGTGTCCACGTAAACCCCGCCAAACACGGGCTCGGGCTCGGCAACAGCAAACACCTCGTTCTCAACAAGGTACTCGGGCTCGGGATCTAACATGTGTCACCCAAAAGAGTAAAGGGGCACATGTCAGCAAGTCTAAAAGACTTGGGCAAGGAAACTAAAAGTAAGGCAACTAGCAACCTAGCAGTTCAGTATGCATGACATGGCAGTTATAACATAAGTGCACAATTTAAGACATGGCAAGACAATTTTGTACAATGGAACAATTATCGGGACAAGACAAGAGTAGCCAAGCTACTAACCATCACAATCAATTCACATTGTTGTAGGTGTTTACGCCCTTTGCTGAATGGTACAACATTCAGACCGATCGGCACTAAACACAATTCACATTTCACGGTTGTTTTGTAGATGTTTACGCCCTTCGCTGAATGGTACAACATTCAGACCGATTGGCACTAAACACTACCCCACCCCAAAGAGTTTACGCCTTACAACTGCAGTTGTTGATCAAACAGACCCCCAGTTGCCTGGCCGCTTAACCCTTACCCCATCCCGCACTAAACAAGCCAGGGTCCCTGCACATGAGCCCAGCAAGTGAGCCAGGGTTGCCCTGCACGGGAGCTTGTTTCTTAGTTCATAATTCAATATATCGAGCGTTGGGGTTAGCAACTCATTATGCTCGCTTCTGGTCACGAGCCAGGATACACAAGTATTGTAGCGATGCTACGCAATCACGGGATCACCAAAAGAATGCAATGACATGACATTTAATGTGCGTAACGTTAATGGAAAGTAAACATGACATGGTAATTGTGCAACATGCTAAATGTCGGAACTAGCTTCGTTGTCAAGCTAATTCCCCAATTTACGCCTAGGCGAGTATCATTTCGTCGCCTAGCCTCTTTTACGCCTACAACAAGGTTATGGCCTAAAACATGGCCTAAACCCTAAGTGGCAAGTTTCACTTGCCTAGCACCGGGGATGACGACCACTTCGTCACACGGGTGCCAATCTACGGGGAAATCGCTGTTTTGGGGGACAATCAACAAACAACATGAAATTTTATTAGGGTTTCATAAAAATATGAATAAGTTATAAAAACAACGGTAGATCAATTTCTTACCGAGAGGAGACGGAAGAAACACTCCGGGGAACCCTAGGATCAGATCTGGAAAAGATTGGAGAAGTTGGGGAAACTAGGGTTTTGGGGGATTTGGGGATTTTGATGGGTTTGGTGAGATTTTGGGGAAGATGAGAGGTGGAAAGAGTGGATGGAGGGTTTGGATGATGATTCTAGGGCTTGGAATGAAGGAATGAAGCTTGGAGGAAGATGTGGGCTCAAGGGGGAAGATTTTAGGGTTTTGGGTCGTGTTGGAGAAGATGAAAACGTTTGGGTTGGGTTTAAATAGGATGGGCTGGCGGCTGCCAAAAATTAGGGTTTTAACACTGGTTAGTCGGTCAAAGAGCAACCACTGACCGACTAGTTTGGCAACTAGTCGGTCGGTCGACCAACGCAGACCGACTAAGTGCAAACAGTAACTCCTGAACGAAAATAGGATTCTAGAGTTAGTCGGTCCATAAACAATTACTGACCGACTAGTTTAGCATCTAGTCGGTCGATGAATGTTCTTAGACCGACTAAGAGTAAACAGTAGCTCGACTGAACAGTAGAACCAAGAATTAGTCGGTCTGAGTACAAAAATTAACCGACTAGTTTAACAACTAATCGGTCGAAAGATGAACTTAGACCGACTAAGAATGAACAGTACTGATACTAAAATTTTGATGATGTGTTAGTCGGTTAAAGAAGCATTGTCGACCGACTAGTTTGCAACCTAGTCGGTCAACCAACGTTCTTAGACCGACTAACGATAAACAGTAACTCCTGAGAAATTTAGAAAGCTAACTAGTCGGTCCAAGAAGGATTGCCGACCGACTGGATCGTCATCTAGTCGGTCGGTGCCCCTTCTTATACCGGCTAATGAGCACCAAAAGTTCTGATACGGAGCGCGGGGCCTCGTGATCGATTCCTAAGACTCCTAGGCTTGATCTAATAGTAAGATACGACCGTTATGAAGTCCGTCACGAATGACATACTTCGGAATCGACGATCCTAAGGAAGAAGCGAGAAAATACGACGAATCGATCGAAAATGAAAGCTACGGAGATGAAAACCACACAAGAGGAGAAAATCCACCAAAACATATATTATATTATAATAAATCCAGATACATGAAAAGCAGTCGTTACACCTCGAATGAGTGGTAGCGGGCTTTGGCGACAGAAGAGCGGAAACGAGAAGGGATCTCTGGGTCGGCCATGGTAATAGAGGGAAACAAGATGAAGAAAGGAAGAAGATGATGAATAGGTTGTAGTGAAAAAATTAAATAATTCGGATGATAAAAGAGGAGAGGAACGCAAAAACCGAATGGATGCCATGATCAGTTTCAAGTTGAGGAAGTTGCTAAAACTGAATGGGTTACAAAAACTGAAAGGTTTCAAAATGAAAACCGAACAGACGCGTAGAAGAAGAGATGCGAAAAATACGATGAGGCAAAAAGAAATGGTTGAGTTCAGCCCGTTTAAATAACCCAAAAAAATCAAATAAGAGATCATGTAAAAAATGAAGAAGAGGATAAAACTTAAAAAAATCAAACAAGAGTGGTTGGTTTTTGTTAGGCAAAACGTGAATGTTGTGTTTCCCAAGGACATTGGAAATAGGAGAAGTAATAAAAGCTTTGAAGAAAAGTAATGACAATGGAAGAGAAAAGGACAGTTGGTGGGTCAAAGCAATGGGAAAGAGCCAAGTGTCAAAGGAATCCTCATTCCAATGTAAAAGAAATAAAATCAAGACAATTTTCAAGAGACCAAAATAAAGTAGGGTCAACACTTCTCTCCGATTTCAAGAAAGTAGGTAAGGTTTTATATTAAATTTTTTTAAAAAAAATCATTTTAGAAACCGCATGTTAAAGTGTATGTGACAAAAAATGAGAACACATGGGAGAAAACAATAAAAGAAAAAAGGTAACCATCAAGAGTACACGACATAAGAGTTTGAAGAGTTGGTCGGCTACAAAAATTTGTAGTCGGCTAAAAATAAATAATGACAAAAAAATTATAGAAAAAATTATCAAAAATTAAAACAAATTAACATACTTAGGTATCAAATTTAGATTCACTGATGATGCCTAAATTTCTTCTAAGTTTAATGAAAGATTCCTCTTTCAAAGGCTTAGTCAAAATATCGGCAATTTAATGTTTAGTGGAAATGAATTTTAATATAATATCACCTTTTTGAACATAATCATCCAAAAAATGATGACGTATGTCAATATGTTTAGTTCTTGAGTGGTGAACAGTATTTTTAGATAAATTAATTGCACTAGTGTTGTCACACATAATAGGACATGTGGAACAATGAATGCCATAATCTGATATAGTATGTTTTATCCATAAAATTTGAGCACATGCTAGACCAACGACAATATATTCTGCCTCTGTGGTAGATAATGAAACAGAATTTTGCTTTTTGCTAAACCAAGAGACTAAGACATGTCCAAAAATGACATGTGCCACTAGTACTCTTTCGGTCTGATTTAAAACCAGCAAAATCTGCATCACTATATGATAATAAATCATATATGTTAGTTTTAGGATAAAATAAACCATAATCAGATGTATGTTTAATATATCTAATAATCCTTTTCACAGCAGTTAAATGCAAAAGTTTTGGATTAGACTGAAAACGAGCACATAAACATACTGAAAACATAATATCTGGTCTACTTGCCGTAAGATAAAGTAGAGAACCAATCATACCTCTATAGAGACGTTGGTCAACATACTTACCATTTAAATCTTTGTCAAGAGATGTTGATGTGCTTATAGGAGTATGCTTATCTGAAGAATGTTCAAGTCCAAAGCGTTTGATGAGTTATTTTGAATACTTGCTTTGGTGGATGAATATGCATTCCTTCATTTGCTTGATTTGAAGACCAAGGAAGTAGGTGAGTTCACCCATATGACTCATTTCAAATTCTTTCTGCATAATGTTAAAAAAATCTTGGCAAAGTGATTCATTAGTAGAGTCAAATATAATATCATCAACATATATTTGAATAATAATTTTATCTAAACCTATATTTTGAATAAATAAAGTAGAATCAATTTTATCAATAGAATAACCAGAATTCAAAAGAAAACTTTTAAATCTTTCATACCAAGCACGAGGTGCTTGCTTAAGACCATATAAAGCTTTTCTCAACTTGAAAACATGATTATCTAGCTTTTCATGATGGAAACCAAGAGGTTGTTCAACATAGACTTATTCTTTAAGAAATCCGTTGAGAAAAGCACCAATAACATCCATCTGAAATAATTTAAAATTTCTAAAACATGCTTAAGATAATAACATTCTTATATATTCAAGGCGAGCAACGGGTGCATAGGTTTCTTCATAATCAATACCTTCTTCTTGATTATAACCTTGTGCAACCAATCTTTCCTTGTTTCTTATTACCTGTCTAGATTCATCCAATTTATTTTTGAATACCCACTTGGTACCAATAACTGGATGATTTGAAGGTCGAGGAACTAATTCCTGAACATCATTCCTTTGGAATTGGTTGAGTTCTTCCTGCATAGCCATGATCCATGAACTGTCATTACAAGCATCATTAATGTTCTTTGGTTCAATAGATGATAGAAATGCACAATGTGCCATTTCTTTTATCTGTCGATGAGTTTTCACTCCATCTGTGATGTCTCCAATGATTAAATATGATGGATGATTTGGAACTTGCGGAAATGATTTTGGAAGATCTGAAACAGACTAAACAGAAGGGTTAGTAGCACCATCATCATTAAGTTTAGCATTATCAAAAGATTTAATTACAGGTAATAAATTCTCTTCATCATCAATGATTCGAGAATTAGATGAGGGGGTCTCATCAAAAGTGACATGTAATGATTCCTCAACTGCTGAAGTTCTTTTATTGAATACTCTGTATGCTTTAATACGTGTTGAGCATTCAACAAAAATTCATTCATCAGATTTAGAATCAAATTTGTCAAGTGCATCTCTAGTGTTAAGAATGAAACATTTACATCCAAACACTTGAAAATAAGATATTCGGGGAATACGATCGAAGAATAATTCAAAAAAAGTTTTGTTTAGAAATGGTCTTATAAGAACTTTGTTCAAGATGTAACAAGCAGTTGCAACAGCTTCTGTCCAAAAATATTTTGGTAAGTTACTATCACAAAGCATTGTTCTGGCAAATTCTTGAAGAGTTCTATTTTTCCTTTCTACAACACCATTTTGTGGTGCAGCACGTGGAAAAGAAAAATTGTGAGTAATACCATTTTCATTACAAAACTTGGTAAAAGATTCATTCTCAAATTCTACCGCACGATCACTACAAATGGTAACAATGTTTGAGGATTTGACCTTTTGAATCTTTTTACAGAAGATGGGAAATTCTTCGAAAGCATCATTATTATTATGTAAGAATAAAACCCAAGTGTATCGTGAGATAACATCATTTGATTTAAAAGAAGATTTGTGCATTTTTCCTTGTTAAAAAGCATCACAAAAATGTTTGTGTTTGAATGAAATATTTGGCATTCCAATAACTAACTTGTGTTTTGAAATGTATGCAAGATTTTTGAAATTAGTGTGTCCAAAACGTTTGTACCATAAAAGTGTATTGTCTGATGAAATCATGAAACAGTGATTGTGAGTGGCAACTAACATGCATAATATATAAATGTTATTCTTACGCTTACCGCAGAATAAATTAGAAGACATATCAGAATCATAAATGATGCAGTCATGTTGTTCAAAAACAATTTTAAAATCCTTATCACATAATTGACTAATGGAAAGTAAATTATGTTTCTAACCATCAACCAGGAGTACGTTCTCAAAGATAGGATGATCGGAGTTTCCAACTGTTCCAATGCATATGATTCTTCATTTGTTGTTATCACCAAAGGTAACTGAGCCTCCATCTTTATATTGAATGGTTGAAAGTAGGTTGATGTTTCCCGTCATGTGTTTTGAACATCCACTATCTAAGATCCATCTTTCTTTCCTTGGTACCTGAAAAGATAAAACATGAAACATTGGTACCCTTTTTCTTTAGGGTCCTTGGGATTAGATCTTAGGTAACCAAACCCAAGTAGAATTTGGCTTTCTTAAATAATTAACAGAATGAACAATAGATTGCATATAATCAGAAATGTATGATTTTCTAATATCTAAACATGTGTCCTTAGGAACCCATATAATAATTGTATTAGGTTTCTTAGGAGATGCAATTGAAATGTTTGAAACATTTCTTTCTAAAGAAGATGTAGAAGTGTTTACTATCTTCATGTAGATGAATGCATGATTCTTCTTTTGTGGTTTTACAAAAGTTGTCTTTCCAATAAATGAAGATGTGATAGAAGGCTAGGATATATTCTTGTTAGAATATCCCAATCCTTCCCTATGATTTGCTGGATATTGAAATTGAAGCAAATCATCGAGATTAGTCTTGCCTTTGTAAAATTTATTAACATTAGAAGACATCTCATCGTACTTCATCTTTAGTGATGAAATACTATTATCCATATTGGATATTTGTGCATGCAATTCTTGATTCTTAGTTTTGAGAAGGTCATTCTCTTTGCTAAGATCGAAGATTTGAGAAGATGTATTCTCAGTGTTTATTGCATCAAATGAAGTGCATTTTGATGTTAATTCTAGATGCTCAAGAATAAGATCATCATTGCTTTGTTTCAAATACTTGTGTTGTGCATTTAGTCTTTTGAAACGAACAAAAAGATCATTAAATGCATCAAGTAATTCTTCATTGTCAATAGTACTTACATCGCTTTCATTATTTTGTGCCATAAAGCACATGTTAGCATGTTCTTCATTGTAGTCATCTTCATCTGAAGAATCCCATGCTGTTGAGAATGCTTTCTTCATTCTATCAAACTTCCTTTCCTTCTTGGAATGATCATAGTTGTAGTTGTTGGAAGTTTTATGCTTTGCTTTGAGGAGTGGATAATCCTTCTTTATATGTCCATGCCTATTACAATTAAAACAAAGAAAAGAATCAGAACTTTTAGATTTGAAATTATTATACTTACCTTTTCTTAAGAACTTCTTAAAGTTCCTTGTGAGCAAAGCAACAACATCATCATCTATTTCTGAATCTTCATCATCTGATGAAGCTTTGAAAGCAAGTACTTTCTTCTTCTGGTGTGTTTCTTCTTTCTCGTCTTCCAATTGAACTTCAAAAGCCATTAGATTACCAACAAGACTTTCAACAGATAGAGTTGAGAGATCGTTGGCTTCTTCAATTGCGGTGATCTTTTGACGCCATTATGGAATTAAAGCTTCAAGAATCTTGTGAACCTGCTCAAGTGAAGTGTAAGTTTTTCGAAGAGCATTTAAAGAATTTATAATATTAGTAAACCTGGTGTTCATTTCTCCAATTGTCTCTTTGTCCTTCATCTTGAACAACTCGAATTTATGAACTAAAATGGAAATCTTATTTTCCTTCACTTTATTGGTTCCTTCATGAGTTACCTCGAATATATGCCAAATATCTTTAGCAGTTTTGGCCTGAAATACTCGATTAAACTCATTCTTATCCATGGCACAGAATAGAGAATTCATGGCCTTGGAGTTTTTGGTTGTTGCAGTTTTGTCGTTGGCATTCCATTAAGAGAAGGGAGTTGTTGGCTTCTGATATCATGTCTCTATGATGTTCCATAACACATAATCCATGCTTTGGAGATGAATCTCCATTCTAACCTTCCAGTATGAATAATTGGAACCATCAAATAGAGGAGGACGAACGTGAGAGTTGCCTTCTGGATATTGTGAAGAATAGTTGTGTGGAACTGCTGTCATGTTCTGTACTGCCATCTTAACCTTGCTTTGATACCAAATGTAGGATCGCCTGTATACACAAATACACTAGAAGGTGGGTTGAATAGTGTATTATAAAAACTTGTTGCAAATAAAACGTTACTAAAATTTACAAAGATGGAACAGAAATTAAATGACAAGTATAAAAAATAAACCAATCGCAATCACAAAGATGCATCCTGGTTCGGATCCTTATGATCCTACTCCAATCCTCTACTCACCGTAGAGATTTTCAATCCACTATAATCACTTGCCCCGCAAGCACGAACTTACAAAAATGGCGACACTCCCAGTGTCCCAAACTTTATACAATCTCTACAACTAGAGATTTAACCCTTGTTGAAGAAATAATGAAATAGAAAAACACATATATCCTTGGTATGAATATCAAGAATGAATTCAAAGGATGGTGTTTAAAAAGAGAACTTCAATGTTTCTAAATGTGGAATTTGCGAAACACCCTTGAAGTTCTTTAGTTCTCAAATGAAGAAAGAGATCAGAATTTCTTCTTACAAATGAGAACATAAACAACTTTTCCCAAGAGAATTAAAGTCTTAATTTCCACAAATGAAAACAAAAGAAGAGGAAAAGATGTGAATGAAAGGAGAGGGGGTACCCCTCATTTTATAGTGTTCAAAAACAGTTATAGAGGCAATTCCAAACGGATAGAAACTGTCCAGAAAATTTCGAACTCAAACGGACAAAAAAACGATTTAGTCAGCTATGAAAATTCGTATGATGACTAATTTTAAAACGGTCATAAACGGTCATTTGAGGATGGTGACGTGGATCATTCAACGGATAGATCCTTGTCAGAAATTTTCAGGTCAAAAGTCGAAGAAAATATTTATAATAGGCTACGAAAAATCCTAGTCGACCAAATATGAAAATTGGGAATATTTGACATAGGATCAAATGAGTTGGAAGATAATGTAATTTAGAGCTTAGGGATATATGATATGTTATAGCCAAGGCCCTGAAGCTGGAATAGAAGATGGAATATATTGATTACCACATCAAAACCTTATGGAATAGAAGATGAAATATACCAAGTTCTAACAACACCATTGTCCATTAGCCGTGCCATGTACCTACCCATAAGAAGAATATGATACGGGTGACCTAGGAATCCAAATAGGTCCACTAGTGTTAGTCACTGTACCTTTTGGAACACAAACTTGTTTGGATTTAATGTTCGTGTTCATATACTTGCAATTATAATAAGCATGACCAACACCACCATATGTATAACATTTAGCAAACACACTCCTTCCTACACTAGTTTCTTTTTGATTCTTTCTATTAATTCTTGGTCGTTCATCAATTTTATTTCCATAGCCCAAACCACGCCTATTATTACCATGTATCTGATTTCCTAGAATAATATCTAATGAATGCTTTCCAACACCAAATTTTTAATAGACAATTCAAGATCAGATATTTTAGAATTTAAATACATATTCTCATTAACAAGCAACACATTTACTGATAAAGGCCTTTTTGTCCACTTCCTCACTCTTTCTAAAATTAGCCATCTTCTTTTCTAACTCTTTGTTATCATTGCTTCGCATGCTCATCTTCTCAGTAAGGCATTCCTTTTCAGTCTCTAGCTTGATCATATATTGTTTATACATGATAACATCTTTAAGCAAAGTGGAGCAATTAAGACATTCATTTTTCTCAGGCATGCTAGATTTTCCTTTTTTCAATGAGCTAATACTAGAATTGCATGCAGCAAGCTTTACTTTCAGTTCATCAACTTCAAGAGACATGTTATAATTGTCTTGTTGCAATTCAAAATTAGAATATTTAAACTTTTCTACATTGGATTCAATTCTATCTACAGTTGATTCTAAGCATTGAATTTATTCTTGCATTTCTTTAAAAGTAGACATAAGTTGAGCCTTGGTGCAAGATTTTACCTCATCGAGCTCTCCCATCAAGCAGAGGGAGGTGTGTGCAACTTCCTCTTATGATTCATCTTCGCTGTTCATATCCCATGTCAGCACTAGAGATTTTCCTTTTTGCTCCACATCATTGTTCTTTGATTGTGGGCATTGCTTCATGTAATGTCCCTACTTTCTGGATTTATAACATATAACTGGATTAGTAGTAGTCTGCCCAAAGGATTTATTATTAGATTTAGATTTAGAACGATTAAACCTTTTTAGCATCACTGATCTCCCATTACCTGTTCTGATATATCTTCTGAAGCTTCTGAACAAGAATGCTTCCTCCTCATCTCCATCTTCATCCTCCTTAGCCTGAAGGGCTAGTGCCTTTGAAGCCTTGATTTCATCTTTCTCTCTAATTTCAAGGCTCTGCAGCTTCAACTCGTGAGACATCAGGTTCCCTATCAGGTCTTCCACTTTCATCTGCGATAGATCCTTTGCTTCCTGAATAGCTGTAATTTTGGGATGGAAGGAGCTAAGTAGCGCTCTCAAGATCTTTTTGATTTGCTTCAGACTCGAGTATGGCTTTACAAGAGAAGTAGATTTGTAGATGATGTCTGTGAACCTAGCAAACATCTCCTTAATTGACTCTGATGGAAGCATGCGTAAGCTTTCATATTCAGTGCTGAGCAATGCAAGCCTGTACTCCTTCACATGCGATGTGCCCTCATGAGTCACCTCCAGCATATGCCAAATTTCCTGTGCAGTTTGACATTGAGATATACGGTTAAACTCGGCTTTATCTAAAGAACAAATCAGAGCAGTCATAGCTTTATTATTCAGAGAATCGTTTTTATCAGTATCATCCCACTTATCTTCTGGTTTTAATGGTGGGATATACCAAAGTGCTAAACGATAATAATCCTAGTATAAGTTCTCTCCTCGGCTAGTCCCAAATAGCTAAGTCCCTAAAAGATAATAAATTGTTCTACAAAGATTACAATGCCAATATCACAAATATAATAAAGTATGAGTTTAGAATCGCTCAGTTTGTGACGGCGTCGATGTTTCTGTCGTTCAGGACGTGGTCAGATCAGCTCTGACAAGTAGTAGACTCTGAAGTCCCCTCAACAGATTGGTCTCCCTCTCTTGTTGGTTCTCTGAAGTTGAGGCAATGGATCCTTGATGTCAGAAGCTTGCGGCTAGCTCTCCCAACAAAAATTGTGGCATATGGAACTTGCGGCCTGCACATGGGATTTTGGTAATTGGAAATTGCGGTTGATGTTTGGAAGATGAAGCTTGGGATTGTGGGTCAAATATTATGGCTTGAAGATGGGGAGTTTTTGAATTTTTGGGCTTGGCCGTTTTCTTTTTGTTGTTGTTGCCGCAATGAAGCACGCAAGAGTTCTTGGATTGGAGAAAATTGTGCCTGGTAATGCCGAGGTCATATGTTCCTGCTCTCAAAGGGGCTTTACTTCTTGATGATTTTGCATTAAAGAAGTTTAAAAAATTGCGGTTGAGCTTTCACAATTGTATGTGGAAGTTGAGTTCAATAGTTGCCTTTGGAGTTTTGGCTTGAGGAGTTAACCATGGGAAGTTGCGGCTATGAGAGAATTTTGCTTCATGAGGGTTTCGGCCATGGGAGAACTTTCAATTTCATTTGCTTGGAGACTCCTTGCGGCAATGAGAGGATGTGGGCTTCAAGTATATTTTTGGCCGACCCCTCTCTACCCTTTAAATGAATGCATATGGAGGGGTTCCTAGGGTTTCATGCGGCTATGAAGGGGAATCTCTAAGGGATAGGAGTTGGCAAGCTAATTGGGATTTGATAGAGATTTGGAAGAGATTTGAATTAGGTTTGAATATGATTGCAATTAGGAGATCAAGTTGTATTTGCATTGGTTTAGGAGTTTGTATAGGATTGCACTTGATCTCTAATTGATTTGATATGAGATCTCTACTCATTTCTCTCCCATCTTTGACCAAGTCACAATTGTAATGAGTATAGCGATTTCTCCTTCATGTTGACTTAGTCTCTCTTTGAAGAATTACAAGCGTGCCCCTCCAGAAAATACTTAGTACACACATTAGAACGTTCACACATGTTTGTTATCATCAAACACGAAGTCATTGATCATTGTATCCAACAGTAGGGTACCAACCAGGAAAAGTATTAAAATCATTCGATTAGATTGAGTAGTAGAAAACTTAAGTCTGTAAGTCTTTACTTATTTAAAATAGAATGTGATTCTCTCTCAAATTACTCCTCTCTTCACTCCACAATACAATGGTGTGTCAGTGAGAAGGAATCACATTCTATTAGATATGATGTGATCCATGATGAGTACAACAGAGTAACATCTTTCATTCTGGGTTTATACCTAAGAAACAGCAATGTGTACACTTAATATGATTCCATCTAAGGCGGTGCCTACAATTACATATGAGATATAAAAAGGCAAGAAACCCAATATTATGTTTATTATGATATGAGGTTGTAATGTATTTGTGAAAATGCATAATCAAGATGAAATAGAGACATGATTCATGATGCACAAATTTGTGAGATATCTATAATGATATCTTTTCTATGAACCTGAGGAACAAAATATGATTGTTACTCAGCATGTCACCCTTTTTGGAGAAGAAATCTCTTAATGAAGAGATAGAGGGAAATGCGATATTTGGAAGAAGTTTCAGAAACAAAAACTGCAAGGGATTAAAAGACAAATCAGACATCAATGCTCCACTTAACGACACTGAGCCAATTAGAAAATCTAGTAGGTGTTTCCAACCATAAGAGAGATATTATGGATTTCTCATCGACATTGTTTTTGATGATAACATCACGGTCGATGAAGACACTGGTTTCTAAGAAGCCATTACAAGTAGAGACACTGGAAAATATCCTGAGCCATGAAATCTGACATGAAATACATACACTCCAATTAAGTATAGCCTTTAGAGGATGTTCCCGAAAGGATAAAACATATTAGAAACAAGTTGATATTCTAGAAGACCAGTGTAGATGAAAAAGAAGAGAACTACATGGTATGATTGGTGAAAAAAGGGTATCAACAAAGACTTTGTATAGAGTATGCCGAATTTTTTTCATTGATAGCCATGCACAAATCCATTCGGATACTGTTTGCTATGACAACCTTTTATGACTATGAAGTTTGTTAAATGGATGTAGAGACAACTTTTATAAATGGAGATTTAAAAGAGTGTGTTTACATGACTCAATCAGTGGGTTTCGAAATCGGTGGGAGTATTAAAAAGTATGTGGACTGCTTAAATCCAATTATAGATTAAAGCAAGCATCAAGAAGCTGGAACCTCCGATTTGATGATATAGTCAAAATGTTTGGCAACATCAAAAATGATGATGAACCATACATATATAAGAAGGTCAATGGAAGCATTCTCATATTTCTCGTATTATACATGGATGATATACTTCTGATTAGTAATGACATAGTGATGTTGAAATCAATTAAAGTATGGTTGTCTCATAACTTCTCCATGAAGGATTTGGAAGAAGTATCCTATCTACTTGGTCTAAATATCTGCAAAGACAGACCGAATATGGAGCTAGGTTTGTCCCAGTCTAGATACATTGGAAATTTGTTAAATAGGTTTAACATGGAAAACTCCAAGAGAGTAAATGGACCTCTTGTCAGAGAATAACTCTTTACAAAGACATTTCTCCTAAGATTGAGGATGAGAGAGTACACATGAGTTATATTCTTATGCTTCAGCTATAAATCTCTATTGTATTCCATGCTATATACTAGACCTAATGTTGCATACGCACTTGGCTTAATCAAATCTTGGAGAGAAGCAGTGGATAACCATAAAGAGCATACTTAAGTACTTGAGAAGGACTAAATATATGTTTTTAAGTTACGTCGGGAGCAGTAAGCTTCGTTAGAAGGATTTATCGACTCCAAATTTTAAAGTGACATGGATGATGGTAAGTCGGTGTTAGGATAAGTTTTTATCCTTTACAGAGAGATGATGAATTAGAAGAGTTCAAAACAAGACATTGTGCCAGACTCTACGATAGAAGCTGAGTACATCGGAACTAATGATGCTTTATAATAGACCTTTTGGATGCAAAGATCCAAGATGGAGATATTTTATGATAGAAATGAAACTCAAGATAACCATGATATATAAATTCATAGAGTTAATATGTATGATATATAAAGAAAATCCACGCACGAATTCATTTTCAAAAAACTCACTTAAAAAGTTTAGTGGATAAGACCAATATAAGATACTGTAATTGGTTGTAAATACAAGTGTGAGATGTTTTGATAAGTATGCAATTATGTCAATTTTTGTAATTGATGAATCTCGTTCAAAATAAAAGTGAGTTATTGGGGTCTCAAGAGGAACCTTAGGTAAACTTTTTGACAACATTGAGACAACTACTTGGGAGACTACGTTAACCTTTACCGTACGAAAACCTTGCTTCCAAACCATGTTTAACCCTTCATATATCCCCCACAACTTAGAAATTACTACGGAACATGTTCCAAAGTTGCAAACCCGATCATCCTTTCATATTAATCTAGCCCAGATCACACTGAAGTATCGGCATTTGCAGCACCATCCAAATTCATATTAATACATCCTTTTATGGGATGCTCCCAAGCTATTTGTATTTACTGTAAGAAACTTCTGTAAAGAGATTGGACGATCTTCTTATTACATTCTTACAGAGAGTTGAATGCAAACATGGACTTAAGTGTGTACGTGGAATTCATCTAATGGAGGACCCCCTATTGGACCTTCAAGTTTTACTTCTTGCTAATGTAATGAGAGTAAGTTTCCCTTGTGTTGTAAATACGTAGTTTTCTTTTGCAATAAAAGCAAGGAGTGTATTTCACTATAAAGTGAGCTATTTGGTTATCTTTATCTGAGTAAACATGAATTAGCACTTGTGCTGCCTAGGCCTACATGGGTTATGCCACTTTTCAATGAGGGTGATTCTCTCTGGCCTCTTGGCATAGCACCGGACATAGTGAGCTGGACTTTGATACTTTACCTGCTCAAATCGATTCCTTTGGATAAGAGGGAGATATCGAAATACGTGAGTGAATATGATTTCCAACAGACATACGTAATGCTTTATCTAGTACATGAAAATGCATACCATGATTTTTCTGTCTATCAATAAGTTCATGCATTGCGCGGTGTATGTAAAGAAGTAGACCGTTATCACGGCAATAATGAGTCAAACTAGTATTTGCAGTGAATTCCCAAGTGTTGTAGTTATGTATTATGATAGGAACTCCCAATTGTCTAGCAAAACGGCCCTTTTGATCATTTCTTCGCATGTACCTGCAGTTGCATTCAAGTAATGTCATTTGATTTCACTTGTTTCGGCTTGTGCTTTATAAATTACTTCAGCATAAAATAAGAAACGGTCTCTCCAACGCATAAAAAGGTGTGAGTTCACGTTTTCACCATCCTTGGTAAAATCAAGCTCACCGCGTCTCATAAACCACTCTGTCGTAGTTTTTTGCGGATAATCCCAATTTTGGTTTAATAGTACATCCCAATATGGGACGACTCTACTTGTTCAATTTATCTCTTTCAACTTGGATGCCATGGGTACGTAAAGTTTTGGTATAAGGATGAATTCGCAGATCCTCCAGCCGTAGAGCTTGTAGGGCTTTGAAACCAAATAATTACCCATAATGGAAGTAAACATGTTAGTAACAGAACCTTCTTCAAAAAGGTGTAAAGGATAAGCTACATAAGCAATATATTGATTTTCTTCCCCAACAACGGCCTCAATGTGGTATAATTGTCCTTTGTAACGATCAAGACTGTAAAGTCCCTTGGTCCACACAGTTGTCCATGTACCAGTAGAAGATTCGATAGCTACCACAGCCACTGCTTCTTCAACGAGACCTCCAGGTTGTGAATTATGATGAATTTTGAGTATATGTGCACATTATCATATGATTGAATGTATAAAGCCCATGTATTTTGTGGACATTAGGATCATGATGAGATCATGATAATGTCGTATAAAAGGACATGTCACGCACAGCTTCCCAAAATACTAAGAAGCGAGACAGGACAAGCACGCTCGTAGCTAAGTCAAAAGATAGCGAGTTTTTGTCCGTCTCTTCTCTTTTGAGTCAGCTACGATAAGCACCTAGTATACACAATATATAGATTCTCCAAATAATAATACAGATAATAAACTAAATTATTACAACCTAGGTCCATAGTAGCAGTTTAATTATTACAACCAAATCGAAATTCTCAAACGCCGCTGGAAGATAAAAGGGGCCTTATGGCCAGTACAAACTGAAGTCCATGCGATTAATAATAATAATACATAGAAAAAGAAATGCGAGTGACAACCTTCTAGTCCTATGGGAAGTATCGCCCTTCAACGAACTCATGTGACTCAGTGGCGGGGTCTGCAAACTCACCCTTAGGATGTGACAGACATTGTATTAAGAAAACAAAATACAATGTCTGTCAGTGAGGGTCACTCATGTAGGTTTCTAAGCATTAGTGTCATTTAAATAATTTATAAAAAGAACATGCAGTGCAAGGATATAGTCTACTAGCAGCATGCTATATATGAAATGTAACATCGTGATTTAAAATGGAAATATATAAAAGCTAATAGGCGTGCATGAGTAAACTATGTAAGGACCGTCTATGCCTTGCAGTACTAACAACAAACACTCTAGAGGTGGGGGGTGAATAGAGTAATGTCACAGATTGTGTAATTAAAAAATAAACTTGCAAATGTGGAATTATAAATGCAAGAGGAGAATAGTTCACACAATCAATGCAAACACAAACACAAGATTTTACACTGGTTCCCCAAACTTGTGTACGCCCAGTGTAACGACCGGTATTTTAATAATACATTTTATTCGTATCCTATCCTTGCCGTACATTTTTCCGTATCAGTAATTAATGCATATACGTATTACGTATTCGTACTACGTACTCGAATTAGCTACATACCTTAAATATGTATTAGCTATATCTATTTTTAAATCTACTACTATATATTTCATTAAATATTCATTTCAAAATTTAAATTCAAATTCAAATTTATTTCCATATTAGATATGCGACTTTTACTCATTTTATTAATCCCCCTCTTAATTACAATTTATCTTTTGTTCCTTTCCTTTTTCTCCTAGAGTTAAACCATTCCATTTTTGTTTTAAACCCCTAATCTCCTAAACCCAGCCGCCACCCTATTTTAAATCTAGCAATGAGAAATAACTCTAGGCCATTAACTCACGCACACATGCCACAAAACTCTGTAAAAGAAAAAAAAGAAACCTAGGGCAAAACAGAAACCCAGGGCCTCACGTGTACAAACCCAGCCCTCCTATATTATAAACCCCAAAAAAAACCTAAACCTAAAAGCTACCCTCTTCCCTCTCCAACTTCAGCCGCACACAGCCACCCCCCTTAAAAACCCAAAGCGCCTGAGTCCTGTCTGCTCTCCTCTGTGCACAGCTCCATCATTCTACATGCACAACCCAGTCCCAGTGCATCCCCCTTTCATCCGAACCTCCTCAGCCCCCAGGCCGTCGCCAGTCACCCCCCTCCGACTTGCATCCAGCTGTGCGCCACCCTCTTATCCTCTCTCCACCGAATGCAACCATCCCAGGCCCCTCCTTCCACCTGCAGACTGACGGCCACCAACCTCTCCACGCGCACAACCCTCAGTCGCCACCTGCCACTCTCCTTCGGCCAAAACTACCGAGCTCTCAGCCCAGCTGTCCCTCGGTCCTCCACAGCCGCATTTCCTCGTCTTCCTCCTGTAGTAGATCGCTTTCGATCCCCTTAACCGTCGACAGTATCCAGTCGTCGCTGTCCACTCCTCCCTTTGTTGTCACAGTGAGTTTCCAGCCCGTAGCCGAGTTAGACGTCGTACGAGTCGCTACCCTCTTCGCTGCATCTCGACCTCTCTCTGCATCATCGATTAGTAGATCTATCCCTTACTAAGCTATACCAAACATCATAGGTTAGAGAACATAATAAAACTGAACCGTTAGACGTCGTAGGAATCGTTTTATTACCTTAAGATGTTGGAAAGAATATAACTTGAATGCATATTTAATCAAACCAGAGAACCAGACATACCGTAGCATAGTGCTCGTCGATATGAACCCAACGACACCAAGTTCATCCAAATCAGGCAAGTGTACGAATTGTTATGAATTTTTGAAGTTTAAAGTTAAAATTGTCTTTTTCACTTAAAGCTGAATAACGTGAAATTTACCCGTGAAATGACGTTCGTAAAAAGTACCATGATGTTCTTTGCTTAATACGTGTCGCATTGATATATAACTTAGCATGTTTAGGATTTAAGATTGGTAATGAAAAATAATTGTGTGCAGCATGTCCATTAATCAACCCGTAAATCTCGTTATTTTAAATTGATGTAAATGTTGTAAGATAAGAATTACTGATGATTAATGAGGTGAACATCTTGCTTGTAAACACATTACCAGCACGGACATTAATGGAACTTCTAGACAATGCTTGAATTCGTGAATTCGTGTGTCTCAAAGGCGAAATCTTATTTTCATGATGTCGTGTGAGTCGACTAGGCTGGCTCGTGTTCCAGCACAACTTTTGGGAGGGGTTAGGGTTGAGCGACCACTAAGCATATAAAGGGATCCTCTCTTCAAGAGCACCACCCGAATGCGGTGGGTAGCATCAATTACGGTTATACCCCCGTGAGAAGAATGATTCACTCATCACGTCTTAAAGGCGAGAACCCTTGGAGTGATAGAAAATATTGACACAGAACTTGAACTCATTAATGTTATCTCAGTTGGACACTAAAATTGCCATGTTAATAACATTTATAAAAATGACATATTCATTAATGCTCGTCTTTAAATTCTCTAGAACTGCGATGTTTAGAAGTACTTTACCTTACTTTAAAATTGCCATATTTATAACCATGCTGCTGACATCTTGTGCAAACAATTAATGCTTCATAATTTATTACTATTCGTACACCTTGTTTTGGGTCGTTTTACCTTTACTTACAGACCCTTCCTGACATACATTCGTGTTTTTGGAATGTATGCCAGATCACGAGCCAGAGTACTAAGAGGATTTGTTTGAGACACCTGACCTAGAGAGCCAGGAGTTTGCAGTTGATGCTGAGTCGCTCCCTGTGGAGGACTAGAGACATGTGCTGTTGCTGCTTTCCTTTAGATTTGATTTTAGTATTGTGTTTTAGGGTATGATGTTTCCTTTTGTAGTTCCTTTGGCCCAGCTGAGGCTTTATCGTTTTATTTCGTGTATAAACATTTCTGGATGTGGATTTTAATTATATGAATGTTCTTATTGTTCTGAATGCATGCAAGAATTCTGTGTGATTGTTGTCACATACGCTTAATGAACTCGAGCTTCATCGCTCTAGTTCATCTGGACCTTAGTACTGTTCTCGCTTCTGTCGTTTTGGGAAGCAGGGCGTTATAGGTTTTTGTGGTGGCCCATGCAGGTCATGCATCTGCAAAAATTCAGAACAATAGGAATGCTATCATTAGCCAAACATCTAGAGTAATCGTGTACACGATATTCATTCGGGGTTTTCTTGTCTTAGAATGGCAGGAAGACGTAACACCTGACATGGTCCTGGAGCTGTTGGAGGCGGAGATGATGACATCCGCCAGATGCTGGGAGTCATGAGAGACATGCTTGAGGTTCAGCACCATCTATTTTAGCAGGGACGGCAGGCTGCACCAGCTGCACCACCTTACCCTCACATTGAGTCTGGAGATAAGCAGTTCTAAGAGATGCGTCCGAAGAGCTTCTCCAGAAGAGAGGGCCCACTACCGACCGAGGAATGGCGATGTAGCACTGAGGATGACTTGGGTCTTGCCCGAGTCAATCCAAACGATTGGGTGGAGCTATCCAAGAAGCAGTTGACGGATAATGCCCGTAACTGGTGGGATGCTGAGGAGACCAGGCTGACCAAGCCAATTCCATGGGCTACCTTCCGTCAAAGGTATGATGCCCAATATTTTCTCAAGGCTACGAAGAGAGAGGTGCAGCAGCGTTTCATCAATTTAGAGCAAGGCACCATGACGTCGATGAGTACGAGGCCAAGTTCGCCATGCTGAGTCGCTTTGCCCCTACCCTGGTGGTAGACCCAGAGGATTGTGCCCACTGCTTTCAGCAGGGCTTGGATCTGGACATACAGGCTTCGATCTCCTCGAGCACTTTTACTACTAATGAGCAAGTTCTGGTAGCTGCGAGGAAGCACGAGCTGATCGTGAATCAGAAGAAGGTGTATCAAGCAGGCAAGCACCCAATGGAGTTGCAGAGGAGTGCACATAGGCCAGGTGTTTGTCCAGTTCAGACTACTCAGTTCAAGAGGCCAGCTGCACCTGTCCCCAATCGAACTCAGCTGACTAGCCATTTCTGTGGCAAGCTTGGACATGTAAAGAAAGACTGTATGAGGATGCTGAATAAATGCTTGGTCTATGGATCGCATGCTCATACTGCAAGGGACTGCCCCGCGGCACTCGACCTGTACCTACTGGAGCGCCTGGATCTGCTCAGCGGATAGTACCTACACCTGCACAGCGTGGACCACCTCTGGTTCCACAGGATCGAGCCTTTCAGTGGGCTAACCCGCCGAAGCGCCGGGCATTCACCATGAAAACTGTAGAGGCTGAAGCTGAGGATGACATGATCGCATGTAACAACTAAACTTAGTCTTTACTTTGTTTATACTTTCATGTTTTCTTAGTTAGATCCCCTTGCTTAACTTAGTTCATTATATCTTAGGTGTCATCTTAGTTTCATCTCACCCGGCCTTGACCATGTTTGATTCAGAGGCTTCTATGTGCATCCTATCCCGGAAGTTTGTGGTTGAACATTCGATTCCCACTTACACTCTTCCCAAGTGTTGGAATATTACTACAGGGAATGCTGTGGTGAATGTTGCATTGGGATGCAGACTATGCCCGTTGGTGATTAGTGGACACGAATTATTTGCTGATTTCATTGTCCACAATCAACCCAACTTCGATGTAATTCTCGGCATTGATTGTTTAGGAGCTTTCTGTGCGACGATTGATGTTACATGAAGAAAGTGGTATTCGAAATTCCCAACCACCCAGTGTTCGAATTCGTCAGTGGAGGTCATTCACTTGGGCCTGTCAAGTTACGAGCCCAGCCGAATAGATTGACTGTAGCATCTCTGATAGCTCAACCGGAGAAGCCTGCAG
Organism: Scilla litardierei; assembly: GCA_030789695.1. Taxonomy (NCBI): domain Eukaryota; kingdom Viridiplantae; phylum Streptophyta; class Magnoliopsida; order Asparagales; family Asparagaceae; genus Scilla; species Scilla litardierei. The sequence goes on from CM061139.1 coordinate 90,253,249, forward strand.
TAGTGAGATATTTTGAAGATGTCTTCCCTGAAGAAATTTCTAAATTGCCGCCCGATCGAGTGTTGGAGTTCGACATTGATCTTATGCCAGGAGCTCAACCAATTTCGAAGGCACCGTACTGTATGGCTCCTGCAGAGCTGGAAGAGCTGATGAAGCAGTTGGATGAGCTGTTGTAGAAAGGTTTCATTCATCCTAGTGTATCTCCCTGGGGTGCACCTGTCTTGTTGGTGAAGAAGAAGGACAGATCGAGGAGAATGTGCATTGACTATTGGGAGCTGAACCAGATCATGATGAAGAACAAGTATCCATTGCCTCGCATTGACAATATCTTTGACCAGCTTGGTGGATCGAGGTATTTTCAAAGTTGGACCTCCGGAGCGGATACCATCAAGTGAGAGTCAAGAAGGAAGATGTGCCCAAGACAGCTTTTCAGACCAAGTACGTGCATTATGGGTTCGTTGTCATGCCATTCGGTGTGACCAATGCTCATTCTGTGTTCATGATCTCATGAATCTTATCTTCTATGATTTCCTAGATAAGTTCGTGGTGATTTTCATAGATGACATCCTAGTGTACTCGAAGAGCGAGGAGGAGCATGTGGAGCATTTGAGGATAGTATTGGAGACGCTCCGTCGTCATAGACTATAAGCCAAGTACATCAAATGCGAATTCTGGCTGGACATAGTTGCATTCCTTGGACATGTAGTATTAGGAGCTAGCATTTCAGTGGATCCGGAGAAGGTCAGAGCAGTCAGTGAATGGCCTACACCTCGATCAGCATCGGATATCAGGAGTTTCCTTGGATTGGTGGGGTACTATCGCAGATTCATCAAGGACTTTTCGACGATAGCCGAGCCTATGACGAGATTACCGAGGAAGGATGTTAAGTTCAGTTGGTAAGATTCTTGTGAGCATGCCTTTAGTACTTTGAAGGGGAGACTGACTACTGCACCGGTGTTGGCTATTTCGGATAGAAGTGGAGCCCTCGAGATTTTCAGTGACGCATCAGGCAAGGGCCTTGGATGTGTTCTGCACCAGCATAATCATGTGGTCGCATATGCTTCACGACAGTTGCATGTTCAAGAGAAGAACTACCCGACCAATGATTTGGAATTAGCCGCTGTCATATTTTCATTAAAGATCTGGCGACATTTCTTACTGAGTGAGAAAGTGAAAATTTTCACTGATCACAAAAGTTTGAAATATATATTCACTCAGAAGGAGCTGAATATGAGACATTGTAGATGGTTGAAGTTGATGGCTGACGTACCCGGAACCTACACCTAAATTCCACCTGGCGGTGTCACGGTCGCCAGGCGTAGTATGGGCTCTAAGTGTCTATCCCGGGCTCTATCTGCAAGCGGACGGTGTCAAATTATAGTATAAAGGATGTCGGATCCCACTGGTATGGTGACAGTGTATTTGAATTCTCAGATTATTTCTATATCTCGAAGTGAGATAGCTATCAGCTTGAGAGAATTGGTTGTGGTTTTGTTGTTGATTCAATAATAAAGGGAACTAGGGTATTAGGGATCACCGCTAGGACCATCGGGGATCGATGTTGGAATAGGATCCTTACGTTGTATTGGGATTAGGGGATTAATCTCTCAATTCATACCACTCTCGTGGAATAGAATTTCGAGATATTTCGGTGGCTCTCATTGACGCAATGGCAGTAGCCGTCAACATAGCGATATAGTTCGTCGGTGAATCCCCTCAAGGCACGAGCCGGGCATGGTCATGAGCCTTGGTTGGATCCACCGATTTTCCTATTCGAATCCTAAGGATACCCCTTAAGCACATCAATTCCACAGACCGTGGGCATGATCTCAGTACGGGTTATCTTAGGGATTCGATAGGATCGACCAAAATACTCCTATTTTATTCCCAATTCAACCTAGAGATCCAAATCTACATCTCCCCCAGGGTCTTAGGGCTAACCCATCAACCCTAGAAGAAACTACTCACTCATGGCGATATTGACAAATAAAAATACAATTTTTAGGGGAGAAAACGTCATAGCAAATTGATAGGATGAAGATTGAGAAACTTATAGCAAGCAATAGATCTAAGGAAAAACCAAGATTCCAAAACGCAATAGTAGCAATAGAACTCCCAAAAATTATCCAATAATCTTCAAGAATTTTCAACTAGATCTAACAAGTATTTTTTCTCTAATCTCCTCTCAAAATTAATTCAAAAGCTACAAAATGAATCGACCCTTCTGAAACGCTGTCGCGGATACACTCTTCACTCACTCAAGCACGCAACAGACGGCTCGAAAACTTTCCAAAAATGTCCTTCAGCATCGTCGATCGAGTTAGTGCTCGGTCGAGTAGTAGGTTGCTCGGGCGGCTGCTCAGGCCGAGCAGATGTACTGCTCGACCGAGCACGATAGTAAATCGCGCTCCTCCAAAATATGTCGCTCTGCCTGCTCGGCCAGAGTCATCTCTGCTCGATCGAGTAGAGAGCTGACTCGTTTGCCAAAGCTACTCGGGCCGTGTATGAGGCTGCTTGAGCTTTGAAAGATTGGCACTGCTCGACCGAGCACCATGGGTGCTCGGTCTCAGCAGGCCGTGTATCTGCTCTTTTCCTTCATTTTGCATCTGCTCGACCGAGAAGCTGCTCTGCTCGGTCGAGTCGCCTGGGAAACTCTTTGCTGAAGCTTCTGAAGCTTCTCCTCTCCTCTTACTCTCTCCTCCACTCCTCCCATGGTTCCCAAAACTCGGCGAACTCATGTAGAGCTTCGCCAACGAGTTGACAGGCGAGATGTGTCCATACCCAGATCGGGTCCCAAATCGCTCGAAAATCTCTGAAAATTCATAAAACACTATGAAACTTGAATATAACGTTAGAAATGCGATATCGTAGGAAAATACGGGATTTGAATGCGAAAATGGCATAGGATGCATGTCATGATGCTATGAAAAAGATGTAAAATATGGACACATCAAAATCCACCAAGCTTACCTCTTACTCGTCCTCGAGAAAGACGAATACTAGGTACGCCGAGAGAAAAACAAAAAGAAATAAAAATAAGAACAAAAGAGAATGAAAATGGGTGGAGGGTGCTAAGGTTGTTCAATCAGATCTCGAGCCCGAGCAGTAAATCACGATGCTCTGAATAATAAATATACATGCTATCGGCAATTTCTAGTTTTACAGATCATATGTCCAGCATGCAATATAGACAAAAGATAGGAATCTACTAAAATAATGCCATCAACTCATATCAATCTCATGCAGTACATAGAGTCTAGTATAAAAGGAGTTGGCAATGCATTTTTCAATCACAGATACACATGGAGCATATAGAAATCATGCAACATGCAGCAGAGAATGGAAAGAATCATGCTATTCAATTATTCATTTCGAGTCACGAAAAATCTCCAAAACCTAAAGTGTTTCGTAAAGTCTAAGTATTATCAAATCTCACCGCTATGCACAGTCTCCACTCTAATGTCATACTTACTCAAATGATCTGTTGGTTTAACCCCCCCAAACTTAGCTTGTGGTATCGCATCTAGGAGTAGGATATGGAATTTTTTTGTCTTTTTCCCAGTATATGTGATAGCTTCTAATGAAAGGATAAAAAACGATTTTATTCCTTTATTTTATTTCTTTTTATATATATTCATTTCATTTCATTTAGAAGCTATACTTTTTTTTCTTTTTGGGATTTTTGGGAAGTAAGATGCGGTAAGGGTAGCTGTAGGGGCGAAACAAACTGATATGTAGAGAACTATAAAGATATGTGGGAAGGAAAATAATGAATCTCTCGGTTCACTCGTAAGAGGTGCACAACGATTTAATAAGATAATACTCTAACTAAACTCATAACTAACATGGATATTTTCATTCATCTAGATGAACACTGAAAAACCATGCAGTAATAAGCACAATGACATCAAGCATGCAAACAGAAGTGAATAAGAAATAAAGCAGATGCTCCAAGTGTTCTAGTGATGCGTGAACCTAGGTGCATTACCCAACATAGCGCATACTAGATACTATTTCATGCATTTAATTTTCAATTGATTTCAGGCATTAAATCAGCTAAATCGACCGAAGAATATGCACGCATATAGAAAGTAAAACTGAAACTACCCTAATAGCATGTCATCAGATAGTAAGCATCACGAGTAACTACTAAGGGCTACGAGAAGTATCATCATGCACAACATCCTTAGCATAAAACGAAAAAGGTTGGAGAAAATAGCAAAATGAAAAGAGGGATGCATGCATGGCAAAAAGCAGAAAACATGATGCAGAATGAGAAAAAGGATAAAGAAGTGAAAAAAGGGGTGGAAAAGTAAACTAAAAAGCTGAAAAAGGGAGGAGAATATAAAAGAAAAATGAAAAATAAAGCGGTAGCGCTCATCCTACAAGCTAAACCAGCAGTGTCCTCACTGCTGAGAAAACGCTGGTAGGCAGGAGATGATGCTAAATAGGGTGGGTGGGTGGGGGAATATAAAATAAAAACTGTGCTAAAAGAAGTAAAAACATGATATGATGCAATGATGATGGAAAATGATGCATGTATGGGTCCTCCCCCAAGCTATCTAAGATCAGGGCCCCGAACAGACAGATGGGCATAATAAAATATGAGGGAGGCAAAGATGGGTAGGGACAACATCAAGTAGAGGCACCACCCTCTGGGGGGTGGTGGGTCCCTCTGCTGTGGACCAGGAAATGTGGGAGGATTTGGCTGGGGCTCAACATGTGGGTCAGTGGGGAGATCAGTGGTGGTGGTGTAAGGCACAACTGAAAATAGCACAATGGCAGAAGTAGGATCTACTATGACGACCGACTCAGATGTGGAAGAAGTAGGCTCTGTAGAAGTCTGGGAATGTGGAGCACTGAGTGGTGCGAGGGTAGTCACAGTGGCTAGACGGGGTGGTGGGGGCGTGTGCAAGGATCACGGGTGGTGGGCCACATGTCCGAAGTAAGTCATAATGGAGGCCAGGTCTGCCTCGACTCTCTCATGATGTGTCACCATAGAGCGTACGAAGGCGTCGAAATCTCACCGAAGGCGAGAAGTCGACTCCTCCAATGCTGTTAGACGACCGTCTGTGGAATGGGAGTCGAGGGGAGGGCAGGAAACGTGGCTGTGGGACACCACTCTCGTAAAACGGTCACATGTAGATGATACACGGTGCCTGGGCTGGAAATTCAGAGAAGGGGTACTCGACGGGATCTCAGCAGAGGACAGAGCAGTCGTCGACACGGAAGTGCGGACAGACGTCGAGACGCTCTCGGTAAGGATAGCTGAAGCAGGTGACGAAGGAACATGGGAACCTAAGGAAGTGGGCAGTGAGGCTATAAGGTCCTGAAGAGGTGGAAGAACGGGGGCTGGGTCATGCTCAGGAAAGTCTAAATCTGTAAGATCGGGAGCAGGCAGAATATCAGTGCCCTCCGGCACGGGTATAGAAGAAACAGAGGAAGGGGCAATGGGATAGGAGGTGGTGAAAGTCCCTGATGGCCCGACTGAGGTGGAGGTGGAAGAGGAAGATGTAGAAGAAGTAGTGCCTACTGAGTGAGGTGGATATAAAGGCGGAGCAGGAATGCCTGCAACAAGGGCTGCTATGTCGTGCTCCTCGTACTCGGGGGAACGGGGCACCTGGTCATCAGCGTCATCCTCGACGGGAGCACCTGGGGGCTCGAGTATGTGGAGTGCAGGGAGTGGGTGGACCCTGTCGATTATCCATCTCAGCTGGACAGGGGCTATGTGGGTGAGGTGAGGGGCGGGAAGAACCATGTGGGGCGTCTTGTCACGCCCCGCTTCCCAAACTACGGAGGCGAAGCATGACTAAGGCCAGCTTAGGCCGGCGCTGAGAAGCTCGGACCCAATAAGCGTCTGTGTGGTACTCCAAGACGAAGGAACAAGTCCCTGCAGGTTAGTACGGAACAACAAAAGTACTGAAAGGGGAAACATTCATTTTATTCCAAAACAACAATCCAGAAGTACTGAAAGTCTAACAAAAAGCCTGACACGGCTACAACAACTGAAAGTAAACTACTGGTGCAAGCACCCAGCCTAGACAGAAAGTAAACGGTGCTATGCACCCAACTAAACGGCAGTAAGAAACTCTGGAGCAGCAACGTGAAGACCTCTAGCTCTGGTCCTCCTCGGGCACGTATTCTGGGTCGACGTCCTTCGGCTCTACGTACTCTGGCTGGTCCACCTCGTCAACGTACTCCGGCTCAACACCTGACGTATAGCACCCAAGAGAAAAGGAACTGTACATCAGGTAGAGTCTACACAGAAAATGTTAGATTCTACTGCAAGTGTATTTTAATTTAGAACAACGATTTACTGGTTGATTAACATGCTGGGGTTATAACATGGCATTTAAAGAAAGTAACGGAGCAGGAGAAGTAAACACGACACGCTGTAGCCGTAGCGTGTGCTACCGACTACGGGACTAACCTAAACGGGTTATGACATGACGTGACAAGACAAGACAAGACACGACAAGACACGTGTGACTCGAAGGGTTCACGTCTTATGGTTCGAGGGGGATCAGACCCTCTCCCCGTGCGCACGCTCAACCTTACCCCAACCCCAGTGCTCAAGACAAGACAAATCCGTACAAGGGATCACTCGGAGAGTGCCCTATTGCCAGCAGGCTGTGTATCCATACAAGGGATCACTCGGAGAGTGCCCTATTGCCCGTAGGCTGTGTATCCATACAAGGGATCACTCGGAGAGTACCCTATTATCTGCATGTTGTGTATCCGTACAAGGGATCACTCGGAGAGTGCCCTATTGCCCGCAGGCTATGTATCCGTACTAGGGATCCCTCGGAGAGTGCGCTATTACTTGCAGGCTCTGCATGACGAGACACGACATGACGAGACATGGATGGCTCTTCTAGGGGGTCCACACGCATGCACACACAAGAAAACCCTAAGGTGTCGAAAGTAGTTGGTGTGCTTAGACTTAGTCGTCAAGTCAAAGTTGTCAAGGGGTGTCCCGGACGCTATCATTTCACGTCCGGTTCTCTTTATTCATATTTTAACAGTTCTAAAAAGTCTAATACCTAGACACGGCCGAAGGTACAAGCGAGTACACTTGCCTGCGGTGGCGTGTGTGTCATCCGTCTGGAGCGTCCCATCCAAGCGTCGCATCTGCGGTAGTCCGTCTGAAACAGGGTCACGACAACGGTGTCAGGTCGCGTTTTTCAACAAATCCTATTACGGTTTGTTTCTAAAATTGGCGAGATTACCCTAACAGTCAAAACGTCTCGTTTTGATGTTTTGTTCAGTCTAGATCGACGTCTACCCTATGTGCACAGAAAATTTGTCCGTTCGTCGATCTTTCCTACGGTGGGAAACATTTTACAGATGCTGAAATAAATTTTAGTTCGTTGACCAATTTTAGATCAGGTTTTGGTTAGCTACGGTGTGGGTTCGCTACGTGTTAGGGAAACCAACCTCGTGACGTCGCCCAACCAGCAGAAGTCGGGTCTGAACGGTGAAACGTCGATGTCGTCTGGAACTCCTCGGTCGCGGGGTAGCACAGCGAGGTACCACTGGACAGTGGGGTGGTGGCGTGAAATCAGCGAGCTAACAGCGATCCTCCTCCCGTTTCGAGTAGCGCAACGGATCTTCACGATAACGACGACGTCGGCTAAAAATACGTGCGTGCGGCAACGCATGTGAACTCTGAGAGTTCAACGGGGCTGTCGGTAGATGAAGTAGGACCATAGGAAGATGCTCGGCCCGGTGGGTAGCTGAAGGTGTGAGCGTACGGCGGTGGGTGGCCGTGAGAAGCCGGAGAGGACAGAATCACGCAACGTCCGTTGTCACGTGTCTCAGCTGAATTCCAGCGACGAACAGCGAAAATGGGAAGTTGTAGAAGGTAAAGGACTTCAATATGAAGCCAACGGCAGTGGAGTTGTCGCCGTGGGTGGTCGAAGGTGGGCGTGAGCCGGCGTTGAAGTTCAGCTTCAATGTCTGTAAAAAACAGCCGATACGGCGTGTTCCGACGAGGATTCCGGGAGCTACAGGTGGGCTATAAGTGATGTTCGTTTACATTTCATATATTCAGCACGTCTTCTTTTGTGTTTTTTTGTTATTTTCTGCTGTCCCGTATCTGTTTTCTCGTATTTTCTAGTTTTCTTTCACTTCTCCGTGTTTTTGCGTGTTTGCAGGAGTTTGTCAGTGTAGGGGACATATAACGAAGATATCATAAGTCCCCGGAGCAACGGGAGGAGTCACCCATGATCCAGGGGGTCAAACGACCAAGATTTCTATCTTTCAGCCCCCACCCGATCGGTTGGATACAGCCAACCGATCGGGTGAGGCATGCGTGTACGACCCGGACAGACACTGAAGCAACGTGAGCAGCAACCGATCGGTTCGAAGACCGGTTCAGCACAATAGATTTCTCAGGAAATTGAAGCTGAATTCCAACCGATCGGGTGACCTTCACCCGATCGGTTCATCTGTAGCCGATTCCCCAAAAACACGACCCGGAGAGCTCACCCGACGGCCAGCTGACTGTGCCAAAATGTCGCAACTTTCTGTCTTTTGGGCGACGTTTCCAACCGATCGGTTGAGTTATCAACCGATCGGTTCCCCCGGTGACCGCAAGATCCAACCGGCTAGGCGCTTCCGCCAACCGATCGTGTCGCCTGACCGGGTGAAGTTTCTGAAGACCGCTGCCAAAGATCGCAGCAGCTCACCCGATCGGTTGATACTTCAACCGATCGGGTGACATCGTTTTCTATATATATAAACCCTAGGTTTTCAGAAACGAGAGCTGTGTTTTTATTTCTGTCATTTCTCTATTGCGACGGCTGGAATTTTTTGGTTATTTGTAAGTGTTCAGATCTTTATGAAATTTAAATATAGTGTTAATTACATTGCTACTAATTCATTTCTATTGCCTCATTATGTTTTCAACTGTCGATTTTCATTTAGATTACCTTTTACCTAAAATGTGTGAGTAGTTCCCAAATCTGGGATTTTGGTGGAAACCCCTTCGTGGGTTCTCCCTAATGCGTCCATAGGACTAGGAAATCGACAGGGATTAGGAATCTATTGGTTACACGGGGTGTTTCATTGTCATCGATGGGAAAAAGACCGCCTTTGACCGTTGGGTCAAGGGGGAATAAACTTGGCGGTTGACTCCCTAGCCATAGCTCACGACCTTAGCGTAGACATCGAATCCTAGCGCGTGGGAACGACGGGATGAGATGTTGGAAGTTATCGTTGCGAGCTTAGTGCTCCCGGAGTTGGTCAGTGTTAATGGACATGGGAATGCCCACTGACCGAACCCGGGGAGTCCGGCGTATCATCCTGGGCACCGACAGGAATATCGGGCCCATGGGACGCTGGTATCACTCTTATACGCAACGTCTCACCATTAAACCCTAATTCCGATCGTTGTCCTATCCGTCGGCTGTATTAGCAAGAATCACATGATAGGATGGAAACCGAATTCCTAGGTTTCCCTTTATATTGTTTAACCTCGTATATACATTCTGTGACAACACATCTATTGATTCGGGCTAGCTCACCCATAGGGTGAATTTGGTCCCTTCTGACACAAGCACAACCACGCCTCCCTGTATTCGACCCCCAAGCCACACTACAACACCGTGCACTTACGGTTATAAATATTTAAATCTCACGCCCCCAATTCTATTGCACACATTGCATGATCACAAACAGAGGGGACGTCAAGCCTTATGGCGCCGTTGCCGGGGAGGCAACGTGCTTGTTATTTTTGGATCTTCTGAACCCTTGAGTCTAGCTCACATCTCTATCTCGCAATAATTTTTGCATTCTTCTTTTTCATTTTTATTTTCTTATTTTTATTTTTATTCTTTATTCTTATCTATTTCTTTCCCACTTTTTGCTTCACATGTGTTTGTTGCTTTTAATGCGCAGGAACACAAGGAGTCTTGACGACTTGATTCCTATTGATCCTGAGATAAATGCCACCCTAAGGCATCTGGCGGCAGAAAAGAGAAGGAGAGAATAGTCCGAAGCCATGAGGGAGAATACCCCACCGCATAAATCCCTGCTGGAGTACTCGATGCCATCCATCGAGTCCACCTCCGCCATCCGACCTCCTGCTATTACGGCACAGAGCTTTGAGCTCAAGCCGTCCTTAGTGACGTGGATCCAGCAGGATCAATTCTTGGGGGCACCCATGAAGAGCCCCATCGAACATCTGGACTCCTTCCTCGAGAAATGTGACACATTTCGGATTAATGGAGTCAAAACTGAAGCAATCCGAATGAAGCTATTCCCCTTCTCTCTGTGGGATAAGGCCAAGCAGTGGGTTAGGGGGAAGGACCCGAACACCTTCAACACTTGGGAGAAGCTCTCAAACGCCTTCTTGACTAAGTTCTTTCTTCCAAGGAAGACCATGAAGCTGAGGAGTGAGATCTCCTCCTTCTCCCAAGCCAGCCACGAGTCCCTGCATGAAGCTTGGACAAGATATAAAGAAATGCAGCGGAGATGCCCTCATCACGAGCTTCCCAAGTGGCAGATAATTAATTTATTCTACAACAGATTGAGGGATAACTTGAAGTCTTCAATGGACGTCGCGACTGGGGGGTCCTTCATGTCGAGAAGTGAGAAAGATACCGGGAACATATTAGAAAATATGGCATCGAACAATGAGGGATGGTGCGACGAGCGTGCCACGCCTAGATCTGGGGGTATCCACAAGGTCGAGGACATCGACAAATTATCCAGCAAGTTTGACTTGCTGTCGACCCAGATCTCAGGGCTGATGGTAGGAGCCAGTGGTGCCGGTACACAACATATTGCGACGGTGGAAGCCGAAGTCACAGGGGACTTCGAGGGTGGTGACATCTCACCACCGGTGGACCAAGCGAGTGAACTATTGTACAATCCTATGGGAAATACGCCGTATCCACCACGGACTAGCTCTAATCCGGCCTACTCTCCAAACAACCGGAACCACCCCAATCTTAGCTACCGGGCACCGTATCAGCAGCAGCAGCAACAACAACAAGTATATCAGTCACGCAGGCAACAACAACAGTAGTTTCAGCAGCGACAGCCTCCATAACAATATCAACAATATCCCCCAAGGAACCAGCAGCCCATTCAACAGCTACAGTAGCAATATGGCCAGCAGAGGGTCATCTCTCCGGTTGAGTCCCTCTTGACTCAGTACATCACAAACCAGGAGAAGATAAATTTGAAGCTGGAAATGGGGCACATGGCTCTTACTGACCAGGTAACCCAGCTGGGGTTACAGGTGGCAAACCTTTAAAGGTCGCAAAATCTAATGCTGCCACAACCGGAAGTGAACCCAAGGGGGGCGACCCAGACTTTGGCACTCACGCATGAGCATGCGAATGTGTCTGCTATCGTGTTGAGAAGCAGAACACAAATTCCTACCAGAGTACCCGCCAAGGAACCGGAAGCACCGTTGGTCGTAGATCGACCAATTGAAAAAGCCAGTGACAACGGTGCTTTGTCACCAAAGACTACGACTCCGGAGGGAGTCTTAGGGTATCAAGCCCGTTGTGTCTTTTCTATAATGACTGGACCAAGCCAAATTGATAAAAAGTATGGCAAATTCTTTGCCATGGTCAAGGATTTAAGCTTGCAGATCCCGTTCCTCGAAGATATTGAGACGATTCCCTCCTACGCAAAATTTTTAAAGGATTTGGTGGCAAGAAGGTCCAGGAAGGAAAAGGTCGTTCTAACGGTGGAATGCAGTGCTCTCATCCAGTGAGCAAATCCGCCTAAGCTTAAAGACCCAGGGAGCTTCTCTATCCCTTGTGCGATCGGGGAGGTAAAGATCCATCGCGCGCTCGTCGATCTTGGAGCGAGCATCAGTTTAATGCCCCTGTCGCTATATAGGAGGATAGGGATGGGCGACCTGGATCCCACCGGTATGACCCTACAGCTTGCAGACCGATCGGTCAAATATCCGCTGGGGGTTGTAGATGACCTGCATGTCAACGTAAGTGGGGTGCATGTGCCAGTGGACTTCGTCGTTATGGACATGCTTGTAGATACGCATACCCCCATCCTCATTGGACAGCCTTTCATGGCCACTGTCGGCATTTTAATAGATGTGAAGAAAGGGAAACTTTCCATTAACGTTGGCAACGAAAAGGTCGAGTTTGACTTGGGGGTATTAATGAAGCACCCCAACCCCCCGGATGATCCAAGTTGTAATGTGATGGACATAGAAGAAGAAAGAGTTGTGGAAGCCGCGGTCTGGAAGATTCTTTCAAGGAACCCCCCCGACAGCTTGTGGGACTTAGAAGAACACGTCGGCCTGAAGAAAGATGATGTTGCTGAGGGAGCGGAAGTGTCACATACGGTGCCTCCCGGATTTCAAAAGGCTCCTCCGACGAGGAGGAAAGGGAAAGAGCCTATGGGGCTCACCGGAGATGAGATCTGGATCCTGAAAAGAGTGGCGGTAGATGCCAATATAAGGGAGAAGCCTCCGGATTCCATCAACGGAGGGAGGGTCGTCGAGCAAGTCTACTTGTCACCGCCGACGACACCAAAGGCCACCAACTCAGAATCTGAAGCGATGTCGATCTTAGGGCATCACCCCCGTCCACCTTGAATGTCATCTACGGGCGTCGAGCAAATGACGTTAAACAAAAGCGCTTCATGGGAGGCAACCCATGCTCTAAACTTTCATATTTGTTTTTTAGGATTATTTTTAGCTTTATTTTTCCTATTTTAATAAATAAATCCAGCCGCGGAAACTTCCGTCGAGAGACTTAGGCCATTTATGAATTTTTGCAGGAAACAAGCCCTCACCTGATCGGGTGACCACTCAACCGATCGGGTGAGACGTATCAGACAATGGCACATATCTGTTCTCCAACAAACCGGTCGGATGAAGCAAGTGAGACCATGTAGGAACAGCTAAAGTCTCGGAAAATTTGGGATTTAATCAACCGATCGGTTGATACGAAGCGTAGTCGTGTGACTGACCGGGTGAGCAGCACTGAATTCTCAGGAAAAACTATGAAGCGGCCAACCGATCGGTTGTGTTCTCAACCGATCGGTTCGCCTGTAGCCTCTTTTCAGCAAATTTTTTGACCTAATAGTCAACCGATCGGGTGAAAACTCACCCGATCGGTTCGACTTAAACCCTATAAATACCCAACCTTCACCCGTTCATTTTCCCCCACACCCGATTTCGATCTCCGTCGTCATTTCTCCTTCTTCTTCCTCCAAACGGCCACGATCTCCCCTCAACCGACCACTAACCTCCCTCAATCGATCTCTCCACTCCCCATCTCCTCCCCTCCATCGATCTCCCACTCTCCATCTTCGATTTAACCTGTATAAAACCCCTAGTTTTCGCCCACTTCCCCCTGTTTCGAAATTTTGCTGAAAAGAAATGCTGCGGCTTCACACTCCATCCCATTGCGCTGCGTTGGGTCATCTACGAGCAAGGATCTTCATCTCTACTGGGTAACTTCGCTCCTTAGCTCCATTTTGTATTTTGCCCTGGTATTTCTATTTGCTCGATTGCTTGTTTTAGTGTGCATTCATCACATCTTGCATACACACACACACACACACACACACACACACACTCACTCACTCACTCACTCACTCACTCACTCACTCACTCACACACTCACACTCACACTCGCACACTCACATGGCCAAAGATAAAGATAAGGGTAAGGGTATTATGTGAGAGGAGGGGTTGTCTCGCAAGAGACGCAAGACCACACATCCACCACACTCACGCCCTCCTCCTGCACAGCTTGAACAACCCTAACCCCAACTCCAACCTATCATCCCAGCTGAGGACCCATTGATGGGCCCGCGTGGCTACCATTTTAGGAATCAAGAGCACAAAGATTTTTATCATAGACTTGATGCACGGGGGCATCTTTCCACCAAATTTTCCCATACCCAAACGCTTATCAATCTCAGGGTATTCACCAAGGTCGAGACTCTCTTCGCCAATTTACGTCGGTTAGCTTTCCTGGACGCCGCCACGGTATCCTACCCCCTCCCTCACACTCGAATTTTTATCCACCCTTGTCTGTGAGTCGGGGTCGATCGTCATTTTTCGCGTCCGTAACAAAACCATTCGCACCCACCTGAATACCATTAATAACATCCTTGGTTTCCCCATCCTTGGGGACGATGCTATCCGTCCATACGGGTATCCCCCTGAATTTGACGTCGATTAATTTTGGTTCCACCTCACCCTACACGATCACTATCCCCGAGGTAAGGCCAAGGCATCCTCCATTCACCCCATCTTCCGTCTGGCCCACCGAATCATTTCTTGCATGTTTTTCCCCAGGGATGAGTCGGGTACCGTGACCATCCCTGATCTTTTCATTTTGTGGGCCATGACCTTTGCTTTTGTTCGCGGTGATGACAGGATTTCTTTTAGGGCCCCTATCATTCCCGTCCATGTCGGTGCTTGGCTTGTTTCCAAGCTTCTTGAGATTAGCCGTGCCAGTAAGGGCAAGATTTGTTGCAGGGGCCTTATCACTATCATAGCTTCGGCTCCCCAGTTTAATATTGTCATCCCCCGAGATTTACCTACCGCCGCAGGACACATGATCAAGCCCCGCTCCGATGGTCGTTTCACTTTCCATTACAGACACCCCCTGCTCCCTATACCATTCTGCCCAATCCCGCTCGCATGACTATCCAGCTTGTGGCAGATTGGACATTCCCCGCTGATCCTGAGTTTCTTAGGGGGTTACGTCTTCCATTTATCCCGGGCACACACAGACCACTTTCCCCTGCCGCCCACTTAGGCGAGCAGGACATTCCTGCGTCCCGTGGAGACCCCGGGGCTGGGCCTAGTAGCGCCATCCCTGCTTCTGTTCCCACCACCACCATCACCACCTCTCCAGTCTGCACGACCACCACCTCCACCTTCGTCGAGCCATTTCTACTCGCCTCCATCTTGAGGCTGAGTTAGCTGCATTACGCGCTGCCGCATCTCCCTCTTCCTCCTCGGTACCATCCTCTACCATCTTCACTCACCCACATTTCCTCGCACTTGATAGGAACGTGGCTGCCATCCTCTGCCTTCTCACTCACGTCCACGGACCACCACCTCCCACACCACACCCCTCACCACCACCCTCACCCCCTCGACGATCTTCACCGCCCCCATCACATTCTTCACCTCCACCATCACCCCCTAGGCGACCATCCCCTCCTATCACCACTTTCATTCCCACCACCTGATCTACTCCCACCGTTCCCATTCCCTCCACCTTCGTCGAGCCATTTCTACTCGCCTCCATCTTGAGGCTGAGTTAGCTGCATTGCGCGCTGCCACATCTTCCTCTTCCTCCTTGGTACCATCCTCTACCATCTTCACTCACCCACGTTTCCTCGGAGTTGATAGGAACGTGGCTGCCATCCTTCGCCTTCTCACTCACGTCCACGGACCACCACCTCCCACACCACACCCCTCACCACCACCCTCACCCCCTCGACGATCTTCACCTCCACCATCACCCCCTAGGCGACCATCCCCTCCTATCACCACTTCCATTCCCACCACCTCATCTACTCCCACCGTTCCCATTCCCTCCACTTCACCTCCGCTCACGTCCACTTCCATCACCCCATACACGCGCCGCAAGAAATTACAGGTGCGTTCGCGATCACTTCCCCTTCCATCCGCACCTACCCTTCCATTACCTCGACCCATTTCTCCACTTCTTCGCACACCAGTCACCTGTCCCATCCACTCCCATGCATCCCCAACTTCTTCCACCGAGGAGGACAAGGATGATTCCTCTCCTACTTTTTGATTTCATTTTTGTTTTCTGACCTCCCCCCTTGCATATCTCTGCATTTTCATGATCATATCATATTGCTAGCATTGTCATGTCTAGCTTGGGGGAAGTCATTTTTTCTGTGTGCTGTCGTGTGATGTTTTCTATGTGTGTTTGTTTATATATGTTGTGTCGTGTGATTTTCTATCTTTATTTTCTGTTTATATGTCGTGTTGTGTGCTTTTCTTTAATTTTCAGTTTCGTATGTGTGTTTTCTTGTTTCTCATTTCTTTTTGTGTCGGTGCGTATTCCCCCCCCCCATTTTCATTGCCCTCCCGTATTTATTCTCATTGCATTGAGGGAAATGCAAGTTTCAGCTTGGGGGAGTCGCACTTCGTGGGTCATTTATGTCTTTTTCTTCGTTTTTTGGGTCATTTTCATCGTGTTTTTCTTTTTTTCTTCTCATCTTATGTTCCCTTTCTCCTAGAGATGACCTCATATGATGAATTACCACAGAATCACACACACACACACCTAGCATGGCTTCGATAATCACATTCACTAACCCTATGGAGCCGAGTCCTCTTGCATTTCATGCATCGTGGGTCCAGTTAGCTTTTTTGTGAGTCGTGTGTCGTGACTAGCTTATAGTGTGCTTCTACTTTGTGATTTTGATTTATATACCTGTCCAGGAATGACCCCTAGATTATCATGCTTCGATTTGAATATGCGGTATTTGCTTCTCCTGTCTGCTTCTGTATGCATGAATATATATATATATATATATATATATATATATATATATATATATATATATATATATATATATATATATATATATATATATATATATATTTGAAGAATATGCTTTGCGTCTTTATTGATCTAACAGAAAGAATACAAGACACTCCCGGATGGAAAAAGGATGCAAGTAATGTAAGTAGAGGCACATACGCCTACATCCTACAAAACAAGCACCTTCCGCTATCCGTAGGTCAAAAATCAACCAAAATACAATGAATCTAATCAAGAAGCCCCCAATTTTGAGGGGTGGGGCCATCCTCAACCTGATCCCATCCAACGTGTCGTAGAGCAATCCTAACATCATCAGCAATATTGTCAAATAGGCGGGTTTGCATCAGGTTAGTGCCATCAAAGATTCTCCTGTTTCTCTCTCTCCATATATGCCAAATCATCACAGCCAGGACCATTCCGACAAGCCTACCAACGTTGTTCTTCTTATGAAAATGAGTAAGGATCAAGTCACCTATACCCGTCAGAGTAGATGGAAGAGCAGAGGTGACCCCAAGTTTAAGAAAGCTCCTGCAAAGAATGTATTTAGTATAATTGCACTCAAAAAATAGATGATCTCTATCTTCATGAAAATTATCAGAACATAAGACACAATAGGGTGAAGTAGGCACTCCCCATTTTACGAGCTTATCACGGGTGAGGAGTTTCCCGTGAAAAGCCCGCAACAAAGTGATTGCCATCTTGGGGATATGCCACTGAAACCACACCACCTTATAGTAGGGAAAGAGGGGTTTAGTAACCCGAGAACTATCCCAAGCATTGCGAAGAGATGGTGATTTAGATAGCCAAGCCCACGAGTCATTGCCAGAAGATAGAATAACCGAGTTGATTTCATGCCTAACATCAGCAAGAGAATCGTTTTCGACCCAGTTTCCATTAGCCCAATAATCGCTGACCTTACATCTCTCCTCCCCTTCGGGAACCTCATAAGAATCAGCAAGAATACCACAGGAAAGCCAGTTGTCATACCAAAATAGTGTAGAAGCACCATCTCTGACATTGCGCTTAGTTAGCTTTTTAGTGAATTCACGACAATGAAGAATGAACTTCCAAGTCCCAGATTGCAAAGGATGAGTCTTCTCCAGAAATAACCTAGTATTACGCATATAATGGTTCCTCATAAAAGAAGCCCAGATACCACCATGCGTAAGTAAGCGCCAAGTTAATTTGATACCATGGGCGTTATTGAGCTCTTTGAAGCTTCTAATACCCACACCTCCTTCTTGCTTAGGAACACACATATCATCCCAAGCCCAAAGATGATTATTCTCCCAGATAAACTTCCTACACATAGAAGTAAGGGATCGAATAACAGAATTAGGAAGCCGGAATGCCTGCATCCAAAATCCCACCATGCCATATATAACAGATTTTACGAGTTCAATGCGGCCCGCAATGGATAGTAACGAGGAAGACCAACCCTGGAGTCTGTTCTTGCATCTATCAATAAGACGACCATACATGGCAGGAATGGGGTACTTGGAAGAGAGAGGCAGCCCCAAATACGTGGAAAGAGTCTGCACACGACGAATACCCAAGATTTCCGCAAGGCTACCAGGGTCTTTAGCACCTTTGCTGAAGATACCAGCACTCTTATTCCAATTCACATCAAGACCAGTGAGAGATTTGAATGTAGTAAGGAGATCTTTGAGACCCTCAAGGGATTTAGTATTGCCTCTACAGAAAACCAACAAATCACCGGCAAAGAGAAGATGTGTAATCGCTGTAATGCCCTACTAGCTACTGCACAAGTACTAGAGGGGCGGTGAATAGTACTTTAAAATAATAAGGAGTATAATTCCAAATTAAATTGCAAACAACTACCAAATCAATTTGCGGAAGCTTAAATTGAATGACAACACAAAATTAACAATGCTAACAAACGATGTTAATGGGTTCGGATCCACCCAAGTCTCCCCGACTTGTTCCCGGTGATCCTACGTCCCAACCACTCGGATCCCCTCCGGATACTTGAGTTAGAAACCCGAACTCAAGATTTCCACTATGAATATCTTGTGAAAAACCTTCACAAGATCAAATCATACATGCAATAGCAAACGTGAATCCCACAACCCGGGATCACAACCTTCTCTCACAACCGAGAGAATCACAAAGCAATATTAAAGAGTTTAATATGAAATAAACAATCTTACCACAAAATCCTATACCTTGAGTTTTTCTTACCCAAATGGTGAAATGAAGGATTTGAGGAAAATGAAGTCACCAAGACCTAGCACCAAGGAAATGACCAGCAATCGGTGCCTAGGGATGATTTGGAGACTTGGATCAATCAATAGCTTGAAGAGCTCACCAAGAACAACCTTCTCTCTAGATGGATTCTAGATCTAGAAATGAGAGAGAATGGGTTTCTTGTGAGGAAGAGAGCTTTTGATTTGAGTGAGAATGGCTATCTCTTTTGATCTCAATGAATCTCTGAATGGAAGCTCTAACCTAGATAGAAATGACCTAGGTTCGTATTTATAGGGTCCCATAAAAACAAGTTAGGTCATTCTTCAACGGATAGAAATCTGTGAGAATTAGTCGGTCAAAGAACAATCACTGACCGACTAGTTCATCAACTAGTCGGTCAGTCAAACAACGTGGACCGACTAAGAGTAGATCTGAGAAGAGATAGAATTTCAGACCTAGAAATCTAGTCGGTCCAAGAAGACTGTCTGACCGACTAGTTTCACAACTAGTCGGTCAGTCAGTGAACGTAGACCGACTAAGAGCAAAAAGAATTAGTCTAAGTACAAAGTGACTTAGTCGGTCCAAGAACAAAAGTTGACCGACTAAATTGTCAACTAGTCGGTCACCAAACGTTCTTAGACCGACTAACGATAAACAGTAGCTTAGGAGAATTTTAGCATGAACAGTAAGTCACAACTAGTCGGTCAAATAAGCATCACTGACCGACTAGTTCACAAACTAGTCGGTCGGTGAGTCAACGTAGACCGACTAACTGTAAACAGTAAAGTCCAAGAAATTAAGGAATCAAACTAGTCGGTCCAAGAACAGTTGCCGACCGACTAGATCACCATCTAGTCGGTCAGTACTTGTTCTTGTACCAACTAACATGCACATACAAGTCCGAATCGAATCGCGACGCTTCGAGGAAGTTAGAATGAACTTGTGCAAGGATCCTAGAGCTACGAAATGAGCGAAATTAAGATAGAAACGTAAGATATACTCAAGGCTTAACATTCTATATATCGAAGCTAAAAGACTATAAATAAAACCTTAATAAACGGTCTTCGAGAGCTTCGATTGAATCTTCATAACTTCCAAAATGGCGCAAGAGCTTCAACGAAGCTTTAGGCATGAATACGAGCTTTGGGAAGTGTTGAGATGTCGCTTTGAATGTTCTCGTGAATTTGGCGATGATCTCCAATACTGCGTTCACAAATTGTTAGTTCATGGATTATTTATGTTTGCTCATCATCAAAACCAAATCCGGGGAGTCCAATATTCAACATTCTCCCCCTTTTTGGTGATGACAAACCAACATAAATAATAATCAAAAGTAATGATTCAAATGTAAAATACTTACTCCCCCTGCATTGATGACACGTTAATTCCAAAATGAATATATATGAATTGCATCAATCAGATGAGTAAGATAAATAAAGAGAATCAATTTTCGAAATATCGGATTTTGAAAATCCTTATATGTATCTTAACTCCCCCTGAGTCTAACATATCAAACTAGATTCTTGGAAATTGAGTTAAATTTTCATTTGCGCTATTTATTATCATTATCTCTCCCCCTTTGGCATTATCCCAAAAATGGGGGGGCATACAACGACAACAACTAGGAAATGGAAAATCCAACATCGGGAGTCGTAGACAATGACGATGGACCAAATTGACACCAAGGGAAAAATGTGGAAATCAAATCAAGGTGTGCCAAAATGTCCATTATCAAAAAAAATAATCAAAAATCATCAAAAATACCAAATAATTATTCATTTCTTGAATAAAGAAACATACTCTTCAATATTCAATATTCTTGGTTAAATTTGTGCTTGGAAAACAATTCTATACAATTATAGAATTTAAATCTATTTAACCAAGTTTTCATGCGTCGAACGACGTATTCACACATTATATGCATTGAACGAATATTAAATGTGCACGATGAATTAAGACAAAGAGAACGACGATGTATATATATAAATGATAACATCATGAGTACATCCAAAGAGATATCCTAACGAGTACATCAAAATACAAACGACCATGGATATAAACATCAAAAGATACATCATCATCGTCAACATCAAAATACAACAAAATAACCAACAGCAACGTCATCCAAAGTGTATCAAAACAACCAACACCGAAACCCTGAAAGCTCAAAAATACATCAAAACAACTCTCAAACCCCATCCAAACCCAAAATACTCTCACTAAAAAAATATATCATCCGAAGTGTAGTGGAGAGTCCTCGAAACTGACAATCACGAGGAAGTGGCTGGATCTGCAGTCTCCATGGGTCCAGTCGACGGAGTGGACTCAGGCTCTGCAGGGAGTAGAGGTGTCTCAACAGACGGGATCGTCGGGGTAGGAGTGGAAGCAACAACAACAGGCTCAACATCAGCAGGCACATCTGGAGCGTCAGCAGGAGAGGCAGCAGGCTCAGAAGTCTGAACTACTGTAGCAGAGGTCTCTAGAGCACCGGTAGAGGTGCCAACACCAGGAGCAGAAGATGTAGCATCAGCAGCAGCAGTGGCCTCATCGCCACGGGCTAAAGAAGTGACAAGCTCGTCAAGCTCCTCATCGTCCATCTCCTCGTCCTCAGACACGGACGGAGGAAGATCAATGCCCATCTGACGAGCCATACGGCAAACTACCTCCTCGGTACGAGCCAAGCGAGACTCGTGCCGACGAAGTATCCGTACGACATCATCCAAAGTAGCAGGACGAGAGGGGGCACCAGCAGCAGAGGGAGTCGCCTGAGAAGTAGATGTGGTAGATCTCTGTACGTGACGAAGCGCCGCTAGAGATTTCTTCACGGCCGTCGCGTTCAGAGGAGTACCCAAGGGACGCTCATCGTCAGGAGGGAGAGGGACTCGGAAATGACGAAACACAAGAGTCAACAGACAAGGATATGGAATATGCGCAGACTTATTGGTCTTGCGTATACACTCGAAAGAGTCCATCTTATCGAGTATCACGCGAGCCCAATTAATCTCGCATCCCAAGAAAAGAGCGTAGATCAATTTCAAGAACGGCTGGGATGGAAGAGAAGACGATCCATATTCAGGGAGGAGGCAAGACTTCAAGATCAGGTTAAGGACCCACGCATTCGGCTTGAAAGATTTCGATGGAACACCAATGAATGGGGAGGGGATAACCTGGAAGATATCTGCAAGAACTGACTGATCCAAGGAAGAAATATCATCGCCTGAAATGTCCGAAGGAAGGAGACCACACAACGAGCAACCATGAATCTCCCCCAAGATTTCTGCCGTGAGAACTATAGGAGTTCCCAAGACAGTAGTCTCAATGGAGTGGCTGGCATCGTACTGGCCTCGAATACGATTGGTATAGAACAATTTCACTAGGCGAGGATAAGGTTTGGGATTGGCCTTGGGGTCGTATCGGAGATAATCAAGAAGACCACTATAGGACAGAAGATCAGCAAGGCCGAAAAATCAGAAAACTGAACGTAATGCTCTAACAACAGTGGACAGTGCTCTATACGGTTGTACGTTGCGAGACACTGAGGGTCATCGCGGCACAACGATATGTCTACACCTCCGACTGGCATAGGAGCTTTACCCTTAGCCTTACGAGTCTTCGGAGGAGGAGTAGGTTCCCTAGAAGGCTCATCCTCTGGGATAAATTCAGAGTCGGAATCGGGAGGAGTAGCCGGAGATTGAAGAATAGGCTTCTTGGTCTTTGATTTTCGGGGTTTAGCTGTGGCCGTCCTCGGCTTCTTAAGAGGAGGCGAAGATGGAGAGGCTTGGGTAGACTTGGCACGACGCTTAGGCTTAGGTGGATTCCTACCGGTAGGTTGTTCTACGGTCATGGGGGAAGCCCCAGAGGGAGTGATAGGAATTCTCGTCTTTGCCATGGTCGAGGCACGACGAGTACAAGCAACACAAACTACAAGCAACACAAGCCCTAGAGATCAAAAGAAATCCGAACACACAAACCCTAGATGCACAAGCCCTAAGTGAAACAATTCGGAAACCCTAGGAGCTAGATGAGATAAAATCGAACCCTAGGGTAGGAATCGACCTAGGAGAGGGAGGGAGATACTTAGATGGAGGAGGCGACGGCGGCGGACGGCGAGGATGGCCGGAGATATGGCCGGAGTCGACGAGAATTTGAAGGGGCTCGATCGGGTTTTGGGAGTTATCGGGCTTGAGCTGAGAGACAAACCGACTAAAAGTGAGTTTTAGTCGAATGAAAGTGAGTTTAAGTCGGTCTGGAAGCAAAAATACACAAATGCCCTAACCCACTTAGTCGGTCACAGTTCAAACACTGACCGACTAGATTACCATCTAGTCGGTCGGTAAATGAGCTTGAACCGACTAAGTCGAAACAGAGGCAAACAGCAAAATTTAGGGCTAGATTTAGTCGGTCGCAGTATACTTACTGACCGACTAGTTTTCAATCTAGTCGGTCGGAAAGTGTACTATGACCGACTAACGAAAGAAAATGATAGGAGATGGATGAGAGCTTGATCTAGTCGGTCTGAGTTCACTTGCTGACCGACTAGATGAGCATCTAGTCGGTTGACAAATGAACTTAGACCGACTAGAAGAGTTCAAAATTTGATAGTTGATTTCTCTTCACAAACCACTTGGATGAAACAACTTAAAACTCTCATTAGTCATCTAAATTACCCCATAAAACGTCGAAATCTTAAATACGACTTTCAAATACGAATTCGATCATAAATTCAAATATATCACATAAAATTCCCAAAAATTCAATTAATCTAGCATGAACAAAATATCGCGAAATCGAATAGCATGCAAGATAATTGAATGAAATATGAATCCTATATCTCGGATTCACCCATAATCCCCAATTCTCGACGCAACCGCACAAAGGAGTCCTCCTTTAGGGGTTTCGTGAAAATATCGGCGATTTGCTTTTGGGTTTCAACGTACACTAAAATGATGTCCTTCTTAGCAACATGATCATATAAGAAATGGTGTCGGACATCTATGTGTTTTGATCGGGAATGGTGCACCGGATTCTTTGAAAGACAGATAGCACTTTGGTTATCCACCATGATAGGGCTAGTATCACAGTGAATACCAAAATCCTTCAAAGTGTGTCTCATCCAAAGAACCTGGGCACAAGCGGCACCGGCGGCAATATATTCCGCCTCGGTGGTTGAAAGTGATACGGAATTTTGCTTCTTGGAAAACCAAGAGACAAGAGAATTTCCTAGAAAATGGCAAGTGCCACTAGTACTTTTCCTGTCAGATTTGCATCCCGCATAATCGGCATCACTGTATGAGACTAACTCATACTTGCTAGATTTCGGATAAAGTAATCCAAAATCTAAAGTGTAACTTAGATAACGGAAAATACGCTTTACCGCTACTAAGTGAGACTCCTTAGGTTGAGACTGATAACGAGCACATACGCATACGGTAAACATAATATCGGGCCTACTTGCAGTAAAATAAAGTAAACTACCTATCATACCTCGATATAGACGAATGTCTACATCCTTACTGCCCGTATCCTTGTCAAGATGCGTAGTCGTGCTCATTGGAGTCTTTTTCCCGGAAGCACTTTCCATTCCAAATCGCTTAAGCAACTCCACCGTATACTTCGTTTGGTGGATGAAGATTGCATCGTTCATTTGGCGAATTTGGAGACCTAAGAAATATTTGAGTTCACCCATGTGGCTCATCTCAAATTGTTCCTTCATAACATTAGAAAACTCTTCGCAAAGAGTGAAGTTAGTAGCACCGAAAATGATATCATCAACATAAATTTGAACTAATAAAATATCATTATTCGCATGCTTAACAAAAAGTGTAAAATCGGCTTCGCCCATTTTAAAATTCAAATCCAAAAGAAAATTCATTAGGCGATCATACCAAGCTCGAGGAGCTTGTCTCAAACCATAAAGAGCTTTCTTTAGTTTAAAAACATGATTTGGAAATTTTTCATTTATGAAGCCCGGAGGTTGAGAAACGTAAACTTCCTCAACGACATCTCCGTTTAAAAATGCACTTTTAACATCCATTTGAAATAACTTAAAATTTGTATGGCATGCATAAGACAATAAAAGTCTAATCGATTCTAATCAAGCTACCGGAGCGAAGGATTCTTCGAAATCGATACCTTCCTCTTGGCGATAGCCTTGAGCTACTAACCGAGCTTTGTTCCGGACGACGACTTGATTTTCGTCGGTTTTGTTCTTGAAGATCCACTTTGTCCCTATGACGGTGTGGTTCTTCGATGGCAAAGGAACAAGCTCCCATACCTCATTCCTCTCGAATTGAATGAGTTCCTCCTCCATGGCAAGGATCCAAGCACTATCTTCGCACGCTTCAACGATATTCTTTGGCTCTATCGATGAGGCAAAGGCACAATTGGCGAAGTGGTGGACTTGAGATCTCGTCTTGACACTATCATTAATATTGCCAATAACTTGCTCATGGGGATGGTCGCGAATGGTATGAAGCCGCTTGGGAATACCTTGATCACTAGGCACATTCTCAACAACTTCATTAGTCGGGTTAGTCTCAATAGAATCAATTGAATCAATAGACTTAGAATTTTCAAATGAATCACATAAAACATCCATAGAGTCATTATCATTTGAAATTCTAGAAGTAGTAAAATTCTCATTAAAAGAGACATGAAGTGATTCCTCGATCGTAGAGGATCTTTTGTTGTATATCCGGTAGGCTTTGCTACGTGAGGAATACCCAACAAATATCCCCTCATCCGATCTCGGATCAAACTTGTCCAAATTATCATATGTGTTTTTAATGAAACATTTTACGCCGAAAACACGAAAATGTTTAACTTGAGGCAATCTACCAAACAACAATTCATAACAAGTTTGTTTGGTGCCGGGCCTCAAAAGTATTCTATTAAACACATAACAAGCGGTGTGTACCGCTTCCGCCCAAAATTGATAACCAAGTTGACTATCTTCGAGCATAGTGCGAGCACACTCCACAAGCGTTCTATTCTTCCTCTCAACAACACCATTTTGAGGAGGTGCGCGAGGGAAAGAAAACGTGTGAGTAATTCCAAGATCATCACAAAAATTTGAGAAAGACTCATTCTTAAATTCACCCCCATGATCACTACGAATAGTGACAATGGTGGTTCCGATGAGATTTTGTACTTTCTTCACAAATATTGTGAAGTTTTCAAAAGCTTCATTTTTATTACATAAGAAAAATACCCATGTAAATCTTGAATAATCATCAACGATGACTAGTCCATATCTTGCATTTCCTAAGGAAGCAACCCTAGTTGGCCCAAATAAATCTAGATGTAATAGCTCTAGTGGCCGTTTCGTAGAAATGCTTTTCTTAGGTTTAAATGAAGATTTAGGAAGCTTGCCACGTTGACAAGAATCACAAAAACTTTTCTTTTCGAAAACGATCTTCGGAAAACCTTTAATGGAATTTAATTTCGAAAGTTTATAAAGTGTTCCAAAGTTCACATGTCCAAAGCGTCGATGTCATAAGTGTTGTTCACTTGTGTTGGCAACGAGACATTGTTCATATGACTTAGGAAGATCCAAAATATAAATATCTTTATGGCGTGTGCCGGAAAATAATAATTTATTATTATCATTTGAAATATGACACAATCCTTTCGCAAAGCTAACTTTGTAACCTTTGTCACAAAGTTGGCTTATTGAAATAAGATTATGATTTAAACCATCAACTAGATAAACATCACTAATTAAGGGTTTAGAAGGGTTACCCACTTTACCAACACCGACGATGGTTCCGCTCTCGTTGCCTCCAAATACGACGCGATTTCCATTTGCAATGGGAACCACTCCGGAGAGCAATTGAGCGTCACCCGTCATGTGTTTTGAACACCCGCTATCGAGTATCCAATTCCCTTTGCAGCTAAATTTAAATTTGTTGCTCCTCTTCTTTTTCTTTTCCTTGAGTACCTAAAGATAGAAACTTTCATATCATGGTACCCAAGGTCATTGGGTCCTCAAAGGTTAGACCTTTGGAAGCCAAGTCCAATTGGACTTTGACTTCCCCACATAATTCCTACTATGCACAACATTCCAAAAATAAGCATTCATATACATTTGTTTTTCGTCCATGCTTGTGTCCTTTGGGCTCCAAATAGTGAAAATTTTGGGAGCCACCATCCTATTGGGTGCATGCATGCGACGTTGATTTCTACGTGATGCATGACGTGGATAGGCATACGGGACATGATGGAATGGTGCATGACGAGAATTATTCATACGATGAGGTGGGTGAACATATGCATGTGTGGAAACACGTGCGTGATGGTGTCTCACATGGTGTGTACGTGCCCGTGAACGTGTAGCATAGAAATCATCATATGTGTGAGATGGTGGAGTAGGACGTGTGTTCCTACGTGGCATGGTATTTGTGTACATATAAGCACGCCCCTTCTTTGGAGGTCCACCCAAAGTGGGTTTCTTTCCAAAAGAGGGTGTGGACGAGGTGGAAGCACCATTGGTAGATGAACTACCAATAGAGTGTTTGCTACCACTCGTAGAGTCACCGGAAGTTGGCCTAACAAAAGTAGTGGCCGCTTTGGATGGACATCCCATCGTATACCCCAAACCAATGTGGTGATTGGCCGGAAGTAAGTCACTTAGGATTTTATCCAAATGGTCCTTACCCTTATTGAATCTATTGATTCGGCCTAATGTGTTCTCATATTTCTCTTTGAGAGAACGCATAGAAGTATCTAATGTGGATACTTGCGATGTGAGCACATAAACACGAGATTTAAGATTCTCGTTCTCAATACTCAAAGTAGAGTTTTGAGAAGTTAAATCCGCTATCCTATGTTCTTCCGGATCATCAATGCTAACATGTTCAAGTTTAGATTTGAGATTAACAATCTCATTTCTTAACTCTTCAACAACGGTGTCGTTGTTGGTGATGATAGTCTTAGGCGAGGTTTGAATGCTAGCTAGGTCATCTTTTACTTTAGTATATCGATTTACTAATTTTGTGTATTTAGACCATAAATGAGAGTTAGCATCCCTAAGATCATCCATCGTTACCTCATCGCCTTCGTCGTCGCTATCATCGGAGGAGGAAGATCCTTGATCATGCTCCTCTCTTGCCATGAAGCACATGTGCGCTTGCTCCACTTTCTCATCATCCGACTCTCCGCTTGAGGAATCCTCGGAGTCGGTGAATGTTGTTCCGACAAGTCCCTTCTTGTACCCCTTTTTGTACTTCTTTGACTTGTCGAACTTCGGCGCCTTCCACTTCTCCTTTTGCTTGTTTTGAGGACAATCCGCTTTGATGTGTCCTGGCTTATTGCATTTAAAGCACAAAGGTGGAGAGGCGTTAGTAGAAGTAAACTTGGATTTTTGTTTGAAGTTACCCTTTCGGAAGAAGCGATTGAACTTCTTTGCCATGAGTGCAATGGATTCCATGTCCATTTCTTCTTCCGAGTCCTCATCATCGGTAGAGGTGGATGAAGCCGCCTTGAATGCAATCGCCTTTTTCTTAGGCGCATCTAGGTTCAAATAGGACTTCATCTTTTCTTGTAACTTCACCTTGCTATCTTTGCGTACCTCGTATGACATCAAAGTACCCATTAGTTGTACTACGGTATATTTGTTCATGTCATTACCTTCCTCGATGGCGAAGGTACGTTTTTCCCAAGAAGAGGGAAGTCCTTCAATAAGCTTTGAGCACTTCTCCTTTTGAGTGTAGGACTTGCCGAGGGCCTCTAACTCGTTTATTATGTCAACAAAACGAGCGTAATATTCTTTCATCTTCTCGCCCTGTTGCATATGAAACATTTCGTAATCTTTGTTTACGACTACGAGTTTAGAGTCTCTTACCCTACTCGTCCCTTCATGAAGAATGAGGAGGGAGTTCCAAATTTGATATGCACTCTTACATGTGCATATCTTATTGAAATCCTCGGGCTCCAATGCACATTGCAAGGCGTTCATTGCCTTGGCATTGCTTACCTCCGCGGCGACCTCCGCGGTAGTCCATTTCTCAAAGTCTTCTTCTTTGGGTTCGATGTATTCCTTCATTGT
The DNA here is from genome assembly GCA_030789695.1 of Scilla litardierei. Taxonomy (NCBI): domain Eukaryota; kingdom Viridiplantae; phylum Streptophyta; class Magnoliopsida; order Asparagales; family Asparagaceae; genus Scilla; species Scilla litardierei. Next base: position 90,282,037 of record CM061139.1, read on the forward strand.
AGTCCTCCATAAGGATGCACTCCAGAGGAAGGTTTCCATCCGGCATTTCCAATACCCATAGTTGGTACCGTTGAAGAATGGAGGCCTCGTAGAGGAATGTCCTTCCATCACCGAAGATGCTCCTTCACGGTTCCTGAAGGTGTCATAGTTGGAAGGTGGAGGCACGGTCTTGTTGTCGTTGGCAGACATAGCTGAGTATCTGGCTCTGATACCAAATGTAATGCCCTACTAGCTACTGCACAAGTACTAGAGGGGGGGTGAATAGTACTTTAAAATAATAAGGAGTATAATTCCAAATTAAATTGCAAACAACTACCAAATCAATTTGCGGAAGCTTAAATTGAATGACAACACAAAATTAACAATGCTAACAAACGATGTTAATGGGTTCGGATCCACCCAAGTCTCCCCGACTTGTTCCCGGTGATCCTACGTCCCAACCACCCGGATCCCCTCCGAATACTTGAGTTAGAAACCCGAACTCAAGATTTCCACTATGAATATCTTGTGAAAAACCTTCACAAGATCAAATCATACATGCAATAGCAAACGTGAATCCCACAACCCGGGATCACAACCTTCTCTCACAACCGAGAGAATCACAAAGCAATATTAAAGAGTTTAATATGAAATAAACAATCTTACCACAAAATCCTATACCTTGAGTTTTTCTTACCCAAATGGTGAAATGAAGGATTTGAGGAAGATGAAGTCACCAAGACCTAGCACCAAGGAAATGACCAGCAATCGGTGCCTAGGGATGATTTGGAGACTTGGATCAATCAATAGCTTGAAGAGCTCACCAAGAACAACCTTCTCTCTAGATGGATTCTAGATCTAGAAATGAGAGAGAATGGGTTTCTTGTGAGGAAGAGAGCTTTTGATTTGAGTGAGAATGGCTATCTCTTTTGATCTCAATGAATCTCTGAATGGAAGCTCTAACCTAGATAGAAATGACCTAGGTTCGTATTTATAGGGTCCCATAAAAACAAGTTAGGTCATTCTTCAACAGATAGAAATCTGTGAGAATTAGTCGGTCAAAGAACAATCACTGACCGACTAGTTCATCAACTAGTCGGTCAGTCAAACAACGTGGACCGACTAAGAGTAGATCTGAGAAGAGATAGAATTTCAGACCTAGAAATCTAGTCGGTCCAAGAAGACTGTCTGACCGACTAGTTTCACAACTAGTCGGTCAGTCAGTGAACGTAGACCGACTAAGAGCAAAAAGAATTAGTCTGAGTACAAAGTGACTTAGTCGGTCCAAGAACAAAAGTTGACCGACTAAATTGTCAACTAGTCGGTCACCAAACGTTCTTAGACCGACTAACGATAAACAGTAGCTTAGGAGAATTTTAGCATGAACAGTAAGTCACAACTAGTCGGTCAAATAAGCATCACTGACCGACTAGTTCACAAACTAGTCGGTCGGTGAGTCAACGTAGACCGACTAACTGTAAACAGTAAAGTCCAAGAAATTAAGGAATCAAACTAGTCGGTCCAAGAACAGTTGCCGACCGACTAGATCACCATCTAGTCGGTCAGTACTTGTTCTTGTACCAACTAACATGCACATACAAGTCCGAATCGAAGCGCGACGCTTCGAGGAAGTTAGAATGAACTTGTGCAAGGATCCTAGAGCTACGAAATGAGTGAAATGAAGATAGAAACGTAAGATATACTCAAGGCTTAACATTCTATATATCGAAGCTAAAAGACTATAAATAAAACCTTAATAAACGGTCTTCGAGAGCTTCGATTGAATCTTCATAACTTCCAAAATGGCACAAGAGCTTCAACGAAGCTTTAGGCATGAATACGAGCTTTGGGAAGTGTTGAGATGTCGCTTTGAATGTTCTCGTGAATTTGGCGACGATCTCCAATACTGCGCTCACAAATTGTTAGTTCATGGATTATTTATGTTTGCTCATCATCAAAACCAAATCCGGGGAGTCCAATATTCAACAATCGCTCCCATACGGTTCATAGGCATAATGGTACGAGAGACATTAGCTTTGGCCATGAGCAAGGAGAATGCTTCCATAACAATCACAAAAAGGTAAGGTGAGAGGGGGTCTCCCTGCCTCAACCCCCTACTAGATTGAAACATACCATAGGGAGAGCCATTTATCATGACAGAGAATGAAGGGGTAGAGATGCATTCACATATCCAGCTAATAAACTTGTGTTTGAACCCCATCTGATGAAGCATGTAATAGACAAATTCCTTGTTAACACTATCAAAAGCTTTACGAAGATCCAATTTAAGGCAGGCCCTGGCCCCCATAGGGTTATTGAAGCTCCTTATATGCTCATGAGCAAGGAGCGCACAATCAGCAAGAAGGCGATCATGGAGGAAGGCGGCTTGGTTTGGTGAAATGAGTTCAACAACCGCTTTACTCAGTCTATTGCAGAGAATTTTGCTTATGATCTTATATATAACATTACAACAAGATATCGGCCTATAGTCCCCCAGGGACGATGCATTGGCATTCTTGGGGACAAGGGTGAGAAAGGTATGATTAATCTGGCGTAGAATCTTCCCAGTTTTGAAGAAATTAAGGACAGCAGAGGTGACATCCCTACCAATAGTATCCCACGAATTTTTGAAAAAGGCGCCATTGTAACCATCCGGGCCAGGGGCTTTATCATCCCCAATTTGAAAAACAGCTTTTTTGACCTCATTAACTTGCACCGGTCTCTCAACCCAATTTGCAGCCACATTAGTAAGAACTCTTTTAGTGATAAGGCGAGGAAAACCCCTCCTGTAATCATCTTGGTTATAGAGACTAGCATAGAACTCAGGGGCCTCAGTTTTAAGAATATCAATAGGACTGTTGCGAGAACCGTTGGCGGATATGAGGTGCCCAAGGTTGTTATGACTCTGCCTAGCCTTCATGGCCGTGTAAAAAAAACGGGAGTTACGGTCCCCAAGGTGCAACCAATCCTGTCTACTTTTTTGCTTGAAGGTGGACTCTTCAATATCCATGGCATCAGCCAGATTGTTGACAAGAGTGTGCTCTCTCATTTGCAACTCAACGCAAGAACTGAGATTGGGATTATTTTGTATGGAAGTGAGCTCAGCGCGAATTTTGATCACATTGTTAGCTTCCCGAAACCCCGAACTAAAAAGCTTGAGACCCTTTTTCAGGTTATGGAGTTTGGTAATAAGCCGGATCATAGGGCAACCGGTGGTTCTAATGCTCCATTGCTCTTTAAGCACATTTATATACTCCGGACTGCGAAGCCAGGCATTAAAGAACTTAAAAGGTTTAGGGTCTGACCCCCCAACCCGATGGGTGTGTATAATAAGAATAGAATGATCACTTGTACCTCCTGCCACATATTCACAATAAGAGGACGTAAGACTATCCATCCAAGAGTTATTACAAAAAGAGCGGTCAAGAGTAGCAGAAATACGTCTCTAACCAACACTACGATTCGTCCAGCTTAATGTATTGCCGACAGTTTTGAGCTCCATGAATGCACTAGAGTTAATGCAGTCGTTGAATTCATCAACCATATGGTCATCAATCGATCTACCACCCACCTTGTCCATAGCGTATCTAATACAATTAAAATCACCCCCAATGATACAGGGGGAGCCTCTGTACTTGCTAGCAGCAGCCTTTATGATGCCCCAAAGAGATCTGCGATCAATATAGGAATTATACGCATAGATGACGGTCACCATCGAGATGAAACCCGCAGCATTGATGCATTTCATGGAGATGTGCTGGGGGACATGTCATCAACAGTGCATGTCCAAATATCAGGGTTGTATACAACAATGATACGCCCATTGCGATGCATGCAGCGATTATTGAAAGATCCCCAATTCAGTGGAAAACATTTGGAAATCCTGGAGGCATTAGTATCAACCACTTTGGTCTCAAGAAGCCCAACAAAAGAGGGGGCAAGAGTGCGCATTTGGTCCTTAAGCTCCCTACGCCTAGCAATACTATTCAGACCCCGCGTATTCCATATAAGAATGGTCATGTAGTGGTGGGCGAAGGATGTTCAACATCCTTATTTATTCGAGAGCTTTTACGGGTGCCTTTGAGGGAGGCCACACCCTTCTTAGATTGTTTAGAAATTTTCCTCTCCCTACTTTTTTGCTTCAGCTCTTCTTGTTCCTCATGCCATATTTCATTTGTGATGGTCATATCATCAGGTTCAGAATCAATTGACTCACAAGAATCATCAATTAGGGAGCCACCGCGACTGCAGTCCCTAAGAACGCTGAAGGAATTTACGTCGGACCGTGTTTTGCCGTCGTTGGGATTGTTCAGCGTGGTGACGAGTGGCTTGGGCGAGGCAGTAGCCGTGCGCCCTGTGATTTTTTGCACCCCCGACCCATCCCCCACTTTTTCATTGATTTTGTTACATGGGCCTTCGCCCCTATCCACGGCCCTCGACACAGCGGGCCCCGAGACGTTACAATCCCCTAAGAAATTCAAAAGACAAGGCTCGGGCTCGGGGATTTTTGCTACATTCCCAATTTTCTCTGTGTTTGCCCTTGTTGAAGCCCATTCGCCCCCACTTCCACCATTACGGCCTCTATCTCCCCCTGAGAAAAGCCCATCAGCTCCATAGTTATTTACGGAAGTAGCCTCTCCCTCCATCGCAGCTTCAAGCTTGCTTTGAATCGCGCTGCTGCTGCATTCTCCCCCATTTTCCCATCGCCTAGCTTTCAGAACAGAACCAGAATCACCCCCCCCCCCCTTTACAGACTCTATCATTGCTGGGAACAACCAGCTTGCCAATAATAGCATCCATCACAGCAACATTCCCTCCTGTGCTTACATTGGCCTCATCGCCATCAACATTTGTACAGCCTGACACCATACCAGCTTCCTTCCGCACGCTGTCCTCCAAGCTATCAGGCTGCTGCAAACCAATATTACATTCGCCATTACCCTCCAGGCTAACACCCGCCTGAGTAACAATTTTCCCTTTGACAAGACCAGCTTCATCCTCCAGAATCACACAACTCTGGGTAACAGTCAAGTTCACATCCCCCTCAGGCCCCTCCACAACCACTATCTTCGCCACCTTCACAGGGCATTACCCACTACTGTGGCCGAAGCAGATACAAGTAGGACAGCGGGGGGGGTTCAGATTCATATCCGACTCCCACTTCGATCAACGCTTTGTCACCTAGCTGAACAGAGATGGCTCGTGGCATTGCGGCTTCCGCTTTAACTTCTATCAGGCATCTTGCGTACGAAAGTCTCTCGAGCCTCGTCGTCGCCCGATCCAAACAAATAGGATCACCGATGACACTGGCAATGGCATTCAAAATGTGCAGCGTCCAAAGGTTTGCTGGAAGGTTGGGAAATTGGACCCATACAGGGACCGCCGTGAGCAGATCCCGCTCATATCCCGCCTCCTCACTCCACCGCTGCAGCACAACTAACCTACCATCGAAAAGCCACGGTCCTCCTTGCAGCACACCGTCTCTATCTTCTCTCGACTCAAACCGGAAGAAGAAGAACCCGTTCTCCCTCGAGAATATGCTGATTTCCCCCTTCGTTCTCCAAGTACGCGATGCCCACGCCTTGATTTGGCCGTAGTAGGGGATGTCACCAACAACGTAGCCCACAATGGTGTTCTCCCACCGTTCAACACCTTCAGCAAGCATTTCCTCCGAGAGAACGGCGATCGCCACTCCTTCATTATCAACTTCAGGGGGGATATACGACATACTCAATGAGTTCATTGTCTTCTTGCTGCTGGAGCACACGTCCGACCACGATCTCTTCTCAGCAGTTGCACTGATCTTCAAGGGGATATTAGGCCGCAGAGCTCTTCTCTCGAACACCTTGCGGCCATCAAGCTTCCTCACCCACTTTTCTTTCGCATTCGTCCCCGATCCCTTCCTGTAGTCTTGAGAGAAAGATCTCCCGTTCTTCTTGACTTCCCGCCATCCATTAGATGTGGTGCCGCTCTCCATCGATACCGGACAACGAGAGATCAAGAAGCGATCAGAAAAGGAACAAAGCAGTAAGATCCACTAGATCATTAAAATAGCCTCACCTAGGATCAAGATCACAGTAGATCTTGATCCTACAAGTTTGAAACGCAGATCTGTGAATCCCTTGTCGCGTCCGCTTGATCGAGGCTCAGAACAGCAACACCAACCACCAGGACAATAGACCAACACAGGAGGGATTAGCGATAGCAAAGCTCAGAAGAATAGCCAAGAACTAGAAACAGATCTGGCGGCCTTACCCCCTGGATCGCGACCTCAGGAAGAGATCACGATCCGTCCAACGATCGGAAAAATCACCGGAAATCAGGAGATGTCGTCGATCCACACGAATCCGAAGATTCGATCACTCGAATCTGTAGACAGATCGAGGCAGCCACCGGATCGAACCGCTTCGATCGCTCGAAACCGTAGACAGATCAAGACTAGAGCAACACTTCGACCAGAAAAGAAGGAACCTCAGATCGCCTTCCACCGAAACGAAGAATCACGCTCCCCGCCGCCGTCAAGGCAGCCGGGAAGGCCGCCGTCGGCGGATCCCAAAATCGCCTCAGCAGAGCTTCTCACTCTAGAATTCTCAGAGAGAGAAAACGTTTATTATATATATATATATATATATATATATATATATATATATATATATATATATATATATATATATATCATATGCTTCATTTCGCATGTGTCGGGATTCCACAATTAGGACTAGGATAACCCATTTAGCATATGCTCTGATTAGCGAAAAGTATCCTTTGCCCAAGTGTTTAGAATCCGATTTTTTTTATTTTTACTTGGTGCAAATCCCCTTATCGTGTACCGTTCTCCCACTTGGGAGAGTACACACGTGTATATACCCCAAAATCCAAAAAAAGGGAGAAAAGAAAAACCCAAAAAAAGAGAAAAGAGAAAAGAAAGAAAAAATATACATATGTATAGCCAAAAATCCAAAAAAATACATATATCCAAAACCCAAAAAAATGTGTGAATATTTTCCTACCTACCGAGAATAAAGGGAAGGCGAGAATATGCACCGAGTGTTCTACACCACATCATCTCAACCCCCATCGCTTTCGAAAACACTTGGAATATGGAATTTCTAGCTATTATCTAGGCGATAGTGTGGTGATGTCCAAGTCCCTTGCTGTGGAGTCCCTGACACATGATACGTTTCGATTCTTACTTTCTTCTCATGCATGCTTGAGCCATATATTCACCGCTTATTTCAAATCGAATCGATATTTGGGTCTTTTTTTTGGATTTGTGTATATGGAGCTTATAGCACAATGTAGATAGTGACACCGTCTGCTAGCACACGACAACACTCACTTGTGCTTCACCGCGTGGGCCCACGGCACTTGTCTGGACTTGTTTCCTTTGGTTTAGTGTTGTGATTTGGCGTTTTCTTGCTTGGTGTGGTGTTTTTGATTTTGTTGGCCCTGACGGGCGATTTAGGATTTAGAGTTCTCTTTTTCTCTCTTCCTCTCTATTTTCTCCCTCCGAGCTCCTACTCTCACTCGTCTTCCTCAAGGACGAGGAATGGTTCAGCTTGGGGGATTTTGACGTGCGTTTATATTTCATATATTCACGCACGTCTTCTTTTGTGTTTTTTCGTTATTTTTCGCCGTCCCGTATCTGTTTTCTCGTATTTTCTAGTTTTCTTTCACTTCTCCGTGTTTTTGCGTGTTTTCAGGAGTTTGCCAGCGTAGGGGACATATAACGAAGATATCATAAGTCCCCGGAGCAACGGGAGGAGTCACGCGTGATCCAGGGGGTCAAACGACCAAGATTTCTATCTTTTAGCCCCACACCCGATCGGTTGGATACTGCCAACCGATCGGGTGATGCACGCGTACACGACCCGGACAGCCGCTGATGCAACGTGAGTAACAACCGATCGGTTCGACGACCGGTTCAGCCCAACAGATTTCTCGGGAAATTGAAGCTGAATTCCAACCGATCAGGTGATCTTCACCCGATCGGTTCACCTGTAGCCGATTCCCCAAAAATACGACCTGGAGATCTCACCCGACGGCTAGCTGACCGTGCCAAAACGTCGCAACTTTTTGTCATTTGGGCGACGTTTCCAACCGATCGGTTGAGTTATCAACCGATCGGTTCACCTGGTGACCGCAAGATCCAAATGGCTAGGCGCTTCTGCCAACCGATCATGTCGCCTGACCGGGTGAAGTTTCTGAAAACCGCTGCCGTAGATCGCAGCCGATCACCCGATCGGTTGATACTTAAACTGATCGGGTGACGTCGTTTTCTATATATATAAACCCTAGGTTTTCTGTCTTTTCTCTATTGCGACGGCTGGAATTTTTTGGTTATTTGTAAGTGTTCAGATCTTTATGAAATTTAAATATAGTGTTAATTGCATTGCTTCTACTTCATTTCTATTGCCCGATTATGTTTTTAGCGGTCGATTTTCATTTAGATTGCCTTTTACCTAAAATGTGTGAGTAGTTCCCAAATCTGGGATTTTGGTGGAAACCTCTTCGTGGGTTCTCCCTAATGCGTCCTTAGGACTAGGAAATCGACAGGGATTAGGAATCTATTGGTTACGCGGGGTGTTTCATTGTCATCGGCGGGAAAAAGACCGCCTTTGACCGTTGGGCCAAGGGGGAATAAACTTGGCAGTTGACTCCCTAGCCATAGCTCACGCCTTTAGCGTAGACATCGAATCCTAGCGCGTGGGAATGGCGGGATGAGATGTTGGGAGTTATCGTTGCGAGCTTAGTGCTCCCGGAGTCGGTCAGTGTTAATGGACATGGGAACGCCCACTGACCGAACCCGGGTAGTCTGGCGTATCATCCTGGGCACCGACCGGAATATCGGGCCCATGGGACGCTGGTATCACTCTTAGAGGCAACGTATCACCATTAAACCCTAATTCCGATCGTTACCCTATCCGTCGGCCGTATTAGCGAGAATCACATGATAAGGTGGAAACCGAAGTCCTAGGTTTCCCTTTATATTGTTTAACCTCGTATATACATTCCGTGATAACCCATCTATCGATTCGGGCTAGCTCACCCATAGGGTGAATTTGGTCCCTTCTGACACAAGCACAACCACGCCTCCCTGTGTTCGACCCCCAAGCCACACTACAACACCGTGCGCTTGCGGTTATAAATATTTAAATCTCGCGCCCCCAATCCTATTGCACACATTGCATGATCACAAACAGAGGGGACATCAATGAGCGTGAGGGAAGTTGCAGAGTGAAGAGGGGTCAAAGGGGAATAAAGTGGCGGGGGGTGGCCGACGGCTGGCCGCGAGCTGGAAGTGGCGGCGCCCAGATCTGTTCTAGTTGCGGCTAATGGGCTTTTAGAGAGAGAAAATGGAGGAGAGAGAAGGGTGGCCGGAGGGGAGAGGTGGCCGATGGCCGGGGGAGGTCGGGGGTGAGGTCAGATGGTTAGAGAAGAGAAGGGTGGCGGCTGAGAATTGGGTTTGCGTGAGCATGGGTGCGGCTGCCCTTTGTTTCCTTAAAATGAAGAATGGTTTGGCTATCTAGCTTTGGGTTTTTGGTTAAATGTGAGAGAGAGATAGAGATAGGGAGAGTGGAGATAGGGGAAAGGAGGGTGTGAATAGTGGCTGAACTAATTGCCATGATACGTGGGAGAGAAATTTGGGATTTGATTAATTTTGAAATTCAAATAGATTAGCAGCTAATCAACGGCTGAGAATTGATTAGGGGATATCTTCCACCACGGACATCGGAAAAATAATCCGAAAATACCAGGACGATCGTGGAGACGAGAGGTACGGGGTCCGATCGCGTGCTACACTTAACAAAAATTATCGTAAAATCAGGAACTGAGTATTGGTGCCAAAAGACCAAAACGCCCTTCCATTCAAAGCTGTTTTACGAGAAAACGAGCCGTGAAATGATGTTCCCAAAAATTACTATATAATTCTACACTTCCATACGGTCACAACGTCATATCACATCGTATATACCGAAACCAAGGAAGAGCCAAATAAAATATGTGCACGAAAAAGTACGTGCACGTAGAAATCCATAAGGTCGGAAGGCGACCGTTACATTCTACCCCACTAAAATAAAGATTCCGTCCCAGGAATCAACAACACTAATCAGCAAACAAAAAGGGAAAATGCTCTCTCATCTCATCCTCGCGCTCCCAAGTGGACTCTCCAGGTGATCCGTGACACCACATCACTCTTACCAGGTCGACTACCTTATTCCTCAAATGCTTCTGTCGACGGTCCAAAATCTGCACAGGCTGCTGGTCATATGTCAGGTCCGGGCGGACCGTGATCTCTGAGAAATCTAAAGTGTGTGATGGATCACTGACGTACCGACGTAATTGAGATACGTGGAATACGTCGTGGACTCCCTCCAAGGAAGGTGGCAGAGCAAGGCGGTAGGCCACTGCTCCCACACGCTCCAGCACATCGAATGGTCCAATATACCTCGGACTCAGCTTTCCCTTCTTCCCGAAACGAATGACTCCGCGGTTCGGAAAAATCTTCAGGAAGACGTGATCTCCAAGCTAGAACTCCAAAGTTCTCCTCTTGGCTTCTGCCCAATGCTTGAAGCGGTCCTGCGCAACTCTGAGCTTCTCCCTGATGTCTCTCACGACACCCACAGCTTCCACTATCATCTCTGGACCCAACAGCTCCCGATCTCTGATGTCATCCCAGCTCAGTGGCGATCGACATTTTCTCCCATATAAGGCAGCAAACGGCGCCATGCCAATGCTCGCCTGGTAGCTGTTGTTATATGAAAACTCCACCAAGTGAATATGGTCCTCCCACGAACCCTTCATATCGAGCGTACACGCTCACAGCATATCCTCCAGAATCCGAATAGTCCTCTCGGACTGGCCATCGGTCTACGGGTGGTACACCGTGCTGAAGCTCAGACTCGTACCCAAATTCTCTTGCAGACTTCTCCAGAACTGAGATATGAACCTCGAGTCTCTATCAGACACGATGCTCACAGGGACTACATGTAAGCATACAATCTTCTGCACGTACACGGTCTACCTCATGGCGAGCTATGAGCCTCGCTCAACAGCTCCTCTCGAATATCACCTGCAGGTATGTAGAGCCCACTATCGTACCGCAGCGAACCATCCTCATGAATCACGAACTCCATCCGAAGTCCAGCTTCAACCTGCCTCCTGATCTTCTGCAGCTTCAGATCTCCTGCCTGTGCTGCCTTGATACAATCCACGATCGTGGGCTGACTCTGCAAATTCATGAATGAGAGAACCACACCAGGTATGACGACCTCTAAATCCATCTCTGTCAGCTCCTGCTGTATCCTCCGATCGGTAGTATGCATCATCGCGATGGGGAGCCTACTCAAAGCATCAGACACTACATTCACCTTCCCCTGGTGATACTGCAGATCTATCTCGTAGTCTGACATAAGCTCCAACCATCATCTTTGACGCATGTTGAGCTCTTCTACGTGAAGATATACTTCAAGCTTTTGTGATCGGTGAAACTCTTCACTCTCTCACTCAGCAAGAAGTGCATCCAGATCTTCAGTGCAAATATCATTGCTGCCAACTCCAGAGCTTTTGTGGTCGGTGAAACTCTTCACTCTCTCACTGAAGAGAAGCATACACGACCACGTGGCCATGCTGATGCAAGACGCATCTTAGGCCCTTCCCTGATGCATCACAATATACTTCGAAGCCTCCGCTCCGATCTGGTACCCGCCAAAACCGGTGCTGAAAGTTAACCTCGTCCTCAAGATACTGAAGGCCTCCTCACAAGCTTCTGACCAATGAAACTCCACGTCCTTCCTCGTCAGCTTCGTCATCGGCTCTACATTCCTCGAGAACTCGAACTTAAGATGGCCTGAAATCCTGAGTACCACCTTCTCATTGTGGCATTCAAGCAGAGCCTGGAAGTCTCCCAGCAATTCGATGCCAAGAACAACATCGAAAAGCGACAGATCATGGACAATGAAATCTGCAATAGTTCATGTCCACTGACCGCCAAAGGGATCGATCGACAACTCTGATTCACTGTTACCACTCCGTTCCCTGTGGCGATATCCCAACACTTAGGAAGTGTATGGGTGGGAATAGAGTGCCTTGTTACAAATCTCCAGGATATGATGCACATGGATGCACCGGAGTCAAACAAGGCCAAGGCCGGGTGAGAGAACACTAGAATGGTGCCTAAGGTATAAAAGAACTACGACCAACCCACTACCCGAAAATTAACAAGGACAACACACATATGCAAGCAAGACAATCTAAGCTATAAAAAGAAAAGACCAGATCTAAAAATATGCCTGCAATAACACCATCCAAGTCTTCAGCCTCGCCGGCTATCGTGGTGTACGCCGGCTTCCGGAGTTGCATTACCTGCCAAAACATCTGCTCCTGTGGGGCCAAGGGTGGTCCACAGGCAACAGCTCCTTTCTAAAACGGGGCAGGCGCCCTATGCTGCACTGGAACTGGCGCTCCGCCCTTCACGTGGAGATGCCTCGGGCAATCTCTAGTGACGTGTGTGGCAGCTCCACATGCCAGACACAAAACCAACTTCTTCCTGCAAGTGTTTTGTTGATGTCTTGGCTTGTCACAATAATGACACGGTCCCTTAATCTGACTCTACACGGGTGCTCTAGGCCTCTTGAAAGGCACTGTCTGAACGGGTCCCATCGCAGGCCTAGCTACTGGCCTGAACTGCTCTGCTGGTCGGTTCCCTCGCGGTGGTAGTGGTAGTACAGCCGGAGGAGCCTGGGCAGCACGGGCAATCTGATGTGCCTGTTCTACCAACCGATACTGCACATCTAACATCTCTCTCATAACGCCCAGTAATTGGCGAAACGCGCCACCTCGGCCATCCATGGTCCCGTCAGCTGAAGGTCCATCACGGGTTTCGATCCTCCCACCATCCTAACGACAGGAAAGACACAACTTAGACTCGCACATATTACTGGATAATAAAAAAATGAATGTTAATACTTCTATCGTTTCGAACTTTTTGTAGAAAAGGACCTGCATGGGCCACCACTAAAACTTGTCACGCCCCGCTTCCCAAACTACGGAGGCGAAGCGTGACTAAGGCCCGCTTAGGCCAGAGCTGAGAAGCTCGGACCCAATAAGCGTCTGTGTGGTACTCCAAAACGAAGGATCAGGTCCCTGCTGGTTAGTACGGAACAACAAAAGTACTAAAAGGGGAAAAATTCATTTTATTCCAAAACAACAATCCAGAAGTACTGAAAGTCTAACAAAAAGCCTGACACGGCTATAACAACTGAAAGTAAACTACTGGTGCAAGCACCCAACCAAGACAGAAAGTAAACAGTGCTACGCACCCAACTAAACGGGCAGTAAGAAACTCTGGAGCAGCAACGTGAAGACCTCTAGCTCTGGACCTCCTCAGGCACATACTCTGGGTCGACGTCCTCTGGCTCTATGTACTCTGGCAGGTCTGCCTCGTCAACATACTCCGGCTCAACACCTGACGTACATCACCAAAGAGAAAAGGAACTGTACGTCAGGTAAAGTCTACACAGAAAATTTTAGACTCTACAGCAAGTGTATTTTAATTTAGAACAACTATTTACTGCTTGATTAACATACTCGGTTATAACATGGCATTTAAAGAAAGTAACGGTGCAGGAGAAGTAAACAATACATGCTGTAGCCGTAGTGTGTGCTACCAACTATGGGACTAACCTAAACGGGTCATGACATGACGTGACATGACAAGACAAGATACGACAAGACACGTGTTACTCGAAGGGTTCACACCTTACGGTTCGAGGGGGATCAAACCCTCTCCCCGTGCGCACGCTCAACACTACCCCAACCCCAGTGCTCAAGACAAGACAAGTCCGTACAAGGGATCACTTGGAGAGTTCCATATTGCCCGCAGGCTGGGTATCCGTACAAGGGATCACTCGGAGAGTGCCCTATTGCCCGCAGGCTGTGTATCCGTACAAGGGATTACTCGGAGAGTGCCCTATTGCCCGCAGGCTGTGTATCCGTACAAGGGATCACTCAGAGGGTGCCCTATTGCCCGCAGGCTGTGTATCCGTACAAGGGAGCACTCGGAGGGTGCCCTATTGCCCGCAGGCTGTGCATGACAAGACACGACATGACGAGACATGGATGGTTCTTCTAGGGGGTCCACACGCATGCACACACAAGAAAACCCTAAGGTGTCAAAAGTTGTTGTTGTGCTTAGACTTCGTCGTCAAGTCTAAGCTGTCAAGGGGTGTCCCATACGCTATCATTTCACGTTCGGTTATTTTTGTTCACATTTTAACAGTTCTAAAAAGTCTAAGGACTAGACACGGCCGAAGGTACAAGCGAGTACACTTGCCTGCGGTGGCGAGTGTGTCGTCCGTCCGGAGCGTCCCGTCCAAGTCGCGTCTGTGGTAGTCCGTCTGAAACAGGTTCACGGCGACGGTGTCAGGTCGCGTTTTTCAACAAATCCTATTAGGGTTTGTTTCTAAAATTGGCGGGACTACCCTAACAGTCAAAAATTCTCGTTTTGATGTTTTGTTCAGTCTAGATCGACGTCTACCCTATGTGCACAGAAAATTTGTCCGTTCGTCGATCTTTCCTACGGTGGGCAATGTTTTACAGATGTTGAAATAAATTTTAGTTCGTGTTGACCAATTTTAGATTAGGTTTTGGTTAGCTACGGTGTGGGTTTGCTACAAGTTAGGGAAACCAACCTTGTGACGTCGCCCAACCAGCGGAAGTCGGGTCTGAACGACGAAACGTCGACGTCGTCTGGAACTCCTCGTCCGTGGGTAGCACTGCGAGGTACCTCTAGACAGTGGGATGGTGGCATGAAATCAGTGATCTAACAGCGATTCTCCTCCCGTTGCGAGTAGCGCAACGGATCTTCACGATAACGGTGACGTCGGCTAAAAACACGTGCGTGTGGCAATGCACGTGAACATCGAGAGTCCAACGGGGCTGTCGATAGATGAAGTAGGACCAGATAAAGATGCTCGGCCCGGTGGGTGGCTGACGGTGTGAGCGTACGGTGGTGGGTGGCCGTGAGAAGCCGGAGAGGACATATTCGTGCAACGTCCGTTGTCGCACGTCTCAGCGGAATTCCAGCGACGAATAGCGAAAATGGGAAGTTGTAGAAGGTAAAGGACTTCAAGACGAAGCCAACTGCAGTGGAGTTGTCGTCGGGGGTGGTCAGAGGTGGGCGTGAGCCGGCGTTGAAGTTCAGCTTCCAGATCTGTGAAAAAACAGCCGATACGGCGTGTTCCGACGAGGATTCCGGGAGCTACTGGTAGGCTATGAGCGTGAGGGAAGTTGCAGAGCAGAGAGGGGGTCAAAGGGGAACAAAGTGGTAGGGGTGGTGGCAGCCGGCGGAGGCAGCCGGCTGCTGGTCGCGAGTTGGAAGTGGCGGCACCCAGATCTATGCTAGTTGTGGCTAATGGGCATTTAGAGAGAGAAAATGGAGGAGAGAGAAGGGTGGCCAGAGGGGAGAGGTGGCCGACAGCCGGGGGAGGTTGGGGGTGAGGTCAGGTGGCCGGAGAAGAGAATGGTGGTAGCTGAGAATTGGGTTTGCGTGAGCATGGGTGCGGCTGCCCTTTGTTTCCTTAAAATGAAGAAGGGTTTGGCTATCTAGCTTTGGGTTTTTGGTTAAATGTGAGAGAGAGATAGAGATAGGGAGAGTGGAGATATAGGAAATGAGGGTGTGAATAGTGGCTGAACTAATTGCCATGATACGTGGAAGAGAAATTTGGGATTTGATTAATTTTGAAATTCAAATAGATTAGCGGCTAATCAACGACTGAGAATTGATTAGGGGATATATTCCACCACGTGCATCGGAAAAATAATCCGAAAATACCAGGATGATCGTGGAGACGAGAGGTACGGGGCTATGGGATCCGATCGTGTGCTGCACCTACCAGAAATGATCGTAAAATCGGAAACTGAGTATTGGTGCCAAAATACCAAAACGCCCTTCCATTCAAAACTGTTTTGCGAGAAAACATGCCGTGAAATGACGTTCTCAAAAATTACTATAAAATTCTACACTTCCATACGGTCACAACGGCATATCACATTGTATATACCGAAATCAAGGAAGAGCCAAATAAAATACGTGCGCGAAAAAGTACTTGCACGTAGAAATCCATAAGGTCGGAAGGCGACCATTACACGTGTGGTGTGTGCCGATAAGATATGTCCAGTGACGGGCTCCATGGGGCCTGATGCTATGCATATGCTTGAGCACACCAAGAGTCAAGCGTGTGGGGTCTGGAGGGGTCACTAGATCATCGCGAAGATCAATACCAAGCATGCGTGCAAAAATCGTGAAAAATCCACCATAGCAGATATCGGTCGCGTGGTGTGCATGGGCGGTATAAATCAGGCGATGACACAGCCAATGGGCTGCGTCAGAAAGTACAAAGGGGCGGAGGGAGCCGTCTGGGTGGAATCGCATCGGTCGGGTCATTCCCATCATATGGGAAAGCTCGGGTAAGGACATAGTCCTGACCTCTGGCCTGGAAAAGATGGTCGTGGCGAGGTGACACTACGCATAACGAAGGCAGGGATGCACGATGCATGATGCCTTCGCCCGGCTCGGGCGGTAGTGGTCCAGACCTGAAATACGATGCCAGAAAGCTGGAGCATCGAAAGGGCCAAAGTCGTAGTCTGGGGAGAAGGCGGATCGGGGGTCGGGAATGGCAGGGAAAAGGAAGTGTACGTGGATCATCTCGTATGTGATAGTGAAATCGTGATCCAGAAACGGAAAGTGATGCCATCGCCCGCAGGGGTGTGGGCGATGGAGCTCAAGGCCTCCAAGGTGAGGTGTGTGTATGTGGGGGCATGGACTCCTAGGAGACGATCGAAGCCGATCGTGCAGTACAACCAATGGACTCCCTGTTGGAGTCCAAGGGATCGGAGAGTAGCGATGTCGATGAAAATAGTGGGGACGAGACGACGCTATAAGAGCCTAACGAAGTGCTTGCGGTGTGCGTCATCACGAAAAGTGATCCCGTAAGTCCGCACACGTGGCGGCAGAGTCTCTGTGGTAGCGGCTGGGTGTGAGGGGACAGTGGGTGCAGTGGTGGAGATAGGTGCAGAGGTGATGGGTGTAGTATTGGTGGGGATCGACGCGATAGTGGTGGGGATAGTAGTGGTGGGGATAGGCATGGTAGTGGTGGGGATGGTAGTGGTGGGTATAGTGGTGGTAGTGGTGAGGCAGGGCGACATGTGGGTCGGGAAGAGGAGGCGCCAGTAGACGGCCTCTTCCCACAGATGGGAGGTACGACCGCTTCTTGAGTGCGAACCATCGTGGAGATGGCGGGGTGATGTGCCGGTATAAAAATAAAGTAAATAGAGGAACGAGTGTACCAACTACGCGAGCATGCGAAAATCTCCCCCAAGCAATTCCTGATAGTAGCTACTAACGTAGGCAAACAGTGCCTGAAATAGAAACAATAAAAAACGTAAGTATAAGAAAGTTAAAATTGGGAAATAGCTAAATTGGGGGTGCTCGACCGAGCAGCTGTACTGCTCGGTCCGAGCAGTTCAGCTCGTTTGGAAATCTTGACCGAGCAGCCAGTGTGCTCGGTCAGCTGGGCAGATTGTGCCGAGAAGAGGCTGGCTGCTCGCTCGAGCACCTTGGGTGCTCGATCGAGCAGCGTGAGTTATCTTAGGGCAGTGGAAATTTGCGATGTAGGGTGGGGTTTTGTGATGGGCGACACGAGGGGGGGTGTCGGCGGGGGTGGATTTGAGGTAGGTGTGTGCGGCGCCGTCAGTGTGGAGGCGACACTGGCGGTGGCCGCCGTCTGTCGTGAAAAAAAGGAAGGGGGAAAAGAGAGAGAGAGAAAGACGGAGAGATAGAGAGGGGGGTGACCGGAGATGGAGTGGCCGTACGGGCAGCGCAGGCGGCGGCACAGGCGGAGGACGACGACGACGATGAAGATCGAGTAGGGTGTGAGGGAGAGTTTGCTCGGGTAGTGAATTAGGGTAGCTTAGGGTAATAATGAGCTTAGGAAGAAAAATAAAAATGAGTTGGGTTAAAAACCCAATTCGTTTGGAGTTGGGGCCCAGGAAATTAGGGTAAACCGACTCGATCTAGCAGCGAAGCTGCTCGGTTGAGTCGGACAGGCATTTAAAAAGTTTAAGAGTACTCCCTTATCTGCTCGACCGAGCAGGAGCTGCTTGGTCGAGTAGATCATTACGTGGACTGAGCATGCTTTGCTCGGGCCGCACAGGCAGAACATCATTTTCTCTAAATCTTCAAGAGCATGTTCTACTTGACCGAGCAGGCGGCTGCTCGGTTGAGTCACTGTCTGCTCGGACCGAGCAGATGATGCTCGGGCCGTGTAGATAGAGTGATGTTTTCGCTCCTTCTCCTCGTGCATGTTCTGCTAGACCGAGCAGTCTCGCTGCTCGACCGAGCAACCTGAATATCCTTTTTAGCTCCTTTTCTTTGATTTGCTCTTCAAAATTGCTGCTCTCCTCCAGCTTTCTTCCCTTTAAAACGTCAATTTACGTGCCCTTCATGTTCAACCTGTAAAGTGGAAGCACTCATCAAATTTTTATGGTTTTGTAGTTTTACAGGAAATAAACAACGTTTTTGTTTGGTTTTCTCAAATAGATAGACTAAAAGAAAGAAATTGAAAAGGAGAGTCTACGATACAAGAGAGTAGGTTGCCTCCCAATAAGCGCTCGTTTTGAGTCATGAGCTCGACTCCCTTTGGTTCATTAATAGTCGTTTGGTGCTCGTGAAATTCGTGCATCGTTCTTGCCAATGGTGCAATCTGGCGGTATTTGGTATCCGTCTACTTCAAGCTTCTCCCTTGCGTAGCCCATGGCCTTCGTTTCTTCACAATGCGGAGAAAGATTCAAAAGCTCCTCATCCAACACTCGGATATAAGCGGCGACCGCTTTGTGATAGGTTGGGTCGTCGTCATCGTCAACTCATATTCTTATTGGGTCCTTCATGACCCCCTCAGAAGAAAAATCTCATACAGCTTTATCTTCCAGGAGCTCCAAGTAGCTAGCTCCTTATTCACAAACATGCTCCCTCATTGGCTTCTACAGCCTGAATTCAGCTTCGATGTTGCCCACGTTCAACGAGAGAGTCCCTTCTCGGACATCAATTAAGACTCCGGCCGTCGCCATGAAGGGGCGGCCGAGCATAAGCTGGGAACTCCCTCCCTCCGGCATGTTCATAATGACGAAGTCAATGGGAACACACAACCCAGGGGGTATCTGGAGAATAATATCCATGGCTATGTACACCGGGTATGTGATCGAATGGTCCGTAAGCTGTATGGACATATTCGTTGGCTCCAATTCGCTTTTGGTCTGCAATCTCTCAAATATAGAAAGCGGCATCAAACTGATGCTCGCCCCTAGATCGATCAAGGCTCGGCTGATGGGCATCCCTCCGATGGAGCATGGAACGGTGAAGCTGCCCGGATCCGGTAGCTTCCGGGGAAGATGATTCTTTATAATGGAGGTAGAGTCCTCCATGAGCTTTATCTCTTCGTGCTTCCTCTTCCCCGTGATCAGGTCCTTTAAGAACTTGGCATAGATGGGGATCTCCGTGATAGCATCCATGAATGGAATATTGAAGTGGATTCCCTTCAGCAGCTCCGTGAATTTGGAGTATTTCTTCTCCATCTTAGCCAAAGTCAACCTCTGAGGATATGGCGGGGGAGGTCGGCTTACTTTGTTCATTGCAACATCAACATGAGACAGCGTTGTTGTAGGTGTGATGGATGGTGGATCTGCATCCTCCTCATTCTTTGTAGGCTCTTCAGTAACCTCTTCTTTTTCACCGTCAACAACGGCCTCTTCAATAATGACCATCTCCTTATTCACAACCGGGATCATAACGGGGTCAGTCGCCCATCCTCCACGTGTGGTGACAGAAACCACCGCATTTGCTTGGGTCCTCGGATTTGGCTCTGGTTGCAAAGGCAACCTCCCTCGGTTCTTCAAAAGCTGGGACATTTGGCCCCTCAGTTCATCTATCGAAGTATTTATATTCTTGAACTGGACGGAGGTGTCCTGGTTGAACCGGGCTTGACCACTCATAAAAGTTTCCAATGTGGCCTCCAGATTGGATCGAGGTGGATTTGGTGCATAGCCCTGCTGAGGTGGACGATTGAACTGATAACCTGGTGGTCGGTAAGGCCCAGCTGGCCTAAACCCATTCTGCTGTTGATTCTGTGGCTGCACTTTTTGTTGCTGAGGAGGGGTTGGCGGTCTCTGAAATTGTGGAGGTTGCAGCCCTCCACTTGGGTCTCTGTAAGAAAACCCCAGATGATTCCGAGCAGCTAGGTGTTGCCATTAATTTCGTCCCTCTCCTTGGACGTACTGCATAGACTCAGATAATTCAGCACCATCATAATGTGCTTCACTAGGAATGTAACCTTGCTCTACATAATCCTCTGCAGGATGATATGCAGAGGTGCTGGTGGTAGCCGGGATGGAATCCAAGTGTTGTTCAGTTCTGGCCACATGTTTGCACAAGTTCTCAATATGAGAATCCAGATGGCTGGCAGCTTTGACCTCGGGGGTCCGGGTCATAATGGTTCGTTCTTCACTCCATTATTGATTATTGGTTGTCATATGCTCTAGCAGGTCTATGGCCTCTTCAGGAGATTTGTCAAGCAAGGCGCCTTGCGCTGCAGCATCAATTATCATTTTGGTGCTGGACTGCAGCCTATTATAAAAACTTTGCACCAAGTCCCAGGGCTGGATCCCGTGATGAGGGCATTGATGTTGGAGGTCCTTGAACCTCTCTCAGGCCTCATAAAGCGACTCTTATGGGAGCTGTTTGAAATTCAAGATTGCCCCCGGATCCGTACCGTCTTCGATGGTGGATAGAATTTATCCACAAAGGTGAGTGCCAGCTTCTCCCATGTGGTGAAATGGTTGGGTGGATGGGCCTGTAGCCAGTACGAGGCTTTATCCCTCAGGGTGAATGGAAAAAGCCATAGCTTGACAGCATCATCACTCACAGCCTTATCCTTGAAAGTGTCACACTTCGTCAGGAAAGTCTCAATGTGGTGATTGGGGTTCTCGTGAGGATGCCCATGGAAGGGATCCTGTTGCATTAAATTTATGAGCACCATCTTCAGCTCGAAGCTCGTCGTCGCCAGTTGCGGTCTAAGGATAGAAGAATTGTTTCCAAATGTAGGTTTCATATGGTCCATGATGGACCTGGTTCGAGTAGAAGGAGTATTATTGTCCACCATCTGAGCAGAGGGAGAATGATTTCTGCTTGAGGCCCTTAGAGCCCTTGCCGTTTTCTCAATTTCGGGGTCGAACAATAATTCTTGACTTAACGCCCCGAAGCGAGTGTTCATGCACCAAAACAACACAGACAAATACCATTAGTAGCACGGTAATAAATAAAAGAATAAAAATGGTAGAGAGATAAGGAATGATTAGAGTTGCCAGCAAACTTCTCATAGTAAAAATAAACTGAGATAACACTATTGCCGACCCCGGCAACGGCGCCAAAAGCTTGACGCACCTGAAACCTACACCTAAATTCCAACTGGCAGTGTCACGGTCGCCAGGCGTAGTATGGGCTCTAGGTGTCTATCCCGGGCTCTATCCACAAGCGGACGGTGTCACATTATAGTATAAAGGATGTCAGATATGACGTCCCCTATTTTTGTGCATACAAGTGTAATATGATTGGGGATACCAGATTTAAATATTTATACCGCAAGCGCACGGTGTTGTAGTGTGGCTTGGGGGTCGAACTCAGGGAGGCATGGTTGTGCTTGTGTCAAAGAGGAACCGGTTCACCATATGGGTGAGCCAGCCCGAACGATCGATGGTTTGTTACAGAATATAGATACGAAGGATAAACGATATAAAAGGAAACCTAGGACTTCGTTTTCCATCCTATCATGTGCTCTCACTATTACGACCGACGGATAGGAGTATGATTGGATTTAGGGTTTAGTGGTGAGACGTTGCCTCTAAAAGTGATACCTAGCGTCCCATGGGCCCGATATTCCGGTCGGTGCCCAGGATGATATGCTAGGTCTACCTGGGTTCGGTCGGTGGGCATTCCCATGTCCATTAACACCGACCGACTCCTGGAGCACTAAGCTCGCAACGATTACTCCCAACATCTCATCCTGACGTTCCCACGCACTAGGATTCAATGTCTACGCTAGGGGCGTGAGCTGTGACTAGGGAGTCAACCGCCAAGTTTATTCCCCTTTGCCAGACAGTCAGAGATGGTCTTTCTCCCGCCAATGACAATGAAACACCCTACGTAACCATCTAAATTCCTAATCCCAATCGAAATCCTAGTCCTATGGACGCATTAGGGAGAACCCACGAAGGGGTTTCCTCCAAAATCCCAGATTTGGAAACTACTCACAATTCATAGCTAAAACGCAATTTAAACAAAAACCAACGGTAGAAATCATGATCAAGCAATTGAAATGAGATGCTAGCAATGGTATTAAGACAATATTAAAGTTTCAAGTCGATCGGAACACTTACAAAAACAAATAAAATTCCAACCGTCGCAATACAAAAAAGACAGAAAAATTACAGGATTCGTTTTCAGCAACCCTAGGTCGACTATATATAGAAATCGATGTCACCCGATCGGTTGAAGCATCAACCGATCGGGTGAGCTGCTTGATCGCGTTCGCTATCAGCTTCAGAGCTTCAACCGGTCTGTGCGTTGAGCGGTTGGTGCCGTCGAGTCACTGATTTGAGAAATGCGGCTTCAGATGAACCGATCGGTTGAGTTATCAACCGATCAGTTGGAATTACGCCAAAAAAAACAGAGAGTTCTATCGATCTCACCCGATCAGGGAACCGATCGAGTGAGCTGCTCTCCGCTTCTTCTTTTGTCTGGGTGAGATACGCGTGCATCAGCCGATCGGTTGGCTCTGTCCAACCGATCGGTTGAGGGCTGAAATATAGCGATCTTCATCGTTTAACTCTCTGGATCGTGCGTGACTCCTCCTGTTGCTCCGGGGACTCATGATATCTTCATTATACATCCCCGATGCTGGCAATCTCATGCATATACACAAAAACACAAAGAAGTGAAAGAAAACTAGAAATCACAAGAAAGTGGGTGCGGGACGATGGAAAACAACAGAAAAGCACTAAGAAGACGTGCGTGAATATATAAAATATATACACACATCAGGATCCCACAGGGACGGTGACATCATATTTGAATTATCAGATTATTTCTATATCTCGAAGTGAGATATCTATCGGGTTGAGAGAATTGGTTGTGGTATTGTTGTTGATTCAATAATAAAGGGAACTAGGGTATTAGGAATCACCGTTAGGACCGTCAGGGATCGATGTTGGAATAGGATCCTTACATTGTATTGGGGTTAGGGGATTAATCTCTCACTTCGTACCACTCTCGTGGATTAGAATTTCGAGGTATTTCAGTGGCTCTCGTTGACGCAATGGCGGTAGCCGTTAACGTAGCGATATAGTCCGTCGGTGAATCCCCTCAAGGCACGAGCCGGACATGGTCACGAGCCTTGGTTGGATCCACCGATTTCCCTATTCGAATCCTAAGGATACCCCTTAATCGCATCAATTCCACAGACCGTGGGCATGATCTCAGTAAGGGTTATCCTAGGGATTCGATAGGATCGACCGAAATACTCCCATTTTATTCCCAATTCAAGCTAGAGATACAAATCTACATCTCCCCCTCGGATCTTAGGGCTAATCCATCAACCCTAGATGATACTACTCACTCATGGCGATATTGACGAATAAAAATACAATTTTTAGGGGAGAAAACATCATAGCAAATTGATAGAATGAAGATTGAGAAACTTACAGTGTGCAATAGATCTAAGGAAAAACCAAGATTCCAAAACGCAATAGTAGCAATAGAACTCCCAAAAATTATCCCGTAATCTTCAAGAATTTTAATCTAGATCTAACAAGTATTTTTTTCTCTAATCTCCTCTCAAAATTAATTCAAAAGCTACAGAATGCATTGACCCTTCCGAAACGCTATCGCATATCCACTCTTCACTCACTCAAGCGCGCAACAGACGGCTCGAAAACTTTCCAAAAATGTCATTCAGCATCGTCGACCGAGTCAGTGAGTCGATCGAGCAGTAGGTTGCTCGGGCGGCTGCTCGGGCCGAGCAGTACTGCTCGATCGAGCACGACAGTAAATCGCGCTCCTCCAAAATATGTCGCTCTGCCTGCTCGGCCCGAGCCATCTCTGCTCGGCCGAGCAGACAGCAGACTCGTTCGCCAAAGCTGCTCGGGCCGTGTAGGAGGCTGCTTGAGCTTCAAAAGATTGGCGATACTCGACCGAGCAACATGGGTGCTCGGTCCGAGCAGGCCGTGTATCTGCTATTTTCCTTCATTTTGCATCTGCTCGACCGAGCATGTAACGACCACTTTTCGTTGTACTTTGTTCGTGCACGTGCATTTGGCCGTGCACGTGTTTCTTTTAGACTTTATTTGTTTGTGAACACTTTTGTGTGATATGTCGTTGTGAACGTCTCTGAGAGTACTAAATAGTGGCACTATCTTGGAATGACATTTCTCGAGTCGTTTTCCCACAATTTAATCTTACTCGATGAGACGTGACGATTTTCACTTTTGACGGGAGACGTTTCTATGTTTAGTTTCGTCGTCTGACGTCGAAATTGAGATCCGTCTTCTTAGTTAGCTCACTTTCGTTATCACGATCACCCCGATATTTATTTTATAATTTTTGGAGTTTACTTGACTACTTTTATATTTTTAGCAAGTTTTATAATATTTTTAATAATTAATTTTTAAATTATTTTCAGCCAAATAAAATTTATTTGAGTTTTAAACGTATTAAAGAATTTTTGAGCCAATTTTCAGCTCATTTGGACCACGTCAAATCCTTGTGTGAGTTGGAGAAGTTGAGATTCAAATTTTAAATATTTTTGAACTTCTAATCCTATTAGATTTAGCCCTAGACCAAGTCAACCCATCTACACTATATAAACAACCTCTAGGAAGACCTATTTTCGCAAGAAAATAACCCTAGCCGCTTCCAACACTCAAATTTGACGTTACGACGATTCGTCGCAACGTTGCGACGAACTCCCCCGCACCGACCGAGCCAAACCGCCCAAAATCCCCGCCCTGACCGACGCCCAAGCCCGCACCAAGCTTCTCCTGCACCCCACTGCTGCAGCCGCTCTGTTCCCTGCTTCGACCGAGAGAAGTTCTCGGTCAGACCGAGAGCTTGGCCCGCTCACGCTCACGCTCCGCACCGCAGCCGTCGCCGCTTCGTTCCCCCGCTCCGCACCGTGCCCGACCGAAGGCCTCGCCCGCATCGACCGACGTTGCAACGACCCGCCCAAGCGCCCGACCGACCGCTCCCTCCGCACTGACCGAGAGACAGCCCCGCACCCACTGCTGCGACCGACCCAAGCGCTGTGCAGCCCCGTCCCCCAGTGTCTGACCGAGCAAATCCCCCGCACCGAGGCTGTACGACCCAGAGCCATTCGTCGTAACCCCGCACCCGTCACACCACTTGCCACCGTGGGCCCCCCCAAGTTCTCCAGAGGTATTGTGGGTCCCCCATAGGTCCCTAGGACTACTGTGGGCCCCACCTAGGTGCTTGCTCTTCGACGAATTTCCGCGTACGACGTTGCGACACGTCGTAGCCCGTCGTCGCACGTGCTAGCTTTGGAATCTGGAATCGTTGCTCCGGTTGACTGCTCTGAAATTTCCAGCGGGGAATCTAATTGGAATCTGGACTTGGAGCGCGATCTTTTATTCCAACCCCTGGCGTCGCTACCCGACGCCGGTGTAGCTTTCGCGTCGTGTTGAGGTAACGCCTTGCACCCCTAGGACCCCCAACCCAATTGCATACTAATCAAGACTAAAATCAGTATTTTTAAAGTATTTTAAATGTTTTAGAATTCACTAATCAAGATTAATAAAACGGAAGTAGGCCGGTGGACTTGTGCACGTAGGAATTGGGACTTTGGACTCGTTGGACGGTGTTTCTCTGACGTGATACTTGCAGGCAAGTGAAACTTGCCAACTCTTGTGTAGGGCCATGTTTTAGGCCACTTCATTATTTTTAGCGTAAAAGAGACTAGTCAGTGAAATGATAGCTGGCTAGACGCCTACTTGATCTAGTTTGACAACAAAACTAGATCCGTCACCTAAATTGATCTAGCTTGACAACGAAGCTAGATCCAACCCTTAAACTTGTTAATCATGCATACTAAACTGTCATGTTTACTTTCCTTACCTGTACGCTTTACTACTTGCCATGTCATGTCACCCATGCATTGAATGTCGCATTCGTAGCACACGCTACAATACTTGTACTTGTACTCCCTTGTCTGGCTAGGTGCACCCCTGGGCCAACAAGATAAAACACTTCTTGGCTCGTGTTCCAGAAGCGAGCATTCCCGTTCGGGGGTAAGGCCCTGGCTCGATACACGTGGAGGGGTAGGGATAAACGATCACTTGAGCTTAGAAGTTGGCCCGCGCAGCCACTCTAGCCAAAAGGCGGAATCTCTGTGCACGAGGTGCTTACTTTCCTTGTCTTGTACTTGTCTTGTGAATGATTCATGTAATACTTGTCATCCATGCCATGTTTAAATGCCATGCTCGTACTTTACTTTACTTTACTTTACCTGCTGCACTCATACTTTAACTGGCATGTCATCGCATCATGCTAGAACTGCTAGGTTGCTTTACTTGTACCTACTTTCAGTTTCCTTGCACAAGTCTCTTGTAGACTTGCTGACATGTGCCCCTTGCTCTTTTGGGTGTCACATGTTAGACCCTGAGCTAGAGACAGTTGTTGAGGACGAGGTGGTTGCTGACGCTGAGCCTGAGCCTACGTTCGTCGAGGAGTTCGTGGACACCGGAGACCAGTTTTAGAGACTGTTTGCGTTGCTTTTGCTTTAGGTTGCTGTTAGATGTCGGTGCTTGCACCATTACTTTGTTTTCGTACTTTGTACTTTTGTTGGCCATGCTGGGGTCTCTTTTAGACTCTTTTCTTTTAGCCTAGTGGCTTTTTCTGCGATGTTGAGATTTATTATTATGGATATTCTGATATGTTTCTTTTGTCTCTTTTCGTTATTATTATCTTTGTTTCGTTTCGCGTTGCAAGGACCTGCAGTTTAAATTTGATTGACGCTTATCGGACTTGCAGCTCTGTAGCTTCAAGTCTGAGCGGACCTTCTCACGCTTCGCCTCCACGTTTTTGGGAAGCGGGGCGTGACAGAGCAGCTGCTCTGCTCGGTCGAGTCGCCTGGGAAACTCTTTGCTGAAGCTTCTGAAGCTTCTCCTCTCCTCTTGCTCTCTCCTACACTCCTCCCATGGCTCCCAAAACTCGGCGAACTCTTGTAGAGCTTCACCAATGAGCTCACGGGCGTGTCAGATGTGTCCATACCCAGATCGGGTCCCAAATCGCTCCAAAATCCCTGAAAATTCATAAAACACTACGAAACTCGAATATAACGTTAGAAGTGCGATATCGTAGGAAAATACAGGATTTGAATACGAAAATGGCATGTGATATGATGCCATGATGCTATGAAAAAGATGTAAAATATGGACACATCAATGGCTGACTACGACATCGACCTTCGGTATCATCCGGGAAGGTGAACGTTGTACCCGATGCTTTGAGTTGATTACCCGAGGTGATGATTCTTACAGCTCAGTGGAAGTTACAGTAGGATCTACGAGAGTTAGATGTTGAAGCTGTTTTATCCGGAGTCACTTCATCGTTGATGGACATGCAGGTTCAGTCGACGATTGTAGATCGGATCAAGACTGCTCAAGCTGGAGATGTTAAGTTGAAGAAGATCAGAGAGCAAGTTGAGGCAGGGCTTTGGACTGATTTTCTTATTCACGAGGATGGATCTTTGAGCTATGGCAGTAGGATCAGCGTACCTGCAGGAAATATCAGAGAGAAATTGATGAATGAGGCTCATAATTCGCCTTATTCTTGCCGTCCTGGTGGTACGAAGATGTACAAGGATCTTCATTAGAATTTCTGGTGGCACGGGATGAAGAGAAGTGTGGCACAGAGCATTGCCAAATGTCTTGTATGTCAGCAAGTGAAGGCTGAGCATCATCACACTGCTGGACTGCTACACCTCTACCGATTCCGGAGTGGAAGTGGCAGCACATCACGATGGACTTCATGACTGGCTTACCTCAGAGCACAAAGCAGAACGACACAATCTGGGTCATCGCTAACCGATTGACTAAGTCTGTGCACTTTATACCATTTCGAGTAGGACAATCCACGGACATACTGGCACAGAAGTATATGGAGGTTATGTCCTAACTTATGCCTTTATAATTTCTTTCTAGCATAAGTTGTGATGTGTCATGTAGGAGATCGTACGCTTGCATGGAGTCCTCGTGAGCATTATATAAGATCAAGGTACGAGATTTACGTCTCAGTTCTGGAAGAGTCTATAGACCAATCTGGGTACCAGTCTGAAATTCAGCACTGCGTATTACCCGTAGACGGATGGCCAGTCAGAGCAGACCATTCAGATTTTGGAGGATATGCTGAGAGCCTGTATACTGGATTTCAAGGGCTCATGGGAGGATCATCTGCATCTAGTTGAGTTCTCCTACAATAACAAATATCAGGTGAGCATTGGCATGGCGCCATTTGCTGCTCTCTATGGGAGGATATTTCGATCGCCACTGAGTTGGGATGACATTGGAGATAGAGAGCTTTTGGGACCCAAGATGATAATGGAAGCTAGTTGATGTTGTGTGAGATATCAGGGACAAGCTTTGAATCGCCTAGGACCATTACAAGCATTGGGCGGATGCTAAACAGCGTCCTCTAGATTTTCAGCCGGGAGATCATGTGTTCATGAAGATCTCCCCAAATAGAGGAGTGATCCGCTGTGGAAAGCAAGGCAAGCTCAGTCTGAGATATAATGGACGCTTTGATGTGCTAGAGCGAGTTAGAGAGGTGGCATATCGCTTAGCCCTGCCACCGTCTTCGGAGGGAGTTCATGACGTCTTCCATATGTCTCAGCTCTGTCATTATATCAGCGACCCCTCTTATGCTATGGACTACTCCGAGATTACAGTCCATCCGGATCTGACGTATGAGCAGCAGCTAGTACAGATACTTGACAGACATCAGAAGACACTCAGGGACAAGACCGTCAATCTTGTTAGAGTGATGTGGCGCATGGCTCGCCAGAAGAATCCACCAGGGAGAGTGAAGATAAGATGTGAGAGCGCTACCTGCATTTGTTTCCTGATCAGTAATTATTAGGAATTCCGAGGGTAGAATTGTTCTTAAGGTGGGTAAGATGTAACGACCGATATTTTAATAATACAATTTATTCGTATCATATCCTTGTTGTACATTTTTCCGTATCCGTAACTAATGCGTATACATATTATGTATTCGTACAACGTACTGGTATTAGTTACGTACCTTAAATACGTATTAGTTATAACTATTTTTAAATCTACTACTATATATTTCATTAAATATTCATTTCAAAATTTAAATTCAAATTCAAATTTATTTCCATATTAGATATGAGACTTTTACTCATTTTATTAATCCCCCTCTTAATTACAATTTATGTTTTGTTCCTTTCCTTTTTCTCCAAGATTTAAACCATTCCATTTTTGTTTTAAAACCCAAATCTCCTAAACCCAGCCGCCACCCTATTTTAAACCTAGCAATGAGAAATAACTCTAGGTCATTAACTCACGCACACATGACATAGAACTCAACAAAAGAAAAAAAAACCTAGGGCAAAAGAGAAACCCAGGGCCTCGCGTGTACAAACCCAGCCCTCCTATATTATAAACCTAAACAAAAAAAACTGAACCTAAAAGCTACCCTCTTCCCTCCCCTATTTCAGCTGCACACAGCCATCCCCTTTAAAACCCCAAAGAGCCCAAGACATGTCCTCTCTCCTCCGTGCACAGCTCCCTCCTTCTCCACACGCAACCCCTTCCTGGCGCATCCCCCTCTCTTCCGAACCTCCTCCACCCCCAGGCCACCGCCAGTCACCCCCCTTCGACCTGCATCTAGCTATGCGCCACCCTCCTATCCTCTCTCTGTCGACTGTAACCATCCCCGGCCCCTCCTTCCACCTGCAGACCGACGGCCACCAACCTCTCCACGCGCACAACCCTCAGTCGCCACCTGCCACTCTCCTCTGGCCAATACTACCGAGCTCTCAGCCTGGCTGTCCCTCAGTCCGTTGCAACCCCCTCTTCTCGCCTTCCTCCCACTGCAGACTGTCGATGATCCCCTCAATCATCGACATCCTCCAGTCCTCGTTGTCCGCTTCTCCCCTCGCTGCCCAGCGAGTTTCCAGCCCATAGCCGCCGTTAGACATCGTACGAGTCGCTACCCTCGTCATAGCATCTCGACCTCTCTCCGCGTCACCGGTTAGTAGATCTATCCCTTACTAAGATATAACCCACACCCTAGGTTAGAGAACATAATAAAACTGAACCGTTAGACGTCGTAGGAATCGTTTTATTACCTTAAGATGTTGGAAAGAATCTAACTTGAATGCATATTTAATCAAACCAGAGAACTAGATATACCGTAGCATAGTGCTCATCGAGACGAACCCAACGACACCAAGTTCATTGAAATCAGGCAAGTGTACGAATTGTTATGAATTTTTGAAGTTTAAAGTTAAAGTTGTCTTTTTCATTTAAAGCTGAATAACGTGAAATTTACCCATGAACTGACGTTCGTAAAAAGTACCATGATGTTCTTTGCTTAATATGTGTCGAATTGATATACAACTACACATGTTTAGGATATTAGATTGGCAATGAAAAATAATTGTTTGCAGCATGTCCATTAATCAACCCATAAATCTCGTTATTTTAAATTGCTGTAAAGTTGTAAGATAATAATTTCTGATGATTAATGAGGTGCACATCTTGCTTGTAAACACGTTACCAGAACGGACATTAATGGAACTTCTAGACAATGCTTGAATTCGTGAATTCATGCGCCACCAAGGCGAAATCTTGATTTTGTGATGTTGTGTGAGTTGACTAGGCTGGCTCGTGTTCCAGCACATCTTTTGAGTGGGGTTAGGGTTGAGCGACCACTAAGCATATGAAGGGATCCTCCTTTCAAGAGCACCACCCGCATGAGGTGGGAAGCGTCAATCATGGTTGTACCCCCGTAAGAAGAACGATCCACTCATCATGTCTTAAAGGCGAGAACCCTAGGAGTGATTGAAAACATTGACACAGAACTTGAACTCATTAATGTTATCTCAGCTGGACACTAAAATTTCCATGTTAATAACATTTATAGAAATGTCATATTCATTAATGATCGTCTTTAAATTCTTTAGAACTGCCATGTTTAGAAGTACTTTACCTTACTTTAAAATTGCCATGTTTATAACCATGCTGCTGACATCTTGTGCAAACAATTAATGCTTCATAATTTATTACTATTCCTACACCTTGTTTTGGGTCGTCTTACCTTTACTTGCAGACCCTTGCTGACATACATTCGTGTTTATAGAATGTATGTCACATCACAAGCCAAAGTACCAGGAGGATTTGCTTAAGACGCCTGACCTAGAGAGTCCGGAGTTTGCAGTTGACGCTGAGTCGATCCCTGTGGATGACTAGAGACCTGTGATGTTGCTGCTTTACTTTAGATTTGCTTTTAGTACTTTGTTTTAGGGTTTCCTTTTGTAGTTCCTTTGGCCATGCTGACGCTTTATCGTTTTATTTCGTGTATCAACATTTCTAAATGCGGCTTTTAATTATATGAATGTTCATATTGTTCTGAATGCATGCAAGAATTCTGTGCGGTTGTTGTCACAGACGCTTAATGAACTCGAGTTTCATCGCTCTAGTTCATGCGGACCTTAGTAATGTTCTCGCTTCCGTCGTTTTGGAAAGCGGGGCGTTACACCCAGCCACACTAAATATTCACTATGATTCTTACAAATAGAGTGAATACAATCTCACACAGAGATAGCTCACACAGAGTATTTGGATTCTCACACAGAGATATCATTACTCTCACACAGAGATACTTTAACTCTCACAAAGAGAGTACTCAACCAACCCTACACAAGGGTTAAACTCTCACAAAGAGAGTAACTAGCTCTCACAAAGAAAGCTAGGGTGTCAACTTACACAAATATGAAATAAATACTCTTACTTATGCCTTAAGATGAACTTACTCAATATGAATATGAAGGCATAGAAGAGGATCTCCAAGTGATGAGATTTGCTTGAATGCAGTTGGATGATTTCCCTTGAGCTTGACTTCAATGCATGAAGAGGAATGTAAGTTCTAAGAGGAAAATGAGAGAGTTTAAGAGTAGTTTAATGATTCTCAAAGATATACAATATCAACCAAGAGTTCTAATAGAACTAAGCCCTCTCCTATATATAGGAAGCCAAAAGAAACCTATAATACCCAAGGAAAAAGCCAAGAGAGAAAAGCTGCAATGGCTATAATCTGGGATTTTA
Source organism: Scilla litardierei (assembly GCA_030789695.1). Taxonomy (NCBI): domain Eukaryota; kingdom Viridiplantae; phylum Streptophyta; class Magnoliopsida; order Asparagales; family Asparagaceae; genus Scilla; species Scilla litardierei. The sequence goes on from CM061139.1 coordinate 90,314,488, forward strand.
CGGCATTGACAGTTGACCGTTTAAGGATCGATAGTTGACTGATCAATGGCTATATTATTCTCAACGGCTATAATCTGAGCCAGGAAAGGCGGCTGTAGAAGACTACACAGGCGCCTGTAAAGACTTCGTCAGGCGACTGTCACATAGGATGGACTGGAGCTGAGAAAATGTAACTTATGCACTTGTGCGTTAAGACGACTGACGAGCAAAGTCTAAGTGCCTGAATAATGACAGGCAGCTGTAAATTCTACATCAATCGACTGACACACAAAGTGGAGAGATGCTGAGAAATGATAATTCACGCACTTTGATACACATACGACTGAAGAATAATATCTAGGCGCCTGATGAAAGACAGTCGCCTGTCAAATGAACTTCGGTCGCTTGATTCTAAAGCTCAAGAAAGAGTCAAGAATAATTTGACCTGAGATGTGCACAACAGTTGGTTGTAGAAGGCTGGCCAGGCACCTGGAATCACCCAATCGCATGTCCTTCCTTCTGCAGTCGCCTGTTAGAGAGCCAGAGATTTCAATTGAGTCATTTGGCATGGTGAACCTATTGGGTTGTATTCTATGATAATCCTAAGGCTCATTAAGATGGTTATATGCATATGTATGTATGAGTAGACCATCTATCAAGGTATTACAGTAATCCTAGACATAAAAAAGAATAGCAAGTAAATGAAATATTACATGGATTACATTGCGTCTCTTAGAGTCAAATCTTCAAGCTCATGATGCCTTGATGCTCACCATCATCTTCCAAGCTTTGTCACCTCTTGATGAGCTTTCCTTCATCAAGATCCAAGCTTTGGTTATGCTCCCCTTGATGTTCATTCTTGCACCAAGCCATTAGTCTTCAAATCATGATATTCTTCATTTGATAATCATGAGACTAGGACATGAGAGTCATTAGCAAAAACATAATGTTGTGATCATCATCAAATAATATTGGTCTAAAACATCAATACCTAACAATCTTCCCCCTTTTGATGTGACACACATTATTTAAAACATAAATAATTAAAGCGCCTTGCTAATAAGCTCCCCCTACTTGTATGCACCAATGGTAAAATGATAGATATCCTATTGTAAATACTCATTATTCATTTATGGATTATGTCATTCGTATCATAATGCTTATTAGCAGTAAACTGAGATAATGTACAATAGTGACATAGAGCAGGCCTGGATTACATAAAGCAATTGTAATAAATCAATAACACTCTCAACATAAATGGTTTACATAATCCCCCATAACTCTCCATAAATGAATATGTATGATTTACATAATCCATATCACTCTCCCCAGTGTCATTGTCAAAAAGGTGGACATCAAACATACAAGAAGTGACTCTTGTCATTGATTCCAATTATAAAAAATGACAAATAATCAAGAGATTAAGAGATGGATGATACGAAATTGTAAAATTAAAAAGTGGGTATCAATCACTATCATATGCTCCCCCTAGATCATAGAACGGGTCAAATTGTTGACTTCTATGGATCTAATACCAATTAAAAATAATAATTAGAGCCATGGGCGTAAAATGTATCAAAACATTGATATAGATAAATCAAGCATTATGATACAAATGACATTGCCAAAACAAAATATAACATGAAACATCAATTGGGTGAGTTTGAGACCACAATAACCAATTGTAAACAATGTAAACAATAATCCCAAACATAAACCCATAATGAGAGTTAAACTATGTTTTAAAAATAATTCTAAACATACTAACCATATTAACTCTCCCATTGTCATACACATGGTTCAAAGTATGCATGTATGACAATGTATTCCCGAAGGTCCCCATTTTCATGAAAAACATAATTTGAAATTTTTTTTCAAAATCATGAAAAACCACACACAATCAATGGGTATACTAAGAAAAAATATTAAGTATAATACTCAAGCAATATGCACATGTATGAGCGACCTAAACATTAGGGAATCAAACCCAAGAAGAGTTTGATTTTTTAATGTAATCATATGAGATGATCACATCCCTAATTAAAGAGTTGATGTAACTATTCCTCTCGTGCACACTACACTTAGTGGGAATCCAAAGACTCGAGGATTTCCTAGGCAAAGGTTTATCCATTGCAAGAGGGGTGGATGTGGCATGCTTAGGTGTAGAAAAGAATTTCTTGGCATGCATAGAATGAGGATCTTGCTTCTTAAAAAATGAAGGATTTTCATTTTACTTCACCACCTTGTGATTTACATGCTTCTTGTTGGTTTTATTGTTATACAAGAAAGCATGGTGATTCTTCTTAGGTGCTTTAGCAATATTTCTTGATTTTGCATCATTTAAAGAATTAGAGGTGGGTTTGAGTACCACATTTTGAATATAACCCACACCTCCTCTATGATTTACCGAACGTTGTTTTTCCAACAAATTGTGGAGTGAATCCCCTAGAATGAACAAATCTTTTGAGCTTTTGGAATTCCTCTTCGTATTTCAACGTAAGTTATTGAATGCGAGATTCTAAGCTATGGTTTTGAGCTACCAATTTTTCATTAATCATGCTCAAATCATTAACTTGAGATAGAAGTGTGTACCTCTCACTAGTATGACAAACATGCAAAGTATCATTATTATTTACACTAGTAGATTCTAATTCATGCATCCTACTCATAGCATTTTTAAACTTTGCTTTCAATTTAGCGTAAGAGTCGATGCACTTACTTACCGCGTTGGAGGCCATATTGTATCGGTATTTGAGCTCCTCATAGGATAGATTTGGCTCCTCCTCAACTTCATCATCGCTTTCCTCCTTGCTAGAGATTGATGAAGACTCTTTTCCTTTTGCTATGAAGCACACTTCTTCGTTGGGGTTGAGCCATTCCACCTCTTCATCGCTTGAACTAGAGGAGATTGATGAAGAATCATCGAACGCCGCGAAGCTCATGTGAGCTTGCTCCTTGTCATTTTCATCATCATCATTTGATGTGTCCACATCGTAGTCATCAAATGTGCCAACAAGTCCCTTCTTTTGGTTCTTGAATTTGAAACTTTCCTTTCCAATATTTCTTCCCTTTTCCTTTGTAAGTATCTTTGGAGGGTTTGGAAGGGCATTCGTTAGAAAGATGACCTTTTCTTCTAAAATTGAAACAAATAGAATTGTTAGATTTAGAGGCAAACTTTGACAAAGATTTACCTTGCTTGCCCTTTAGGAATGTCTTGAATAGCTTGACAGGCTTCATGAAATCATCATCATCACTACCCTCATCTTCTTCACTTGAAGCTTCTCGATGGAATTTCTTTCTCCACTCGATTGGCTCCTTCTCGGAATAGAATGCAACACCCTTTTTCTTCTCTGGCTTCTTGGGCTGGATGGTTGAATATCCTTCTTGTGTTGAAGCTTGTCTTCATACGCCATGAGATTCCCAATGCAGTCCTCAATGGTGTATTTGGACAAGTCATTAAACTCCAAAATACCGTTGGCCTTTCACTCCCATGTGGGTGTAAGAGAGTCAGGGATCTTCTCCACTTGATCCTATTGGGAAATCACCTTTCCACGTCCTTCCAAAGCGTTCACGATGTCTGTGAACCTTGTGAACATTTCCGAGATGCTTTCTCCTTCCTGCATCTTAAACAGTTCATATTTAGATCTAAACACACTTTGTTTAGATTTCTTTACCTTTGAAGTCCCTTCATAAGTAATCTCCAATATATGCCAAATTTCGTTGGCTGATTTGCATATGGAGATGCGATTGAACTCATTCGAATTAAGGGCGCAATGGAATACATTCATAGCCATCGCATTGAATTTGATTGAGTCCTTCTCCACCTTTGTCCTTGAGGCCACGGGTGTAGTAGGCTTCTCAAAGGGCGACTCCGTGATGTCACATAGGTCTTGAACCTCCAAGTAGATCATCATCATGATCTTCCAACTTGGATAATTTGTTCCGTTGAAGAGCGGGGTTAGAAAGGTTGATAGACCTTCCTCATGAGATACGGATGAAGTGTTGAATGCCATTGTTGTTGTATGCACCAACCTCGCTCGGATACCAATTGTAAGGACTATCTATGCCTTGCAATACTAACAACAAACACTCTAGAGAGGGGGGTGAATAGAGTAATGGCACAAATTGTGTAATTAAAAAATAAACTTGCAAATGTAGAATTATAAATACAAGAGGATAATATTCACACAATCAATGCAAATGCAAACACAAGATTTAACTCTGGTGCTACAAACTTGGGTACGTCTAGCCACACCAAATATTCACTATGATTCTCACAAAGAGAGTGAATACAATCTCACATAGAGATACCTCACACAGAGGATTTGGATTCTCACACAAATATATCCTTGCTCTCTCACAAAGAGACTTTAACGCTCACAAAGAAAGTACTCAACCAACCCTACACAAGGGTTAAACTCTCACAAAGAGAGTAACTAGCTCTCACAAAGAAAGTTAGGGTTTCAACTTACACAAAGATGAAATAAATAATCTTATCTATGCCTTGAGATTAAATTACTCAATATAAAGATGAAGGCATGGAATAGGATCTTTAAGTGATGAGATTTGCTTGAATGCACTTGGATGATTTCCCTTGAGCTTGACTTTAATGCATGAAGAGGAATGTGAGATCTAAGAGGGAAATGAGAGAGTTTGAGTGTGGCTTAATGATTCTCAAAGATATGCAATATCAACCAAGAGTTTTAATAGAACTAAGATCTCTCCTATATATAGGAAGCCCAAAGAAACCCATAAAACCCAAGGAAAAAACCAAGATAGAAAAGCTGCAACGGCTATAATCTTGGATTTTACGTCATTGACATTCGACTGTATAAGGATCAACAGTCGACTGATCAATGGTGATATTATTCCCAACGGCTATATTATTCCCAAGAGCTATAATCTGAGCCAGAGCAGACGACTGTAGAAGACTACATAGGTGCATGTACAATGTGCAGTCGCTTGTAAAGACTTCGTCAGGCAACTGTCACATGGGATGGACTGGAGCTGAGAAAATGCAACTTACGCACTTATGCATTCAGACGACTGACGAGCAAAGTCCAGGCGCCTGAATACTGACATGCGGCTGTAAATTCTACATCAGTCGACTGACACACAAAGTGGAGATATGCCGAGAAATGACAAGTCACGCACTTTGGTACACAGACGACTGAAGAATAATATCTAGGCACCTGATGAAAGACAGTCGCCTATCAAATGAACTTCGGTCACATGCTTCAAAAGCTCAAGAAAGAGTCAAGAATAATTTGACCTAAGTTGTGCATAACAGTCAGCTATAGAAGGCTGGCCAGCACCTGGAATCACCTAATTGCATGTCCTTCCTTCAGCAGTCGCCTGTTGGAGAGCCAGAGATTTCAATTGAGTCATTTGGCATGGTGAACCTATTGGGTTGGATTCTATGATAATCTTAAGGCTCATTAAGATGGTTATATGCATACGTATGTATGAGTAGACCATCTATCAAGGTATTACAATAATCCTAGAGTTAAAAAGAGAATAGCAAGTAAATGAAATATTACTTGGATTACATTGCTTCCCTTAGAGTATAATCTTCAAGCTCTTGATGCCTTGATACTCCCCATCATCTTCCAAGCTTTGGCACATCTTGTTGAGCTTCCCTTCATCAAGATCCAAGCTTCGGCTATGCTCCCCTTGATGTCCATCCTTGCACTAAGCTATTAGTCTCCAAATCATGATATTCTTCATTTGATAATCATGAGACTAAAACAAGAGAGCCATTAGCAACAACATAATGTTGTGAACATCATCAAAATAATATCGGTCTAAAATACCAATACCTAACAAACTAATCATAATTAATATGATTAACTTGTTTAAACATGTCTAAAAGTGTCATGTCAATGTAAACCATTGATTCTAGGCTAATGCAGAACTCATTGTCCAAGGTTAAAACCTGCAACTGTTGACTAATCTAGGCACGCATACCGTGTAACCCCGTGCACCATTTTTACGTCTAAATATGGTGAAATACTTGATAAACCCTACTCCCATGTTTAGGAAGTAGTGAAATGAATTTAATAACCAATAATGACCTCGACTCCACATCTAGATGACAGTGAAATGCCATAATAAACCCCACCCCCATCTCCAGAAGGTGGTGAAATGATTTGTGACATGGTCGCTCGCGCACCCTCGTAACAATGAGTTCCCATCCAAAATGTCTTAAACTAATTATCATTTTAGTGCCAATATCAAGTCCATTCATTATGGGGGTTACATTCCTTTGATATAGTGATGACGTCACCTAATGCTTATTATGTCTATTAATATTTTCTGAAACATGATAATTCATGTACGTAAATCAGTACAAGCATGTAATAATGTATAATGGATACATGTGTACAAATGTCATGTGTACAATTGTCATATGTACAGTGTTATAGGACATAATATAACATGTACAGTGTGTAGTATCATCATGAGCAACATATTATATAGATACTATAACAACAGCCTTGTATCCTCGCATATAAATATTGCATATGATTACATATTAGTATTGTGTGAATAAGACTACTACACCAGTTCATAAATTAGACTTATGAACAAATGAGTATTTCATAATTCTTTACTGGATGTTATCACTCTATCCCAATCATATAATAAATGCTATGTTTTAACAAATTAATCAAGCTCAAGTGTATTTTGTTCATATGATTAAATATGATATATCATATCATCTATGAATAATATGATATATAATCATATTATAGGTAAATCTATACTGAGTGATAAACATATCAAATACATAATGCTAATATGTTTAGTTAACTAGTCATAACTCGTGCCCGCAGGCACGGTTCATTTAAGATTCCCTCCGTGAAATATTTGTTCCCCAAATAATTATTAAATTTAAAAGAACAACAAATTAGCATAAAAATATTTAGCGGCACAGCCGCCTTCGGTGTGGAACAAAAAATTCGGTGCATGTGCCTTTGACACAGAACAACAAATTCGACGAGGATGCCTTCGGTGCAAAACAACAATTTGCTTAAAAAAGCCGTGCACGTGGACACGGTTCTTTTAAGATTTTCCTCGCGAAATTTTTGTTCCCTAAAAATTATTAAAATTTAAAAGAAGAACAAATTAGCGCAAAAATATTTAGCAGCATGGGCTCCTTCGATGCGGAACAACAAATTCGACACAGGCGCATTCGACACGGAACAACATATTCGGTGCGGACACCTTTGGCGGGGAACAACAAATTCTCGTAGAACAACAAATTCGACACGGACGTCTTCAGCGCGGAACAACAAATTAACGTTAAAAAATTTAGCCGGCGCCTTCGGTAATTGCTGTTCATCTTGAAACAGGTTCACTGGCTGTTGACAAAGACGGATGACAATGATTTGCTCTCTTCGGTTTGCTCAGCTCTGAGCTTTTGCCCCAAAATTTTTGTTGTTTTTAAGAGACAGAGAGAGAAAAGAGAGAGATTTGAAGAAGGTGAGCTTTTACCCATTAAATAACGCTCACATTCATGGTTCATACTAAATGAGACTCCAAATTTCAAAGTACAACCAAATTCAAATTTCTACCGAATTTCAAAGTTGGACCAAATTTCAAAGCTCACATTCTTGGTTTCAAAGCTGACATTTTTTTGAATTAAATCTTGAACCTTGGATGGAAAGGATGTGGATGCATCCCTGATCATTGTTGATGACTGGGATTTGTCCTAGTCAGCCCTAGGATTTAAAAAACAGTTGTGTCTTATACAATAGATATCACTTAATTGGTTAATAACATTCTTGGTAAGCATCATTTTATGAAAGGAGCATTCAGCATGATATACCTTGTTAAATATGGGTATGCAAACTTCACGCTTTTATCACACTTGTTGGGAGATAGCGTTATGAACCAATTTATTTCATTTTAACACAAAATATATTTTCAACATCATAATTCCTTTATCCCTTTGGGTTATCATTAAATAATCATTTTAACAGGGTTAAATATGTGTTAATCCAATACCATCACAATACTGTAAACTTATATAATAAAATGGATTGCGATGAAATTAACACAAAAAATAAAGTAAAAATGTAAGAGGAAGGTGAACCTAGCTTGGCTTTGAGGAGAGGGGACTCACAGCAACAAGGGGCAACAGGGGAGGCTCACGGTTGCAGGGGGTAGCCTGGGGCTGTTTTTTGGGGTTACTTGCAGCTGACCTTATTTGGGTTGTTTTGTCCAAAGGAAGATGAGGGAATGGAGGAGAGAGAGAAGAAGAGAGAGGAGAGATGGAATGAGGGAGGATGGGCTGTGGATTGCTGCAGCTGAGGGCGGCCAGCAAGGGGGCACTGGCAGGGGGATCGCTGGCGATAGCGGTGGCCATGTGTTGGGTCCAAGGGGAAGGTGAGAGAGGGGGGAGAAGAAGATGATGATGATGATGATTTTGCTACCGAAGTTGATGGAATTTTGATTTGTAAATTTTGTTGTTGCTGATTAGTTTGATGGGTTGGTTGTATGGAGGAGAAAATGAGGAAGAAAATGGACGGGCTTGTGTTGTTGTTGAGAAATGAGGAAGAAGTGAAGCTTAGGAGATGGGGGGAGATGGCCTGATGTAGGGATGGAGGCTGACGGTGGTGATAGGCTTTTGGCCGGATGCGCCCAATGCCGAGCTTTTGGGGAGATTGGCTACGGATATGGTTATAGGGGAACGGGGGGGAGGTTAGGGTCTTAATAAAATAGCTAATTATTGCTTAATCTTAAAGTCAAACCTCTTAATGAGATTTGGTGGGGGGGTTTTGAAAATTAAGCACCCACGTTTTCACGTGGGCTGCTTCACATATTTATTTTTTCATTTTTAATTATTATATTATTATATTATTATTAAGTTATCAATTTACAGGAATGTTTATGGAAATTTCGAAAAAAATACCACACATTCGGGACGATGTAAAACATAGGAAAATGAGTTCCGTTAAATTTTTCGGTCGTCGAAAATGTCAGTTTTGGGGCTAAAACAGTTATTGGGTCCCAAGACGGCTTTAACTTCTGAAAATAATTTAAAATTCCAAAAAATACAGAAAAAATAAGAGCGTTCTAAAAATAGTACTGATGGTTTCAGTCCGTTACAAGATCCACTTAAGTATAAATTCAAAATTTTCGTAATTGTAGGAATATGAAGACCGGATATTGATATTCTAAATATACCAGTGCGCACTGATATTTACCCTAACGATGGTAGTATCTGGTCTCATAGCCACTCGATATGGAGGCATCGTGAGACAGTGTGCATGTGCTTGTTGAAGAAAAAGAATATTGCATGACTCGTCAAAAAGCTTCTATATGGTAACCATACTCTGAATGTCATTAGAAACTCTGAGGTGGAAGTTGGTGCAGATTAGTCTCTTGACATGAAACGCGCTAAAGGACATTGCCTATGGGAGAGCTATGCTTTGACTTTTACCGAACAACGACGAATGTGATCATTACTAGATACTCGTTGGGCATAGTTCAAAGCGTGAGAAGGGAGGTGTCAATCAAGAAGGAATTCGTCTCATTTGATATGTGAGGTTAGTGATGCAAGGAGTTGATATGGATCCATAATGAGTCCTTAACCAAGACATAATGGACAAACTTATTAGTGTAATAAGTTTAATCAATATATGACTATGGTATCTAATACATGACTCATGACATTAAGGTTTTATTGGGGTTTAACAGACTTCCATATCCTAGACATCTTAATGACATATTTATGACGAAGAGACTTGACTGCACAGTAGATGTCACTGACATGTCAAGTTTTGATTCTGATAAAAATACATTCTCACACCAATCAGATAATAATGATTTCGAAACCAGTGTTCTTTATATATAGCTAGCGTCACTGTCATACTGGTGACATGATCGTAGAGTACGATAGGGTCACTGCCGAAGTAGAAATCAGGCTTGTAGATTCTCACATTCAATGATGGCTTGTCACAAAAATCGATAGAAATAACTTGATGTGTATGAGATATACATTGCTCGTTAGAAAAATCAATGGAAATAACTTGACATGTATGAGATATATCCGATCAATCATAGGGAGTTGTGATTGACTTATGTCACGCCCCGCTTCCCAAAAATGTGGAGGCGAGACGTGAGAAGGTCTGCTCAGACTTGAAGCTGAAAAGCCGCAAGTCCGATAAGCGTCAAATAGAACTACAAATGGCAGGTCCTTGCAATGCAATACGAAAACAACAATAATAATAAGAAGGAGAGACAGATAAAATGTTCAATCTCAGACTATCCATTAATTAAATTAAAATATCACAGAAAAGCCACCAGGCTAAAGAAAAGAGTCTAAAGGCCCAAACATGGCCAACAAAAGTACAACATACAAACTAGGTGCCACGCACCGACAACTAACAGCAAACCTAACAAAGAACCAACTCATCCTCAGTAAACATCAGCGTCAGCAATAACCACGTCCTCTGCAACAACTCTGGCTCAGGGTCTAACATGTGACACCCAAAAGAGAGAGGGGCACATGTCAGCAAGTCTAAAAAGACTTGAGAAAGGAAACTGAAAGGAAGGTAAACTAGCAACCTAGCAGTTATAGTATGATGCATAACATGGCAAGTATAGCATGGAAGTGACAAGTAAAGGGAAGTACAAGTAGCACGTAGCAAGTATGGCATGTATAACAAGTTTTGCAAGTTTAAACACGGACAAATACAAGTCAAGTAAATCACGTCAAGTAAATCACGTCAAGTGAACACGTCAAGTAACAAGTGGTAGTTGTGACATGTAATGTCAAGTAACAAGTACAAGGGATCACCCACACATGGATGCCCTATTGCCCGCAGGCTGTGTTCACGCATCAAGTACAAGGGATCACTCAAAGAGTGCCCTATTGCCCGCAGGCTATGTTCAAGTATCAAGTACAAGGGATCACTCAACGAGTGCCCTATTGCCCGCAGGCTGTGTTGAGCTCGTCTTCTGGAACACGAGCCAGAAAGTGTATTTGGCATAGGATTGTGCCCACGTAAGGTGGGTGCCTAGCCGGATCACGTATCGAGCATTGGGGTTAGCAACTTACTATGCTCGCTTCTGGTCACGAGCCAGGAAGTGTATTTAACAAGTATGGCATAGGGGTGCACCTAGCCGGAACAAGTAGCACTAGTATGTAGAGATGCTACACAATCACGATGAGTATTCAAGTATGCAATGACATGAGCAGATATTCACGTACCGTTAATAGAAATTAAACGTGACAGGCAAAATGCAATGACATGAACATATTTGCGTACCGTTAATTTAAATTAAACATGGCAGTTAAAATGCAATAGCAGTTAAGGATGCATGGATGACATGAACAGTTAATACGCGTACCGTTAAGGGAAAGTAAACGTGACATACAGGCATGATGAGGGTGACGGACCAAGCTTCGTTGTCAAGCTAGGTCAATGGCGTCTAGACGACTATCCTTTCACCGTCTAGTCTCTTTTACGCTAAAGCAAGGAAATGGCCAAAGACATGGCCCAAATCAAGAGATGCAAGTTTCACTTGCCTAGCACCGAGGAAGACGATCACGAAGGTTCGTCTTACGAACGCTAATCTACGGGGATGGGAATCGCTGTCATGGAAAAACAACATTAGAATGGTAACTAATCCGTATTCACAATCGAACCCTACGATTTCTAATGATCCATTTTACTAGGGTTTCACAAATATCAAGTGTGGGTTATAAGATTATTAAATGAAGAACACTACCTGTGAAGAAGCGGAGGAACGATGCCGAGAACTACGGCGACGGAAGAACGATCCGGCTCAGATCTGGAAATGGGGAAAATCTGGAGAAATGAGTTTGGATGAGGCTTTTGGGGATTTGATGAGGGTTTGAGGTTGAGGAGAGGTAGGATATGTGAAATAAGGGTTTGGATGATGATGGATGCGCTTGGGATGGAGGATCAATGGTTTGGGGAAGAAGGGGGCTCAATGGGGAGAAATTAGGGTTTGGGGTGATGAGGAAGAAGAAGAAAACGTTTGGGGCGTATTTATAGAAAAGTGTGGCGGCTAGGGCAAAACTAGGGTTTCCTGGGCTGATTAGTCGGTCAAAGAAGGGTGGCTGACCGACTAGTTTGGGAACTAGTCGGTCGGTCGAATAACTGTGACCGACTAAGAGCAAACAGTAACTCCTGAAGGAAAAATGAGCTTTGAATTAGTCGGTCTGTGAAGGCTTGTCAACCGACTAGTTTGAGAACTAGTCGGTCGGTGAGTGTTCATAGATCGACTAAGAGTAAACAGTAACTCGGCTGGAAGATGATCAATGAACTAGTCGGTTGAAGAACAATGGCTGACCGACTAAATTACAATCTAGTCGGTCGAAAGATGTTCTCAGACCGACTAAAGATAAACAGTAACTTAGGGGAAATTAATCAAAGGAACAAGTCGGTTAAAGAACAAGTTCTGACCGACTAGTTTCACATCTAGTCGGTCGGTGGTTGTTCTTAGACCGACTAACGATAAACAGTAACTCCTGAATTATAATCACAGCCCACTAGTCGGTCCATGAAGGATTGTCGACTGACTAGATCTCAATCTAGTCGGTTGGTTCTCCTTCTTGAACCAACTAACGTGCACGAAAAGTGTCGAATCGGAGCGCGAAGCCCCGGAAAGATTTCTACGGCTTCTAGGATCGATTTATACTCTAAGATATGAGCGATAAGAAGCTCGTCTTGAGTGACTTACTCCAAGATCAACGATATAAGGAAGAGACTAGAAAATCACAACGAAACGATCGAAAACGAAAGCGACGGAGGTGGGAAATCACGCATACAGAGAAAATCCACCAAACATATATATATATATATATATATATATATATATATATATATATATATATATATATATATATATATAATCGATAACACTAACATAGAAAAACCAGTCGTTACATCCTCCCCAACTTAAAATAAAGTCCGTCTTCGGACTTTCTAACATATCTAGTCGCTTTCGTAGCTACCCTCAATCAATATCACATTAATATTCAACCACGTATAGTCATTTCAAGTGCTTATATATGCACTAGGTAATCAAATATTAACACCACTATCACGCACATCATACACTTATACTTATTACAATCAGTCAATTTCATACACTTATTTCATTCCTTCACATAGTCACAACATCCTTATATAACCATTAAATACTTATTACATACCATGGTGCATCTACTTACAAACGACCAAATAGTTCACGCCACATTTAGATAACTGCCTATGAACCACAATAATAAGGATACACTACTCCCTATATCTCCTAGTTCACATCCAATACCAAACAATCAATATGCGTAATCACACCATACCATCATTAAAACAAGTTCACTATATCTAATATACATTCACCATTATAATTTCACAATTTATAGTCATTCAAATGCATGCACACATTTCACCATATTGTCACTTCATATATAGTCCTATAGCTATATTCACGACACACCACACACACCATAGTCACCAATTCCTATAACTAGCACATACTTACCCGTGCATGGTGCACATCCTCGCGCGCTAATGTAACATTCATATATACCACTATATACTCAGCACATATACACACTTAGCTTTAGCTAGCACACTAATATTCACGCAACCAAGTCCATAGTGAATAACTATACCACAAGACCAACTCATATAACTATATATTGGTATAGCCACCCACAATCGTGTGCGTAACATAACCAGGCACAAACAATTTAATCATCATACATACATCATCCATCACTATACACCAACCACATACAAATACACTATTGTACATAGAGTATACCCACTCAAGCTTGAGTGAGACTCAAAATCATCGCAGAGTATTCTATATACGTAACACAGCATCCATACATATACCAATACTATTCTAATGCATACACATCTACCAACATAACCATATACATATCATAATGTCAAACACCCATAATATTTAATCAGGTAATATCACATATTTCAATCACTTTATATATACCATAATTATATTGCAGGCATCCGCACACTTATACTCATGCAGCCAATACATAATTACCTACACACAATATACCAATACCAACACACATATAACTTCATAAGCACCATGAAATTAAATACACTACGACGACATATCAAATTACACTAAAGGGCTCACCAACTATATTAAGGTTGATGACCGGCGCCCCGCTTGCGTCGCGGCGGCGCGGTGTCGTTTTACCGCAAGTGCACGATTAGTGTAGGGTGCGGGTATATCGAACACAGGGAGGTGGATGGCTTGAGTGGCTACTAGCCTCTCCTAGGTCGCGTGCTAGCTACACGGATGATATGGGTGGAATGTAGAAATAAAAGAAAGAAATGAAAAAGACACAAAATGAATCCCCGCTAACACGGGCTAGAGCACTCATGACACTTGGCATTTGACTTGATCTAGGGTGAGACATTGCCCCAAAAGGTGGTACCTAGCGTCCATGGCCCGATATTCCGGTCGGTGCCAAGCACGCAAGGCCTACCCGGTTCCGGACGGTGGGCACTCCCGTGTCCATAAACACCTTCCGCAACCGGGAGCATTAAGGCCACAATGATATCTCCCAACACTTCGTCCAAGCCGCTCCCACGCGCGAGGACTCGATGTCTACGCTGGGGGGCATGAGCTATGGCTAGGGAGTCAACCGCCAAGTTTATTCCCCCTCGGCCCGACGGTCAAAGGCGGTCATTTTCCCGCCGATGACAATGAAACACCCCCGCGTAACCCTAATGGCCAAATAGGTCAAATGTGATTTCTAGCAATACATCGAAGCGGATCTTGACAGGACAAGCACCGGACCCCAATCCCCAACACATCCAGTGTGTTGCCGTACGAATTGGACCCAGATTGCTAGAAATCCCCATTGACAAATTTCATCGAACACTTGCCATGCAACCAAGTCTAATGTAAATCCCCAAGCAACAATCCTACCCTAACCCGTATTAGGGTTCATCAATACTACTCCATGATGAAAGACATATAAACAAACAACATAAAACACACACAAACATTCATCATGAAGCAAAAGAAATACAATACAAAAAATGGAGAACAAGAGAAAGAAATACTTATCTTGAGTGAATTGTTGATCCCATACAAGACTTATTGAACAAAATACCTAATCTAAAACTAACCTAGAACTCCCAAGAGAAGGGGGGCAAAAGCCCTAAAAAACTGAGAAGAGATCTCCCTTCAGTCGGCCAGCCTCGTGTATTTATAGCCCCACTTCGAAACCCTAGTGGTTCGGGTCCAAACCCGCAGGAAAAGCGTCACCCGATCGGTTGACAAGTCAACCGATCGGGTGATCTGTTACAAATAGTAAACTGAAAACGGCGGCGCTTCACCCGGTCAGATGAATCGGTCGGGTGAGTTCTTGAGTGACCGGTTGGATCTTGGAGCCGTCGGGTGAAGCGATCGGTTGGACGCCCGTGTCTTCAGCTCTTCAACATCAGCTACAGATGAACCGATCGGGTGAGAGTCACCCGATCGGTTGGAATTCTGCTCGAAAAAACAGAGAACAGCCGCCCGCAGAACCGGTCTGCGAACCGGTCGGGTGACTTCTTTGTGAGCTGCGGCAGAGACCGGTTGGTGCACGCGTGCATCACCCGATCGGTTAGAGATGACCAACCGACCGGGTGAGGGGCTGAAAGATGAATTTTTCGACGTTTGACCCCCTGGATCACGCGTGACTTCTCCCATTGCTCCGGGGACTTGGGATATCATCGTTAAACGTCCCCTACGTGGTCAATCTCCTGCAAACATGGAGAAACAAAGAAAAGTGAAAGAAAACGAGAAAATACGAGAAAACGAATAAAAGACGGCGGAAAATACGGAGAAACACAAAAGAAAACGTGCGTGAATATATGAAATATAAACGCACGTCAAAATCCCCCAAGCTGAACTCTTCCTCGTCCTCGAGGAAGACGAGTGAGAGTAGGAGCTCGGAAGGGAAAAATAGAGAGGAAGAAAGAAAAAGAAAACTCTAAGCCCTAGATCGTCCATCAGAGCCATCAAAATCAAATACGACACACCAAGCAAGCAAACGCAAAATCACACCACTAAACCTAGGAAAGCGAGTCCAAATAAGTGTCGTGGGTCCACGCAGTGAAGCGCGAGTGAGCGTGGCCGTGTGCTAGCAAATGGTGAAGCTTTCTACGATGTGCAATGAGGCTCGATATACACAAATCCAAGAAATGACCCAAAATATCGATCCGAATTGAATTAAGCGGCGAATATAAGTTCAAGCATGCATGAGAAGAGTGGGAAAAGAAGCGTATCATGCATCGGGGACTCCACAACTAGGGTCAAGGAAATCACGCCACTATAGCTTAGATACAAGCTAAATAGCTCCTAAGCCAAGCGTTTTCGATAACGACGGAGGTTGAGATGATGAGGAGAAGAACACTCGGTGCAAATTCTCGCCTTCCCTTTATTCTCGGCAAGTAGGAAAATATTCACACGGGAATTTTTTTTTTTTGGGTTTTGGGTATTTGCATATTTTTTTTGGCTTTTTGGCTATACAATCTTTTTCTTTTCTTTTCTTTTTGGGTTTTTCATTTCTTTTCTCCCATTTTTGGATTTTTGGATATTGGGATATATACATGTGCACTCTCCCAAGTGGGAGAACGGTACACGACGAGGGGATTTGCACCAAGTAAAACAAAAAAGAAATCGGAATCTAAACACTTGGGCAAAGGAAACTATTCTCGCTAATTAGAGCATGGCCTAAATGGGTTATCCTAGTCCTTAATTGTGGAATCCCGACACATGCGAAATGAAGTATACGATATATATAGCATGCATATAGAAGCAGACATTAGAAGCAAATACCGCATATTCAAATCGAAGCATGATAATCTAGGGGTCATCCAAGGGTAGGTATATAAAACAACATCACAAAGTAGAAGCACACTATAAGCTAGATACGACACACGACTCACATAAAAGCAAAGTGGACCCACGAAGCGTGAAATGCAAGAGGACTCGATAACCTAGGGTTAGTGAGTGTGATTATCGATGCCATGCTAGGTGTGCGTGATTTTGTGGCAATTCATCATATGGGGTCATCTCTAGGAGAGAGAGAGAGAGAGAGAACAAAAGATGAGAAGAAAAAGAAAAACACGATGGAAAACGCCTCAAAAACGAAGAAAAACGACACAAATGGCGCACGAAGTGCGACTCCCCCAAGCTGAAACTTGCATTGTCCTCAATGCAATAGTAGTGAATACGGGAGGGGAATGAAAATGGGGGGGAGTTACGCACCGACACAAAAAATGAAAAACATGAAAAACACACGAGCGAAACTAAAAAATTAAAGAAAAAGAAACACTCAAATAAAAGGTATAAAACACGACAAAAGAACACCTAGACACAAACACACAACAACGACACACGAAAACATGCACACAAAAGTCGATTTCCCCCAAGCTGAACATGACAATGCTAGCAAAATGATATGATCAATGTGATGCAGAAATATGCTAGGGGAAAATCGGAAAAGAAAGATATCAGAATGCAGGAGAGACAGTCTCGTTCTCCTCGGAAGAGGATGTGGGGTGAAATGATAGAAGGGCACGACATGAATGGTTATTATGATGCAAAAGCAAATCCTAGATACGCTCCCCTCGCTAATGAGAGGAGACGAGATTATTCAAATATAAACTAGAAAGCGAGAAATTTTTACACTACTGGATTGTGATACACCTGAGGATAGGCGGATCCAAGATCTCAAGCGGAGCAGGAAGCTGCTCTCCCTGTTCTTTTTGTGGCTCCGCCAATGTTCCGGTGCCACGAACACCAACGAACTCCAGCAATGCTCCCACAAGCTTCTCTCGATGATGTCCACCTAAATCATTCGAAAGAAAAGGAGCATCAGTCCGTGATGAAAAATTCTTCCCCGCAATATATGTATCCCAAAGAGTATCATCAAAGTGAAATGTAAAGCGTGGAATAAGTTGACGATGACTCCCTGAGAATGTGGTGCTATGCCCTGGTGGTGACGCGATGATATCATGCCCACGTTTAGTGGCGAGCTCGTCTGGTGCTGACATGCCCTGACGTATCTCCATATAATGTGAATCTGGATCTAATGGAGCATATGTCATGTCAGTAGTATCTGAATCTAAAAATATGGGGAATGTAATACGAGATTCAGAAATAGGGTCTAAAAGATCTCCCTGAGTGGGAGCAGTAAGCTCTGGTGGATGTGATGCTTCTGGTGGAGTAAAGTTGAGATGTGGAGGTAGTGGTAGAGGCAAGGGAGCATGAGGCTCAATAGAATGAGTCGCGCCGTTCACAGCTCCACGCTCTCCCTCCTCGTCGATATGGACATCCTCCATGTCCTCCTCGATGCCGTATGTCTCAAAAATTGTACCTGCACGGGGAAGGGGACTCATATTAAAATTTTCTAATTGTAAACCATAAGAGTTACCTTCCGCAGTGCAAGTCGTCGATGAAGTATGAGACACGACTGCTTCACCCCCAAAAGTAGAAGTGGTCGGCGGAAATGAAATTGGTGAATCCACCTGGCTCTGCGTTATCATGGAATCCTACATCAATAACTCAAGGATAGATTTCCGAGGTGGAGATGAGGGTGATGGTGTTGTCGGGCCTTGATTTACAAAGGAATTCACCACTAACAACTCAAGATCAGGCGCATGTGGGGGAAGTGGAAGTGGTGGAGTCATCTGGCCTTGGTTTAAAATAATGTCTTCTAATAACAATTCAAGGTCAGACATCGGTGGGGGAAGTGGTGATGGAAGTGGAGGTGATATCCAGCGCATCTGAGTTGCAATGGAGTTTTCCAAGAATGATTCAAGGCTCGATTTTGGTGGAGGATGGGGTGTGAAATTTTGGGGGTAAGGATGGGAGGATTCTTGATGTAGGTCGTGGGTATATGAGTGTGGGGTGTAGGGTTGGGCAATGAATTGACAATGGATGGCCGTGTGTCCCTGCATCCCACAAGCTTCGCAAACCGCCACGTCCTGCGGATAATTCTCATATCCCCCCATCTGAGCACCGTATGTCATATAAGCATCAAAATTTCCGATGTACGATCCATCGGGCATCCACATAATTCACATGAAAGCAAAAATTTTGGCTATGACAAGCGCGTCAGTTGTACAAAGAATAGCACAAATTTATAATGGTGGTAAGGAAAGAATCTGTTTATTGTATTTATTTATTTATTTATTTATTTATTTTTACGTAGTCTAACGAACCCAAGCTAAGCTAATATCAAACCGAACGCCTCCCCGGCAACGGCGCCAAAAACTTGACCGGCGCCCCGCTTGCGTCGCGGCGGCACGGTGTCGTTTTACCGCAAGTGCACGGTTAGTGTAGGGTGCAGGTATATCGAACACATGGAGGTGGATGGCTTGAGTGGCTACTAGCCTCGCCTAGGTCGCGTGCTAGCTACGCAGATGATATGGGTGGAATGTAGAAATAAAAGAAAGAAATGAAAAAGGCACAAAATGAATCCCCGCTAACACGGGCTAGAGCACTCATGACACTTGGCATTTGACTTGATCCAGGGTGAGACATTGCCCCAAAAGGTGGTACCTAGCGTCCATGGCCCGATATTCCGGTCGGTGCCAAGCACGCAAGGCCTACCCGGTTCCGGACGGTGGGCACTCCCGTGTCCATAAACACCTTCCGCAACCGGGAGCATTAAGGCCACAATGATATCTCCCAACACTTCGTCCAAGCCGCTCCCGCGCGCGAGGACTCGATGTCTACGCTGGGGGCGTGAGCTATGGCTAGGGAGTCAACCGCCAAGTTTATTCCCCCTCGGCCCGACGGTCAAAGGCGGTCTTTTTCCCGCCGATGACAATGAAACACCCCCGCGTAACCCTAATGACCAAATAGGTCATATGTGATTTCTAGCAATACATCGAAGCGGATCTTGACAGGACAAGCACCGGACCCCAATCCCCAACACATCCAGTGTGTTGTCGTACGAATTGGACCCAGATTGCTAGAAATCCCCATTGACACATTTCATCGAACACGTGCCATGCAACCAAGTCTAATGTAAATCCCCAAGCAACAATCCTACCCTAACCCGTATTAGGGTTCATCAATACTACTCCATGATGAAAGACATATAAACAAACAACATAAAACACACACAAACATTCATCATGAAGCAAAAGAAATACAATACAAAAAATGGAGAACAAGAGAAAGAAATACTTATCTTGAGTGAATCGTTTATCCCATACAAGACTTATTGAACAAAATACCTAATCTAAAACTAACCTAGAACTCCCAAGAGAAGGGGGGCAAAAGCCTTAAAAAACTGAGAAGAGATCTCCCTTCAGTCGGCCAGCCTCGTGTATTTATAGCCCTACTTCGAAACCCTAATGGTTCGGGTCCAAACCCGCAGGAAAAGCATCACCCGATCGGTTGACAAGTCAACCGATCGGGTGATCTGTTACAAATAGTAAACAGAAAACGGCGGCGCTTCACCCGGTCAGATGAACCGGTCGGGTGAGTTCTTGAGTGACCGGTTGGATCTTGGAGCCGTTGGGTGAAGCGATCGATTGGACGCCCGTGTCTTCAGCTCTTCAACATCAGCTACAGATGAACCGATCGGGTGAGAGTCACCCGATCGGTTGGAATTCTGCTCGAAAAAACAGAGAACATCCGCCCGCAGAACCGGTCTGCGAACCGGTCGGGTGACTTCTTTGTGAGCTGCGGCAGAGACCGGGTGGTGCACGCGTGCATCACCCGATCGGTTGGAGATGACCAACCGACCGGGTGAGGGGCTGAAAGATGAATTCTTCGACGTTTGACCCCCTGGATCACGCGTGACTTCTCCCGTTGCTCCGGGGACTTGGGATATCATCGTTAAACGTCCCCTACGTGGTCAATCTCCTGCAAACATGGAGAAACAAAGAAAAGTGAAAGAAAACGAGAAAATACGAGAAAACGAATAAAAGACGGTGGAAAATACGGAGAAACACAAAAGAAAACGTGCGTGAATATATGAAATATAAACACATGTCAGTTGACACGGGCGACGACAAGCTCTATTGGCTAGACAAAAGGAAAGAAACCGAAATCAAAAGCGTGTCGAATGGAAAGACCGAAAAGCACAAGTTCATCTAGGATGAAGGTAAGGAGCCAGATTGGTTAGATGAACCAGGGTAAAACTGTGATTGCTTAGGTGGGAAGAGTAAGAGGTAAGGATACCCTTATGGAATAGAGAAAAAAAATAGTATGTAAAAGTTTTAAGTTAAAATACGAAAAGTTTGAAAACTGTTGTACTTCAAAAGTTGGTGTCCTCATTTGTATAAAAATATTTTGGTGGTCGATAAAGCAAGTTGTTCGAAATAGTTTTGAGTCGAATATACATAATAGGAGGAAACGGTTTATTGGCTTATATAAAATCATTATAAAAGGAAGTAAATCATTTATTCGAATATTAAGGTCGTTGTTTAGAAAATATTACACGGTAGTAATTTAATAACGTTTGCAAAGTTTGAAATGAAATTAAATTAACTGAAGAATTTAAACTCAGGTTAAACACTTTCAAAGTTTTTAAGCTAGGGAAAAATTTAAAGTAATCAATATTGAAACTACTTTTTGAGGAATCAGGATTCACCAAAAGAAACTGATTTACACAAAGCTCTTAACATACGAGCTCCATTAAAAATTATTGAAATTCTATTTAATTTAGAAATTATTCTAAAAGCATGCATGGTAAACGGAAAGATAATATTAACTTAGTAGTATGGAAAGGAGTAAGGATATATAAAATCATCAAGTTGGCATTAAAACTTTAAAATCGTTTTATGAAGGGTCTAGGTCAGGGAATGGTTATGAAAAGTAATTTTACGAAGATCTGAACTAGGGAAAACGTTGAGCTTAAAATCGATTTGAAAGGTATATTAAAGGAAGCGCGACGAGTCATTTGAATCGCATAAATAAGAAAGGAAAATTATAAATCGAATTGGGAGAAAAATAGAAATACGGCTCAGAATACAATTAATATATGAAAAGGAACAAGATATTTAAATAGGTATGAAAAGTATAGGCTGGAAAAACATTATAAAACATTAATCAAAATCTCGTCAAAACTTTCGAAATTTCAAAATAAATTTAAGTCAACGGAAAGCATGAAGTCCAAATACATATATTTAAAAGTTTTCGAATGAGTTTAAACTTAGCGAATAAGGGAATCGAAAATACTTCCAAAGATTCAGCATTTGCGATAAAGAGATTTTAAAGTATGTATGCTAAACGGTTAGAATAAATCTCATAGTTTAGAAAAATGGTATATCGAATTTTCAAAATAGTATTAGAGTCCTTAAACCGAAATGCGAAAAAATATAGATTAGAAAATGGTTACAAGATAGTAATTTAAAATTACGACCAAATAGACTTTGAAATCTAAGAATTGCTTTAACTTAACCGAAGGTAAGGGAAATATACGAGAAGGGGATTTAAAACAAAATTTAAATTGAGTAAAAACTTTAAATAAGGAAAGCATTTGAAAATGACTTGGAAGATTCAAGATTTGCAATGGAGAAGATTTGAAAGGTCAACGATTATCGAAACGTGGTGGTCATGGGGATCGAGGCAAGGAATTTGTCGCATGATCGAAACATAAAGACGCCTAGGATATGACTCAGGAACCTACGGGAAACTCATACGGTCGACCAACTAAAGATTAGGAAACTTAGCGCTAAGACTTTCTAAGGAACTAGACAATAATGAAATGCGTTCAGCTTGGTCCGAAATCGATGAACCCAAGCGAACGACCAAAGAAATCCTAGGAATCTATCATGGTCAGAGCTAGACAGGAACCACTAAGGTAACTCTTAGGACTATCAAATCAATCACTAACATGGAGTCTAACTAACAATCAAGGATCTCTAACTAGCAAGCACAAACTTCTAACTAAGTCTCGCTATGGTCCTGATCTAATGGATTTCCTACCAAGCTGGGACAGATGCTCTAACACGCCTACCAGCCACCTAAGACATAGGAACGCTAAAAACCAAGACTCTGGGCTTATAAATTGGATGTTCTAATTTATTTAATGGACATTCTATAATTATTATCATTGCTCCGATAGTTCGCATTTGCAAATGGACCTGCATGGGCCACCAATAAAACATGTCACGCCCCGCTTCCCAAAAATGTGGAGGCGAGACGTGAGAAGGTCCGCTCAGACTTGAAGCTGAAAAGCCGCAAGTCCGATAAGCGTCAAATAGAACTACAAATGGCAGGTCCTTGCAATGCAATACGAAAACAACAATAATAATAAGAAGGAGAGACAGATAAAATGTTCAATCTCAGACTATCCATTAATTAAATTAAAATATCACAGAAAAGCCACCAGGCTAAAGAAAAGAGTCTAAAGGCCCAAACATGGCCAACAAAAGTACAACATACAAACTAGGTGCCACGCACCGACAATTAACAGCAAACCTAACAAAGAACCAACTCATCCTCAGCAAACATCAGCGTCAGCAACAACCACGTCCTCTGCAACAACTCTAGCTCAGGGTCTAACATGTGACACCCAAAAGAGAGAGGGGCACATGTCAGCAAATCTAAAAAGACTTGAGCAAGGAAACTTAAAGGAAGGCAAACTAGCAACCTAGCAGTTATAGTATGATGCATAACATGGCAAGTATAGCATGGAAGTGACAAGTAAAGAGAAGTACAAGTAGCACGTAGCAAGTATGGCATGGATAACAAGTTTTGCAAGTTTAAACACGGACAAGTACAAGTCAAGTAAATCACGTCAAGTAAATCACGTCAAGTGAACACGTCAAGTAACAAGTGGTAGTTGTGACATGTAATGTCAAGTAACAAGTACAAGGGATCACCCACACATGGATGCCCTATTGCCCGCAGGCTGTGTTCACGCATCAAGTACAAGGGATCACGCAGAGAGTGCCCTATTGCCCGCAGGCTGTGTTCAAGTATCAAGTACAAGGGATCACTCAACGAGTGCCCTATTGCCCGCAGGCTGTGTTGAGCTCGTCTTCTGGAACACGAGCCAGAAAGTGTATTTGGCATATGATTGTGCCCACGCAAGGTGGGTGCCTAGCCGGATCACGTATCGAGCATTGGGGTTAGCAACCTACTATGCTCGCTTCTGGTCACGAGCCAGGAAGTGTATTTAACAAGTATGGCGTAGGGATGCACCTAGCCGGAACAAGTAGCACTAGTATGTTGAGATGCTACACAATCACGATGAGTATTCAAGTATGCAATGACATGAGCATATATTCGCGTACCGTTAATAGAAATTAAACGTGACAGGCAAAATGCAATGACATGAACATATTCGCGTACCGTTAATCGAAATTAAACGTGACAGGCAAAATGCAATGACATGAACATATTCGCGTACCGTTAATTTAAATTAAACATGGCAGTTAAAATGCAATAGCAGTTAAGGATGCATGGATGACATGAACAGTTAATACGCGTACCGTTAAGGGAAAGTAAACGTGACATACAAGCATGATGAGGGTGACGGACCAAGCTTCGTTGTCAAGCTAGGTCAATGGCGTCTAGACGGCTATCCTTTCACCGTCTAGTCTCTTTTACGCTAAAGCAAGGAAATGGCCTAAGACATGGCCCAAATCAAGAGATGCAAGTTTCACTTGCCTAGCACCGAGGAAGACGATCACGAAGGTTCGTCTCACGAACGCTAATCTACGGGGAAGGGAATCACTGTCATGGAAAAAAAGCATTAGAATGGTTACTAATCCATATTCACAATCGAACCCTACGATTTCTAATGATCCATTTTATTAGGGTTTCACAAATATCAAGTGTGGGTTATGAGATTATTAAAGGGAGAACACTACCCGTGAAGAAGCGGAGGAACGACGCCGAGAACTACGGCGACGGAAGAACGATCCGGCTCAGATCTGGAAATGGGGAAAATCTGGAGAAATGGCTTTGGATTAGGCTTTTGGGGATTTGATGAGGGTTTGAGGTTGAGGAGAGGTAGGATATGTGAAATGAGGGTTTGGATGATGATGGATGAGCTTAGGATGGAAGATCAATTGGTTGGGGAAGAAGGGGGCTCAATGGGGAGAAATTAGGGTTTGGGGTGATGAGGAAGAAGAAGAAAATGTTTGGGGCGTATTTATAGAAAAGTGTGGCGGCTAGGGCAAAACTAGGGTTTCCTGGGCTGATTAGTCGGTCAAAGAAGGGTGGCTGACCGACTAGTTTGGGAACTAGTCGGTCGGTCGAATAACTATGACCGACTAAGAGCAAACAGTAACTCCTGAAGGAAAAATGAGCTTTGAATTAGTCGGTCTGTGAAGGCTTGTCAACCGACTAGTTTGAGAACTAGTCGGTCGGTGAGTTAGACCGACTAAGAGTAAACAGTAACTCGACTGGGAAGATGATCAATGAACTAGTCGGTTGAAGAACAACGGCTGACCGACTAAATTACAATCTAGTCGGTCGAAAGATGTTCTCAGACCGACTAAAGATAAACAGTAACTTAGGGGAAATTAATCAAAGGAACTAGTGGGTTAAAGAACAAGTTCTGACCGACTAGTTTCACATCTATTCGGTCGGTGGTTGTTCTTAGACCGACTAACGATAAACAGTAACTCCTGAATTATAATCAAAGCCCACTAGTCGGTCCATGAAGGATTGTCGACCGACTAGATCTCAATCTAGTCGGTTGGTTCTCCTTCTTGAACCAACTAACGTGCACGAAAAGTGTCGAATCGGAGCGCGAAGTCCCGGGAAGATTTCTACGGCTTCTAGGATCGATTTATACTCTAAGATATGAGCGATAAGATGATCGTCTTGAATGACTTACTCCAAGATCAACTATATAAGGAAGAGACTAGAAAATCACAACGAAACGATCGAAAACGAAAGCGACGGAGGTGGGAAATCACGCATACGGAGAAAATCCACCAAACATATATATATATATATATATATATATATATATATATATATATATATATATATATATATATATATATATATATATATATATATATATATATATTATCGATAACACTAACATAGAAAAACCAGTCGTTACAACTTATTTGATAGAGAGAAGCATCTCCCAAAGAGTTGTGAACGCAAGTAGAAAATGTTCGTAAAGAATTAACAATGTTTTAGTCAAAAAAGTTGAAACCTCTAACAAGACACGCCTTATTTGACACCGGCAACGAGAAGTTGTCGATGATACCATCGCAGACTGATAGCCAACAATTGGCTGGCTAACAACGTGACAATATGTAGGCTAACAACGTGACAATATGTAGGCAACGAGAAGTTGTCGATGATATCCTAGGCGTTTAAGGATATGATAGGATTATAATTTAAATTCTTAAATGCATTTGGATTTCGAGGATAACAAGGATTATATAATGGGATCCTCTCACCCTCTCCAAAGTATCAAAGCACCAAGCAATTTTTAGAGATCTAAGATCCTAGCATCCTAAGATCTCTAAGAGAGAAAAATTCGATCTTGAAGCTTTAGCCAAATATAGAATTTGTCATTCTCCCTAAATCATAAGTTTATCCTTCTCTTTCTCCCAAGCGCTAGAAACATGTGTGTGCACGTTTGATCTCTTTGAGGGTTTGGGAATCGCGAAGGGCTACATCATCGGGGTGAATCTTCTATCACGCCTGGTCGGTGAAAGGTTCGGAGTTCTTTACCAAAAGAGACTTAGATCATCGAATATCGAGAAAGTATATATATGTAAAGGTATGATTTTTAGTTACAGCATTTACTTCATTGCTCCCGTAGTAGATCTTGGTCTATTTGCTAGTTTTAGAAATTTTTTGATTTTTCCACGCTTACGTCCTTTCTAATTTGATTAGAAACCCTATCAATATTTCCTTACATCTGCATTACTCTAACTCTTGCGCTATTGGTACAAAAGCCCACGACAAAACCCTTCTAGATTTAAAAAATTAATCTGTTTAAAAAGTGGGAGGACACCGGTAGAGCATGAACGGCATTGAGGAGTCTATACAAGTAACGATGTTGGTCAGCAACAATCAGGAATTGAAATTATATTTAACTCGAAGAGCCAAGTCTATGAGTAGATGCCCATTACTAATTTATGAACATCAGTTTCTTTTGAATTTTTCCAATGTCACTCTATACTTCTCAAAACCCTTCCTCGTACTCTAAGGTGAAAGCCATGAGTTTGAATATTGGAATTTTTTCAACAATCGGGCCGGGATCATATATGCTCTTATGTTTAGGACATGTGAAAATCATGTGACTTGATTCCTTATACTAATCACATGTAATATGATGTGACTGAATTGAGGACCCAATTGGTTATTGTCTCCTAGTCATCGGTGTATGAGTCAGTGACTTCCTAGTCAATTTTTTCGATCAGACTCTCAGTGGCCTAATTCTACTTCTTTATTGTCTAAGGGCATGTTCTTTTCCAGGAATAGGAAAAATGGAATAGAGGGAAAGGTTGTATTTCCCGGAGAGAGAAAATGTAGTTTTATGTTCTTTTGAGTGGAATAGAGTATGGAATGAGGGTTTGGAATAGAAAGTGTGGTCCACTTTCTATTTTTGTGTTCTTTTGGGATTGGAGAGTTTGAATGAAAAAGTGAAAAGGGGATGAGTTGGAGGGGAGAGAGAGAGATGAGAGAGTGGGGCTCATCATTCCCAAGAATTCCATTGTATTCCAAGCAAAAGGGTTGGAATACAAAAGTGCTCATCATTACCAAATTGGAATAGCCATGTAGGATTCTATTCCACGCCCAAAAGAACAACCACTTGAAATACAAACTTGGAATATGGTGAATAGTGCAGGAATAGTATCCCTATTCCCATTCCCGCCACTTTTCTTGGCAAAAGAACAGGCCCTAAGTGAACCATGCAAAAGGTCTTGAACTCTTAATGAAAAAGGTCCAGTCTGGCCCATCTCGTAAGCAAATTTCTAGACCTTTCGGCACGGGAGACAATAGGGCCCACCAATTTTTGGAATCTTCCCAAATATTCAAATAAGACTAAACCATTACGTAGAGCGAGAAAATCTTGCAAATTTTTATAGTTGCAAACCGTCATATTTTGCAAGAAATATCAAACTTGTGAAATTAGTCATATTTTTCAAGAAACATCAAGTCTAGATCTCCTGAACTTGATAAAGTTATTTAGCCCTCAATGGATCAGTCCTGTACGTGGATTTGTGAATTTATAATGGTCCACATGTACCTCCTTCTCTGTACCTAACTAAGTTTCAAAACATCAATTTGTTGGCTTTTAATTTCACATGCAAAACATAAATCCTAATATAACATTGACAACAATACCTAATTCGAACTTTTTGTAACAATTGAATCCAATGCAATATTTGACATTTGATCCAATTGTTACAAAATCAATGGTTTCAAAACAATAGAAATTTTTATAATGAGTGGGTCACTGGTCAATTCCTCTTATGGTTCACCCATATTTGAGGTTTTGGGGGTTTCTAGAATATGTACAACAAGACCAAACAAAAAATTTGAAAAAAAAAACTCGGATTTGTTATGAATCATCATCTGGGAGAGGATCCCTCAGCTCTTTATTTATAGCATATAGAGGAGCGTACATAGATAGGATACAGAAGATATGGACATATCTATAAGATAGCCGTGATCCTAACCAACTCTGGTATTATCCATTCACAACACTCCCTCTTATCCAGACATAGGTGTGGACTCTGCTCATGAATACTTCAGGATTTTGAGCGTAGTAGGAGTCTGACATATGGTGGATACTTCAGGATCTTAAGTTGGTGATGTTTGCCTCGTTAAAACCTTTAGCTATGGAAAACACTGTGGGAGAAACTATAGTTAAGGAAAAAGAGTACACACGTTCTCTAACTCCCCATGATTTGTACAAGCGACTCTGCTCATGAACACTTAGGGATTCTGAGCATCACGAATGGGTAGATACTTCAGAATCCAGAGTTGATGTGATTTGTCTCGTTAAAACCTTTGGCTATGGAAAACCCTGTGGAAAAAACCATAACTTAGGGAAAAGAGTACAAATTCCCTCAACTCCCCCTGATCTGTAAAAGCCCTTAGGCTTTCAGATCACTTAAGCTTGTCTCATCACTCCTATTTACAACATTCCGAATATATATACAGATTACAAATATTATCACTATTAAGCAGCTGCTGAATCCATAAACTCTGGAGAGGTGTGCTAAGTTTCGTCGCCTCTGAAGTGGTCTTCAGATTATGTGGTCAGCTCCACAATACCAGCCTCTATCCCAATCGTCACTGGGATGTGATGTATCACCAGGCGCCCTCAAATACACCATTGGTGTGGTGAGGATCTTGGAATGATAGGATGATGTTGCCTTCATAATTTGCTTTGCAGATCAGCGGTAGATGGCTATCCCACTGTAGGTACCCAGTCTGTGATTTCTCAGTACAGGAATCAATCAGACCTGTTAACCTGCATTTGCATAAACATGGAGGATGATAGTTTATAATGTAAGCCCAAATCTTTCGACCCTTGGAGGAAGCGCAGAAGATGCTTAACTCCGGTTTAATGGCCCCTTTTAGGTGCCAAATTATCTCTGCCTAATGAGTTTACTGCAACTGCTATATCGGGACGCATGCAGTTAGCCAGGAGTGCCTGATTGCACTTAAATAAGGGGCTTTAGGACCAATTATATCCTCCCCCTCTTCCAACGACCGGAAGTGGTCTTTTTGTACATCCATAGAGTGTACTGCTATAGGTGTACTTTGGATGATGTCACGACCCGCTTCCATAAAATAGAGGCGAGGCGTGAGAAGTCCGCTCAGACTTGGAGCTGTGAGGCTCCAATCTGTAAAGCGTCTGGAATAACCAAGTATAGGTCCTTGCAAATGCGAAGCAGAACAAAAATAATAATAAAGAAAAGAGACAGATAAAATAATTTCATTCTCAGAATGTCCACAATAAATTCCAACATCACAGAAAAGCCACAATGCTAAAAGAAGAGTCTAAAAGGCCCAAGCATGGCCAACAGAAATAATCAACGTACAGAAAGAAATTAAGGTGCTACGCACCGACAACCTAACAAGAACTAATCAGAAGAAAAAAAGAATTACGCCTCTACGACTGGTCATCGGTATCCTCGTACTCCACGTCAACAGTGGACCCAGGCTCAAAATCAACAACCGCATCATCCTCAGCAACGGGCTCTGGCTCGGCAACTAACATGCGACACACAAAAGAGACGAGGGCGCATGTCAGCAAAGTCTACAAGACTTTGTGCAAGGAAACTAAAAGGAAAGTAAAACAACCTAGTAGTTCTAAAAATGTGCGATGACATGGCATTTTAAAGTATGGATGCAACAATTAAATAAATACGACAAGTTTGATATGGCAGCAAGTTTAACAAGGCACAAGAACATCATAGCATGGGTAGCAAAGCTACTAAACAATCACATGTATTTTACAAGTCAAGTAAACACGTCGTGCACAGAGATTACGCCTTTTGGCTGGAGTGGTTGTACGGGCCAACTCCTAAGCCCAAGTGATCGCTTATCCCTACCCCTCCACGTGTATCGGGCATTGGCTTTTGACCCACACATGTAGCCCGCTTCTGGATCATGAGCCAGGAAGTGTATTTGGTATAGGGTTGTGCCTGCAACACAGGTGCCTAGCCTGAACAAGGAAGTACGTAGCGTGTGCTACGAATGCAACATTCAAGCATGGATGACATGGCATGTAAAGTTATAATTTAAGTGCGTACAGATAAGGAATTTAAACGTGACAGGCATGGCAGTGCACAAGTAAATAGCATACAGTTATGAAAATTAAACGTGACAAGCAGCAATGCATGAATGACGTGGCACGGTGACAGATCTAGCTTCGTTGTCAAGCTAGATCTTAAAATTGCGTCTAGGCGAGTATCATTTCGTCGCCTAGTCTCTTTTACGCCTAAAACAAGAAATGGCCTAGAGCACGGCCTAAACAAAGAACTGGCAAGTTTCACTTGCCTGCAACCAATCGTTCTGAATACACCGTCCACACAGTCCAGTCTACCTATGTGCTCAGATCCACCAGCATACAGTCCCAAATTAAATTATCTTTATTAGTGAATTATCAACCAATTAAAATTACTGATTTTTATCTTGTTTAACATGGATAGGTTGGGGGTCCTAAGTGTTCAGAAATTTACCTTTACACGACGCGAGAGCTACACTGGCGTCGGGTAGCGATGCCATGGATTGGAATAAAAGAACGCGCTCCTAATTCCAGATTCCAAAATAGATTCCACTCTCGCCAATCCCCAAACAGCGACGAGATCAGCGAACAAGATTCCAATCAGCGAGCAAGATTCCAATCAGCGATCAAGAGATCGGTAGATGTTTTTACGGCTCCCGGGAGGCCGTAACAACGTACCGAGACGAACGGTTCGACGTACACGAAGTCTACGACTTTGAGCGTCGTAAAGGACGATCGTAACATCGGGAAATACCCCTAGGATATGTGGGGGACTGTCGGAAGACCCCAACAGCGAGAGGGGACGGCGAAGAGGCGATACGACGTGTCGATACGTCGTAGAAACACAAAACAACGAGCACCCTCGCTGTTTCAGATCAGGGGCAGCCTGAGGGGGATCTCAGACGGTAGCGGGGGGGGGGGGGGGGGTCAGAGGGGAATCACGGCGACCTAGTTGCTGTGGGCGGTGGTGGCGACGGCGGTGCTGCTGCTGCTGCGGCTCCTGATGCGAACTGCAGCGAATATCGGCGGCTAAGCGACGGTCTACGGGCGGTTCACGATGGCTTGAGGGGAGGAGATGGTTGGGGGAAGGGAGAGGGAGGTCCGGTGACGGCTTAGGGGTCGAAGAAACGAAGAAGAAGGCCGGTGGTTGTGTTAGCGTGCGGAAATATTTCGGGGGCGGCGCGTTTTGCTGTGAAGAATAGGTAGGCCTAGGTCATTATTTTTTTATAAGAGATGGCTGAAAATGTGGGGGGGGGGGGCTGATGCTCACGTGGATAGAGGGGACTAGGTCTAGGGCTAGTTGGTAGTTAGGGTTATTTAAAATAGGAAGTGTTGTTTAATAATAAAAGGAAATCAATAACCATCACACACTCTCTCTCCTACCTGATGTATGCGGCCAAGGCTAGGCAAGGGGTTGTGCTAAGTCAACATTAGGGAGTATTAAAATTATAATCAAAATATTACTTAGGGGCAAATCACGAAACTTAGGGTTAAACCAATATTTAAGTTGGGCAAAAAGTGAAAGTAGGTCAAACGAATCCCAAGAATTGTAAGATAAATACTTGGGTGACCGCACGGATGAGACAAACGCAACTAAGAAGACGGATCACAATTTCGACGTCGAGAAACGAAATTAAAAATAAAAAGGCCTCACGACAAAAGTGAAAATCGCGACGTCTCTTCAAACAAAGTCAAATCGTGGGAGAACGACCCGTGAAATGACGTTCCAAATTAATTCCACATTTTAATTCTCTCAGAGAGGGTCACAATGGCATATCACACCATAGGGTTTGGATACAGACAAAGTCTAAAATAAATACGTGCACGAACAAGACTACGTGCACGTAAAGCGTATGATCGAAAATAGACCGTTACATCCTCCCCACCTTATGAATGATTCCGTCCTCAGAATCAACATCAATCACTGCTTGGAAACAAGTGCGGGAAGTGCTCTCTCATATCATCCTCATGCTCCCAGGTGGACTCCCCAGGGGAACCATGACGCCAATGCACTCTAACCAAGTCGACGGTCTTATTCCTCGGCTGCTTCTGCCGTCGATCCAGAATATCAACTGGTTGCTGATCATAAGTAAGATCCGGGCGAACCGTGATCTCTGAGAAATCCACAGTATAGGACGGATCACTGACATATCGACGTAACTGAGATACGTGAAATACGTCGTGAACTCCCTCCAGTAACGGCGCCAACGCCAAGCGATAAGCCACTGCTCCAACTCTCTCTAGGACGTCAAACGGCCCAATGTACCTCGGACTCAACTTGCCTCTCTTACCAAATCGGATAACTCCCCGATTCGGAGAGATTCCGAAAGACATGATCTCCTGGCCGAAACTCCAAAGGCCTCCGTTTAGCATCTGCCCAATGCTTGAAACGGTCCTGCGCGATCCTCAGCTTCTCCCAGATGTTCCTCACAACATCCACAGCATCCACGATCATCTCTGGTCCTAACAGCTCCTGATCTCCAATGTCATCCCGGCTCAGTGGCGATCGACATTTCTTCCCGTATAGCGCGGCGAATGGTGCCATGCCAATACTCGCATGGTAGCTGTTATTGTAGGCAAACACCACATGATGGAGATGATCCTCCCAAGATCCCTTGAAGTCCAACATGCACGCTCTTAGCATGTCCTCCAAAATCTGAATCGTCCTCTCGGACTGGCCATCCGTCTGCGGGTGGTACGCGGTACTGAAACTCAGACTCGTACCCAAGCTCTTCTGCAGACTCTACCAAAACTGAGATGTGAATCTCATGTCTCTGTCCGACACGATACTCACGGGGACTCCGTGAAGTCGCACGATCTCCTGCACGATTACGTTACATCACTATCTAAACTAAGAAAAGGAAATAAAATGGAGAGTAAAAGAATTACCTCCATATATCTCCTCGCTAGCGTCTCAATAGACTGTCCTACTCGGAAGGGAATAAAGTGCGCAGATTTGGTCAATCGGTCCACGATCACCCAAATCACGTCATTCTCCTTCGGACTCCGAGGTAGTCCAGTCACGAAATCCATAGTGATGTGTTGCCACTTCCACTCCGGAATCGGAAGCGGCTGTAGCAACCCTGCTGTATGCTGATCCTCCGCCTTTACCTGCTGGCATACCAAACACTTGGCTACGCTCCGAGCCACACACCGCTTCATACCATGTCACCAATAGTTCAGACGAAGATCCTTGTACATCTTGGTACCACTAGGATGCACAGAATACGGCAAACTGTGTGCCTCAACCAATAACTCCTCTCTAATGTCTCCAGCTTGCACATACAACCTGGCTCCAAATCTCAACGAACCATCTCCATGAATCGAGAAGTCAGTCCGCATACCGGCTTCTACCTGCTCCCGAATCTTCCCCAGCTTTGGATCTCCGGCCTGACCTGCCTTGATCCGATCTACGATCGTCGACTATATCCGCATACACATCAACGAAGAAGCCTCTCCAAGAAGAACAATCTCAATACCAGACTCGCATAAATCCTGCTGCAACCTCCACTACGAAGTCAACACCATCACTGCTGGAAGATTGCTTAGCGCATCGGGAACCACATTCACCTTGCCAGGGTGATACTACAAGTCGATCTCATAATCTGTCATGAGCTCCAACCATCGACGCTATCGCATGTTGAGCTCCTTCTGCATAAAGATATACTTCAAGCTTTTGTTTTCGGTGAAGATCTTCACCTTCTCACTCAGTAAGAAGTGCCTCCAAATCTTGAGCGCAAATACGACTGCAGCCAAATCCAAATCGTGTATCTGGTAATTCTTCTCATGAGCCTTAAGCTGACGAGAAGCATACGCAACCACGTGCCCATGCTGATGTAAAACACAACCGAGACCTTTGCCAGAAGCATTGCAAAAGATCTCAAATCCTCCACTCCGATCGGGCACAGCAAGAATAGGGGCAGTCGTCAATCTCTCCTTCAGGATAGAAAAGGCCCTCTCACAATCATCGGACCAGATGAAA
Organism: Scilla litardierei; assembly: GCA_030789695.1. Taxonomy (NCBI): domain Eukaryota; kingdom Viridiplantae; phylum Streptophyta; class Magnoliopsida; order Asparagales; family Asparagaceae; genus Scilla; species Scilla litardierei. Next base: position 90,349,164 of record CM061139.1, read on the forward strand.
GATACATCCTTCCGCGTCAGTCTGGTCATCGGCTCATCAATCCGAGAAAAGTCCTTAATGAAACACCGATAATAACCTGCAAGCCCAAGGAAACTCCGGATCTCAGACACAGACTGCGGAATAGGCCGCTCTTTGATAGCCTTAATCTTCTCAAGATCCACCGAAATTCCATCTCCCTATACCACGTGTCCAAGAAAAGCAACCCTATCAAGACAGAACTCGCACTTGGAATACTTAGCATACAAATGATGCTTCCTCAAAATCTCCAATACTGTGCTCAAGTGCGACGCATGCTCTTCCTCCGACCTTGAATAGATCAAGATGTCGTCAATAAAAATAACGACAAACTTATCTAGCAAGTCGTAGAATATCCGATTCATCAAGTTCATAAAAACTGCAGGCGCATTGGTTACACCGAAGGGCATAACCACGAACTCGTAGTGACCATACTTCGTCCTGAACGCTGTCTTCTGGATATCTTCCTTCCTCACCTTCAGCTGGTGATAGCCACTCCTCAGGTCCAACTTAGAGAACATCCTCGATCCTCCAAACTGATCAAAGATGTCATCTATACGAGGCAATGGATATCGATTCTTGACGGTGACGACATTCAGCTCCCTGTAGTCCACGTACATATGACGCGAACCATCCTTCTTCTTCACCAGCAACAACGGTGCTCCCCACGGAGACACACTGGGTAACCCTTCTGTAGAAGCTCATCCAGCTGCCTACGCAATTCCTCCAACTCAGCTGGAGCCATACGATATGGCGCCTTCGAAATGGGCTGCGCTCCCGGAATAAGATCGATCGAAAACTCGAGAGCTCGATCGGGTGGCAGTCCAGATCTCTCTTCGGGGAAGACGTCGTCGAATTCTTGCACCACAGCTGGTCTACTCTACTCCATCTACATGGCAATGATCTCCACCAGCTTGGCCCGAAACCTGACAGGACCAAGTGAACTGCTACCTCGACTGAACTCGAACACCAGATGACCGGGAATCTCGAACACCACCTTCTTCATCCGGCAATTGATCGTGGCGTAGAAACTCCTAAGCCAGTCCATCCCAAGGACGGCATCATAGTTGATGATGTCGTGGACAATAAAGTCAGCGTAAAGCTCATGTCCACAGTGTAGAATCCTGCCAAACAGAGTTAGGATCGATAATTAAAGTTGAGACTTACGCTTGCGTATGCGGAACGGTAGTCTCGGAACTTTGCCTTCGGATTCGCCACGACGGATCGAGTCTTCTCACGAACGGAGTAAGGCTACTAATCCACAATCTAAATCTCTATTTTAGATTAAGAACTTGGAAAGAGGAAGAGAAAGGATTTCTGCAGAGCTTCGCTAGGATGAAGTTGCATGCATGAATTTCATGCAAAAGGTGTTAGAAATGGCTTACCCTTGGGTCTTATTTATAGCCCCCAAGGTAGTTATTTTAGGGTAAGTTGTTCCTTTGGAACAACTTAATTAAGGTGTACCATGATACATGGCACATTATAAGCTTAAGTTGTACCATATGCATGGTACAACATAAGCTTAAGATATTCCCCCTTTATTAGCCATATGTCACATGCACTTATGCATATATAAAGCGACTTTCCTACTCATCCAGAGATCCTCTCCGCAAGGGAACAGATTCCCTTTGCACACGACTTCGTGTACGCGACGTTCGAGGTCCGTATTCCCTCGTACATCCCCCACAAGGGTGTACAAACGTCTTCCATATCCAACATCTCCCACTCACACTTGAGGGGATTGTAAGAGAACGTCTTTCCCTTAGTTCTTTCATCTATCATACCGAGAAATAGACCGTGCGACCGTCATGCGTGTAGAGTCTGTTGTTGTGCACTTGTTAGAGATACACAACGACCTCGAAGGTGCAAAGTTGAGTAGTTCAACACATGCTTTACCCTAGATTATTTCTTCACATTTCTTGTACTTTATATTCAACAATTGAATCCCATCTGGATTACAATTGGCTGGCCAGCTTTGAATTATTAAAGTCCAAATGCGAATAAGAAATCAATCTTCCTCTTCTTGCGAACCTTCTGATCTTGACTTGATTCGCTTTTCTAACGTGCCCCGCCGAGCCGAATTATCATAGCCCATTAGCAACACGCTAAGATAGCGATCATCTTGTCAAATCTAAACGAACCAATTGGAGTCCTTGAGGGTAAGATTTAAGACCTGTATGGCCTTTGAGTCTCACATAATAGCAAACACTATTGCTACTAACTCAGTGGTCGAAATGCATACGTGGTATGAACACGTATTACAACATCACTCCTTTCCCAGGGAGAGTATGTCTTAATGATGTTGTACGGATGAAAAGATCAGACACCACAGTGCCTATCTTTTTGAGTCCCCTTACTACTCGTGAAATATTCACGGACTCTCATCCTGCATAAGACAGATAGGATTAAAAAATCCAATGAGATCTTTTTATCCTTGTGATACAGATCTCAGATCTTTTGTAAGCATCCATATGATGCAGATCTTTCATTCGACTATCTTGTTTAAGTCACGACTCTAAATCATTTAATGATTTTGACTTTAAACTAGTCTCATCTCTATCTTATCCATCTGATAAGATAAGGCGGTTGCTCATGTGAGAGAGCCAACCTTAATCTGTCCGACATACACACAATAAAATAGCTGAGACTTAAACACAAATGTACATAAAATCATTTGTAAGAAACTTGTATGCAAATTAAATTTTGATCTTCTATAGACATGGGAAATATTACATGATACAGCTCAGCACCTACGCATTCCCATAGATGATAAGTGTTTGAAAAACACATCTCTGGGGATCGCCTTAGTAAGGGGATCCGCTATCATCTCATGCGTGGATATGTATCCTATGTCTACTTCCTTCCGTTTGTCATAATCCTTCGCAAACTTGAATCGAATGTCAATGTGTTTGGTCTTACAATGAAATTTAGGATCTTTGACATAGGCAATCGAAGCTTAACTATCACTGTATATAGGAACAGTGCTCGAGTCAGGGGCATTCGTCAGCCTGTCTAAGAATTTCCTAAGCCAAACAGCTTCTTGGACCGCCATGCTGAATGCTACGAATTCGGCTTCCATGGTTGATAAGGCGATGCAGGTTTGCTTCTTGCTACTCCAGGATATTGCACCATTCCCGAGCAAGTAAACAAAGCCTGAGGTAGATCTTCGCTCGTCGAGATCACCCGCCCAATCAGCATCGGTATAGCCTTCGAGTCTCAAGGTATTGCCTTGATAGCATAACGCATAGTCCGCAGTCCCTTTGAGGTATCTTAATATCCTCTTCACTACTTTCCAGTGTGCTTGTCCTGGGTTGGATTGGTAACGGCTTACCATACCAACATCATAGCAAATGTCCGGTCTGGTACACATCATGGCGTACATCAGACTCCCGACAGCACTGGAGTATGGAACTTTTTCCATAGCTTTCTTTTCTTTTGGATCTTTGGGACACATCTCCAAACATAGACCCTCGCCTTTGCTTATTGGAGTATCAATTGGCTTGCAGTCCTGCATATTAAACCGTTCTAAAACTTTCTTTATATATGTCTCTTGAGAGAGAGAAAGAATTTTCTTGGAACGATTCCTTGAGATCTTAACCCCAAGGATATATGCAGCTTCACCCATGTCTTTCATCTCAAAGACGGATGAAAGCCAAGCTTTGATATCCAAGATAAGACGCTTATCATTTCCGGCTATAAGTATGTCATCTACATAAAGAGACATAATTACATACTTGTCTTTAATCCTCTTAATATATACGCAGTTGTCTTCGTCGAGCATGGAGAAACCATACGACAAAACGACTTCTTGAAAGCGCATATACCACTGCCTTGAGGATTGTTTAAGACCATATATGGATTTACGAAGTTTACAAACCTTATGTTTGTTTTCTTCTTGTACAAACCCGTTTGGTTGTTCCATGTAGATCTCCTCATCTAGTTCTCCGTTAAGAAAAGCAGTCTTTACATCCATCTGATGTAACTCGAGGTCCAAACAAGCCACCATTGCCCGAATTAAGCGAATGGAGGTAAAACGCACGACAGGAGAGAAAGTCTCTTCGTAGTCTATTCCTTCCTGTTGCGTGAAACCTTTCGCAACAAGGCGAGCTTTATATTTCTCGATGGAGCCATCAGCCTTATGCTTGATTTTGAGAACCCACTTGTTCCCAATGGCTCTACGTCCCTTAGGTAAATCAACCAAGTCCCAGACTTGGTTTGTTTTCATGGATTGAAGTTCTTCTTCCATTGCCGCTATCCATTTATCTTTAGCAGGGCATGTGACGGCCTGTTTGAAATTTGCAGGTTCGTCATCATCTTGTAGTAATGTCATAAATGTTTGAGGAAATTCATCCTCAAATCTCAGAGGTGTTAGCCTCATTCGATTACTACGTCTTGTTTGAGTTTGATCACTCCCACTTGGAATGACATCACTCCCACTTGGAATAATATCACTCCCACTCGGAATAGGATTGGTATCGTTCGTATCATCCATTGGTGAAGTTTGAAACGTATTTTCTTCTTCACCAAGAATTCTCCCACTCGAACGTTCCAATCCTTCTTGATCCCAAGTCTCAAACAAGGATAAGTCTTGACTTATCTCACCCTGTCTTGGAAACTCGTTTTCCAAGAAGATAACATCCCTCGATTCGAATTCTATTAGACCCCCATTGTCCTCTTGACCGACGAAAACATATCCTTTGGAGTTTTCAGCGTATCGTATGAAGATACACTTCCTCCCACGTGGCCCAAGTTTTCCATATTTGTGAGAGGATAAATGTGCGTAAGATGCACAACCCCAAGGTTTTAGAATGCTTAAGTCTGGAGTTCTATTGTTCCACAACTCATAAGGAGTAGAACTTACCGACTTCGAGGGTACACGGTTTAAGATGAATGCTGCCGTCAATAATGCATCACCCCAAAAGGTGATAGGCAAATTTGCCTGAGACATCATTGATCGGACCATTTCCATCAATGTCCTATTTCTTCTTTCCGCAACACCGTTTTGTTGCGGAGTATAATGCATAGTTATTTGATGAACTATGCCTTTTTCATCACAGAGTTCCTTAAAACTCGTTGATTGATATTCTCCACCCCGATCGGTTCGCAAGACCTTTATCTTGCGATCTAGTTGATTTTCCACTAAACTCATATAGTTTTTGAAGCAAGTTAAAGCTTCATGTTTGTGGGAAATCAAATAGATGTGACCGAAACGAGTGAAATCATCAATGAAGGTGATGAAATAGGACTTCCCGCGTCTTGTCTTAACATTCATTGGACCGCAAATGTCCGAATGGATAAGCTGTAATGGAACTTCGGCCCTTGTGCCAGTTCCAAACGGCTTGCGACAAGTTTTCCCTACAAGACAATGTTCGCAAGTTGACATTTCAACTTTTGAAACATTAGGTAGCAAGCCACTTTTGGCAAGTCTATCCATTCTAGTTGGTCCAATATGACCAAGTCTTGCATGCCAACAAATGATCTCAGATTCAGAGTTAGAAACATTTGTCAAATGAAAACTTTCATTTATGGAAGAAGAAACATCATACATTGTGTTTAAAACAATTAATCCATTACAAACATTACCAGAACCAATCAAAGAATTATTACAAACAAAGTCAACATATTGTTTATAGAACCTCCACTCATAATCTAAAGACATTAACATGACCACGGATACGATATTTCTTCTAATATCTGGAGCAAAGAGGACGTCGTGCAATAATAAAGTCCGGCCGTTGTCGAGAACTAGCTTGCATGTTCCGACGCCTTTGACTTCAACACGAGTGTTGTTGCCGACGTATATCCACTTTGTTCCTTGAGTTATCCTTCGATACTCTATGAAGAACCGTCTGTCCTTCGCTACGTGGTCTGTGGCCCCTGAATCAATCAACCAAAAATAGTTAGATTCAGCAAGAAACATGGAACTAGAAACACATATGTAACTCGCCCTACAAGTTACCTTATCACTTCCATCTGTACATGTACGGGCGAAGTGACCGTAGTTGTTGCACTTAAAGCACTTGATCTTCTTCAAGTTTTTCTTCTTTGAGTGCACATTCTTTTGCCACTTTTTGTTCTTAGTCTTCTTTGAGGTTTCCGGTTCTTGCTTTCGTTCGTTCACAAACCTTAAGCGTTTATTCTTCCGCTTATTTCCCCCATGTGAGGAATTAGCGGCCACGTGCACTTCTGCACTTGGTTTTGCGGCTTGAATCCGCTCTTCCTCGAGTTCGAGGTGTTTTGAAACATCGCTTAAAGTTTTAATGCACTCATTATGAGTGAGGTGCATTTTCATGTTATCCCAGCTATCTGGGAGTGAACGAATGACTGCTTGGATCTGCTGTTCGTCAGACAGCGTAACACCCGCATCCTTTAATTCAGATATGAGATTCGCCATGTGGCAGAGATGCTTTTTCATAGAATGATCTCGTCGCATCTTGTACGAATCAAATTGAATATTTAAGGAGCGGAGTTTGGTAACCGAAGTTCCACCAAACTTTATCTCTAGCTCAGACCATATGTCTTTGGCTAGGTCGAATTCCCGAAATAGACGCATTATGTCATTGTCCATTGCGGACAGTAACGTAATACGTGCTATTTTGTTCTTTCGAGTCCAAGTATCATAAGCTTCCCGGTCCCTCTTGTGTTGGGCCGTATTGCCCAACTCAGGTTCTTCCATTATGTTTTGGAGTGTTTCGAGCACATCTTGCTCCTCCAAAACATATTGGATTTTTATTGACCAAAGTTTATAATTGTCGCCGTTGAGCTTTTCACCTTTGTTAAGCTCTGCGACAATGTTCTTAGAAGCGGTAGACATATTCGATTCAAAAAACTGCAAAGAGAATGAAAAACACGATCAAAATTCTATGCATAAAGTTTCGATTCTTTAAACACTTGATAAGTTCCTTGAATGCGTTGAAATGTTACTCTAGAATCGAGAAGTTCACTACGTTCCCAACTACCATCTAGAAGTAACTTTCAAAGTATCCCTCTTACTTATCTCAAGTAAAAAGAAATCAGAAATAATACCCGTATGGTATTAGCAGCGGAAAAATACTTTGAAAAACATATCTTTCAAAATAGAATATGTGAGAATTTGCGTAAAGAATTTTAGCGCAACAATTGCCAAGACACGAGACCTGTTCTACACACCCATGGGTTAGATAACCATGGTCGGATCGTGGTAGGACTTGGAATTCTAAATTGCGCTATCTCGATTAAGGACGGGACACAACCTATTTGAAAAACATCTTTTTCAAAAAAAAATTTGAAAGCACGTTGGCTAATCTCCGTAGAGTAGAGCACAACGTCACAAGTACATTGGCTAATCTCCGTAGAGTAGAGCACAATGACATTGCTAATCTCGCATGAAGTAGAGCACTATGGCTAATCTTCAAAGAGTAGAGCCCAATGAAAAACTTCATTAAAACGTTAGTCCCGTATGAACTAGTTGGCACTGTGGTTAGCCCCGTATGGGCTAATCGGCACATTCGAGTTTGGCCAAGGCCTTTTGTCACCCCGTATGGGTCAGTAGGCAAGTTTGCAATCGACCCAGGCCTTCTGCCAGATTGGTCGACCAAAAACACCAAATTGGTCGACCAATTTTCGGTCTGAAATTTCTTCCCGGCCAGGGCCTCTGCCCTGGCCGGGGCTTGGCCAAGGGCCGGCCAGGGCCTCTGTCCTGGCCGGCTAGGGGCCCTGGCCCCTCGGCCAGGGCCTCTGTCCTGGCCGGCTAGGGGCCCTGGCCCCTCGGCCAGGGCCTCTGCCCTGGCCGAGGCCGGCCAGGGCCGGCCTGGCCTTGGCAGTGGCCAGGGTGCCGGCCCTGGCCCTGGCAGTGGCCAGGGCGCCGGCCCTGGACACTGCCAGGGCCGGCCAGGCCGGCCTGGCCTTGGCCGGCCACTGCCGGCCTGGCCTTGGCCGGCCATGGCTTGGCCATGGCCGGTCATGGCCAAGGCCATTTTGGGCATTGGCCGGCCATGGCCCCTTTGGCCATGGCCGGCCACCCCCTTGAATGGGGTTGCCGCACACATTCCTCCCCCTTGATGGGGTGGTCACCGGTGGTTATTGGCCGTAGCCAACCCCCTTCGCAAGTGGAGGGGGGGTGCATGGCCTTCATAGCCCATTTGGCCATGGTGCACATGCACCAAATTTCATCTTACCCGATGGAAATAACTACCATCATCTTCCTCGATGAAGCACCCGTTCGTCGATGAAGCACCCGTTCGTCGAGAAATTAGTTATTTCCTAATGGTCGTGTGCCAAAAATGAATAACGTACTACGTGAACGGTCGGTTCTTCCCGTCACGGAGAGTTCCTACCATATCCGTAATGATAGGAGACCCTAACGTGAAAAGAACAACCGCTGCGTTCTCTCCATCACGAAGCGTTCCTACCATATCCGTAATGGTAGGAGACCCATTCGTGAAAAAGACAACGACTCGTTCATAGTTTCGACGGGGCGGTGGTTTGACCGGGGCGAACCCATATGGCTCTGATACAAATGTAGAATCCTGCCAAAACAGAGTTAGGATCGATAATTAAAGTTGAGACTTATGCTTGCGTATGCGGAACGGTAGTCTCGGAACTTTGCCTTCGGATTCGCCTCGACGGATCGAGTCTTCTCACGAATGGAGTAAGGCTACTAATCCACAATCTAAATCTCTATTTTAGATTAAGAACTTGGAAAGAGGAAGAGAAAGGATTTCTGCAGAGCTTCGCTAGGATGAAGTTGCATGCATGAATTTCATGCAAAAGGTGTTAGAAATGGCTTACCCTTGGGTCTTATTTATAGCCCCCAAGGTAGTTATTTTAGGGTAAGTTGTTCCTTTGGAACAACTTAATTAAGGTGTACCATGATACATGGCACATTATAAGCTTAAGTTGTACCATATGCATGGTACAACATAAGCTTAAGATATTCCCCCTTTATTAGCCATATGTCGCATGCACTTATGCATATATAAAGCGACTTTCCTACTCATCCATAGATCCTCTCCGCAAGGGAACAGATTCCCTTTGCACACAACTTCGTGTACGCGACGTTCGAGGTCCGTATTCCCTCGTACATCCCCCACAAGGGTGTACAAACGTCTTCCATATCCAACACACAGACCACCAAAGGACAAGAATTGCAACCACGATGCACTGAGATCACGTCATTCCCTGTAACGATATCCCAACTCTTGGGAAGAGGGGAATTCGACAAGGAATGCTTGTCCATGAAGCTCCGGGATATAATGCACATCGATGCACCAGAGTCGAAGAGGACTCGTGCAGGAAATGTGCAAACCAAAATCACACCTAACAAATAATCTAACAATCAAATCCTATTCTAGCAAACATATCATATTCAAACAACAAACAAATACTAATGAATAAGATCAACTAAAGAAAGGAAACAACTAGACTGAGGGTTACCTGTAATAACCTCATCCTCAGTCTCAGCCTCAACTGTAGTCATCAGGAAAGCCTGCCTCCTCGGCTGCAAAAAGCCTGCTGAAACGCCTGCTTCTGTGGAATGAGAGGCGCTCCACGTCCAGCAGGTACAGGTGCTCTCTGCTGCAACGGATGAACTACAACAGGTCCATTCCATGGCTGTCTAGACTTCGGGCAATCCTTCATGACATGAGCAGGATCACCATAAACTAGGCACTGTCCCAACATCTTCCTGCACTGCTCCTTGACATGCCCAGTCTTGCCGCAGAAATGTCAAGTCTTCAGAGTAGGCCCAACTGGCCTCTTGAACTGGTTAGGCTTGAACCCAGGCCTACCCACTGCTCTGACCTGCTCCATAGGCCTCTTCCCAGTTCCAGAAGTCTGTCCTCTCTTCTGGCTCGCAATCAGCCCCTGCCTCCTAGCAACTACCAGCAACTTCTGATAAAACTCCAAATCTGACGAAGACATCAGGCTCTGCAAGTCCAAGGAAAGACCCTGTAGAAACCTCTGAGCTCTCTCCTCGGCATCCTGCACCATCTTCGGCGCGAAGCGACTCAGCCTGGTGAACTCCTGATGATACTAGTCCACCGAGAGATCTCCATGCTTCAGATCAATGAATCGCTGAAACATCTCCCTCCTGGCAGCCTTCGGGAAATACTCCTCATCGAACCTAGCCTTGAAAGTAGCCCAAGGAATAGGTCTCACCAACAGCTCCTCCTCTGCATCCCACCAGCTGCGGGCATTATCCTTCAGCTGTTTCTTCACCAAATCAACCCATCCAGCCGGGTTGTTCTTCGACATCCTCAGATTATCCTCAGTATTTCGAATCCACTCCTCTGCAGCCAACGGTCCTTCAGATCCATCGAAATAAGTCGGGCCCAGCTCCCGAAACTGCTTCGCTCCAGGCTCGAAGCGAGGGGCATTTTGGGCATTCTGGAGCATGCCCTGTTGCACCTGCATCATCTGATGTATCATCCTCATAACTTCAGTATTGGTGGGCTCTCTATCTGGCATCGCAACACGGTCGTGCCCACCACCAGCTCGGGTCTGTCGTCTTCCAGCCATCTAATGACATAGAAAACGAATTAAATTAGACTCAAAGCTTATGACTTCGATGTTTTTAATTTATTTAATGGACATACTATAATTATTATCGTTATTTCGGTAATTCGCAATTGCAAGATGACCTGCATGGGCCACCAACAAAACCTGTCACAACCCGCTTCCCTAAAATGGAGGCGAGGCGTGAGAAGTCCGCTCAGACTTGGAGCTGTGAGGCTCCAGTCTGTAAAGCGTCTGGAATAACCAAGTATATGTCCTTGCAAATGCGAAGCAGAACAAAAATAATAATAAAGAAAAGAGACAGATAAAATAATTTCATTCTCAGAATGTCCACAATAAATTCCAACATCACAGAAAAGCCACCATGCTAAAAGAAGAGTCTAAAAGGCCCAAGCATGGCCAACAGAAATAATCAACGTACAGAAAGAAAGGTGCTACGCACCGAATACCTAACAAGAACTAATCAGAAGAAAAAAAGAATTACGCCTCTACGACTGGTCGCCGGTATCCTCGTACTCCACGTCAACAGTGGACCCAGGCTCAAAATCAACAAACGCATCATCCTCAGCAACGGGCTCTGGCTCGGCAACTAACATGCGACACACAAAAGAGACGAGGGCGCATGTCAGCAAAGTCTACAAGACTTTATGCAAGGAAACTAAAAGGAAAGTAAAACAACCTAGCAGTTCTAAAAATGTGCGATGACATGGCATTTTAAAGTATGGATGCAACAATTAAATAAATACGACAAGTTTGACATGGCAGCAAGTTTAACAAGGCACAAGAACATCATAGCATGGGTAGCAAAGCTACTAAACAATCACATGGATTTTACAAGTCAAGTAAACTTGTCGTGCACAGAGATTACGCCTTTTGGCTGGAGTGGTTGTACGGGCCAACTCCTAAGCCCAAGTGATCGCTTATCCCTACCCCTCCACGTGTATCGGGCATTGGCTTTTGACCCACACATGTAGCCCGCTTCTGGATCATGAGCCAGGAAGTGTATTTGGCATAGGGTTGTGCCTGCAACGCAGGTGCCTAGCCTGAACAAGGAAGTACGTAGCGTGTGCTATGAATGCAACATTCAAGCATGGATGACATGTCATGGAAAGTTATAATTTAAGTACGTACAGATAAGGAATTTAAACGTGACAGGCATGGCAGTGCACAAGTAAAGAGCATACAGTTATGAAAATTAAACGTGACAGGCAGCAATGCATGAATGACATGGCAGGGTGACAGATCTAGCTTCGTTGTCAAGCTAGATCTTAAAATTACGTCTAGGCGAGTATCATTTCGTCGCCTAGTCTCTTTTACGCCTAAAACAAGAAATGGCCTAAAGCACGGCCTAAACAAAGAACTAGCAAGTTTCACTTGCCTGCAATCAATCGTTCTGAATACACCGTCCAAACAGTCCAGTCTACCTATGTGCTCAGATCCACCAGCCTACAGTCCCAAATTAAATTATCTTTATTAGTGAATTATCAACCAATTAAAATTACTGATTTTTATCTTGTTTAACATGGATGGGTTGGGGGTCCTAAGTGTTCAGAAATTTGCCCTTACACGACGTGAGAGCTACACTGCCGTCTGGTAGCGACGCCAGGGGTTGGAATAAAAGAATGCGCTCCTAATTCAAGATTCCAAAATAGATTCTGCGCTCGCCAATCCCCGAATAGTGACAAGATCAGCGAACAAGATTCTAATCAGCGAACAAGATTCTAATCAGCGAGCAAGAGATCGATAGACGTTTTTACGGCTCCAGGGAAGCCGTAACAATGTACCGAGACGAACGGTTCAACGTACACAAATTCTACGACGTTGGGCATCATAGAGGACGATCGTAACATCGGGAAAACCCCCTAGGAGAGGTGGGGGACTGTCAAAAGATCCCAACAGCGAGAGGGGACGGCGAAGAGGCAATACGACGTGTCGTAGAAACGCAAAACAGCGAGCACCCTCGCTGTTTCATATCAGGGGCGGCCTGAGGGGGATATCAGACGGCAGTGGGGGGGTCAGAGGGGACTCACGGTGACCTGGTGGCCGCGGGTGGCGGCAGCGGCGACAGCGGCGGCGGTGCTGCTGCTGTTGCGGCTCCTGCTGCGAACTGCCGCGAATATCAGCAGCTAAGCGGCGGTCTACGGGCGGTTCACGGCGGCCTGAGGGGAGGAGATGGTCAGGGGAAGGGAGAGGGAGGTCCGGCGACGGCTTAGGGGTCGAAGAAACGAAGAAGAAGGACGGTGGTTGTGTTAGCGTGCGGAAATATTTCGGTGGCGGCGTTGTTGCGTTTTGCTGTGAAGAATGGGTTGGCCTAGGTCATTATTTTTATAAGAGATGGCTGAAAACGTGGGGGGGGGCTGATGCTCACGTGGGTAGAGGGGATTAGGTCTAGGGCTAGTTGGTAGTTAGGGTTACTTAAAATAGGAAGTGTTGTTTAATAATAAAAGGAAATCAATAACCCCGCGCACACTCTCTCTCCTACCTAATGTATGCGACCAAGGCTAGGCAAGGGGTTGGGCTAAGTCAACATTAGGGAGTATTAAAATTATAATTAAAATATTACTTAGGGACAAATCATGAAACTTAGGGTTAAAACAATATTTAAGTTGGGCAAAAAGTGAAAGTAGGTCAAACGAATCCCAAGAATTGTAAGATAAATCTGGAGTGACCGCACGGACGAGAGAAACGCAACTAAGAAGACGGATCACAATTTCGATGTCACGAAACGAAATTAAAAATAAAAAGGCCTCACGACAAAAGTGAAAATCGTGACGTCTCTTCAAACAAAGTCAAATCGTGGGAGAACGACCCGTGAAATGATGTTCCAAATTAATTTCAAAATTTAATACTCTCAGAGAGGGTCATAACGGCATATCACACCATAGGGTTCGGATACAGAAAAAGTCTAAAATAAATACGTGCACGAACAAGACTACGTGCACGTAAAGCGTATGATCGAAAATAGACCGTTACAGATGACAATGGTCCTTTTAATTTCTTCAACACACTTCTGGGCGTATGTAACAAGATTCTAGTAGGATAATAAATCTGTGAGCTTTGACTTAATTTATTTTAACCTAGGTCTTTCATTTCATGTTTAATAGTCAGGCTTGAACAAATAATTCGGTTTTCTCTTCAGGAGATCCGATGAGATTTAAGTTGTTAACAACTATGATCTCAAATCATGTTCTTTGTTTAGATGCAAAGACAACCCTCAGTAGGAATCATTGCTTTGTCAAGTGATTCTCTTGGTTGTATATTATTTATTATTCTTATTGTTTTTCTTCAATAGAATAGACATCCCGAAGTCCATTCAGGCATTTAAGGAAATGTGGAATTTATCTTTGCCAAGATATGCACAAAGGTATGCTGTCACAACATCCAATAACAGCATATCCAAAATTTTTTTTGCCAAATCGTAAGGTATTCGTATCTGATAACTTAGGGAATCTGATGCATCATTTATGAGTCATGCTCATTTTAATTTGTTCATTCCCTAGTTTCAGCGAAATTTTCCTTGGGCTATAGGTTGTACCTTATAGCATACGATCTTGTATTTATTTTTATTATGTGTGCAATACTTATTTTACCCACAGGTTTGACACCTTTTGGTGTCTGGACTTCAGGTCCGAATATTTCACGTCTCATAAGTGAGTCCAGCTCATCTTTTATTGCCGCGTTCCATATTTGGTTAACCTCTACGTTTACATTTTAGCAAAGGAGTATGGAACAATATTATATAAATGTCATCGCTTTTGCGTTGTATATGGTAATAAGATACGTGAATACATTGTCGACAATTATGTTCTTTCTATGCAACACCTCCCCAGTACATACAACATTTACTTTCATTTCAGTTTTTCCCGGAAGTTCCTCGGCAGTAGATTCCGGGAAGGGTGAGGGTGTGGACATGAGCTCATTGTCATGTAGAAGTATTGTCTCAAGGTCTCCAAGTATTATTATTTTTCTTAGATTTCTTTCCTTGGAGCCTAGTGGTCTGCCTCTTTTCTGTTGAGGATCAGCCACTTCTGCTGCTGGTGGATTGCATCCATTCTCGGGGATGTCATTCCTAGTTGGAGTATTTGCAGCAGGGATGTGTGATCTGACAATCTTCTGGTTGTCAGTAAATGATTCCAGTAATTGGTGAACAGTGTTCTGTATATGGAGGATCTTTAGGATCTCATCTTCACATTGTATTGTTACCGGATCATAGTGGGTAAAACTTTTTGTATCCCACATTATAATTTGCTTTGCGCTAGATTTTTCAGTATCTGGGCCAATTTTGGGGAAACTCGTCTCATCACAGTCTTCAATATGTGCCTTAAATACGTCCCACGTTTGGGGTTCTAGGTATCTTATAATTGAGGGTGAGTCAAACCCTTCATAGATATTTAGGCAACATTGAGGACCCATTGTTGTCCTCTATGGTGGTGTGATGGGGATTTAAACTACTCGACCGAAGATTCTCAAGTGAGAAATGTTCGGTGGCATTCCATATGCTAGTTGCATTGGAGACTCTTACCTCAAGATGGTCTTATTTTCATTTACGATGCATCATGCAGAATTTGCATATCCCCATGCATCCACCGACAATCGAGATTTCATTAACAATGGACGTGCAATCCATTGGAGTCTATTTATCAGTGACTCTGCTGACCCATTTTAGGTATAAACATGCGGCACTGTATGTTCATTTTCTATTTCCGTTGTTGGGCAGTACTCTTGAAATGACCAGGAGGTAAATTCCCCAATACTAACCAGACTTATTTTCTTTATTTGATTCTCTGAAAAATGTGACCATAAAATTATTATTTGTGCCAATAGCTTTGGAAAAGCTAGGTTGCGGGTTGATAGAGACACACATACGAATATTTTGAGGATGCAATTATCAGTACAATAAAGTACTGAAATAGCCCACTTGGGGGTGAATTTGTCCTCATCTATCTCCTTATATTCTTTTTGACTAAGCGTGGAGATTCTTTGTCAACTTTTAGTAGAGATGGCCTTGTAATTTGTTTTCCCTTATAACAAGGGATGCGAGGGAATTCTCCCTTCTGAAGAATCTTTTGGTTCTTCAAATCATACACATAGGATAAGATATGGTGCATCATCACTTATCCAGGGTGGCCAAGTGATGTGTCCATATTTTCTATATTTTCATAGCATCATTTCATTGCATTTCATGCCATATCCGCATCCAAATCCCACATTTTCCTATGATACTGCAATTCTAACGCCATATTCGAGTTTCATAGAGTTTTGTGGATTTCAGGGATTTTGGAGCGATTCGGGACCACTTTTGGATATGGACACATCCAGCATACCCGTAAGCCCGTTGGCGAAGCTCTACAGGAGTTCACCGAGTATTGGAAGCCTATGGGAGGAGTGGAGGAAATTGCCAGGAGTAGAGGAGAAGATGCAAGAAGATTTAGATTTTTTCCAGGCAACCCGACCGAGCAGAGTAGGCTGCTCGATCGAGCTGAAACATGAGACGCAACTGATACGCATCCTGCTCGACCGAGCAGTCTGGTGCTCGGTCAAGCAACTTCTATTTTCCATCAACATCCTGCTCGAATGAGCATGACTTATGCAACCGAGTCAACAGGCGGCTCGATCGAGCAAGGCTTGCTCGGGCCGAGCAGACAGAATGACACTTTTTGAAGGAGCCCGATCCACTGACAGACTCGACCGAGCAAGAGGGCAGCTTGACCGAGCAGCCCGACCGAGCAGCCCGACCGAGCAGCCCGACCAAGCAAGCTTCTGCTCAACCGAGTCACTGACTCGGTCGACGACAATGCGGTCAAAGTTTGGAATTTTTCGTGGGCCCGTCTGGATGCGCTGAGGGAGAGTGAAGTGCGGATCTGGGTGACGAAATTGGGGGGGCTCATTCTTGGTACGTTTTTTGAATGAGTTTTGAGAGGGAGAGGAGATTGAAAAAGAATTGTAGATCTAAACCTAGTTTTCTTTGATTTTGAATTAATTTCTGGGAGAAAATTTACATGCTATTATTCCCGCGTCCTGGAATCTGTTGAATCTCTTTGGATTATTATTGGCTACTGTTCTTTCTCGCTTTCGGTACGTAAGTTATTCATTCTTACTTGATTCATTTGCTACAATGTTTTCTTTGATAAAAATCGTATTTTTATTCGTCAAAATCATCATGTGTGAGTAGCCTCCTCTAGGGTTGATGGGTTAGCCCTAAGACATTAGGATAGAGATGTAGATCTGGATCTCTAGGTTGTATTGAGAATAAAAGGGAGTATTAAGGTTGATCCATCCGAATCCGTAGGATAACTCGTACTGAGATCATGCCCACGGTCGGTGGAATTGATGAGCTTAAGGAGTATCTTTGGGATTCAAATAGGGAAATTAGTGGATCCTACCAAGGCTCGTGACCATGCCCGGCTCGTGCCTTGAGGGAATCTACCGACAAACTATATTGCTACATTGATGGCTACCATCATTGCGTCAATGAGAGCCACCGAAATACCTCGAAATTCTAACCCACGAGAGTGGTATGAATTGGGAGATCAATTTCCTAAGCTCAATGCAACGTAAAGATCTCATTCTAACATCGACCTCCGACAGTCTTAGCGGTGATCCCTAAGACCCTAGTTATCTTTATTATCAAGTCAACAACACCATCACAACTGTAACGGCCGCTTTTCGACCGTTCGTATTTTCTACGTGCACGTATTTTATTTGGCTCTTTCTTGGTTTCGGTATATACGATGTGATATGCCGTTGTGACCGTATGGAAGTGTATAATTTTATGCTAGTTTTTGGGAACGTCATCTCACGGCTCGTCTTCTCGCAAAACAGCTTTGAATGGAATGGTGTTTTGGTCTTTTAGCACCAATACGTGGTTCCTGATTTTACAATAATTTTTGATATGTGTAACATTCGATCGGTCACCGTAGCCCCGTACTTCTCGTCTCCACGATCGTCCCGGTATTTTCGGATTATTTTTCTGATGCCCATAGTGGAGATATCCCCTAATCAATTCTCAGCCGTTGATTAGTCGCTAATCAATTTCGAATTCAAATTGCTAATCAAATCTAATAGGATTCCTTACGTATCATGAGTGATTTCTGGGCTACCCTCACCATATATCTCCCTAAGCTATACCCCCTCTCTCTCACACCCTTTCTCCTATTTGGCTTAAATCCACCCCCTTTCACACCCCTATATAGCAATATTTCTCATGTTAAATACAACCCAACAAAAAGCCCTAGGAAGTCACGATAGCCAGCCGCCCCTCTCCTAAACCCGCGTCTTCTTCCCCCTTGCCGCCGATGATGCCTCCGGCCATCACCCTCCTCTCCTCTCCCTCCTCTCCCTCCTCTCTTCTCCTTCTCCATTGAAATCTCCACAAAAACCTCCCCATGGCCAGAAAAGTCAAAACAGCCGCTCCCCAGCTTTTTGGCCATCGGCCACCACCCCCTTTGGCGACCGCCGGCGAGCCACTGCCTCCCCTTGGTATTCTTTCATCCCTCGACAACCTCCTCCCCCTTTCTTATACTCTTTCTCCATCAAAACCCATTGAAAACCCATCAAGAAACTCAGTTTTTGACAGCAGCACCGTTGCCGAAAAACATGGCCGCCGCCACCGCTCCGGCCACCCCCTCCGACGATCTCCACCCATACTCAACTCCTCTTTGACCCCCGATTATCTCCAACTCCTCTTACCCTCTTTTCTCATCTCTACCTCCTCAAAATCTCTCTCGAACTCGACGTAACGACAGTTTTACAGATCTGCGCCACCGCCGGGAAAACTCGCGCCCACAGGTCATCCGGCCACCTACGACGACCATTCTACCGCCGTTGGACTCCTATCGAACCCCTCTACTAACTGCAATTTCTCTTACACTCATCTCTCACCTGTAGCTCCTAGAAAATCCGTCGGAACCAAGCCCAGTCGCTGTTTTGAACAGATCTGGCTGCCGGAGTTACTGTTCATGGCCAGCCACCGGCCACTGCCTCCGTCACTGACCACCACTCTCGCTTTGTTCCACTTTGACCCCTCTCCACTCTGCAACTTTCCTCACGCTCATATCCCACCTGTAGCTCCCAGAATCCTCGTCGAAACATACCGTATCGGCTATTTTTCACAGATCTGTAAGCTGAACTTCACCGCCGGCTCACGGCCACCTCCGACCACCCCCGGTGACAACTCCACTGCCGTTGGCTTCATCTTGAAGTCCTTTACCTTTTGCAACTTCCTGTTTTCGCTGTTCATTGCTGGAATTCCACTGAGACGTGTGACAACGGACGTTGCGTGAATCTGTCCTCTCTGGCTTCTCACGGCCACCCACTGCCGTACGCTCACGCCGTCGGCCACCCACTAGACCGAGCATCTTCCACTGGACCTACTTCATCTGTCGACAGCCCCTTTGGACTCTCGGAGTTCACGTGCATTGCCGCACGCACGTACTTTTAGCCGATGTCACCGTTATTGTGAAGATCCGTTGCGCTACTCGCAACGGGAGGAGGATCACTGTTATCTCACTGATTTCGTGCCACCACGCCGCTGTCTAGAGGTACCTCGTTGTGCTACCCACGATCGAGGAGTTCCAGACGATGCCGACGTTTCACCGTTCAGACCCGACTTCCGCTTGTTGGACGACATCAAGAGGTTGGTTTCCCTAACGAGTAGTAAAACCCACACCATAGCTAACCAAAACCTAAACTAAAATTGGTCAACTTGAACTAAATTTATTTTGAGCATCTGTAAAATGTTGCCACTGTAGGAAAGATCGACGATCGGACAAATTTTCTATGCACATAGGGTAGACGTCGATCTAGATTGAACAAATATCAAAAAGTGACTTTTTGACTGTTAGGATAGTCCCGCCAATTTTAGAAACAAACCCTAATAGGATTTGTTGAAAAACGCGACCTGACACCGTCGCCGTGACCCTGTTTCAGACGAACTACCGCAGACGCGGCGCTTGGACGGGACGCTCCGGACGGACGACACACGCGCCACCGCAGGCAAGTGTACTCACTTGTACCTTCGGCCGTGTTTAGGCCTTAGACTTTTAGAACTGTTAAAATGTAAATAAAGAGAACCGGACGTGAAATGATAGCGTCCGGGACACCCTTTGACAGCTTAGACTTGACGACGAAGTCTAAGCGCAACAACTACAACTTTTGACACCTTAGGGATTTTCCTGTGTGTGCGTGAGTGTGGACCCCCTAGAAGAACCATCCCTGTTTTGTCAAGTCATGTCTTGTCATGCACATCCTGCGGGTAATAGGGCACGCACCGAGTGATCCTTTGTACTGATACACAGCCTGGGGGCAATATGGCACTCACCAGTGGGTGAGTGATCCCTTGTACTGATACACAGCCTGCGGGCAATATGGCACTCACCAGTGGGTGAGTGATCCCTTGTACTGAGACACAGCCTGCGGGAAATAGGGCACTCACCAGTGAGTGGGTGATCCCATGTATTGATATGCAGCCTGCGGGCAATAGGGCACTGACCAGTGAGTGGGTGATCCCTTGTACTGATACGCAGCCTGTGGGCAATAGGGAACTCACCAAGATAGAGTGAGTGATCCCTTGTACTGATTTGTCATGTGCACTTGGGTTGGGGTAGGGTTGAGCGTGCGCACGGGGAGAGGGTCTGATCCCCCTCAAACTGTAAGGCGTGAACCCTTTGAGTCACACATGTCGTGTCGTGTCGTGTCGTGTCTTGTCATGTCTTGTCTTGACCCGTTTAGGTTAGTCCCGTAGTCGGTAGCACACGCTACGGCTACTGCTTGACGTGTTTACTTTCCCTGCTCCCTTTACTTTCTATACCTGTCATGTATAACCTCAGCATGTTAATCAACCAGTAAACCGTTGCTTTAAATTAAAATACACTTGCAGTAGAGTCTAATATTTCTGTGTAGACTTTACCTGACGTACAGTTCCTTTTCTCTTGGGTGTTGTACGTCAGGTGTCGAGTCGGAGTTTGTGGATGAGGTAGACTTACCGCAGTACGTGGAGCCTGAGGACGTCGACCCGGAGGACGTGTCTGACGAGGAACAGACCTTGGGGTCTTTTCCGTCGTTGCCTTTCAGAGGTTACTATTTTTCGTTTGCTCTCTTTTGGTAGTTTGTTGCCATGCTTAGGCCCCTCTTTTTATACTTTTGTACTCGCTGGAAATTATCTCTTTATATTAATGAATGCCATTTTCTTTCTGTACTTTCTGTTGTTCCGAATCTTATTAATGCAAGAACCTGAAAAGTTTTGAGATGGTACCCGTACAGACGCTTATTGGGTCTGAGCTTCACAGCTCCGGCCCAAGCGGGCCTTAGTCACGCTTCGCCTCCGTAGTTTTGGGAAGCAGGGCGTGACATGTTTTAGTGGTGGCCCATGTAGGTCATGCAAAAGTTCGGAACAATAAGAGTATCACATCCATTTAATATCCATGTACAAGTCTAAATTAGGTTTTCTTTGTCTTAGATGGTAGGAAGACATAGATAGTTGTCCAGGATTGATAGTCAGACGCTTTGGTTTAGATTTAGTCATACACGTCTTAGGATACCTTAGTAGCCCTCACTTGACTCTGACCGTGTTAGATTTCTAGAGCCCATCTTTTAGTCGTTCGCTCGGGTCCATCGACTTTGGGCCCAGCAGAACGTAATCATAATTCTCTTAAGGCCCTTCCCTGAGATCTCTCTATTACAGTCTAGTTCATTAGGAAGACTTAGTGCTGAGTTCTCCTGAACTTTAGACGGCCCGATAATTAGAACCCCTGACTTCTAGCATCTTCCTGATCATTACACTTCTATGTTATCAGCCGTAGATTTCCATCGTAGCTTTTCATGAATCTTATCTTAGGTGTATCCATCATGCAATCATTTTCCTTTCCCTGATTCACGTGATCGCTTCCTGACAATTATCGTTGATCCTTCGAATCTTTTCCTTTGCCAATCCTGTCTTCCTCTAAAAGTATTTTTGAAATTCCTTACTAAATTCTTCGCTAAGTTTAACTTCTTTGAAAACTCTTATTAAATATTTAAATTCCTTACTTTCGGTTGAGTTAAAATTCTCTCACTGATTTTGAAACATTCTTAGTCGTAATTTTTTTAGTTACTATCTCGTACTTATTTTCAAATCGGTATTTTCTGTATTTCAGTTTTAAAATTTTGTTACCATTTTGAAAATTCAATAAACATATTATTCTTTTTCTAAACTACGAAATTTATTTCAACCGCTTACCGTACGTACTTTTAGAATACTTTCTAAACTATAGAGAATTTCAAATTTTTTTAATATCAGTTCTATGTTCATCGTGCGTACATTTCAAAATTTTTTTTGTATAAACCTATTTTTATTTGCGAAACAATCGCTACCTCACCCTACTCTTCATTTCTCCGTCTAACTCTTTTCCAAGTTGAGATTTTCTACCATCTGCTCACTTTTTCTACATAATTTTTATAAGTATAAAAATATATGATACCGTATTTTACACGGGATCCTTTTTATCTATTTCAATATTTTGAGCAATATCTTAGTTCCATCCAACTAGTTATCTCCTTATCCTCGCCTTATCCAAACTCGTTCTTTTCGATCTTGTTCTGTTTCACTTTTGGTTTCGGCTTCCTTCCTATTGTTTAGACATTAGTGCTCGTCATTGCCTGTGGCGACTCTAGTTTAGTCGTGGGCCCTTGGTTTGTGATGTCGTCGTGGTGCATGTATATAGGTAGTGTGTGTGGACCTGTTAGAGTGTGCTACCTTTAGGATCTTGATTGATTGTCTCTTGTGTCTGTATGTATACTCAGTGTGGTCCGCGATATACGTATGGAGTTGTCTGAATGATGTTATTCATATAGGTATGAATAGCATCATAACAGGCAATTCCTTAGACTTAGTTTTTTCGCATTATAGAATAGCTTATCTTTGGCTGCATGTGATTATATCAAAACTTTTGTTTTCTTTTAAACCAAATCTTTAAAGTTTTGAAACAAGCACACAAGTTCACAACACACCTATTTTTCTCATCCAATACCATGACTCCACACGTTTTTTTTCAAATGTCTTAAAATATGTCTTTGGCCTTAAACTTCATTCTTCCGTTTTCCTCTTCGGAAGTGTTATTTTTGATTATTATGATATTGTTAGTACTAGCTATTTTGTCATAGGATTATGTTGCGGGTAAGCATAGAGTGAGATGAGATATGTCGTAGCGGTGATTGGTTGATCTTGAACACAAAGATATTAGATTAGATTTCTTTCGGATGAAAAGAACGAGGCGTCCAAGACTTACTTATAATACAAATATGTGACGGACTCAATAGAGAACTCTGGTCGGATGAAATTATATGCGGGGAAATGATAACTTATCAGACTTGAGACTTAGACGAGTGGTAGATAGGAGTAGCTACGGAGTATAGTATGATTTAGAGTGGTCATGAGAATGAGTAGAACATTTAAGCATCAAGACTTGATTATTGAGTTGATGTGAGAATACAATGGAAATGATGCGACATGTTGAGACAGATGGGATGGTATGAAGATGGATTTTAATAAGATTAGGAGGTTTGATAATAGGGGTTAGGATAGCTGTGGTTTGATGGTTCTTTGATTTAGGAGAATAGATTTATTAGTCGATGTGATGGAGAATATATTGAGGATGAGATGATTGTTAGTTCGTAGACGATAATGTGGATCTATAGTCAGGTGCTAAGATGTGGTTCTAGTTGTAGCGTTATCCAGTGGAGGACGAATTATGACGAATTATTTGAGGAACGATGTTGAAGTTATAAAATTAGAGATCCTTGTGTGGAAGATGGAAGTTATAGGCTTAAGAGTTTATAGATTTTATTATTATTATTAGTATAAGTGATTCCGAGGACGGAATCATTTCTATGGTGGGTAGAATGTAACGGCCGTATTCCGACCGTTCGTATTTTCTACGTGCACGTACTTTTTCGTGCACGTATTTTATTTGGCTCTTTCTTGGTTTCGGTATATACGATGTGATATGCCGTTGTGACAAAATGGAAGTGTAGAATTTTATGGTAGTTTTTGGGAACGTCATCTCAAAGCTCGTCTTCTCGCAAAACAGCTTTGAATGGAAGGGCGTTTTGGTCTTTTGGCACCAATACGCGGTTCCCAATTTTACGATAATTTTTGGTAGGTGTAACACTCGATCGGACACCGTTGCCCCGTACTTCTCGTCTCCACGATCGTCCTGGTATTTTTGGATTATTTTTCTGATGCCCGTAGTGGAAGATATCCCCTAATCAATTCTCAGTCGTTGATTAGTCGCTAATCAATTTCGAATTCAAATTGCTAATCAAATCTACTAGGATTCCTTATGTATCATGAGTGATTTCTGGGCTACCCTCACCCTTTATCTCCCTAAGCTATACCCCCCCTCTCTCACACCCTTTCTCCTATTTGGCTTAAATCCACCCCCCTTCACACCCCTATATAGCAATATTTCTCATGTTAAATACAACCCAACAAAAAGCCCTAGGAAGTCACGATAGCCAGCCGCCCCTCTCCTAAACCCGCGTCTTCTTCCTCCCCTCGCCGCCGGTGAGGCCTCCGGCCATAACCCTCCTCTCTTCTCTCTCTCCACTCCCTCCTCTCTTCTCCTTCTCCATTGAAATCTCCACAAAACCCTCCCCATGGCCAGAAAGTGAAAACAGCCGCTCCCTAGCTTTTTGACCGCCGGCCACCACCCCCTCCGGTGACCGCCCGCGAGCCACGGCCTCCCCTTGGCATCCTCTCATCCCTCGACAACCTCCTCCCTCTTTCTTATACTCTTTCTCCCTCAAAACCCATTGAAAACCCATCAAGAAACTCAGTTTTTGACAGCAACACCGTCGCCGGAAAACACGGCCGCCGTCGCCGCTCCGGCCACCCCCTCTGGCAATCTCCACCCATACTCAACTCCTCTTTGACCCCCCGATCATCTCCAACTCCTCTTATCCTCTTTCCTCATCTCTACCTCCTCGAAACATCTCTCGAACTCGACGTAACGACAGTTTTACAGATCTACGCCACCGTCGAAAAAACTCGCGCCCACCGGTCATCCGGCCACCTACGACGACCATTATACCAATGTTGGACTCCTATCAAACCCTCTACCAACTGCAATTTTCCTTACACTCATCTCTCACCTGTAGCTCCTGGAAAATCCGTCGGAACCAAGCCCAGTCGCTGTTTTTGACAGATCTGGCCATCGGAGTTACTGTTCACAGCCAGCCACCGGCCGCCAACGACGACGACCACCACCACCCCCACTTTGTTTCCCTTTGACCCCTCTCCACTCTGCAACTTTCCTCACGCTCATATCCCATCTGTAGCTCCCGAAATCCTCGTCGAAACACGCCGTATCGGCTGTTTTTCACAGATCTGTAAGCTGAACTTCGCCGCCAGCTCACGACCATCTCCGACCACCCCCGGTGACAACTCCACTGCCGTTGGCTTCGTCTTGAAGTTCTTTACCTTTTACAACTTTCCGTTTTCGCTGTTCATTGCTGGAATTCCACTGAGATGCGTGACAACCGACGTTACGTGAATCTGTCCTCTCCGGCTTCTCACGGCCACCCACCGCCGTACGATCACGCCGTCGGCCACCCACTAGACCGAGCATCTTCCACTGAACCTACTTCATCTACTGACAGCCCCCTTGGACTCTCGGAGTTCACGTGCGTTGCCGCACACATGTACTTTTAGCCGACGTTGCCGTTATCGTGAAGATCCGTTGCGCTACTCGCAATGGGAGGAGGATCGCTCTTACCTCGCTGATTTCGTGCCACCACCCCACTGTCCAGAGGTACCTCGCTATGCTACCCGCGGTCGAGGAGTTCCAGACGATGCCGACGTTTCACCGTTCAGACCCGACTTCCGCTTGTTGGACGACATCACGAGGTTGGTTTCCCTAACGAGTATTAAAACACACACCGTAGCTAACCAAAACCTAAACTAAAATTGGTCAACTTGAACTAAATTTATTTTCATCATCTGTAAAATGTTGCCACTGTAGGAAAGATCGACGATCGGACAAATTTTCTGTACACATAGGGTAGACGTCGATCTAGACTGAACAAATATCAAAACGTGACTTTTTGACTATTAGGATAGTCCCGCCAATTTTAGAAACAAACCCTAATAGGATTTGTTGAAAAACGCGACCTGACACCGTCGTCGTGACCCTGTTTCAGACGGACTATCGCAGACGCGACGCTTGGACGGGACGCTCCGGACGGACGACACACTCGCCACTGCAGGCAAGTGTACTCACTTGTACCTTCGGCCGTGTTTAGGCCTTAGACTTTTAGAACTGTTAAAATGTAAACAAAGAGAACCGGAGGTGAAATGATAGCGTCCGGGACACCCCTTGACAGCTTAGACTTGACGACGAAGTCTAAGCGCAACAACTACAACTTTTGACACCTTAGGGCTTTTCCTGTGTGTGCGTGCGTGTGGACCCCCTAGAAGAACCATCCCTGTTTTGTCATGTCGTGTCTTGTCATGCACAGCCTACTGATAATAGGGCACGCACCGAGTGATCCCTTGTACTGATACACAACCTGCGGGCAATAGGACACTCACCAGTGGGTGAGTGATCCCTTGTACTGATACACAGCCTGCGGGCAATAGGGCACTCACCAGTGGTTGAGTGATCCCTTGTACTGAGACACAGCCTGCGGGCAATAGGGCACTCACCAGTGAGTGGGTGATCCCATGTACTGATATGTAGCCTGCGGGCAATAGGGCACTCACCAGTGAGTGGGTGATCCCTTGTACTGATACGCAGCCTGCGGGCAATAGGGAACTCACCAAGCTAGAGTGAGTGATCCCTTGTACGGACTTGTCTTGTGCACTTGGGTTGGGGTAGGGTTGAGCGTGCGCACGGGGAGAGGGTCTGATCCCCCTCAAACCGTAAGGCGTGAACCCTTCGAGTCACACGTGTCTTTTCGTGTCTTGTCTTGTCTTGTCTTGTCACGTCTTGTCTTGACCCGTTTAGGTTAGTCCCGTAGTCGGTAGCACGCGCTACGGCTACTGCTTGACGTGTTTACTTTCCCTGCTCCCTTTACTTTCTATACCTGTCATGTATAACCTCAGCATGTTAATCAACCAGTAAACCGTTGCTTTCAATTAAAATACACTTGTAGTAGGGTCTAACATTTCTGTGTAGACTTTACCTGACGTACAGTTCCTTATCTATTGGGTGCTGCACGTCAGGTGTCGAGCCGGAGTTCGTGGATGAGGCAGACTTACCGAAGTACATGGAGCCCGAGGACGTCGACCCGGAGGACGTGTCTGATGAGGACCAGACCTTGGGGTCTTTTCCGTCGCTGCCTTTCAGAGGTTACTACTTTTAGTTTGCTCTCTTTTGGTAGTTTGTTGCCATGCTTAGGCCCCTCTTTTTAGACTTTTGTACTCGCTGGATATTATCTCTCTATATTAATGAATGCCATTTTCTTTTTGTACTTTCTGTTGTTCCGAATCTTATTAATACAAGAACCTGAAAATTTTTGAGATGGTACCCCTACAGACGCCTATTGGGTCCGAGCTTCACAGCTCCGGCCCAAGCGGGCCTTAGTCACACTTCGCCTCCGTAGTTTTGGGAAGTAGGGCGTGACAACAACCAATCATTCCAAACCGACAACTATCTCACTCTATGTAACGACTGGTTTTCATGTATCTGGATTATTTATATTATATTATATGTTTTGGTGGATTTTCTCCTTATATGTGGTTTTCGTCTCCGTAACTTTCATTTTCGATCGTTTCGTCGTGTTTTCTTAGCTTCTTCCTTAGAATCGTCGATTTTGGAGTAAGTCATTCGTGACGGGCTTCATATCGGTCATATCTTATTGTTAGATCTGTTGGATCCTATGGATGGCAAACAACACTAGAAGGGGGGTTGAATAGTGTTGTTCAAATAATAAAACTTTTTCGATCGTCAATTAAAACCCTTCTAATGTTGCCTAAGAAACCAAGTAGAGTGATCTACGCTTGGTTCTTAATCAACTTAATTAATCTTCAAAACAAGTCAGAGATAAAACTCTTCTGGTAGTCGACTCCCTAAGAATAGTAGTCGACTCCCAGAGGGAAATTAAGCACAGCTCAGTTAAATAAATACTTAATGAAGATATATAAGATTTCACAAAAGTATAAGAGAGAAGCAGATACAGAAATTGATCTTGCAATATATTATGAATGAGTTACAAATGTAATACTCAATGAATCAAGATAAACAAAGTAGAGATAAACAATCACAGAGAGAATCAAACGCAAACACAAGGATTTTTATCCTGGTTCCCCACAACCCTGGGTACGTCCAGTCCCCGACCAATCCGGTACGAGATTTCCACTATTGCCTTAGCAATACAAATACCTAGCCTCAACCAGGATTTCCGACCACCTAGACTTGTCTAGGATTTTACCCTTGCCTCACAACCCGAGGACTTTACCTTGCCTCACAATCCGAGGACTTTTCACAAACACCTTGCCTATAACAAGGATTTACAACCACCCTTATCACCAAGGGACTACAAGTAAAATCAAATCCAATACACCACAATGAATTAGTGGAGATTGGTTTTTACACCCAATAATTCTATAGCCAAGATTAAATATGCAATTGTGCTTAACGTGGCTAAAAGAATTTTAAATCGTCCGTAGATCACACAAAGAATATGAGTTTATTCACTGTGATCTAGAATCTAGATGTATTCTTAGATCACACAAAGAATATGAAATTATTCGATGTGATCTAGAATCTAGATGTTTCAAAAATTCTTTGTGAATATAAAAAATCAAAGAGAAGGATTTTGAAAACCAATTTGCAATAGCCAAATAATAATAATGATCTTAAAAAGAATTGTAAAAGAATATAAGCAATAAGATCAGAAATTGAAAACCCGATTTGGCTATGAAGAACTTTGAGAGCGATGAGAACGATGAGATCTTTTGATAGAATAAGAATTTTGCTCAAGAGTAAATTGGGTGAGGAAAAAGATCTCAAGGCTTCTCTATTTATAGAGCCAAAGGAGAATTCAAAATAATTCGAATCAAGTTTGACTTCAGCCCAAAAATTAAGCAATGAATAAATGAGAGAGTGAATCAAGGAATTCTGGTCGCACAGCAGGTAGTCGACTCCCTAACTTTGGTAGTCGACTCCCAGAGTGTCTCAGAGAAAATCTGCTACAACTGGTAGTCGACTCCCTAACTTAGGTAGTCGACTACCAGACTATCTTTTCTGGTAGAAGACAGAAATCAGTGTAGTGAACTACAAGGTGTTTGTAGTTGACTACAAATTGAAACTTAGATTCTATGAAAAGAATGCTCTCAAATAAGTTTAAAATAAGTTTTAAAAACATTTTAGAAAATCATTTTGTGTGTGTGCAAATTCTTCTTGGCTTTGACATAATCCTTAGAAAATGAAAACCAACTCACACACTAGACTCTATGAAGAACTTTGAAGCCATGGTTGAGCTTGCGCTAGTTGCATATGCTTCCGCTTGAATTTGAGCTCCTCTTTAGCTTTAGCTTGAGCACATTCTTTGAGCTTCATCTTTGAACTCTTCTTGTGCTTGAGTTTTGAAGTTGCGAGCTAAATTCATCTTCATCTTCTATGTGTGTGGTTGAAGTTCTTCCTCTCGGAGTATGTTTCGAGCTTCAATTAGCTTATTGCACAACCTACACACTTAAGTTGTATGATTATTAATTTAATAACATTTGGTGTGATCATCAACAAAACAAACCACTTGGGGTGGGACTAGATTCCCATCACTCTCCCCCTTTTTGATGATGACACCCAAATGAAAAACATATGAAAAATATGAAATAAAAACAATGAGTAAGTGTACTTACTCCCCCTGCTTAGATGCGGTTTATTATTCATTCATGTTTTTGCTTGTTTCACTTTTTCTCCCCCTTGTCATCACAAAAAAAACATATTCGTATACATACCAAGTGAAGAAAAAAAATTCCATAGGCTCCCCCTTAAAGTTTGCATCATTGCAGTTGGGTCTCCCCCTTAATGTATGCATGGATTTAGAGATTCATTGGGAGCTCTTTTACTAATCCCTTATAGTTTTGGTACCTGAAAATCAAACAAATAATTTTGGTACCCTTTCTTTGTGGGTCCGTGGGATTAGTCAAACATAATAATATAATTATCAACCAAGAGGGAACCAAACCCAGTTGGGTTGAGATTTCCCATAAGTAAATTTATAATCTCTACAAAAATGAACATTGTTCATAAAACTAGAAATGTAATTGTCTTTCATTTGGACGGTTCCAATTTTGGGAATCCAAACTTTGACATATCCATTTTCAGTTTTAGGAACTCTAGCTTGATGATGAGAGATCCTAGCATTTTGATTGGACATATTATAACCTAAGCCATGTTTGCTAGATTGGGGTCTTTGTGATCTAATCAAGCTATCTAATTTTTCTTTACCTTTATTGAACCTAGTAACATTATTAACCAAGTCCTCATGCTTTGCCTTAATGGCGGTCATGTTCTTTTCTAAGTCTCTAAACCTATTTCCTAGGTCTTTGAGTTCTACATTGAGCAACCTATTCTTTTCAATTAAATCCTTATTGTTGCTAATCAATTTTAGGTTCTCTTCTCTAATCTTTTCTAGCTCTTGATTAGTAGGATTAGAACCACAAGATTTATGCTTCTTTTTGAGAGTTAAAAGCTCTTTGAGTTGGACCTCATATAATGCATAAATTTTATGAAATTCCTCCTCATAATCAATTTCATCATCATCGCTACTATCGCTATCACTAGAGGTATGGTAGGAATTTACCTTGGGGTCTTCCCTTGCCATGAAGCACATGTAGTTTCGCTCGTTCCTTTTGCTTGCTTTTCTTCATTTTCGGATGATGATGAGCTATCGGAATCCTCTTCATCATCGCTTTTATCCCAAGCTCCAAAAGCTTTTCTATTTGGCCTTTTGCCTTTATATGAGTTCGTTCTCTTATCTCTGTTTTTCTTTAGAGGGCATTCATTCTTCATGTGGCCTGGCCTATTACATTCATAACAAATAACATCATTAGTGGAATTGAACTTACGGTTGTATGACTTACGTTCTTTTAGGATTTTCTTGTATCCTTTGGAGATGAGTGCCATTTGTTTCTCCATCTCATCTTTGACTTCATTTTCGGACTCCTCCGTATCCGATGTTGCTTTGAATGCAAGGTTCTTCTTCTTTTCACCGTGTTCCTTGGTCTTTCGCTCTTGCAGTTGGAGTTCATACGCCATTAGATTGCCGATGAGCTCTTCCAAGGTTAGCTTTGAAGTGTCGTTGCCTTCTTCAATGGCCGAAGCTTTGGATTGCCATTCGGGAGTTAGGGATCTAAGGATCTTGCATACATGATCCTCTTGTGTGTACTTCTTTCCCAATCCCGCAAGTGTGTTGACGATCTCCGTAAACCTCGTGTACATCTCCGTTATGTTCTCGTCTTTCTCCATCATAAATTTTTCATACCTGCCAGCATAAAGAGAAGATTTTGAAGATTTAACTTTTTGGTTACCTTCATGTGTTACCTCAAGAAGTTTCCATATTTGGTGCGCGGAGGTAGCCATGGAGATGCGGTTGTACTCCGTTGTGTCAAGACTGCAATATAGAGTGGACACCGCCTTGGCATTTAGAGATACTTTGTCTTTCTCCGTCTTGGTCCATTTTTCTTCCTCAAGAGTGGGTTCTTCATAAGGATTCTCCACTATCTTCCATAGATCATAGGAGATAGAGAGAAGGTACATTCGCATCCGATTCTTCCAAGATCCATAATTTGATCCGTTGAGAAGTGGTGGTCTGGTGGAAGATTGTCCTTCGGGGAAATGATTGGTTGACGCCATCTATAACCTCGCTCTGATATCAAGTGTTGGATCCTGTGGATGGCAAACAACACTAGAAGGGGGGTTGAATAGTGTTGTTCAAATAATAAAACTTTTTCGATCGTTAATTAAAACCCTTCTAATGTTGCCTAAGAAACCAAGTAGAGTGATCTACGCTTGGTTCTTAATCAACTTAATTAATCTTCAAAACAAGTCAGAGATAAAACTCTTCTGGTAGTCGACTCCCTAAGAATAGTAGTCGACTCCCAGAGGGAAATTAAGCACAGCTCAGTTAAATAAATACTTAATGAAGATATATAAGATTTCACAGAAGTATAAGAGAGAAGCAGATACAGAAATTGATCTTGCAATATATTATGAATGAGTTACAAATGTAATACTCAATGAATCAAGATAAACAAAGTACAGATAAACAATCACAGAGAGAATCAAACGCAAACACAAGGATTTTTATCCTGGTTCCCCACAACCCTGGGTACGTCTAGTCCCCGACCAATCCGGTACGAGATTTCCACTATTGCCTTAGCAATACAAATACCTAGCCTCAACCAGGATTTCCGACCACCTAGACTTGTCTAGGATTTTACCCTTGCCTCACAACCCGAGGACTTTACCTTGCCTCACAATCCGAGGACTTTTCACAAACACCTTGCCTACAACAAGGATTTACAACCACCCTTATCACCAAGGGACTACAAGTAAAATCAAATCCAATACACCACAATGAATTAGTGGAGATTGGTTTTTACACCCAATAATTCTATAGCCAAGATTAAATATGCAATTGTGCTTAACGTGGCTAAAAGAATTTTAAATCGTCCGTAGATCACACAAAGAATATGAGTTTATTCACTGTGATCTAGAATCTAGATGTATTCTTAGATCACACAAAGAATATGAAATTATTCGATGTGATCTAGAATCTAGATGTTTCAAAAATCCTTTGAGAATATAAAAAATCAAAGAGAAGGATTTTGAAAACCAATTTGCAATAGCCAAATAATAATAATGATCTTAAAAAGAATTGTAAAAGAATATAAGCAATAAGATCAGAAATTGAAAACCCGATTTGGCTATGAAGAACTTTGAGAGCGATGAGAACGATGAGATCTTTTGATAGAATAAGAATTTTGCTCAAGAGTAAATTGGGTGAGGAAAAAGATCTCAAGGCTTCTCTATTTATAGAGCCAAAGGAGAATTCAAAATAATTCGAATCAAGTTTGACTTCAGCCCAAAAATTAAGCAATGAATAAATGAGAGAGTGAATCAAGGAATTCTGGTCGCACAGCAGGTAGTCGACTCCCTAACTTTGGTAGTCGACTCCCATAGTGTCTCAGAGAAAATCTGCTACAACTGGTAGTCGACTCCCTAACTTAGGTAGTCGACTACCAGACTATCTTTTCTGGTAGAAGACAGAAATCAGTGTAGTGAACTACAAGGTGTTTGTAGTTGACTACAAATTGAAACTTAGCTTCTATGAAAAGAATGCTCTCAAATAAGTTTAAAATGAGTTTTAAAAACATTTTAGAAAATCATTTTGTGTGTGTGCAAATTCTTCTTGGCTTTGACATAATCCTAAGAAAATGAAAACCAACTCACACACTAGACTCTATGAAGAACTTTGAAGCCATGGTTGAGCTTGCGCTAGTTGCATATGCTTCCGCTTGAATTTGAGCTCCTCTTTAGCTTTAGCTTGAGCACATTCTTTGAGCTTCATCTTTGAACTCTTCTTGTGCTTGAGCTTTGAAGTTGCGAGCTAAATTCATCTTCATCTTCTATGTGTGTGGTTGAAGTTCTTCCTCTCGGAGTATGTTTCGAGCTTCAATTAGCTTATTGCACAACCTACACACTTAAGTTGTATGATTAGTAATTTAATAACATTTGGTGTGATCATCAACAAAACAAACCACTTGGGGTGGGACTAGATTCCCATCAAGATCAAGCCTAGGAGTCTTAGGAATCGATCCCGGAGCTTCGCGCTCCATTTCGGAACTTTTTGTGCACGTTAGCCAGTACAAGAAGGGGAACCGACCGACTAGATGACGATTTAGTCGGTCGGCAAACCTTCATGGACCGACTAGTTGGCTTTGTTAATTACTCAGGAGTTACTGTTTATCGTTAGTCGGTCTAAGAACATTGGTCGACCGACTAGGTTGCAAACTAGTCGGTCAGCAATCGTTCTTTAACCGACTAGCTCTATGATCATTTTTGATACCAAGTACTATTCATTCTTAGTCGGTCTAAGAACGTTCATCGACCGACTAGATGAGGAACTAGTCGGTCAGTAGTTGTTCTTTGACCGACTAAATCTAAATCCTATTTTTATACAGGAGTTACTGTTTGGACTTAGTCGGTCTGCGTTGGTCAACCGACCGAGTAGTTCCCAAACTAGTCGGTCAGTGGTTGCTATTTGACCGACTAATCTCTGTTGAAACCCTAATTTCTGGGCAGCCGCCAGCACTCCCTATTTAAACCCCACCCACGATTTCTTTCATCCCTCTTTCATTCTCTTGAGCCTCCTTCTTCCCCAAACCACTCTCCAACATTTCCCCAAGCCATTCCTTCCTCCCTTGGAGTTTCCCTCTCCATTTTGGTCTACCACCATGCCCTAGGCCATCTCCAACCCCCAAAAATTCCCAAAACCCCATTTCTCCAGATTTTCCCCATCCATTCCAGATCTGAACCCTAGATTCCCCGGAGCGTTTCTTCCGTTGCCGTGCTTGCTCGGCATCATTCTTCCGCTTCCGAGACGGTAATAAATCGACCTCTTAATGTTCTCTTAACCCATTTGTGTTTTTGTGAAACCCGAATGAAATGAATGTTGTTTTGATGATTGTTTCTCCATAACAGCGACTTCCCCGTAGATTAGCGTCCGTGAGACGAACCTTCGTGATCGTCATCCTCGGTGCTAGGCAAGTGAAACTTGCCACTTAGGGTTTTAGGCCATGTCTTAGGCCATTTGCTTGTTGTAGGCGTAAAAGAGATTAGGCGACGAAATGATACTCGCCTAGGCGCAATTTTAGGAACTAGCTTGACAACGAAGCTAGAACCGACATTTATCATGTTGCACATCTACCATGTCATGTTTAATTTCCATTAACGGTACACAAATTTATTGTCATGTCATTGCATTCTTTA
This sequence comes from Scilla litardierei, assembly GCA_030789695.1. Classification (NCBI taxonomy): domain Eukaryota; kingdom Viridiplantae; phylum Streptophyta; class Magnoliopsida; order Asparagales; family Asparagaceae; genus Scilla; species Scilla litardierei. Next base: position 90,383,645 of record CM061139.1, read on the forward strand.
AGTGTTCCCGTGATTGCGTAGCTCCGCTACACCTTGTGAAATGATTGAGGCTAGGTGCACCCCTATGCCAAATGAAATACGCTCTTGGTTTGTGATCCAGGAAACGAGCTCTTATGCGGGGCAACCCTGGCTCATTTACTGAGCTCGTGTACATGGACCCTGGCTCGTTTACATGTGGGTTTTGGGGTAAGAGTTAAGCGGCCATTCAACTGGGAGTCTGCCCGATCAGGAACTGCAGTTGTAAGGCGTAAACTCTGGGTTCTGGGGTAGGGTTAAGCGGCCAATCAATGTGAATGTCAAACCGTTCAGCTGTAAGGCGTAAACATCTACAAACAACTTGAAACGTGACTAGTGAAAAGATTGAGATTGTTAGTAGCTTGGCTACTCTTGACTTGTCCTGATAATTGTTCTCTTGTACTTATTGTTTCACCATGTCTTACTTGTGCACTTATACCATAACTGCCATGTCATGCATACCATAACTGTTAGGTTGTTAGTTTACCTTACTTTTAGTTTCCTTGCTCAAGTCTTTTAGACTTGCTGACATGTGCCCATTTACTCTTTTGGGTGACACATGTTAGATCCTGAGCCTGAGTACATTGTTGAGGACGAGGTGTTTGCTGACGCCGAGCCCAAGCCTGTGTTTGGCGAGGAGTACGTGGACACTGGGGACCAGTCCTAGTGTCTTCATTGAGCTTTCCTCTTTTGTTTTAGACTGATGTAGTTGTCGATGTGTGGAACCTATACTTTGTTATGTTGTCCTTGTTGGCCTTGTTCTGGGCCTTTAGACTCATTCTTTTAGCATGGTGGCTTTTCTGGATGTTGAACTTAATTTTCATGTTGGACAAATTCTGAGAATTGAGATTTTATTTCTGTCTCTCCTTGTGTTATTATTGTTGTTCCGTTTGTGGTTACAGGGACCTGCTTATGTTTTATTGACGCTTATCGAGTTTGGGGCTTCACAGCTCCACTCTCGTGCGGACCTTTTCACGTCTCGCCTCCATTTTAGGGAAGCGGGGCGTGACAGGTTTTGTTGGTGGCCCATGCAGGTCTCTTCTGTAACTGCGATTATCGTTATGACGATAATAATATTAGAATGTCCAATAAACTAAGTTTGACATCTGAGTCATAAGCTATGAGTCTAATCTGCTTCGTTTTCTGTGTCATTAGATGGCAGGAAGGCGATTTACCCGTGGTGGAGGTAGTGGTGCGCCCCCTCATGACAAGGAGCCTGAGCGGGAGCCCACCAATGGAGAGATGATGCGGATGATGCTTCAGATGATGCAGGTGCAGCAGGGCGTGCTCCTGCAAGTCCAGAATGCTCCAGTTGTTCGAGCTGGTTGGGCAATCCAGGATGCCCCTCGCTCCGAGCCGAGAGCAAAGCAATTTCGGGAGCTGGGTCCCGCATATTTTGATGGGTCTGAGGGTCCTCTGGCTGCCGATGAGTGGGTTTGGAACATTGAGGATAATTTGAAGATGGCCAAGATCACCCCGGCTGGATGGGTTGATTTGGCGAAGAGGCAACTCAAGGATAATGCTCGGAACTGGTGGGATGCGGAAGATAAGATGCTGATGGAGCCGATAGCTTGGGCTACCTTTAAGTCCAGGTTTGATGAGGAGTTCTTTCCGAAGGCTGCTAAGAAGGAGATGCTGCAGCGCTTTATTGATCTGAAGCAAGGGAGCTTGACGGTGGACCTGTACCACCAAGAGTTCACTAGGCTGAGTCGGTTCGCACCGAAGATGGTGCAGGATGCTGATGTGAGGGCTCAGAGGTTCCTGCAGGGGCTTGCTTTGGAGCTTCAGAGTTTTGTGTCTTCCTCTGATCTGGACTCTTATCAGAAGGTTCTGGTCGCTGCGAGGAGGCAGGAGCTGAACCTGAGCCAGAGGAGAGGACATGTTTCGGGTGCTGGGAAGAGGCCTATGGAGCATGCCAGAGCGGTGGTTAGGCCTGGTTTCAAGCCTAATCATCCGGTGCAGTTCAAGAGGCCAGGTGGGCCTATTCCGAAGACTTGCCATTTCTGCGGCAAGCATGGCCACATCAAGGATCAGTGTATGAAGTTTTTGGGCCAGTGTTTGGTTTGTGGTGATGCTTCTCATGTCGCGAAGGATTGTCTGCATGCGAATCAGCTGCGGAGGGCACCTGTTGCAGCACAGCCGTTGCAGCAGAGAGCGTCTGTTCCTACTGGACGTGGATCAGCTCTTGTTCCACATAGGCAGGCTTTTCAGCAGGCTATTCCGTCGAGGAGGCAGGCTTTTCTGATGACCGCTGTGGTGAGCGAGGCTGTGGATGAGGTTATCGCATGTAATCCTCAATCTAGCCGTTACTTTCCTAGCTAGTTTTGATTGTTAGATTATGTTGTTTGCTTGAACATGATTGTTTGCTAGACTAGGGTTTGATTGTTAATTGTTTGTTAGGTGTGGTTTTGGTGTGCACATTACCTGCACGAGTCCTCTTTGACTCTGGCGCATCGATGTGCATTATTTCTCGGAGCTTCGTGGAGAAGCATTCCTTGTCGACGTCCCCTCTTCCCAAGAGTTGGAATATCGTTACAGGGAATGGCATGGTCTCGGTGCATCTTGGTTGCAATTCTTGCCCGTTGGTGGTTTGTGGACATGAGCTTTACGCTGATTTCATTGTCCACGACATCATCAACTATGATGCGGTCCTTGGGATGGATTGGCTTGCGAGCTTCTATGCTACGATCGACTGTCGGAGGAAGAAGGTGGTGTTCGAGATTCCTGGGCATCCAGTATTTGAGTTCAGTCGAGGTAGCAGCTCGCTTGGTCCTGTCAGGTTTTGGGCCAGGCCGGTGGAGTTTGTGGCTATGCAGATGGAGCTGGAGAGGCCAGCGGTTGTGCGGGACTTTGATGACGTCTTCCCTGGGGAGATGTCTGGTTTGCCACCTGATCGAGCTCTAGAATTTTCTATTGATCGTGTTCCGGGAGCGCAGCCGATTTCGAAGGTGCCGTATCGTATGGCACCCGTTGAGTTGGAGGAATTACGAAAGCAGCTGGATGAGCTTTTACAGAAGGGTTATATCAATCCTAGTGTGTCTCCGTGGGGAGCACCGGTGCTGTTGGTGAAGAAGAAGGATGGTTCGTGTCGCATGTGCGTGGACTATCGGGAGCTGAATGCGGTGACCATCAAGAATAAATACCCGTTGCCTCGCATTGATGATATTTTTGATCAGCTTGGAGGTTCGAGGGTGTTTTCTAAGTTGGATCTGAGGAGTGGTTACCATCAGTTGAAGGTGAAGAAGGGAGATGTTCTGAAGACAGCGTTCAGGATGAAGTATGGACACTATGAGTTTGTGGTTATGCCTTTCGGTGTAACCAATGCGCCCGCAATTTTCATGAATCTGATGAACCTTATTTTCTACGACTTTTGGATAAGTTTGTCGTTATCTTTATTGACGACATTCTGATCTATTCGAAGTCAGAGGGGGAGCATGCATCGCACTTGAGGACAGTATTGGAGATTTTGAGGAAGCATCGGTTGTATGCTAAGTTTTTGAAGTGCGAGTTTTGGCTAGACAGAGTTGCTTTTCTTGGGCATGTGGTGACTGAAGATGGTATTTCCGTGGATCCCGAGAAGATCAGGGCCATCAGAGAGTGGCCTGTTCCGCAGTCAGCGTCTGAGATTTGGAGTTTCCTTGGGTTTGCTGGTTACTATCGGCGCTTCATTAAGGACTTTTCCCGTATTGCTGAGCCGATGACCAGATTGACACGGAAGGATGTATCTTTTGTTTGGTCGGGTGATTGTGAGAATGCTTTTGGTGTTCTGAGGGAGAGATTGTCGACTGCCCCTATTCTTGTTATGCCTGATCGCAGCGGTGGATTTGAGATCTTTTGCGATGCTTCTGGCAAGGGTCTCGATTGTGTGTTGCATCAGCACGGGCATGTTGTGGCGTATGCATCTCGTCAGCTCAAGGTACATGAGAAGAATTACCCGACGCATGATTTGGAGTTGGCTGCCGTTGTGTTTGCTCTTAATATTTGGAGGCACTTCTTGCTGAGTGAGAAAGTGAAGATTTTCACCGATCACAAAAGCTTGAAGTACATTTTCGCTCAGAAGGAGCTCAACATGCGACAGCGTCGATGGTTGGAGCTCATGGCGGATTATGCGATTGATTTGCAGTATCACCCTGGCAAGGTGAATGTGGTTCCTGATGCGCTGAGTAGGCTTCCAGCGGTGATGATTTTGACCTCACAGTGGAGATTGCAGCAGGATTTTTGCGAGTCTGGTGTGGAGATTGTTCTTCCTGGGGAGGCTTCTTCGTTGATGTGTATGCAGATACAGTCGACGATCGTGGATCGGATCAAGGCTGGCCAGGTTGAGGATCCGAAGCTGGTGAAGATTCGGGAGCAGGCGAAAGCCGATCTGCGGACTGACTTTTTGATTCATGAGGATGGCTCGCTGAGGTTTGGAGCTAGGTTGTGTGTGCCAGCTGGGGATATTAGAGAAGAATTGATGATGGAGGCACACAGTTCGCCGTATTCTGTGCATCCTGGTGGGACCAAGATGTACCAGGATCTTCGTCTGAACTATTGGTGGCATGGCAAGAAGAGGAGTGTGGCTCGGAGTGTGGCCAAGTGCTTGGTTTGCCAGCAGGTAAAGGCGGAGCACCAGCGTATGGCAGGGTTGCTACAACCGCTTCCGATTCCGGAGTGGAAATGGCAACACATCACTATGGATTTCGTGACTGGACTACCTCGGAGTCCGAAGAAGAATGACGTGATTTGGGTGATCGTAGATAGATTGACCAAATCCGTGCACTTTATTCCATTCCGAGTGGGACAGTCCACTGAGGCGCTAGCGAGGAGATATATGGAGGTAAATTCTTTTACTCTCCGTTTCTATTTCCTTCTTCCTAGTTTAGATAGTGATGTAACGTGAATCGTGCAGGAGGTCGTACGACTTCACGGAGTCCCTGTGAGTATCGTGTCGGACAGAGACACGAAGTTCACATCTCAGTTCTGGCAGAGTTTGCAGAAGAGTTTGGGTACGCGTCTGAGTTTCAACACGGCGTACCATCCACAGACGGATGGCCAGTCCGAGAGGACGATTTAGATCTTGGAGGACATGCTGAGGGCGTGCATGTTGGATTTCAAGGGTTCGTGGGAGGACCATCTACATCTGGTGGAGTTTTCTTACAGCAACAGCTTCCAGGCGAGTATTGGCATGGCGCCTTTCGCCGCTCTTTATGGGAGGAAATGTCGATCGCCATTGAGTTGGGATGACGTTGGTGACCGGGAGCTGTTGGGACCTGAGATGATTGTGGAGGCCGTGGATATTGTCAGGAACATTCGGGAGAGGTTAAGGATTGCTCAGGACCGTTTTAAGCATTGGGCGGATGCTAAACGCCGTCCTTTGGAGTTTCAGCCGGGCGATCATGTGTTTCTGAGGATTTCCCCGAATCGTGGTGTGATTCGCTTTGGGAAGCGAGGGAAGTTGAGTCCACGATACATTGGACCGTTTGACATTCTGGAGAGGGTTGGCGAGGTAGCCTACCGCTTAGCCTTGCCGCCATCTTTGGAAGGAGTTCACAATGTTTTCCATGTGTCGCAGCTTCGTCGATACATTAGCGGCCCATCTCATGCTGTGGATTTCTCGGAGATTACCATTCGCCCCGATATGACGTATGACCAGTGGCCAGTGCAGATTCTGGACAGGCGTCAAAAGTCACTACAGAACAAGGTTGTCGATCTTGTGAGGGTGATGTGGCGACACGGCTCGCCTGGAGAGTCTACTTGGGAGAATGAGGATGAGATGCGAGAGCGTTACCCACTTTTGTTTCCGGACACGTGAGTGTTGGGAAATTCCGAGGACGGAATTTTTCTTAAGTTGGGGAGGATGTAACGACTGGTTTTCATGTATCTGGATTATTTATATTATATTATATGTTTTGGTGGATTTTCTCCTTATATGTGGTTTTCGTCTCCGTAACTTTCATTTTCGATCGTTTCGTCGTGTTTTCTTAGCTTCTTCCTTAGAATCGTCGATTTTGGAGTAAGTCATTCGTGACGGGCTTCATATCGGTCATATCTTATTGTTAGATCAAGCCTAGGAGTCTTAGGAATCGATCCCAGATCTTCGCGCTCCATTTTGGAACTTTTTGTGCACGTTAGCCAGTACAAGAAGGGGAACCGACCGACTAGATGACGATTTAGTCGGTCGGCAAACCTTCATGGACCGACTAGTTGGCTTTGTTAATTACTCAGGAGTTACTGTTTATCGTTAGTCGGTCTAAGAACATTGGTCGACCGACTAGGTTGTAAACTAGTCGGTCAGCAATCATTCTTTAACCGACTAGCTCTATGATCATTTTTGATACCAAGTACTATTCATTCTTAGTCGGTCTAAGAACGTTCATCGACCGACTAGATGAGGAACTAGTCGGTCAGTAGTTGTTCTTTGACCAACTAAATCTAAATCTTATTTTTGTACAAGAGTTACTGTTTGTACTTAGTCGGTCTGCGTTGGTCAACCGACCGACTAGTTCCCAAACTAGTCGGTCAGTGGTTGCTCTTTGACTGACTAATCTGTGTCGAACCCCTAATTTCTAGGCAGCCGCCAGCACTCCCTATTTAAACCCCACCCAAGATTTCTTTCATCCCTCTTTCATCTCTTGAGCCTCCTTCTTCCCCAAACCACTCTCCAACATTTCCCCAAGCCATTCCTTCCTCCCTTGGAGTTTCCCTCTCCATTTTGGTTTACCACCATGCCCTAGGCCATCTCCAACCCCCAAAAATCCCCAAAACCCCATTTCTCCAGATATTACCCATCCATTCCAGATCTGAACCCTAGGTTCCCCGGAGCATTTCTTCCGTTGCTGTGCTTGCTCGGCATCATTCTTCCGCTTCCGATACGGTAATAAATCGACCTCTTAATGTTCTCTTAACCCATTTGTGTTTTTGTGAAACCCTAATGAAATAAATGTTGTTTTGATGATTGTTTCTCCATAACAGCAACTTCCCCGTAGATTAGCATCCGTGAGACGAACCTTCGTGATCGTCATCCTCGGTGCTAGGCAAGTGAAACTTGCCACTTAGGGTTTTAGGCCATGTCTTAGGCCATTTGCTTGTTGTAGGCATAAAAGAGATTAGGCGACGAAATGATACTCGCCTAGGCGCAATTTTAGGAACTAGCTTGACAACGAAGCTAGAACCGACATTTATCATGTTGCACATCTACCATGTCATGTTTAATTTCCATTAACGGTACGCAAATTTATTGTCATGTCATTGCATTCTTTAAGTGTTCCCGTGATTGCGTAGCTCTGCTACACCTTGTGAAATGATTGAGGCTAGGTGCACCCCTATGTCAAATGAAATACGCTCCTGGTTTGTGATCTAGGAAACGAGCTCTTGTGCGGGGCAACCCTGGCTCATTTACTGAGCTCGTGTACAGGGACCCTGGCTCGTTTACATGTGGGTATTGGGGTAAGAGTTAAGCGGCCATTTAACTGGGAGTCTGCCCTATCAGGAACTGCAGTTGTAAGGCGTAAACTCTGGGTTCTGGGGTAGTGTTAAGCGGCCAAACAGTGTGAATGTCAAACCGTTCAGCTGTAAGGCGTAAACATCTACAAACAACTTGAAACGTGACTAGTGAAAAGATTGAGATTGTTAGTAGCTTGGCTACTCTTGACTTGTCCTGATAATTGTTCTCTTGTACTTATTGTTTCACCATGTCTTACTTGTGCACTTATACCATAACTGCCATGTCATGCATACCATAACTGTTAGGTTGTTAGTTTGCCTTACTTTCAGTTTCCTTGCTCAAGTCTTTTAGACTTGCTGACATGTGCCCCTTTACTCTTTTGGGTGACACATATTAGATCCTGAGCCTGAGTACATTGTTGAGGACGAGGTGTTTGCTGACGCTGAGCCCGAGCCTGTGTTTGGCGAGGAGTACGTGGACACTGGGGACCAGTCCTAGTGTCTTCGTTGAGCTTTCCTCTTTTGTTTTAGACTGATGTAGTTATCGGTGCGTGGCACCTATACTTTGTTATATTGTCCTTGTTGGCCTTGTTCTGGGCCTTTAAACTCATTCTTTTAGCATGGTGGCTTTTCTGGATGTTGAACTTAATTTTCATGTTGGACAAATTCTGAGAATTGAGATTTTATTTCTGTCTCTCCTTGTGTTATTATTGTTGTTCCGTTTGTGGTTACAGGGACCTGCTTATGTTTTATTGACGCTTATCGGGTTTGGGGCTTCACAGCTCCACTCTCGTGCGGACCTTTTCACGTCTCGCCTCCATTTTAGGGAAGCGGGGCGTGACACTCTGATACCTAAAAATAATCTGAGACCTCAAATACACGGTCACTGTTCCTGTGGGATCCGACATCTCTTATTCTATAATTTGACATCGTCTGCTTGAGGATAGAGCCCAGAGCTGACACCTAGGTGCCATACTACGCTTAGCGACTATGACACCGCTAGGTGGAATTTAGGTGTAAGTTCGGGGTGCGTCAAGTTTTTGGCGCCGTTGCCAGTGACGGTTACGGTGTATCTCATTTTATTTTTATTTTTGAAGAGTTTGCTAGCGAATCTTATCTTTTCCTCTCCTTTCACCTTTTTTATTCTCTTTTTATTGCTACCCTGCTACTAACATCTACCTCCAGTTGGTGATCATACTTAAGAAATCAGACGTGATGGAGATGGTGATGCAAGTACAATGGACCAATGAGTCTGACAGTGACTCAGATGAGGTTATCTTTTCTCTGTATCATCTACATGGTCTCCAGGACTCGCGCAAGGATGAAGCCATGATCGAATGTGCAGCTAGAGAATTGATTGATGCAGTTTGGTTTATCGGATCAGGAACCTATGTGGCAGATAATGTAAATCAACAAATGGTCATGTATCATATAACGAACAAGGTTTCTGATGCAGGTACCATTGAGGGCGACATTCACATAAGCTTCGAAGGAGACGTGATGTTCCTCCAGACTATTGAAGCCCTACCTGTTGACGCAAGCTGGAGAGAGACTCGTCAATTGGAGCCATTGAACGATTCTCAGTTACTGAGTATAATAGAAAGTGTAGTGGCTGATGTATGGGACCATGGTCCAGTGGAGTTCCCTACAGACGACCCGATCATGCAAGAACTCTCAATCTTTATCGCGAACACCTTCCACAATGCGGATACCTTGAATGGCGTCCCCGTCGTTGACGGAGTCTATGTGCGATACGAAGGAGACACCCTATGCTTCTACAACGATAGCATCCCACAGACTGCTACATATGAAGAACACGTCTGCGAGGGATACACGGATTCCGAACCAGTACAAAACGACATTGACCAGGGAAGTTCTCCCAACTCTATGCTCGATAGCGAATGCGTACTTGAGTACTTTACCTCTGTTGACAGGTGCGCTATGGAAACGGAATCTGTAGACGTCTGCCACGACGTACCATCGTTTCCCTGCTCATCCTATAAATCTGCCAACGAGGACTTTCCAGCTTATGGACCGACAATTAAGGACACATCCTCCTCACCAGTAAGCGATGATGGGAGTACAGCACCCCCTCAGGTAGAACTAAAACCTCTTACAGCTAATTTGAAATATGCTTTCTTGTGTGAGAATTCCACATATCACATTATATTCAATGCAGCCCTCACCGAGCCCTAACTAGAAAGCCTCCTAAAAATCCTTAGATCTCATAGAAAGGTAATAGGGTATAACATTGCTGACCTAAAGGGCATCAGTAAAACCATATGCACCCATAGGATTCACCATGAGGATAAGGACGCCACTTCTATTGAGCCTCAAAGGCGATTAAATCCCAACATGAAGGAGGTAGTGAAGAAGGAGGTTTTGAAGCTATTGGAGGCCGACATTATCTATCCTATTTTCGACAGTAAATAGGTTAGCCCTGTGCAGGTAGTCCCCAAGAAAGGGGGCATGACAGTCCTTAGAAATGATTAAGATGAGCTAATACCCACTAGAACTGTCACTGGTTGGCATATGTGTATCGACTATAGGAAACTCAATAAAGCCACCAGAAAGGACCATTATTCTCTACCTTTCATTGACCAAATGATTGAGCGTTTAGCCAAACACAAATATTTTTGTTACCTAGATGGATACTCCGGATTCTTCCAAATCCCATTGCATCGGGAAGACCAAGAAAAGACAACGTTCACGTGCCCATATGGCACATTCGCCTACCGAAGAATGCCGTTTGGGCTATGTAATGTAAGGATCCCCTTACCCTTGCAATACTAACAACAACACACTAGAGGAGGGTGAATAGTGTAATGGCAATAAAATTTTCCAATTAAAATTAAACTTGCAAATGCGGAATAATAAATGCAAGAGGAAATAATTGACACAATCAATCCAAACGCAAACACAAGATTTTACCCTGATTCCACAAAACATGGGTACGTCCAGCCACACCAATATTCACTATAATCTCACAAAGAGAAGTGAATACAAATCTCACAAGGAGATATCCCACTAAGAGGATTTTGCCCTACACAAGGACCCAACCAACCCTACACAAGGGTCAAACTCCCACCTAGAGAATTACTAACTCCTACTAAGAGAATTAGGGTTAGCCTTACACTAGGACACCAAACTCCCACTAAGAGAGTTGCTCTCACAAAGAGAGTTATTCCCACAAAGAGAATATCCTAATCCCACAAAGAGATAAACTCCCACAAAGAGAAAAACTAATTCCCACAAAAAGAATTAGTGTTACAAGAATCACCAAGTATAATAAATACGCTTACCTATGCCTTGAGATGCTTACTCATAGATGAATGCAAGGCATGGAAGAGGATCTCCAAGTGTTGAGATTGGCTTGAAAGCACTTGGATGATTTCCCTTGAGCTAGACTTCAATGCATGAAGAGGAATGTGAGCTCAAAGAGGGAAATTAAGAGAGTTGGAGAGTGGCTTATTAAACCCTTATGATTTGCAATTTAATCGAGAAGTTCTAATGAACTCAGCACACACATATATATAGGAACCCCATATCAACCCTCAAAACCCAAGAAAACAGCCAAAAGCACAAGACAGCAACGACTAGAAACTGGGTGAACACGACACCGACAGTCGACTGATGATCAAATGACAGTCGACTGATCAACGGCTAGAAAATATCCAACGGCTATAATCTGAGCCAGGACAGTCGACTGATGAAGTCGATACAGTCGACTGTGAACAGGACATGCACATGTAAAACCTTCAGCATGCGACTGCTGTATGGGATGGAATAAAACAGAGAGCTGCACTCTTTCTTCAAATAAGCATTCATGCGACTGATGACAATAATACAGTCGACTGTAAAATAGTCAGGCAACTGTAAATCCTGTATCAGTCGTCTGCTGTAGGAGATGGAGAAAAACAGAAAGAGGTAGAAATTACACTTACGCTACTCAGACGACTGTTGACCAATTCCCAGGCGACTGTAAATATACAGGTGACTGTAAACTGTGCAGCAGTCGACTGATGTAAAAATCTCAATTAGAGTCAATAGAAATGTTGACTTGAGCAGTGCATATCAGTCGACTGTAGAAGGATCGATAGGCGACTGGAAATCACCCGGTCGACTGTAAATCCTTCATCAGGCGACTGATGGAAAGCCAGAGACTCCAAATGAGTCTTTGGACAAGATGAACCTATTAGGTTGGATTCTATGATAATCCTAAGGCTCACTAAGATGGTTAAATGCATATGCATGTATGAGTAGACCATCTATCAAGGCATTACATTAACTTAGACTCAAAATGAGAGAGAAAGCAACAAAGGAAACGTTACATGCATTACATTGCTTTCCTTAGAGTCTAAGTCTTCAATCTTGATGTCTAGATGCTCTCTATCATCTCCAAGCTTTGGCACCCCTCTAGTCCAAGCTTTGGCCCTTCTCCACTTGATGTCCATACATGCACCACATGTTTAGTCTCCCGAAATGATATTCTAGAAATGAACTAAGAGGCTAAAACAAGAGAGTCATTAGCAACAACATAATGTTGTGATCATCATCAAAATAAGGTTGGTATGAAACACCAATACTCAACAATCTCCTCCTTTTTGATGATGACACACATTATGTAAAACACAAAGAATTAAAGCACAATGCTAATGAGCTCCACCTACTTATATGCACCAATTATACAATGAGATACACAATAGAAAATACTCATTATACATAAACAAGTCAAGGTGACATATAATATGCATGGATTACATAAGCCAATTGCAATAGACAACATATTATGCAAACATGAATGGTTTATACAATCCCATATATCTCTCCACATAGATATATCTCTCCCCAGATGCATATGTATGAAATACAAGAAGTACAATTACATAATGCATATATCTCTCCCCCTTGACATCGTCAAAAAGGTGGACATAAAAAATATCCCCATTTGTCATCTTAATCAAAGATGTGACAATATGCAAGATATAAGGAGATGTATGATACCAAACTGAAAAATTTAGTGGGTATCAATCACTATCCCATGCTCCCCTTAGATCATAGAAATGGTCAAATTTTGACTTTTAGGATCTAATCCCAATTATAAAGAAGAAGATTAACAATCTCTAACAATTGAGGTAAATACCAATTGTAGAAAAATAATCTTGGAAAATAATCTTCTTTACTAATTGATATACATATAATGGAGACATTGGCCTAAAGTGTATCAAAGCAATAGATATGAAAAAAAAATCAAGCTTCAATGATACACAATGACATTGCCAAAAGGAATAAAACATCAAAACATGTTGGCAATATTTAAGGGGTCTGGTTTGGGACCAAAAAATAACCAATTGTAAAAAAAGATCTCAATCACACACCGAAATGAGAGTCAAAATATGTTTTAAAATATTTTAAATATACACATATTAACTCCCTCATTGACATACATATGGATCAACAAATGCATGTAAGTCAATGTATTCCCCAAGATTCCCATTTTCATGAAAAATAAATTTGAAAAACATTTTCAAAATCATGAAAGACACACAAACAATGGGTATGTAAAAAAACATTTAAGCACAATACCCATGCAATATGCATATGTGTGAGGAACCTAAACATTAGGGAACCAAACCCAAGAGGATTTTGATTTCCTAATGTAATCACATGAGGTGATCACATCCTTAACTAGAGAGTTGATGTAACTATCCCTCTCTTGAACACTAACCTTAGTGGGAATCCATAAATTCAAGGATTTCCTAGGCAAGGGTTTTGCCTTTGCAAGAGGGGTGGATGTGGCATGCTTAGGTGTAGAATCGATTTTCTTGGCATGCATAGAATGAGGGTTTTGCTTCTTAGCAAAAATGAAGAGTCTTCATTCTTCCTCATTACCTCGTGATCTACATGCTTCTTGTTGATGTTATTGTTGTACAAGAAAGCATGGTGATTCTTCTTACGTGCTTTAGCAATATTTCTTGTATTTGCACCGTAAGAGGAATTAGAGGTGGGTTTGGGTACCACATTTTGAATATACCCCAAACCTCCTCTATTATTTGCCGGATGTTGTTTTTCAAGCAAATCGTGGAGTGAATCCCTATAATACACAAAGCTTTTGAGCTTACGAGATTCCTCTTCACATTTCAATGTAAGTTGTTGAATGCGAGTTTTTAAGCTAAGGTTTTGAGCAACAAGATTATCATTAGTCAAACTCAATTCCTTAACTTGAGAGAGAAGTGTGTCTCTCTCACTAGTGTCACAATCATGCATTTCATCATAAATTACACTAGCAATTTCTAGTTCATGCCACCCACTCTTAGCAATATTATATTTTGCTTTTAATTTATTGTAAGAGTTGATGCACTTACTAGCATTTTCGGAAACCATACCGAAATGATATTCAAGCTCCTCGTATGAGATCTTCTGCTCAATCTCATCATCGACTTCTTCCATGCTAGAGCTTGATGAAGACTTCTTCCCGATAGCCATGAGGCATGATTCCTCATAGGAGTTGTAAGAGTTGAGCCATGCTTCCAACTCATCTTCATTTGAGCCAGAGGGGATTGGTGTAGGAACATTAATAGCTACAAAGCATGCATGAGCATCGTCCTTTGCGTCCACTTCTTCGTTAGTAGATGTATCCTCACTCGAATCATCAAAAGTCCCGACAAGTCCATTCTTGTGATTTTTGGACTTGGACTTTCCTTTCCAATGCTTCTTCCCTTTACCCGTGTAAGTTTCTTTATTGGGTTTGGAAGGGCATTTTGTGGATAAGTGACCATTTCCACTGCAAGTATAACAAGTAGGAACCTTGTTATAATTGGAGGCAAACTTTGACAAAGACTTACCTTGTTTGCACTTGAGGAATGCCTTGAATTGCTCGGCAAGATCCTCAATTTCTTCTCCACTCGCTTCTTCTACCTCATCTTCTTCACTAGGAGCCTCTCGATGGAATTTTTTCCTCCACTTGATTGGTTCCTACTTGGCATGGAATGCAATCCTCTTTTGCTTCTCCGGCTTCTCGGGCTTTGATGGTTGAATCTCCTTCTTGTGTTGAAGCTTCACTCATATGCCATGAGATTACCAATGCACTCCTCAACGGTGTATTTGGACGTGTCATATGACTAAAAAATTCCATTGGCCTTTGACTCCCAATGAGGTGTGAGAGAGTCAAGGATCTTCTCTACACGATCCGCTTGGGAAATCATCTTCCCGAGTCCCTCCAAAGTGTTCACGATATCAATGAACCTTGTGAACATCTCTGAAATGCTTTCGCCTTCCTGCATCTTAAATATTTCATATTTAGATCTAAACATAGTTTATTTAGATTTCGTTACCTTCATAGTCCCTTCATGACATATCTCTAAAGTATGCCGAATTTCGTTGGCCGTTTTACATATGGAGATGCGGTTGAACTCATTTACTGAGAGGGCGCAATGGAATGCATTCATAGCACTCGCATTGAACTTGATCGAGTCCTTCTCCGCCTGTAACGCCCCGCTTCCCAAAAGACACCGGAAGCGAGAGCGTTACGCGGTCCGCTTGAACTGGAGCGGTGAAGCTCGAGTTCAATAAGCGTCTGTGATAAAAACACAGAAAAGGGTCCTTGCATTTGCGTATCAGAACAATCAGAAAACATTTCATTAAATTAAAAGGACACTTACAGAATTATTCATACAAGAAAATAAGACAACTGGGCCTCAGCATGGCCAAAAAGGAAACTATAACAAAGCACTAATCCTACTACAAGGTACTAAAACAAACTCAAAGTAGTGACGAAGGTTCTAGTCTTCCGCAGAAAGCGTCAGGTGCGAACTCCTGACTCACCAACTCTGGCGTCTCGTACCGGTCCTCCTGGTATACACAAGCTCTGAACCTGACATACATCCACAAACATGAATGTATGTCAGCTAGGGGTCTGCAAGAAAAGTTAACATCCCAAGGCAAAGTGTATGACAAGTATATGAATTTTAGAAGCATCAATATTTTAAGAAAAGTGACTGCAGCAATTTAACATTTAACAATTTATAGAAACGGAAACAACATCCCTAACATGCGGTTCTAAACAGTTGCAGGATTAAAGTTAAGATTTCACTGAGTTTGTTAGCATTTCAATTTCAAGATGTCCAAGTTAGCGTTGCAATGTCCATGGCAAGAATTCATATCTAATCTAGGGTTCTCGCCTTTAGGTCGTGATGAGAAGGTCGTTCCTCTCACGGGGGCTTACCGTGATTGACACTAACCCACCGCGTCGGGTGGTGCTCATGAGGAGAGTACCTTTCATACGCCCAGTGGCCGCTCAACCCTAACCCCACCCAGAAGTTTTGCCGGAACACGAGCCGGCCTAGTCGACTCACACGACATCACGATATCACGAGTTCGCCTTCGAGGCGCACGATTTCATGATGCCACTCTCAAGTAAGATGTACATGACTTAGATGTTGTCAATGTTCTCGTTTTACAACGTTTACAATAAATACAAGGGATGTCAAACAGGTTGGTTTAATGAACAATTTACAGTAAACGATTTACTTCGCCAATGTTTTAAAATTTGATTCTCGTCGAGTTATATGTCAAAGTTTCACATTTTAGTCTAGAACATTATAAAGGCATTTTCATGCGGCATTATAAGTACGTTTTGCAAGATATACACATTAAAGCAAAACGACTCAATTATTCATCAACTTCAAAAATTCATATTTAATTGCACACTTACCTCTTGACATTCTTGGTGTCGTTGGAAATGTCTCGACGAGTACTATGCTACGGAGAAGATGGTTCGCTGGTTTAAGGGGAAACACAGACATATCTGCGACATTCAATTTATAAATCAAGCTAGGGAATCATCAACCAATTCAAATATCCTATATCTAACACATACTACATATATATATAAAACTATGTAAACCAACGCATTTATTAAATACTAATTGTAACGGCCACTTTTTGTGGTACATTGTTCGTGCACGTGCTTTTGGCCGTGCACGTGTTTGTTTTAGACTTTGTTTGTTGGTGAACACTTTCGTGTGATATGCCGTTGTGAACGTCTCTGAGAATGTTAAATAGTGGCACTATTTTGGAACGACGTTTCTCGAGTCGTTTTCCCACAATTTAAACTTATTCGATGAGACGTGGCGATTCTCACTCTTGACGGGAGACGTTTCTATTTTTAGTCTCGTCGTCCGACGTCGAAATTGAGATCCGTCTTCTTAGCTAGCTCTCATTCGTCATCATGATCACCCCAATATTTATTTTATAATTTTTGGAGTTCATTTGACCACTTTTATATTTTTAACAAGTTTTAAAATATTTTTAATAATTAATTTTTAAATTAAATTCGGCCAAATAAAATTTATTTGAGTTTTAAACGTTTTAAAGAATTTTTGAGCAAATTTCCAGCTCATTTGGACCAAGTCAAACCCTTGGGTGAGTTGGAGAAGTTGAATTTCAAATTTTAAATTATTTTAAACTTCTAATCCTATTAGGTTTAGCCCAAGACCAAGTCAACCCATCTATACTATATAAGCAACCCCTAGGAAGACCCATTTTCGCAAGAAATTAGCCCTAGCCTCTTCCAAAACCCAAATTGGACGTTGCGACGATTCGTCGCAACGTTGCGACGTTCAGCCCCCGCTCCGACCGAGAAAACCAACCAAAATCTCCCGCTCCGACCGCTAGCCGCTCCGCACCCAACCCCGCTCCGCATCGCAGCGCATCGCCCCGCTCCGTTCCCTCGGTCTGACCGAGGGCTTGGCCCGCACCCCGCTGGCATCTGCTCCGCATCAGCTCCGCACAGCGCCCGCATCGACCCCCGCCTCGTTCGCTTGCCTCCGCTCGCGCCTGACCGAACGGATCGCCCGCACCGACCGACGATTGCAACGCTGCAACGTTGCAACGTCGCAGCCCTTGCATCCAAGCGCACGACCGACCCGATCCCCCGCTCTGACCGAATGAGGCCCCCGCACCCGCGCTGCTGCACACCCCCAAGCGCTGCACATCCACGTTTCCCCGTAGCGACCGAGAGAATCTCCCGCATTGGCTGGGTACGACCGATAGCCATTCGTCGCAACCCCGCATCCGTCGCACCACTTGCCTCCGTGGGCCCCCCATGTTCTCCAGAGGTATTGTGGGTCCCCCAAAGGTCCCTAGGACTACTGTAGGCCCCACCTAGGTACGTTCTCTTCGACGACTTGCCGCGTACGACGTCGTCGCACGTCGTAGCCCGTCGTCGCACGTGCGAGCTTTGGAATCTGGAACCGTCGCCCCGGTTGATTGCTCTGAAATTTCCAGCGAGGAATCTAATTGGAATCTGGACTTGGAGCGCGATCTTTTATTCCAACCCCCGGCGTCGCTACCCGACGCCGGTGTAGCTTTCGCGTCGTGTTGAGGTAACGCTTTGCACCCCTAGGACCCCCAACCCAATTGCATGCTAATCAAGACTAAAAACCAGTATTTTAAAGTATTTTAAATGTTTTAGAAATCACTAATCAAGATTAATAAAACGGATGTAGGCCGGTGGACTTGTGCACGTAGGAATCGTGACTTTGGACTCGTTGGACGGTGTTTTCTTGACGTGATAGTTGCAGGCAAGTGAAACTTGCCAAATCTTACTTAGGGCCATGTTTTTAGGCCACTTACTTGTTTTTAGCGTAAAAGAGACTAGTAAGTGAAATGATAGCTGGCTAGACACCTACTTGATCTAGTTTGACAACGAAACTAGATCCATCACCTAATTGATCTAGCTTGACAACGAAGCTAGATCCACCCCCTTAAACTGGTTGTTCATGCATACTAAACTGTCACGTTTACTTTTCTTACCTGTACGCTTTACTACTTGCCATGTCATGTCATCCATGCATTGAATGTCGCATTTGTAGCACACGCTACAATACTTGTACTCGTACTACTTGTCCGGCTAGGTGCACCCCTACGCTATACTTGTTTAAAACACTTCCTGACTCATGGTCCAGAAGCGGGCCTCATGTGTTGGCTGTAAACCAATGCCTGATACACGTGGAGGGGTAGGGATAAACGGTCACTTGAGCTTAGGAGTTGGCCCGTGCAGCCACTCTAGCCAAAAGACGGAATCTCTGTGCACGAGGTGCTTACTTTACTTGTCTTGTACTTGTCTTGTGAATGCCATGCCATGCTCATACTTTACTTTACTTTACCTTACCTTACTATACCTGTTGCACTCATTACTTTAACTGTCATGTCATTGCATCATGCTAGAACTGCTAGGTTGCTTTACTTTTACCTACTTTCAGTTTCCTTGCACAAGTCTCTTGTAGACTTGCTGACATGTGCCCCTTGCTCTTTTGGGTGTCACATGTTAGACTCTGAGCCAGAGACCGTTGCTGAGTACGAGATGTGTTGCTGACGGTGAGCCTGAGTCCATGTCTGCCTAGGAGGAGTTTTGTGGATGCCAGTGATCTTTCTTGGGGACTTTGCTGAGCTTTCTTTTGTTTTAGGTTTGTTGTTAGTTGTCGGAGCGTGTCACCTTGTTTTGTACGATGCACTTTTGTTGGCCATGTTTGGGCCTTTAGACTCTCTTTTATTTCATCCTGGTGGCTTTTCTGTGATGTTGGAATTTATATTTATGGATATTCTGAGATTATTATTTTGTCTCATTTCATTATTATTATCTTGTTTCGCTCGCGTTGCAAGGACCTGCAGTTTCAAATTTGATTGACGCTTATCGGACTTGCAGCTTCGTAGCTTCAAGTCTGAGCGGACCTTCTCACGCTTCGCCTCCATATTTTTGGGAAGCGGGAAGTGACAGGTTTTGTTGGTGGCCCATGCAGGTCCGTCTTGCAATTGCGAATTAACGGAACAACGATAATAACAGAATGTCCATTAAATAAATTGCAACATCCGAGTCAGAAGCTGTAACGACTGCTTTTCATGTATGTGGATTTATTATAATATAATATATGTTTTGGTGGATTTTCTCCTCATGTGTGGTTTTCGTTTCCGTAGCTTTCATTTTCGATCGATTCGTCGTATTTTCTCGTTTCTTCCTTAGGATTGTCGATTTCGAAGTATGTCATTCATGACGGACTTCATAACGGTCGTATCTTACTATTAGATCAAGCCTAGGAGTCTTAGGAATCGATCCCGGGGCCCCGCGCTCCGTATCGGAACTTTTTGTGCTCATTAGCCGATATAAGAAGGGGCACCGACCGACTAGATGACGATCCAGTCGGTCGGCAATCCTTCTTGGACCGACTAGTTGGCTTTCTAAATTTCTCAGGAGTTATTGTTTATCGTTAGTCGGTCTAAGAACGTTGGTTGACCGACTAGGTTGCAAACTAGTCGGTCGGCAATTCTTCTTTAACCGACTAACTCATCATCTAAATTTTAGTATCAATATTGTTCACCCTTAGTCGGTCTAAGAACGTTCATCGACCGACTAGATGCTAAACTAGTCGGTCAGTATTTGTTCATGGACCGACTAATTCTAAATCCTATTTTCGTTCAGGAGATACTGTTTACACTTAGTCGGTCTGCGTTGGTCGACCGACCGACTAGTTGCCAAACTAGTCAGTCAGTGGTTGCTCTTTGACCGACTAACCTGTGTTAAAACCCTAATTTCTGGGCAGTCGCCAGCCCATCCTATTTAAACCCATCCCAAACGATTTCATCTTCCTCCACTCGACCCTAAACCCTAAAATCTCCCCCATTGAGCTCCCATCTTCCTCCAAGCTTTAATCCTTCATTCCAAGCCCTAAATCCATCATCCAAACCATCCATCCACTCTATCTACCTCTCATCTTCCCCAAATTTCCATCAAATCCCCAAAATCCCCAAAATCCCTAGTTTCTCTAAACTTCTCCATTTGTTTCCAGATCTGGTGCCAGGGTTCTCCGGAGTGTTTCTTCCGCTTTCTCTCGGTAAGAAATCGATTCCTCTATGTTTTCATAGCCTATTGGTATTTTTATGAAACCCTAATAAAATTTCATGTTGTTTGATGATTGTTCCCCCATAACAGCGATTTCCCCGTAGATTGGCATCCGTGTGACGAAGTGGTCGTCATCCCCGGTGCTAGGCAAGTGAAACTTGCCACTTAGGGTTTAGGCCATGTTTTAGGCCATTTGCTTTTTGTAGGCGTAAAAGAGGCTAGGCGACGAAATGATACTCGCCTAGGCGCAAATTGGGGAACTAGCTTGACAACGAAGCTAGTTCTGACATATATCATGTTGCACAATTACCATGTCATGTTTACTTTCCATTAACGGTACGCGAATTAATTGTCATGACATTGCATTCTTTATGTGTTGCTGTGATTGCGTAGCTTCGCTACAATGCTTGTGTTCCTGGCTCGTGTTCCAGAAGCGAGCCCTGTAGTTGGAAACCCCAACGCTCGGATACCGGCTAGGTGCACCCCTATGCCAAATACACTTCATGGCTCGTGTTCCAGAAGCGAGCTCAGTGAGTTGGAAACCCCAACGCTCGACACATATGGGTGGGGTAAGAGATAAGCGGACTGAGCCCCGAGTTGGCCTGATCCGCCACTCCGGCCAGCAGGTGGACTCTCTAGTGCACAAGTGATTAATAGTGATAGAGATAAGCGGCCTGAGCCACGAGCTGGCCAGCAGGTGGACTCTCTATGCACTAAGTGATAAACGGTGACAAGTGATTAATAGTGATAGAGATAAGCGGCCTGAGCCACGAGCTGGCCAGCAGGTGGACTCCCTATGCACTAAGTGATTAACAGTGATAATCGTGATAATTGATAATCGTGATAAGTGATAATCGTGATAAGTGATTCGTGAATTAGTGATTTGGTAGCTTTTGCTACATCGTGCGTGCTTGCCTCTCTTTTAAACTGTTGCATCATACTTAACTGCCATGTCATTGCTTAATACTATAACTGCTAGGTTGCTAGTTGCCTTACTCTCAGTTTCCTTGCCCAAGTCTTTTAGACTTGCTGACATGTGCCCATTTACTCTTTTGGGTGACACATGTTAGATCCTGAGCCTGAGTACCTTGTTGAGGACGAGGTGTTTGCTGACGCCGAGCCCGAGCTTGTGTTTGACGGGGAGTACGTGGACACTGGGGACCAGTCCTAGTGTCTTCGTTGCGTTTTACTTTTGTTTAGACAGTTGTTTTGTTATCGGTGCGTAGCACCTATACTTTGTTATGTCGTTGCTTTTGTTGGCCTTGTTCTGGGCCTTTAGACTCTTTCTTTTAGCCTGGTGGCTTTTCTGGATGTTGGACTTATTTTCATGTTGGACATTTTATGAGATGTGAGATTTTTATTTCAGTCTCTCCTTGTATTATTATTGTTGTTCCGTTGTGGTTACAGGGACCTGCTTATGTTTTATTGACGCTTATCGGGTTTGGGGCTTCACAGATCCACTCTCGTGCGGACCTTTTCACGTCTCGCCTCCATTTTAGGGGAGCGGGTCATGACAGGTTTTAGTGGTGGCTGTTGGATATGGAAGACGTTTGTACACCCTTGTGGGGGATGTACGAGGGATTACGGACCTCGAACGTCGCGTACACGAAGTCGTGTGCAAAGGGAATCTGTTCCCTTGCGGAGAGGATCTCTGGATGAGCGGGAAAGTCGCATTATATATGCATAAGTGCATGCGACATATGGCTAATAAAGGGGGAATATCTTAAGCTTATGTTGTACCATGCATATGGTACAACTTAAGCTTATAATGTGCCATGTATCATGGTACACGTTAATTAAGTTGTTCCAAAGGAACAACTTACCCTAAAATAACTACCTTGGGGGCTATAAATAAGACCCAAGGGTAGCCATTTTCCTTACACTTTTTGCATGAAATTCATGCATGCATCTTCTTCATAGCGAAGCTCTGCAGAAATATTTCCTCTCCCTCCATCCAAGTTCTTAATCTAAAATAGAGATTTAGATTGTGGATTTAGTAGCCTTACTCCGTTCGTGAGTAGACTCGATCCGTCGTGGCGAATCCGAAGGCGAAGTTCGTAGACTACCGTGCAGCGTACGCAAGCATAAGTCTACACTTCATATTATCGATCCTAACTCTGTTTTGGACAGGATCCTTCATTGGTATCAGAGCCATATGGGTTCGCCCCGGTCAATCCACCGCCCCGTCGAAACTACGAATGAGTCGTTGTCTTTTTCACGAATGGGTCTCCTACTATTACGGATATAGTAGGAACGCTTCGTGACGGAGAGAACGCAGCGGTTGTTCTTTTCACGTTAGGGTCTCTTATCATTACGGATATGATAGGAACTCTCCGTGACGGGAAGAACCGACCGTTCACGTAGTACGTTATTCATTTTTGGCACACGGCCATTAGGAAATAACTAATTTCTCGACGAACGGGTGCTTCATCGACGAACGGGTGCTTCATCGAGGAAGATGATGGAAGTTATTTCCATCGGGTAAGAGGAAAATTTGGTGCATGTGCACCATGGCCAAATGGGCTATGAAGGCCATGCACCCCCTCTCCCCATGCGGAGGGGGTTGGCTACGGCCAATAACCACCGGCGACAACCCCATCAAGGGGGAGGAATGAGTGCGGCAACCCCATTCAAAGGGGGTGGCCGGCCATGGCCAAAGGGGCCATGGCCGGCCAACGCCGAATGGCCTTGGCCATGACCGGCCATGGCCAGGCCATGGCCGGCCATGGCCATGCCGGCAATGGTCGGCCAAGGCCAGGCCGGCAGTGGTCGGCCTTGGCCAAGGCCTGCCGGCCAGGCCGGCCCTGGCAGAGGCCAGGGCCGGCGCCCTGGCAAAGGCCAGGGCCGGCGCCCTGGCCTCAGGCCAGGGCCTGGCCGAGGCCAGGGCAGGAGCCCTGGCACCGGCCGGCGGCCAGGCCGCCCTGGCAGAGGCCAGGGCGGTGCCCTGGCCTCAGGCCAGGGCCTGGCCGAGGCCAGGGCAGGAGCCATGGCCCCGGCCGGTGGCCAGGCCGCCCTGGCAGAGGCCAGGGCGGCGCCCTGGCCTCAGGCCAGGGCCTGGCCGAGGCCAGGGCAGGAGCCCTGGCCCCGGCCAGTGGCCTGGCCGGCCGGCCCTGGCAGAGGCCAGGGCCTGGCCGGCCCTGGCCGAGGGGGCCAGGGCCCCTGGCCGGCCAGGGCAGAGGCCCTGGCCGGCCCTTGGCCAAGCACCGGCCAGGGCAGAGGCCCTGGCCGGGAAGAAGTTGCAGTCTGAAAAATTGGTCGACCAATTTTGTGTTTTTGGTCGACCAATCTGGCAGAAGGCCTGTGTCGATTGCAAACTTGCCTACTGACCCATACGGGGTGACAAAGGGCATTGGTCAAACTCGAATGTGTCAATTAGCCCATACGGGGCTAACCACAGTGCCGACTAGTTCATACGGGACTAACGTTTTAATGAAGTTTTTCATTGGGCTCTACTCCTTGAAGACTAGCCATAGTGCTCTACTTCATGCGAGATTAGCCAAGTCATTGTGCTCTACTCTACGGAGATTAGCCAATGTACTTATGAAATTGTGCTCTACTCCTTGAAGATTAGCCTTAGTGCTCTACTTCATGCGAGATTAGCCAAGTCATTGTGCTCTACTCTTCGGAGATTAGCCAATGTATTTTAAATTCGTTTTGAAAAATACGTTTTCAAAAACGCTTTTCCGCTGCAAAGTACTATAAGAGTACTAACATTTGATAAAGTGAGGGAGAAATATTGAAAGTTACTCTAGATGGTGATTGGAAACATAGTGACCTTTCCAATTCTAGAGTAACATCTTCAATATTTTTCGAAAGTAACTTATCAAATGCTCATTTTTCGCTGCTAGTACTATAAGAGTACTATTGTTTGATAAGTGATGGGGGAATATTGAAAGTTGTTCTAGATGGTGATTGGAATCATAGAGACCTTTTCGATTCTAGAACAACATCTTCAATATTTTTCGAAAGTAACTTATCAAATATAATATAATTCCAAGTGGGATTTGAATTTTTAGAACTATCCAAATGGGATACTCTATTATCATTTCAAGTGGGAGTTATATTTTAAGAATTTTTTATGCAAAGTTTTTGATCGAACCTTCGGTTTTGTGTCTTTTGCAGCATTTTAAAAGTAAAATGTCTTCCGCTTCAAAGAATATCGTCGCTGAGTTAAACAAAGGTGAAAAACTCAACGGCGATAATTACAAACTTTGGTCCATTAAGATACAATACGTTTTAGAGGAGCAAGAAGTGCTCGAAACTCTAAAGAACGTAATGATTGAACCCGAGTTGGGCACTACGGCCCAACACCGAAGAGACAAGGAAGCTTTTGATGCTTGGTCTCGGAAGAATAAGATAGCGCGCATTACGTTATTAAGCAGTATGGCTGATGACATAATACGCATCTTCCGAGAACATGACCTAGCCATGGACATATGGTCCAAGCTAGAGGAGAAGTTCGGTGGCACATCGGTGTCCAAACTTCGCGCCTTAACTATAAAGTTCGATACATATAAGAAACGTCCAGATCATTCCATGGGGAAACATCTGCGACATATGGCGAACCTTATATCAGAGTTAAAGGACGCAGGTCATGTGCTCACGGATGAGCAACAAATCCAAGCAGTCATACGTTCCCTACCAAATGGGTGGGATCAGATGAAGATGCATCTCACTCATAATGAGAGCATCAAGACCTTCAACGATGTTTCCAAGCACCTCGAATTAGAGGAAGAGCGGCTTGCGGCTGCCAAGCCAGGTGCAGAAGTGCACATGGTTGCTAGTTCCTCACACGGGGGAAAGAAACGTAAAGATCGTTCGAAGTCT
Organism: Scilla litardierei; assembly: GCA_030789695.1. Classification (NCBI taxonomy): domain Eukaryota; kingdom Viridiplantae; phylum Streptophyta; class Magnoliopsida; order Asparagales; family Asparagaceae; genus Scilla; species Scilla litardierei. Next base: position 90,408,810 of record CM061139.1, read on the forward strand.
TCTAATGAACGTAATAAGCAACCTGAGTCTACCAAGGAACCCAAACATAAGGGTGGGCACAAGAAATGGCACAAGAAGAAAGACTTGAAAAGGATCAAGTGCTTCAAGTGCAACAAGCTCGGTCACTATGCTCGTTCGTGTACGAGTGGAAGTGACGAGGTAACTTGTAATACTAGTTACATATGTGTTTCTAGTCCACTATTTCTTGTGGAATCTAATCCATTTTTGGATAATTGATTCAGGTGCCACCGACCACATAGCAAAGGACAGACGGTCCTTCGTGGAGTATCACCGGATACCCAAGGAATGAAGTGGATCAATGTAGGAAACAACACACGTGTTGAAGTGAAAGGCGTTGGGACTCGCAAGCTTGTCTTGGACAACGGCCTCACTCTCCTACTACATGATGTTCTCTTCATTCCATATATTCAAAGGAATATTAAAACTGTGGTCAATTTAATGGGTCTTTGTAATAGTTGGTTCCTTCATGATTGTAAAGTGGACCTATTTTGTAATAATTCTTTTATTGGTTCTGGGTTATGTATTTCAAAGGATTTATTGTAATAAGTACAATATATGATTCCTCATGTAATAAAAATTTCCTTGTGACAAATTCTATGACTAATGAGTCTAATATAATTTGTTGGCACACAAGGCTTGGTCATATTGGACCAACGCATATGGATAGATTTTCCAAACGTGGCCTTCTATCAAATGTTTCAAAGGTTGAAAAGTCGACCTGCGAACATTGCCTTGTGGGGAAATCTTGTCGCAAGCCGTTTTGGAACCGGCACAAGGGCCAAGGTTCCATTACAGCTTATCCATTCGGACATATGTGGTCCGATGAATGTCAAGACAAGACGCGGGAAGTCCTATTTCATCACTTTTAATTGATGATTTCACCCGATTCGGTCATATCTATTTGATATCCCACAAAAGTGAAAGCACTAATCCTGCTTTAAAAACTATATGAGTTTAGTGGAGAATCAATTAGATCGCAAGATTAAGGTCGTGCGAACCGATAGGGGCGGTGAATATCAATCAACAAGTTTAAAGGAACTTTGTGATGAAAAAGGCATAATACATCAGGTAACTATGCCTTATACTACTCAACAAATTGGTGTTGCAAAAAGGAGGTATAGGACTTTAATGAAAAATGGTCCGTTCAATGATGGCGCAAGCTAACTTGCCAATCACCTTTTGGGGTGATGCATTATTGACAACCGTTTTCATTTTAAACCGCGTACCCTCGAAATCAGTTAGCTCCACTCCTTATGAGTTGTGGAACCAAAGGTCTCCTGACTTAAACATTTTACCTTGAGTTTGTGCATTCAACGCACATATTTCCTCCCATAAGTATGGCAAACTTGGGCCATGGGGAAGGAAATGTATCTTTAAACGATACGCATTAAACTCCAAAGGTTATGTTTTTTGTTAGTCAGGAAGACAATGGTGTGCTAATTGAGTTTGAGTCGAGGGATGTCACTTTCTTGGAAAACGAGTTTCCAAGACAGGGCGAGATAAGTCAGGACTTATCTCTATTTGAGATTTGTGATCAAGAAGGATTACCTCATTCGAGTGGGAGAATTCTTGGTGAAAACGAAAATACTTTTCAACCTTCACCAATGGATTATACGAATGACGATTATCCTATTCCATACGGGAATGATGATCCAAGTGGGAGCAATTCTAACAACATTTCAAGTGGGAGTGATATTAGAATTGATCTAAATTCGAGTCAACAAGGACTTGAAGAATCTCAAATATGCCACATCATGCCCTGCAAAAGACAAATGGATGGAAGCGATGAAGGAGGAATTGAAATCCATGAAAGTTAACCAAGTCTGGGACTTAGTTAACTCACCCAGAGGACATAGAGCAATTGGAAACAAATGGGTTCTCAAGATCAAGCATAAGGCTGATGGCTCTATAGATAGATATAAAGCTCGCCTTGTCGCGAAAGGTTTTACGCAACAGGAAGAGATAGACTACGAAGAAAACTTCTCACCTGTTGTGCGTTTTACCTTGATTCGCATGATTCTGGCAATGGTAGCTTGCTTATACCTCGAATTACATCAGATGGATGTAAAGACTTCCTTTCTCAATGGAGAATTGGACGAGGAGATCTATATGGAACAACCAACAGGGTTTGTAAAAGAAGGAAACGAACATAAGGTTTGTAAACTTCGTAAGTCCATATATAGTCTTAAATAATCCTCGAGGCAATGGTATATACGATTTCAAGAAATTGTCTTATCAAATGGATTTTCCATACTTGATGAAGATAATTACGTATATATCAAGAGGATTAAAAGCAAGCATGTTATTATGTCTCTATATGTAGATGACATTTTAATAGCCAGAAATGACAAGGGCTTTGTGATGAGTATCAAGGCTTGGCTTTCATCAGTATTTGAGATGAAAGGCATAGGAAAAGCCGCATATATCCTTGGAGTTAAGATTTCAAGGAATCGTTCGAAGAAACTTCTTTCTCTTTCACATGAGACTTATATAAAGAAGGTTCTAGAACGATTTAATATGCAGGACTGCAAGTCCATTGATATTCATATAAGCATATGCGATAATTTATATCTGGAATCATGTCCAAAGAACCAAAAGGAAAAGGAAATTATGGAAAAAGTTCCATATTCCAATGCAGGTGATAGTCTTATGTACGCTATGGTGTGTACGAGACCGGACATCTGTTTTGCCGTTGGAAATGGTAAGCTGTTACCAATCCAACCCAGGGCAAGAACACTGGAAAGCGGTTAAGAGGATAATGCAGTATCTTAAAGGAACTGCAGGTTTGCAAAAGACTATGATAAAACCAAGAAGGTAGACATAAGGTACATATCTACGCATGAGATGATAGAGGATCAGCTTACGAAAGCGATCCCCAGAAATGTGTTTTATAAACACTTATCATCCCAAGGATTGCGTATGAGCTGAGTTGTACCAATATATATTCCCATGTCTAAGAAAGATCAAATTTAATAAAAGAATAAGTTCTTTTTCAAGCATTGCATATGAATTTCTTAAAGAAATGTTTGTGTACATTTTTTGAAATCTCAGCAGAATTGTGTGTATGTCGGACAGATTAAGGTTGGCTCTCTCACATGAGCAACCGCCTTATCTTATCAGATGGATAAGATAGAGATGAGACTAGTTTAAAGTCAAAATCATTAGACGAATGATTTAGAGTCATGACTTTAACAAAGTTAGTCGAATGAAAGATCTGCATCATATGGATGCTTACAAAAGATCTGAGATCTGTATCACAAGGATAAAAAGATCTCATTGGATTTTATAATCCTATCTGTCTTATGCAGGATGAGAGTCCGGGAATATTTCCTGAGTAGTAAGGGGACTCAAAAGATAGGCACTGTGGTGTCTGATCTTTCATCCGTACAACATCATTAAGACATACTCTCCCTGGGAAAGGAGTGATGTTGTAATACGTGTTCATACCACGTATGCATTTCGACCACTGAGTTAGTAGCAATAGTGTTTGCTATTATGTGAGACTCAAAGGCCATACGGGTCTTAACTCTTACCCTCAAGGACTCCAATTGGTTCCTTTAGATTTGACGAGATGATCGCTATCTTAGCGTGTTACTAATGGGCTATGGTAATTCGGCTCGGCGGGGCACGTTAGAAAAGCTAATCAAGTCAAGATCAGAAGGTTCGCAAGAAGAGGAAGATTGATTTCATATTCGCATTTGGACTTTAGTGATTCAAAGCTGGCCAGCCAATTGTAATCCAGATGGGATTCAATTGTTGAATATAAAGTACAAGAAATGTGAAGAAATAATCTAGGGTAAAGCATGCATTGAACTACTCAACTTTGCACCTTCGAGGTCGTTGTGTATCTCTAACAAGTGCACAACAACAGACTCTACGCGCATGACGGTCGCACGGTCTATTTCTCGGTATGATAGATGAAAGAACTAAGGGAAAGACGTTCTCTTACAATCCCCTCAAGTGTGAGTGGGAGATGTTGGATATGGAAGACGTTTGTACACCCTTGTGGGGGATGTACGAGGGATTACGGACCTCGAACGTCGCGTACACGAAGTCGTGTGCAAAGGGAATCTGTTCCCTTGCGGAGAGGATCTCTGGATGAGCGGGAAAGTCGCATTATATATGCATAAGTGCATGCGACATATGGCTAATAAAGGGGGAATATCTTAAGCTTATGTTGTACCATGCATATGGTACAACTTAAGCTTATAATGTGCCATGTATCATGGTACACCTTAATTAAGTTGTTCCAAAGGAACAACTTACCCTAAAATAACTACCTTGGGGGCTATAAATAAGACCCAAGGGTAGCCATTTTCCTTACACTTTTTGCATGAAATTCATGCATGCATCTTCTTCATAGCGAAGCTCTGCAGAAATATTTCCTCTCCCTCCATCCAAGTTCTTAATCTAAAATAGAGATTTAGATTGTGGATTTAGTAGCCTTACTCCGTTCGTGAGTAGACTCGATCCGTCGTGGCGAATCTGAAGGCGAAGTTCGTAGACTACCGTGCAGCGTACGCAAGCGTAAGTCTACACTTCATATTATCGATCCTAACTCTGTTTTGGACAGGATCCTTCAGTGGCCCATGCAGGTCCTTCTGTAACTTCGATTTTTGGAATGACGATAATAATATTAGAATGTCCAATAAATTAAGTTCGACGTCCGAGTCGCAAGCTATGAGTCTAATCTGATTCGTTCTCTGTGTCATTAGATGGCAGGAAGGTGTTTCACCCGTGGTGGGGGCAGTGGTGCGCTCCCTCATGATGAGGAGCCTAAGCGGGAACCCACCAGCGGTGAGATGATACGGATGATGCTCCAGATGATACAAGTGCAGCAGGGCGTGCTTCTGCAAGTCCAGAATGCTCCACTTGCTTGAGCTGCCCGGGCTCTTCCGGATGCCCCTCGCTCTGAGCCAAGAGCGAAGCAATTTTGGGAGCTGGGTCTCGTATATTTTGATGGGTCTGAGGGTCCTCTGGCTGCCGATGAGTGGATTCGGAACATCGAGGACAATCTGAAGATGGCCAAGATCACCCCGGCTGGATGGGTTGATTTGGCGAAGAGGCAACTCAAGGATAATGCTCGGAATTGGTGGGATGCGGAAGAGAAGATGTTGGTGGAGCCGATAGCTTGGGCTACCTTCAAGGCCAGATTTGAGGGTGAGTTCTTTCCGAAAGCTGCCAGGGAGGAGATGCTGCAGCGTTTTATCGATTTGAAGCAGGGGAGTTCGTCGGTGGACATGTATCACCAAGAGTTCATGAGGCTGAGTCGGTTTGCACCAAAGATGGTGCATGACGCTGAGGAGAGAGCTCAGAGGTTCCTGCAGGGACTCGCTTCGGAGCTCCAGAGTTTTGTGACCTCTTCTGACCGGGAGTCTTATCAGACGGTTCTAGTAGCAGCCAAGAGGCAAGAGCTGCTCGTGAACCAGAGGAGGGGGTCTATTGTTGGTGCTGGGAAGAGGCCTGTGGAACAGGCGAGAGCTGTGGTTAGACCTGGATTCAGGCCGAACCAGCCTGCTCAGTTCAAGAGGCCAGGAGGGCCCGTTCGGAGGACTTGCCATTTCTGTGGCAAGGAGGGCCATATCAAGGAATCATGTAGGAAGTTCTTGGGGCAATGTATTGCCTGTGGAGATCCCGCCCATGTTCTCATGGAGTGCCTGAGGTTGAAGCAGCCTTGGAAGGCACCTATTGCTGCCCCGCCGTTGCAGCAGAGAGCCCCGGTGCCCGCTGGTCGTGGGGTACCCCTTGTTCCGCAAGGGCATGCCTTTCGGCAGGCAGTTCCGCCAAGGAGGCAGGCATTTCTGATGACCGAAGAGGAGGTTTTGGCTATGGATGAGGTCATTGCAGGTAACTTCCAATCTAGTTGTTCCTTCCCTAATTAGTTGATTGTTAAAATTATGTTGGATGCTTGTGTATGAATGTTGCTAGAATAAGATTTGATTGATTAGACTGTTTATTAGGTGTGGTTTTGGTTTGCACGTTCCCTACCCGAGTCCTCTTTGACTCTGGTGCATCGATGTGCATTTTGGCCCAGAGCTTCGTGGAGAAGCATTCCTTGTCGACGTCCCCTCTCTCCAAGAGTTGGAACATCGTTACAGGGAATGGAGTAGTCACGGTGCATCGTGGGTGTAGTCCTTGCTCTGTGGTGGTCTGTGGACATGAGCTTTTCGCTGATTTCATTGTCCACGACATCATCAACTATGATGCAGTTCTTGGGATGGACTGGCTTGCGAGCTTCTATGCTACGATCGACTGTCGGAGGAAGAAGGTGGTGTTCGAGATTTTCGGATATCCAGTATTTGAGTTCAGTCGTGGTATCAGTTCGCTTGGTCCTGTCAGATTTCGGGCCAGGCCGGTGGAGGCTGTGGCTATGCAGTTGGAGCTGGAGTGGCCAGCTATGGTGCGAGATTTTGGCGACGTCTTCCCCGAGGAGATGTCTGGTTTGCCGCCTGATCGGGCTTTGGAATTTTCTATCGATCTTGTTCCAGGTGCGCAGCCGATTTCGAAGGCGCCGTATCGTATGGCACCTGCAGAGTTGGAAGAGTTACGGAAGCAGTTGGATGAGCTCTTGCAGAAGGGTTATATTAATCCTAGTGTGTCTCCGTGGGGAGCACCGGTGTTGCTGGTTAAGAAGAAGGATGGTTCGCGTCGCATGTGCGTGGACTATCGGGAGTTGAATGCGGTGACCATTAAGAATAAATACCCGTTGCCTCGCATCGATGATATTTTTGATCAGCTTGGAGGTTCGAGGGTGTTTTCTAAATTGGATCTGAGAAGTGGTTACCATCAGTTGAAGGTGAAGAAGGATGATGTTCCGAAGACAGCGTTCAGGATGAAGTATGGACACTATGAGTTCGTGGTTATGCCTTTCGGCGTAACTAACGCGCCCGCAGTTTTCATGAATCTGATGAACCTGATTTTCTACGACTTTTTGGATAAGTTTGTCGTTATCTTTATTGACGACATTTTGATCTATTCGAAGTCGGAGGAAGAGCATGCCTCGCACTTAAGGACGGTGTTGGAGATCTTGAGGAAGCATCGGTTGTATGCTAAGTTTTCGAAGTGCGAGTTTTGGCTGGATAGAGTTGCTTTTCTTGGGCATGTGGTGACCGGGGATGGTATTTCAGTGGATCCCGAGAAGATTCGGGCCATCAGGGAGTGGCCTGTTCCGTCGTCTGCGTCTGAGATTCGGAGTTTCCTTGGACTTGCTGGTTATTATCGGCGATTCATTAAGGACTTTTCCCGTATTGCTGAGCCGATGACCAGGTTGACGCGGAAGGATGTTGCTTTTGTTTGGTCGGGTGATTGTGAGAGTGCTTTTGGTATTCTGAAGGAGAGGTTGACGACTGCCCCTATTCTTATTGTGCCTGATCGCAGCGGTGGATTTGAGATCTTTTGTGATGCTTCTGGCAAGGGTCTCGGTTGTGTGTTGCATCAGCATGGGCATGTTGTGGCGTATGCGTCTCGTCAGCTTAAGGTTCATGAGAAGAATTACCAGACGCATGATTTGGAGTTGGCTGCCGTTGTGTTTGCTCTTAAGATTTGGAGGCACTTCCTGCTGAGGAGAAAGTGAAGATTTTCACCGATCACAAAAGCTTGAAGTATATTTTCACTCAGAAGCAGCTCAACATGCGACAGCGTCGATGGTTGGAGCATATGGCGGATTATGAGATTGATTTGCAGTTTCACCATGGCAAGGTGAATGTGGTTCCGGATGCTTTGAGTAGGCTTCCAGTGGTGATGATTTTGACCTCGCAGTGGAGATTGCAGCAGGATTTTTGCGAGTCTGGTGTGGAGATTGTTCTTCCTGGAGAGGCTTAGTCGTTGATGTACATGCAGGTACAGTCGACGATCGTGGATCGGATTAAGGCTGGCCAGGCTGAGGATCCGAAGCTGGTGAAGATTCGGGAGCAGGTGGAAGCCGGTCTGCGGACTGACTTTTTGATTCATGAGGATGGCTCGCTGAGGTTCAGAGCCAGGTTGTGTGTGCCAGCTGGGGATATCAGAGAGGAGCTGATGGTGGAGGCACACAGTTCGCCGTATTCTGTGCATCCTGGTGGCACCAAGATGTACCAGGATCTTCGTCTGAATTATTGGTGGCATGGTATGAAGAGAAGCGTGGCTCGGAGTGTAGCCAAGTGCTTGGTTTGCCAGCAAGTGAAGGCGGAGCATCAGCGTACGGCCGGGTTGCTACAACCGCTTCCGATTCCGGAGTGGAAATGGCAACACATCACTATGGATTTCGTGACTGGACTACCTCGGAGTCCGAAGCAGAATGACGCGATTTGGGTGATCGTAGATCGATTGACCAAATCTGCGCACTTTATTTCGTTCCGAGTAGGACAGTCCACTGAGGCGCTAGCGAGGAGATATATGGAGGTAAATTCTTTACTCTCCGTTTTTATTTCCTTTTCCTAGTGTGGATAGTGATGTAACGTGAATCGTGCAGGAGGTCGTGCGACTTCATGGAGTCCCCGTGAGTATCGTGTCTGACAGAGACACGAGGTTCACATCTCAGTTCTGGCAGAGTTTGCAGAAGAGTTTGGGTACGCGTCTGAGTTTCAGCACGGCGTACCATTCGCAGACGGATGGCCAGTCCGAGAGGACGATTCAGATTTTGGAAGACATGCTGAGGGCGTGCATGTTGGATTTCAAGGGTTCGTGGGAGGACCATCTGCATTTGGTGGAGTTCTCTTACAACAACAGCTTCCAGGCGAGTATTGGCATGGCGCCTTTCACCGCTCTTTATGGGAGGAAATGTCGATCGCCATTGAGTTGGGATGACGTTGGTGATCGGGAGTTGTTGGGACCTGAGATGATCGTGGAGGCCATGGATATCGTCAGGAATATTCGGGAGAGGTTGAGAATTGCTCAGGACCGTTTTAAGCATTGGGCGGGTGCTAAACGTCGTCCTTTGGAGTACAGCCGGGCGACCATGTGTTCTTGAAGATTTCCCCGAATCGCGGTGTGATTCGTTTCGGGAAGTGAGGGAAGTTGAGCCCGCGATACATTGGACCGTTTGACATTTTGGAGAGGGTTGGCGAGGTAGCTTATCGCTTGGCCTTGCCGCCATCTTTGGAAGGAGTTCACAATGTTTTCCATGTGTCGCAGCTTCGTTGATACATTAGCGATCCATCTCATGCGGTGGATTTTTCGGAGATTACCGTTCACCCCGATTTGACGTATGACCAGCATCCAGTGCAGATTCTGGACAGGCATCAGAAAATCGCTTCGGAACAAGATTGTCAATCTTGTGAGGGTGATGTGGCGACACGGCTCACCTGGAGAGTCTACTTGGGAGAATGAGGATGAGATGCGAGAGCGTTTCCCACTTTTGTTTCCGGACTCGTGAGTATTTGGAAATTTCGAGGACGGAATTTTTCTTAAGTTGGGGAGGATGTAACGACTGCTTTTCATGTATCTGGATTTATTATAATATAATATATGTTTTGGTGGATTTTCTCCTCATGTGTGGTTTTCGTCTCTGTGGCTTTCATTTTCGATCGATTCGTCGTATTTTCTCGTTTCTTCCTTAGGATTGTCGATTTCGAAGTATGTCATTCATTACGGACTTCATAACGGTCGTATCTTACTATTAGATCAAGCCTAGGAGTCTTAGGAATCGATCCCGGGGCCCCGCGCTCCGTATCGGAACTTTTTGTGCTCATTAGCCGGTATAAGAAGGGGCACCGACCGACTAGATGCCGATCCAGTCGGTCGGCAATCCTTCTTGGACCGACTAGTTGGCTTTCTAAATTTCTCAGGAGTTACTGTTTATCGTTAGTCGGTCTAAGAACGTTGGTTGACCGACTAGGTTGCAAACTAGTCGGTCGGTAATGCTTCTTTAACCGACTAACTCATCATCTAAATTTTAGTATCAATATTGTTCACCCTTAGTCGGTCTAAGAACGTTCATCGACCGACTAGATGCTAAACTAGTCGGTCAGTATTTGTTCATGGACCGACTAATTCTAAATCCTATTTTCGTTCAGGAGTTACTGTTTACACTTAGTCGGTCTGCGTTGGTCGACCGACCGACTAGTTGCCAAACTAGTCGGTCAGTGGTTGCTCTTTGACCGACTAACCTATGTTAAAACCCTAATTTCTGGGCAGCCGCCAGCCCATCCTATTTAAACCCATCCCAAACGATTTAATCTTCCTCAACTCGACCCTAAACCCTAAAATCTCCCCCATTGAGCCCCCATCTTCCTCCAAGCTTTAATCCTTCATTCCAAGCCCTAAATCCATCATCCAAACCATCCATCCACTCTATCTACCTCTCATCTTCCCCAAATTTCCATCAAATCCCCAAAATCCCCAAAATCCCTAGTTTCTCCAAACTTCTCCATTTGTTTCCAGATCTGGTGCTAGGGTTCTCCGGAGTGTTTCTTCCGCTTCCTCTCGGTAAGAAATCGATTCCTCTATGTTTTCATAGCCTATTGGTATTTTTATGAAACCCTAATAAAATTTCATGTTGTTTGATGATTGTTCCCCCATAACAGCGATTTCCCCGTAGATTGGCATCCGTGTGACGAAGTGGTCGTCATCCTCGGTGCTAGGCAAGTGAAACTTGCCACTTAGGGTTTAGGCCATGTTTTAGGCCATTTGCTTGTTGTAGGCGTAAAAGAGGCTATGCGACGAAATGATACTCGCCTAGGCGCAAATTAGGGAATTAGCTTGACAACGAAGCTAGTTCCGACATATATCATGTTGCACAATTACCATGTCATGTTTACTTTCCATTAACGGTACGCGAATTAATTGTCATGACATTGCATTCTTTATGTGTTGCTGTGATTGCGTAGCTTCGCTACAATGCTTGTGTTCCTGGCTCGTGTTCCAGAAGCGAGCCCTGTAGTTGGAAACCCCAACGCTCGGATACCGGCTAGGTGCACCCCTATGCCAAATACACTTCCTGGCTCGTGTTCCAGAAGCGAGCTTAGTGAGTTGGAAACCCCAACGCTCGACACATATGGGTGGGGTAAGAGATAAGCGGACTGAGCCCCGAGTTGGCCTGATCCGCCACTCCGGCTAGCAGGTGGACTCTCCAGTGCACAAGTGATTAATAGTGATAGAGATAAGCGGCCTGAGCCACGAGCTGGCCAGCAGGTGGACTCTCTATGCACTAAGTGATAAACCGTGACAAGTGATTAATAGTGATAGAGATAAGCGGCCTGAGCCACGAGCTGGCCAGCAGGTGGACTCTCTATGCACTAAGTGATTAACAGTGATAATCGTGATAAGTGATAATCATGATAAGTGATAATCGTGATAAGTGATAATCGTAATAAGTGATTCGTGAATTAGTGATTTGGTAGCTTTTGCTACATCGTGCGTGCTTGCCTCTCTTTTAAACTGTTGCATCATACTTAACTGCCATGTCATTGCTTAATACTATAACTGCTTGGTTGCTAGTTGCCTTACTCTCAGTTTCCTTGCCCAAGTCTTTTAGACTTGCTGACATGTGCCCATTTACTCTTTTGGGTGACACATGTTAGATCCTGAGCCTGAGTACCTTGTTGAGGACGAGGTGTTTGCTGACGCCGAGCCCGAGCTTGTGTTTGACGGGGAGTACGTGGACACTGGGGACCAGTCCTAGTGTCTTCGTTGCGTTTTACTTTTGTTTAGACAGTTGTTTTGTTATCGGTGAGTAGCACCTATACTTTGTTATGTCGTTGCTTTTGTTGGCCTTGTTCTGGGCCTTTAGACTCTTTCTTTTAGCCTGGTGGCTTTTCTGGATGTTGGACTTATTTTCATGTTGGACATTTTATGAGATGTGAGATTTTTATTTCAGTCTCTCCTTGTATTATTATTGTTGTTCCGTTGTGGTTACAGGGACCTGCTTATGTTTTATTGACGCTTATCGGGTTTGGGGCTTCACAGCTCCACTCTCGTGCGGACCTTTTCACGTCTCGCCTCCATTTTAGGGAAGCGGGTCGTGACAGAAGCCCTGAGTCAAGTTGTTTTCTTAGGACCCTAGGTGATAAGAAGGCTTAGTTAGACGTCCGTGTTTGCTAGTTAGAGGCCTCTGATTGTTAGTTAGACTCCCTGTCAGCAATTGATTCAATTGTCGTAGGAGTTACCTTAGTGGTTCATGTCTACCCCTGACCATATTAGACTTCTAGAATTTCCTTCCGTCGTTCATTTGGGTTCATCGATTTCAGACCAAGCTGAACGCATTTCATTACCGTCTAGCCCCTTAGAAAGTCTTAGCGCTTAGTTCTTAATCTTTAGTTGGTCGACCGTAGGAGTTTCCCCGTAGATCCTTCAGATTCATATCCTAGGCGTATGTATGTTTGGATCATCCGACCAATTTCCTTGCCCCGATTCACGAGATCGCCTCATGACGACCGTCGTCAATTTTCAAACATCTCCATTGCAAAACTTGAACCTTCTGAAGATATTTTTCAATCTTCCCTTCCACTAAGTTTAATTTTGTCAAAATTTCAATATACTTATACTTCCTACTCCTTCATTGATTTAAATTTTAAAACGCTTGTCGGAATTTTTGAATACTAATTTATAGTATTTTCCCAACCTATGTTTTTCGTACTTAGGTAAATGCGTCGTCCCTTCATATATTAATTCTGAACCGTACTTTTATTTTGCCTTATTCGATTTATGATTTTCCTTCTTATTTATGCCATTCGAATGATACGTCGTGTTTACTTTAATATACTTTCAAGACACATGGAATTTCAGCTTTCAGCAAGTTGGTTTTGCTCGTCGATTTTTGCAAAATTACTATTTTCATAACCACTTCCTGATTTAGACCCTCCATGATTTGATTTTAAAGACTTGCTATTCGATCTTGATAATTCTACTAGTAAGTCATTATTATTATTTCTATGTGCACCATACATACTTTCAACTATTTTTATATCCGTGCCAGGCTTGTTGTGCTCATATATTAAGAACCTTATGTAAATCAGTTTCTCATTTCTGGCAAACCCTGGTTCTCTAAAAAAAATTAGTTTCAAAGTTGGTTATTTTAAATTTTCCATAGCCTAAAAGTTTTGAAAGCATTTAATATGAGTTTAAATTCTTCCGTTACTTGATTTCATTCTTTGACTTTCAAAAACTTTTGACAACATTATATTAAATTACTGACGGATAGAATTTTCTAAACCACGTCCTTAATATTCGTGTAAATGATTTTACTCCCTTTTCTTAATGATTTTCGATAAGCCAATAAAACATTTTCTCTTATTTTGAATATTCAACTCAGACTTATTTTGAACAACTCGCTTTATCGACTTCAAATATTTTATACAGATAAGGAATTCTAATTTTTTTGAAGTACAACAGTTTTCAATTTGGCGTATTTTAGCTTATGCTATTCACCCTATTTTTTCTGTATCCTATTTAAGTATCACTACATCTCCTTTTCCTTCAACCTAAACATCACCATTGAGCCAATGTTTTCCCTAACCAAGCCGTCTCCTTGTATTTGTCCTACCTGAACTCGTGCTTATCGATCCTTCCCTCGTCACGCTTTCGACCTCCCTTTGTTGCTTAGACTTTAGTACCCGTCAAGATCTGTGTCAACTCTTAGTTGTTAGTAGACCCTTGGACCTTTGTGAGGTGTCGTAGTGCACGTACCTAAGTTGTGTATGTGTGCTTGAATGAGAATTCCCATAGTATATTGGTGCTTGCCTATTGTGTGATATATATACTCGGAGTTATTCACGATAGTATGAAGTTGTTGTGTGTTAGTAGTTATAGATTTTTGTGTGGACAGCTATACTATACTAGGGATGCCTGTGTATATAAGAGTTAGCGTTGAAATATCTAATGGAGTGTACGTAGTTAGAGATACTTGTAATGGTTGAAATAAAATGATTGGTAAGGCTATGTATATGCTAGGTGTGATGATAATAGGTGTACATATAGATAAGTAAGTAGGCCTATTGAGTGACCTATATATTAGTACATATGTGTATGTGCTCGTATATGGGTATGTATTGTGTTTAGACGTAAGTAGTTGTGTTTTGTTGCATGAGTATATAAGAGATATACATATGGTAGTAGGATTATAATTTTGATTGGTATTGCTTGCTTTTGCGGGATGTTGCATGCGTGCATACCGTGAGGTATACACGACTATTGCACATCTTAATTAAGTACGTATAGATGTGTTAGTATACTAATTATAGGTAGTAGGCTATGGTGTGAATATATATGTTACCTGTGTGTGACTAAACGATGAATACGTATGCATGTATTAGGGAGGGTATTATAATTATACGTGTGCTGATGTCTGTATTATTTCTATTATGGTATATAAGCTGATTTAACTATGTGAGTATTACCTGACTAAATATTAGGTGTGAATGACTTATGGTATGTATACGGTTGTATTGGTAGACATATATATATGTATTGAAGTGGTATCGGTATAAGTATAAATGTCGTGTTACGTATATAGAATATTCTGATATGTGTATTGAGTCTCACTCAAGCTTGAGTGGGTATACTCTAAGTATATTAAATGTATGTTTGAAGTTTGAATATAGCGATGTTTGATGTATGTATAGTGATAGGAGCGTTGTGCCTGGTCGTGTTACGCACATGATTGTGGGTCGCTATACCAGTATATAGTTATAGGGTTGGTCTTGTGGTATAGTTATTTATTAAGGACTTGCCTGTGTGAACGTATGTGTACTAGCTAAAACTAGGTGTGTATGTGTGCTAGTCATATGATGATATGATTGGTATACGTGAATGAAAAGGTAGCGTGTATGGGTGGGCACCATGCACGGGTAAGTATGTGCTTAGTTATAGGAATTGATGACTATGATATATGTGGCGTGTCGTAAATACAGTTATAGGACCGTATGTGATGAGAATATATGGTGAACTATTTGCATGCATTTGAATGACTATATATTGTGAAACTATAGTGGTGATGAATGTATATGAGATATAGTGAACTTGATTTAATAATGGTATGGTGTGACTATATGTGTTGAGATGTTTGGTATTGGATGAATATTAGAGGGTAGTATACCCTTGGTGTTGTGCATAGGTAGCTATCTATATGTAGAGCAATGATTGTATTTGCTAAGTGTGACACTATCCTTATATGAGTATCTGAAATATTGTTTTGTGTTTAGGTAAGTAGTAGTTATATAAGGGATGTATGTTTATATATATGATTGAAATACATGTATGAAATTGACTGACTATAATAGGTATAAGTATATGACGTATGTGAATGTA
The DNA here is from genome assembly GCA_030789695.1 of Scilla litardierei. Lineage (NCBI taxonomy): Eukaryota > Viridiplantae > Streptophyta > Magnoliopsida > Asparagales > Asparagaceae > Scilla > Scilla litardierei. The sequence continues at coordinate 90,424,053 of CM061139.1, forward strand.
TATATATACGTATTGGTAGTGTTAATGTCTGACAACCTAGTGCGTATATGAGCACCTGTAATGACTATACCTGGTTGAATTATAATATGACTTGATTGGGGTAGTTACTAGGGCGACTAGCTATATTAGAAAGTCCGAGGACGGACTTTATTCTAAGGTGGGGAGGATGTAACGGCCACTTTTCGTGGTACATTGTTCGTGCACGTGCTTTTGGCCGTGCGCGTGTTTGTTTTAGACTTTGTTTGTTGGTGAACACTTTCGTGTGATATGCCGTTGTGAACGTCTCTGAGAATGTTAAATAGTGGCACTATTTTGGAACGACGTTTCTCGAGTCGTTTTCCCACAATTTAAACTTATTCGATGAGACGTGGCGATTCTCACTCTTGACGGGAGACATTTCTATTTTTAGTCTCGTCGTCCGACATCGAAATTGAGATCCGTCTTCTTAGCTAGCTCTCATTCGTCATCACGATCACCCCAATATTTATTTTATAATTTTTGGAGTTCATTTGACCACTTTTATATTTTTAACAAGTTTTAAAATAGTTTTAATAATTAATTTTTAAATTAAATTCGGCCAAATAAAATTTATTTGAGTTTTAAACGTTTTAAAGAATTTTTGAGCCAATTTCCAGCTCATTTGGACCAAGTCAAACCCTTGGGTGAGTTGGAGAAGTTGAATTTCAAAATTTAAATTATTTTAAACTTCTAATCCTATTAGGTTTAGCCCTAGACCAAGTCAACCCATCTATACTATATAAGCAACCCCTAGGAAGACCCATTTTCGCATGAAATTAGCCCTAGCCTCTTCCAAGACCCAAATTGGACGTTGCGACGATTCGTCGCAACGTTGCGACGTTCAGCCCCCACTCCGACCGAGAAAACCAACCAAAATCTCCCGCTCCGACCGCTAGCCGCTCCGCACCCAACCCCGCTCCGCATCGCAGCGCATCGCCCCGCTCCGTTCCCTCGGTCTGACCGAGGGCTTGGCCCGCACCCCGCTCGCATCAGCTCCGCATCAGCTCCGCACAGCGCCCGCATCAACCCCCGCCCCGTTCGCTTGCCTCCGCTCGTGCCTGACCGAACGGATCGCCCGCACCGACCGACGATTGCAACACTGCAACGTTGCAACGTCGCAGCCCTCGCATCCAAGCGGACGACCGACCCGATCCCCCGCTCTGACCGAAGGAGGCCCCCGCACCCGCGCTGCTGCACACCCCCAAGCGCTGCACAGCCCCGTTTCCCCGCAGCGACCGAGAGAATCTCCCGCATTGGCTGGGTACGACCGAGAGCCATTCGTCACAACCCCGCATCCGTCGCACCACTTGCCTCTGTGGGCCCCCCAAGTTCTCCAGAGGTATTGTGGGTCCCCCAAAGGTCCCTAGGACTACTGTGGGCCCCACCTAGGTGCGTTCTCTTCGACGACTTGCCGCGTACGACGTCGTCGCACGTCGTAGCCCGTCGTCGCACGTGTGAGCTTTGGAATCTGGAACCGTCGCCCCGGTTGATTGCTCTGAAATTTCCAGCGAGGAATCTAATTGGAATCTGGACTTGGAGCGCGATCTTTTATTCCAACCCCCGGCGTCGCTACCCGACGCCGGTGTAGCTTTCGCGTTGTGTTGAGGTAACGCTTTGCACCCCTTGGACCCCCAACCCAATTGCATGCTAATCAAGACTAAAAACCAGTATTTTAAAGTATTTTAAATGTTTTAGAAATCACTAATCAAGATTAATAAAACGGATGTAGGCCGGTGGACTTGTGCACGTAGGAATCGTGACTTTGGACTCGTTGGACGGTGTTTTCTTGACGTGATAGTTGCAGGCAAGTGAAACTTGCCAAATCTTTCTTAGGGCTATGTTTTTAGGCCACTTACTTGTTTTTAGCGTAAAAGAGACTAGTCAGTGAAATGATAGCTGGCTAGACGCCTACTTGATCTAGTTTGACAACGAAACTAGATCCGTCACCTAATTGATCTAGCTTGACAACGAAGCTAGATCCAACCCCTTAAACTGGTTGTTCATGCATACTAAACTGTCACGTTTACTTTTCTTACCTGTACGCTTTACTACTTGCCATGTCATGTCATCCATGCATTGAATGTCGTATTCGTAGCACACGCTACAATACTTGTACTCGTACTACTTGTCCGGCTAGGTGCACCCCTACGCCATACTTGTTTAAAACACTTCCTGGCTCATGGTCCAGAAGCGGGCCTCATGTGTTGGCTGTAAACCAATGCCCGATACACGTGGAGGGGTAGGGATAAACGGTCACTTGAGCTTAGGAGTTGGCCCGCGTAGCCACTCTAGCCAAAAGACAGAATCTCTGTGCACGAGGTGCTTACTTTACTTGTCTTGTACTTGTCTTGTGAATGACATGCCATGCTCGTACTTTACTTTACTTTACTTTACCTTACTGTACCTGTTGCACTCATTACTTTAACTGTCATGTCATTGCATCATGCTAGAACTGCTAGGTTGCTTTACTTTTACCTACTTTCAGTTTCCTTGCACAAGTCTCTTGTAGACTTGCTGACATGTGACCCTTGCTCTTTTGGGTGTCACATGTTAGACTTTGAGCCAGAGACCGTTGCTGAGTACGAGATGTGTTGCTGACGCTGAGCCTGAGTCCATGTCTGCCTAGGAGGAGTTTTGTGGATGCCAGTGATCTTTCTTGGGGACTTTGATGAGCTTTCTTTTGTTTTAGGTTTGTTGTTAGTTGTCGGAGCGTGTCACCTTGTTTTGTACGATGCACTTTTGTTGACCATGTTTGGGCCTTTAGACTCTCTTTTATTTCAGCCTGGTGGCTTTTCTGTGATGTTGGAATTTATATTTATGGATATTATGAGATTATTCTTTTGTCTCATTTCATTATTATTATCTTGTTTCGCTCGCGTTGCAAGGACCTACAGTTTCAAATTTGATTCACGCTTATCGGACTTGCAGCTTCGTAGCTTCAAGTCTGAGCGGACCTTATCACGCTTCGCCTCCATATTTTTGGGAAGCGGGGCGTGACAGGTTTTGTTGGTGGCCCATGCAGGTCCGTCTTGCAATTGCGAATTAACGGAACAACGATAATAACAGAATGTCCATTAAATAAATTGCAACATCCGAGTCAGAAGCCCTGAGTCAAGTTGTTTTCTTAGGACCCTAGGTGATAAGAAGGCTTAGTTAGACGTCCGTGTTTGCTAGTTAGAGGCCTCTGATTGTTAGTTAGACTCCCTGTCAGCAATTGATTCAATTGTCGTAGGAGTTACCTTAGTGGTTCATATCTACCCCTGACCATATTAGACTTCTAGAATTTCCTTCCGTCGTTCGTTTGGGTTCATCGATTTCGGACCAAGCTGAACGCATTTCATTACCGTCTAGCCCCTTAGAAAGTCTTAGCGCTTAGTTCTTAATCTTTAGTTGGTCGACCGTAGGAGTTTCCCCGTAGATCCTTCAGATTCATATCCTAGGCGTATGTATGTTTGGATCATCCGACCAATTTCCTTGCCCCGATTCACGAGATCGCCTCATGACGATCGTCGTCAATTTTCAAACATCTCCATTGCAAAACTTGAACCTTCTGAGATTATTCTTTTGTCTCATTTCATTATTATTATCTTGTTTCGCTCACGTTGCAAGGACCTGCAGTTTCAAATTTGATTGACGCTTATCGGACTTGCAGCTTCGTAGCTTCAAGTCTGAGCGGACCTTCTCACGCTTCGCCTCCATATTTTTGGGAAGCGGGGCGTGACACTAACAGCTCTCGTACATGCATCCTACGTAATAACTTGCTGCCAACCTATCATAACATATGAAATTCAATCAATACATATATTCTTTTATAAGCCAACATTAAAATGTAACTAACCATACTATGATATAACTATGTGGCACTCTACATGCATTGGAAACTGACATTGGGAAATGACATTAGAAAGGCAAAGAGTCCCCAGGTCTAGACATCCATATTCACTTACTCTAAGTTACTATTCACGTGCCTATAATTTTATTTATAAACTATTCATCCAAGTTGTAACTTATAAAGAATGAACTCACCCTCTCTTTTTATTGCTGTTGCGTGTGTTGCAAGTGGCGGTCGAAGGCTGGGCTTGGACGTCAACGGCCGGCGAAGGATCGGAGACGTTGGGCTGCCGGACTGAGGGCGTCTCCGGGTGGCGGCTGGGAAGAGAGTGGAGCGGGGCCATGGTGATCGCGAGGGGGTGCGCGGCCTTAGTGGCGTGGGGTGCAGCTCTCGGCGCCGTGCGTGGATGAAGGAGAGGCGACGACGGATGTTGACAGGTCGGGGGTCTCTCCGGTTTTCACTGCGTGGAGATGAGATCGTCGTGAGTAGGAGAAGTCACCGGCGTCGTTGGGATCTCGGAAGGACAGGGAAGGAGGCGGCGTTGGGTGTCGGCCGTGGAAGAAGAAGGAGGAGAGGGAGAGGCCTGGATGCGTGGTTGCGGCTGGGGAAGTCTGCGGCTTGTGGAGGAGAAGAAAGCCGCTCGGTTCGCTGTTGTGGCTGATGTGTGTGGGCGAGGATAGACCGTGGGGGCGTTCGCGAGGTGGGGAGGCGGGGGAAGGGCGCAGCTGCGATGCATTGCTGGGCGTGGAGAAGAACGCCGCGGTCTGCTCTCGCGTGAGGAGGAAGGTATCAGGGGGCTGCGCTCGTGGATGATGCACGGAGGAGCTGTCCGCGAGGCTTGTGGCGAGGGGATATGAGGAAGGAGGCTGGGAGAGATATAGGGGCGGCTGCGTGATGTCCCTCATATAATAATATCTAGGGTTCTTGTATAAGAATGAAGGGCTGTTGTAATAGGTTGCCTAGGGTTATATTATAATGAAAATAGGGTGAGTAGGGCAGGGGCACAGCACGTGAATACTCTAGGGTCTTTAGGTTAAAAGTAATCTTGGGTTTCCATTATATTGGCTGATGTGGGTGGCAACTCGTGATGTGTACCCTAGGATTTTTATATAGGTTGCTAGTTGTTTAGCCCTTAGGTAATGATTCAATTGGTTTCTCCCTTTTTTTGTGCAAAACTGTGTGTTTGTGAAGAGCAGGTTGTGTGCGTGAATAGTGTGCTGGGTGGGTGTGTGTGCAGTTAGTTTCGGCCACAATAGGGTACAAAACGTTGGGTTTAGGTTCAAAACTTAGTTTGTTATAATAGGAAGATGATTTGAATTATTATTAAAAGAATTGATTGAATTTATTAGTAATAAAAAAACTAATTAGGATGGGATTATAAGGAAGGACTTTGAAAAGATTAATGGGATTTTTAATAGGTAAAATCAAGGAAATAATAGCTTATAAATAAGTTTTTAATGGGTTTTATAAGGAGGGTCTTCATTTGAATTTAAAAAGATTTGAAAATCAAATTTTAAATTTGAAAAGTGAAATTAATTTAAGAAGGGATACTTAACAAAAATAATAACAATAATAATAATAATAAAATTAACTAAGTGTCATAAAATGATGATAGTGATAATTGACATGGAACGGTTGGCACGTGCACGAGAATAGAAACGTCTAACTACGAATACGGGAGAATATTACACGAGGGAAGTACAGCCAAAACGTATCGTAAAAACTGGTCGTTACACCGCCTTTGTCCTTGAAGCCGCAGGTGTAGTGGGCTTCTCAAATGGCACCTCCGTGATGTACCATAGGTCTTGACCCTCCATTTAGATCATCATCCTGATCTTCCAACTTGGGTAATTGGTTCCGTTGAAGAGCGGGGGTCGAACGGTTTAATGACCTTCTTCATGAGACGCGTATGAAGCGTTGAATTCCATCGTTGCAGTATGCTATAACCTCGCTTTGATACCAATTTTAAGGATCACCTTACCCTTGCAATGCTAACAACAACACACTATAGGGGGGTGAATAGTGTAATGGTAATAAAATTGTCCAATTAAAATTAAACTTGCAAATGTGGAATAATAAATGTAAGAGGAAATAATTGACACAATCAATCCAAATACAAACATAAGATTTTACCCTGGTTTCCCAAAACTTGGGTACGTCCAGCCACACCAATATTCACTATAATCGCACAAAGAAAAGTGAATACAAATCTCACAAGGAGATACCCCACCAAGAGGATTTTGCCCTACACAAGGACCCAACCAAGCCAACACGAGGGTCAAACTCCCACCTACAGAATTACTAACTCACACTCAGAGAATTAGGGTTAGCCCTTCACTAGGACACCAAACTCCCACTAGTAGAGTTACTCCCACAAAGAGAGTTATTCCCACAAAGAGAATATCCTAATCCCACAAAGAGATAAACTCCCACAAAGAGAGAAAGACTAATTCCCACAAAGAGAATTAGTGTTACAAGAATCACCAGGTAAAATAAATACTCTTACCTTGCCTTGAGATGCTTACTCATTTATGAATGCAAGGCATGGAAGAGAATCTCCAAGTGTTGAGATTGGCTTGAAAGCACTTGGATGATTTCCCTTGAGCTGGACTTCAATGCATGAAGAGGAATGTGAGCTCAAAGAGGGAAATTGAGAGAGTTTGAGAGTGGCTTATTAAAGTCTTATGATTTGCAATTGCATCGAGAAGTTCTAATGAACTCAGCACACCCATATATATAGGAACCCTATATCAACCCTCAAAACCCAAGAAAACAGCCAAGAGCACAAGACAACAACGGCTAGAAACTGGGCGAAAACGACACCGACAGTCGACTGATGATCAAATGACAGTCGACTGATCAATGGCTAGAAAATATCCAACGGCTATAATCTGAGCCAAGACAGTCGACTAATGAAGTCGATACAGTCGACTGTGAACAGGACAGGCGCCTATAAAACCTTCAGCAAGCGACTGCTGTAGGGGATGGAATAAAACAGAGAGCTGCACTCTTTCTCCAAATAAGCATACAGGCGACTGATGACAATAATACAGTCGACTGTAAAATAGTTAGGCGACTGTAAATCTTGTATCAGTCGTCTGCTGCAGGAGATGGAGAAAAACAGAAAGAAACAGAGATTGCACTTACGCTACTAAGACGACTGTTGACCAATTCCCAGGCAACTGTAAATATACAGGCGACTATAAACTGTGCAGCAGTCGACTGATGTGAAAAGCTCAATTAGAGTCAATAGAAATGTTGACTTGAGCAGTGCATATCAGTCGACTGTAGAAGGATCGACAGGCGACTGGAAATCACCCAGTCGACTGTAAATCCTTCATCAGGCAACTGATGGAAAACCAGAGACTCCAAATGAATCTTTGGACAAGACGAACCTGTTAGGTTGGATTCTATGATAATCCTAAGGCTCACTAAGATGGTTAAATGCATATGCATGTATGAGTAGACCATCTATCAAGGCATTACATTAACCTAGACTCAAAATGAGAAAGAAAGCAATAAGGAAAATATTACATGGATTACATTGGTTTCCTTAGAGTCTAAGTCTTCAATCTTGATGCCTTGATGCTCTCCATCATCTCCAAACTTTGGCACCCCTTGAGTCCAAGCTTTGCCCTTCTCCACTTGATGTCCATCCTTACACCAAGTGTTTAGTCTCCAGAAATGACATTCTAGAAATGAACTAAGAGACCAAAACAAGAGAGTCATTAGCAACAACATAATGTTGTGATCATCATTAAAATAAGATTGGTATGAAACACCAATACTCAACATGTAATGCACCTGCCACATTTCAAAGGTGCATGACGTCTATTTTCTCTGATTTCATCGAAAACATTATGGAAGTCTTCATAGACGATTTCTTTGTTCATGGCACCGAGTTCGATAATTGTCTAACCAATTTGTCTAAAGTTTTAGAACGGTGTCATGATAACAAACTGACCCTAAATTGGGAAAAGTGTCGTTTCATGGTGACAGAAGGGGTTGTGCTTGGCCATTGATCACTCCATATTTTACACCTTTTTCCCGCATGTTTGCATGCTATTTGAATCGCTCAAATCACTTTTTTCACGATTTATCGACAACATTGCGATACTTTTCACGATTTGTTGTTTTTTGTCGTATTTCAGGAGATTTGGAGTGATTTGGAGTGATTCTGATATACACCCACTCCGGAGTGTCACCAACGACTTCCCTGAGGGGTATTTTGAGATTGGAGCGGAGCGGAAGAAGAAAGAACGTCGTAGGAGCGACAGGAGGCAAAAATACGCAATTTAGGCATCTTCAGTATCTCACTCGGCCGAGTGAAGGACTCACTCGGCCGACCAACGAGACCCCGCTCGGTCGGTCAGATCGGACACGCTCCAAGCAGTATATCAGCGTGCACTTGGCCGAGCATCAGAAGCCGACTTGGCCGAGTGACGTATCCCGTCCGCCTGAGTGACACCCAGACGACGTCCATCAAAAAGAGACAACTTACTGTAATCCGTCAGTCTGAGCAGCAAAAGCCCGACTCGGCCGAGTGGCAATTACCGTCCGCTCGAGTGAAGATAGCCCATCGGCCGAGTGACGACAACTCACTCGGCCGAGTGACGCCCGATGTGACGACCCCCAAGACCCCAGAGTTACTGGAATCCGTCAGGGTCCCTCACTCGGCCGAGTGACCTTTGTCACTCGGCCGAGTGAGCAGCGCTGCCTGTAGCGGAAATCCGATTTTGGAGCTGCGCATGTGCAGTTTGGTCACGAATTTTTGGGCAGTTTTGGGGGGTATTTAACCCCAGATTCTAACCTAGTTTAGAGAGCCTTTTTTTATTGCTTTTGGTAGCCTTTTTAGTTTAGATTTTTAGAGTTTAATTCTTGTGATTGGAGAGGAGAGAGAAGTGTTATTTTGTTGGATTCTTGGAAAGCTACATTGGTTTGTCTCCCTCTCTATTAAAAATCCTATTTTTATTGCTATTTTGAATATTGCTATGAATTCCATTGTTGTTTCTATTGATTATTCTTCCATTAGCAATATGATTTGTGAGTAGTTTTAACGTCTTAGGGCGTGGGGATGAACCCTACGAGCCCAATTTCCGATTTGTGACGATTTGGTAGAACTATTGCTAGAATTGATTAGGGCTAGTTTGGGATTGATATAATACAGATAGCTAGGTGTTCATATCGATTGGGATTTGCAAGAGATTGGATCCCAATTCGATAGGAAACCCTAGAAATCCGAATTGGGTTGAAATTGAGTTTCCTTAGTATCGGTTTGCAAGAGATTGGACCGATACTAGGATTCTCGGTTGCAATTCTATACCGATACCCGTTTGTAAGAGATTGGACGGGTAGGAACTATCCCAACCTAGGTCGTAGCCCGAGTTTGCACGAGAGTGGTCTCGGGATGCGATTGAACGATGACGTTGATCCTAATGCTAGCTTGCCTAGGCTAGGGTTTGCAAGAGATTGGACCCGAACCTAGGTTTGCTATAGACCGGCAACAGCGCGAGAGCGTGAGCTAGGTTTTACATTCAGTTGCAACTAGTTCACCTGACATTCTACCCTAGCAATTGTGAAACCGATGAATCACAATGACGAGATACGGTGAGTAGCTGGGATTCCCTATTCCCTAGGCATCTTTATTTGATTTTATATCTCTTTTTACATTGTTTGACGATTGTGACAACATCGCCGAAAGGCAATTTCCTACTTTTCTGTCCCCATAGCCAGGTTGTTCGGAGAAGGCATGTCACGCCCCGCTTCCCAAAAACTTAGAGGCGAAGCGTGAGAAGGTCCGCACGGACTTGAAGCTGCAAAGCTGCAAGTCCGATAAGCGTCAAATAAAACGAAGTAGCAGGTCCCTGTAATGTGACTCAGTACAACAATAACAATAATAGGAAAAGAGAGACGATAATATAACATGTACTCAACTCATAGTCCAACAAAAATTCCAACAACCAGAAATGCCACCAGGCAATAAAAGAGTCAAAAGCAAAAGGCCTAGCATGGCCAACAGAATCTAACAAAACAGTGCTGCTCACCGACAACCACAGCTAACAAAAGAAGAGTACGGAAGATCTCAAAGATTGATCACCGGTGTCCTCGTACTCCACGTCACCAACAGGTTCGGGCACGAACTCCACGAACTCGTCACCCTCCGCAACTGTCTCTGGCTCAGCAACTAACATGCGTCACCCAAGGAGAAGGAGCACATGTTAGCAAGTCTAAAAGACTTGTGCAAGGAAACTATAAAAGAAAAGCAACCTAACAGTTCTAAAGTAAAGTATGACATGGATATAAAATGACAAATGACATGGCATGGCAAGTAAACAAGTAAAAGACAAGTACTGGAATTGTAATCACGTCGTGCACAGAGATTCCGCCCTTTGGCTAGAGTGGCTGTACGGGCCAACTCTTACACTCAAGTGACCGTTTATCCCTACCCCTCCACGTGTGTCGAGCCAGGGCATTACCCCCGAACACGGAATGCTCTCTTCTGGATCACGAGCCAGGAAGTGTTTTTAACACTGATGGCGTATGGTTATGCCTGCATAATGGGTGCCTAGCCGGTAACACGGAAACATGGATTGTACAAGTAGTGTAGCGTGTGCTACGATGCAAGTTTAACTAGGATGACATGTACGATGCAATGCATGGCAGTTAACAATTCAAATGCGTACAGTTAAAGAGTTTAAACATGACAGATATCAATGCATAAATGATTTGGCAAGGTGTCGGATCTAGCTTCATTGTCAAGCTAGATCACAAAGTTGCGCCTAGATCGCTATCATTTCACGATCTAGTCTCTTTCACGCTAGTACAAGAATTGGCCTAAAAACATGGCCTAAAAAAAGTTGGCAAGTTTCACTTGCCTGGTACCGAATTGTTGATCGACGTGAGTTACGAGAACGGTGTCCTATGGTAGATGAATTCGCTGTTATGGCAAAATAAAAGATTAGATGGAAGTTCTAAATTGTTTTGCATTGGAATCCTATGTCTAGTAATCTATTTTTAATTTAGGGTTTCTAATTTACGGTGTGGGTTAAAAGCGATTAAGGGATTAAAGTTACTAACCGTAGAGTAGCGAATGGAAAACACCAAAACAGATCTTGCTTTGGCGACGAAGAACAATCCAGGGAACTACGACCGAAAAACGAGATCTCGGCGATCTAGATCGGTAACCGGCGCAAGATTCGGTGAGAAAGAACCTCCGAGGATGAAGGAAATGATTTGGGGAAGGTTGGGGATGATTTGAGAATGATCTTGGCTCAGGAAGAATGAATGAAGAGTGATAGAATCGACGGATTAAATAGAAATAAAAACGGCGGCTAAAAATAGATCTAGGGTTTCGGGGTCAACTAGTCGGTCAAAGAAGAGTGGTTGACCGACTAGTTTAGGAACTAGTCGGTCGGTCGTCTAACTTAGACCGACTAAGAGGCAAACCGAAAATAGGGTTTTGGTACCGGTCGACTTCATTAGTCGATCAAAGAACAACTGGTGACCGACTAGTTTAAGAACTAGTCGGTCGGTCGACCAACATTGACCGACTAAAAGATCAACCCAAAAACTTTCGAAGAAAAACTGAACATAGAACTAGTCGGTTGAAGAGCAACTCTTACCCGACTAAAAAGAAAGATTATACAAGAATTAGTCGGTTGAAGAACAATAGCTGACCGACTAGTTTGCAACCTAGTCGGTCGGAAATCGTTCTTAGACCGACTAACGACAAACAGTAACTTTACTGTACAGTGAACTCAGAACTAGTCAGTCTGAGTACAATTCTTGACCGACTAGTTTGAGCACTAGTCGGTCGAAGGGTGAACATAGACCGACTAACGACAAATAGTAACTCTGCTATTATTTCTACGTTGAACTAGTCGGTCCATGAAGGATGGCCGACCGACTAGATCTCATTCTAGTCGGTTGGTTCTCCTTCGTGAACCAACTAAGATGCACCAGAAGTGCCGAAACGTAGCGCGAAGATTCGGGAAAGATTCTATGGTTTCTAGGATCGTTCTAACTCTAAAATTACGGTGTTAAGAAGCTAAACGTAAGAATTTAATCGAGAAAAACATACAAGGAGGAAAATTCAATATCATTCATATAAAATAGCTATTACAAACACCGGTCGTTACAAGGCACTATCATACGTCCTCCCTGTGTTCGATACCCGCTCGTCGATACACCGTGCGCTTGCGGTAAGACTACACGGTCGCTCTTTAGGGTGTACGCCCAGGCACGATCAAGTTTTTGGCACCGTTGCTGGGGAGGGCATTTTGACAGAGTTTGATTTGGATCACCCAGTCATTTCTCTTCAATTTCTTTCTTTATTGCTTCATTCTTTTCTAACTCTGTTTACAGCCCCATTTTGCAATCCCTCCCGAAATTCTCCACGAAATCTTAACAGGTAAAATGGGGGATGCAATTCCAATGACTGAGTCTGGCCAGGGAGATGATGAATCTTTTGCGGAGCTCCTCAAGGAACTTATTGATGAGGTCTACGCTACCGGAGCTTTTGCTATTAATATCGAGGACCCCGTCGAACAACTATTTGCTAGCTTCGTGATGGATCAAATCTCCCTGGATGGGACTATTGGGGGCGATATCAGAGTTGATGTGAGGGTCGACAAGCTATATTTTGAAGGCGATAGAACATGTGTCGAAGAGTACTACACTCCCGAGGAACACATCGAACAAACCGATACTCAGGGAGATACATCTATGACCCCCACTCTTGCATTTATGAATCTGCTGACGTATTTCTTGATCTCAGGAATGAATCGAAGCAAGGTGGTGGTCCTATCGATGCAAGTGCGGAATCGGAGAGCGTCTATTCCGATTTACCGTCCTCACTAGGAAGCGAGTCTGAGCCTCCACTCGATAGTGAGCTAAATTCAGATGTTGAAGGAGAAGGCAAATTCACACAAGATGACGAAGCAAAGGGTACGGCACCCTTTGAGGCAGAGCTTAAACAATTACCGCCGAATCTAAGGTATGCTTTCTTGGGTAGTAAATTGACCTTCCCGGTGATTGTTAATGCCCACCTTGGCCAAGACCAACTTGAAAAATTATTAGAAGTCCTTAGGGATCACAAGGATGTCATTGGTTACACAATCTCTGATCTTAAGGGAATAAGCCCTAGGCTATGCACACATAGGATCCACTTGCAAAACACTGAAGCCTCTTCTATTGAGCCTCAAAGGCGGTTGAACCCGAATATGAAAGAGGTAGTGAAAAAGGAAATCCTAAAATTGCTTGAGGCCGGTATTATTTATCCTATCTCCGACAGTAGGTGGGTTAGCCCTGTTCACGTCGTCCCAAAGAAAGGGGGGATGACTGTTATAAAAAATGATAAAGGAGAGCCCATTTCTACACGCACTGTCACGGGATGGCGAATGTGCATTGATTATAGGAAACTAAATAAAGCCACCCGAAAGGACCATTACCCATTGCCCTTCATTGATCAAATGCCTGAACGCCTAGCTAAACATAAATACTTTTGTTATTTGGATGGGTATTCGGGGTTTTTCCAAATACATTTGCACGAAGATGACCAAGAAAAGACCACTTTTACTTGTCCCTATGGTACCTATGCCTACCGTAGGATGCCCTTTGGTCTTTGTAATGCTCCCGCCACCTTTCAGAGGTGTATGACATCCATATTTTTCGATTACATTGAAAATATTATGGAAGTTTTTATGGATGATTTTTCGGTTTATGGAAGAGAGTTTGATTCTTGTTTGGCTAATCTTACTAAAGTCCTTAAAAGGAGCCAACAAAATAATCTAACTCTAAATTGGGAGAAATGTCACTTCATGGTCACGGAAGGTATATTTCTTGGGCACCTTGTCTCCTCGAGATGAATTGAGGTAGATAAGGCAAAGATTGAGGTAATCGAGAAACTCCCTCCTCTTATTAATGTCAAGGGCATTAGAGGCTTTCTTGGTCATGCGGGGTTTTACCGCCGCTTTATCAAGGATTTCGCCTTGATTGCCCGACCTCTTACTTCCTTGCTTTTTAAAGATGCTCCGTTTGTTTTTTTCAGGTGAATGCTTGCAAGCCTTCAATACATTGAAGGAGGCACTAATTTCTGCGCCCATCATCCAGCCACCGGATTGGAGCCTTCCCTTTGAACTCATGTGTGATGCAAGTGACCAAGCAATTGGAGCGGTATTGGGGCAAAGGAAAGATAGGAAGCTTCATGCAATATTCTATGCAAGAAAAACGTTGGATGACGCACAGAAAAATTATACAACTACGGAGAAAGAGCTTCTAGCGGTCGTGTACTCCATTGAAAAGTTCCGCTCATATCTCCTTGGATCAAGGTTAATTGTCCACACCGACCATGCGGCATTGAAGTATCTCCTAAAAAAGAAAGAGGCTAAACCTAGGTTGATTAGGTGGATACTTCTATTGCAAGAATTTGATTTGGAAATCAGAGATAAGAAGGGTACGGAAAACGTTGTGGCGGACCATTTGTCTAGACTTATTCGTGACAAGGAGGACGAAAGTTTGCCCATCGATGACTCCTTTGTTGATGAGAGGCTATACGCCATAAGGCCCGGGGAAGTTCCTTGGTATGCGGACTATGCCAATTACTTGGCCTGTGGGATTAAACCATGCGGGATGCCCACACAGCAAAAGAGGAGGTTTATGCATGAGGTCCGTAGCTATTTCTGGGAAGACCCGTACCTCTTTAAGATATGCAAGGATGGGGTTATCCGGAGATGTATCTCTAAGGAGGATGCCACCTCCATCATCCTACATTGCCATGGTATGCCATGCGGGGGTCATCACGCCGCTTCTAAGACTACCCCTAAGATATTGTAGAGTGGATTCTTTTGGCCAACCATGTTCAGAGACACGCACGACTTCGTCAAGGCGTGTGATAGATGCCAACGAACCGGGAATATTTCGAAACGAAATGAGATGCCAATGAAGCCCATTCTTGAGATTGAGCTCTTTGATTGTTGGGGAGTGGACTTCATAGGACCATTTCCGTCAAGCAAGGGTAACAAGTATATCTTGTTGGCCGTGGACTACGTTTCCAAATGGGTAGAAGCCATCGCCACCCCCACCAATGATGCAAGGGTTGTCTCAAAGTTTTTTAAGCAGAATATTTTCCCGCTCTTTGGGGTGCCCCGTACTTTGATAAGCGACGGAGGAAGTCACTTTATAGAAAACAAATTTGAAGTCATGTTTAAGAAGTACGGGGTAAACCATAGGATTGGAATGGCCTACCACCCTCAAACGAGCGGACAAGTGGAAGTTTCAAATAGAGAAATCAAGCAAATTCTTGAAAAGACCGTAGATCGATCTAGAAAAGATTGGTCCATGAAGCTAAACGACGCCCTATGGGCGTATCGCACGGACTTTCGGACTCCTATTGGCACCACACCATTCCGACTCGTCTATGGGAAGGCTTGTCATCTACCGGTAGAGTTGGAGCACCGTGCGTATTGGGCCATCAAGACCCTAAATTATGACTATAAGAGTGCGGCGGTGAGGCGACTCTTGGACATCAATGATCTTGACGAAATTAGAAGAGATGCATACGAGAGCTCAAGAATTTACAAAGAAAGGACTAAGATTCTCCACGACGCCCGCATAACTGTCACGGACTTCAAGGTCGGAGACAAGGTCTTGCTATATAATTCTCGACTCCGACTATTCCCCGGGAAGTTTAGGTCACGGTGGTCCGGACCTTTCACCATCAAGCGCATACAACCAGGAGGAGCATTTGAATTGGAAGGGAAAGACGGAGCCACTTTCAAGGTGAATGGGCAACGTCTAAAGCAATATTCCGAAGGAGTCCCCATGGGCGAGGTAAATAGAATATATCTACTCAAGGGACGGCCGAACGACCTTTCATACCTCCTTGATGAGGTCATTGAAGAGGCGATCCCCCATTCCATCGACGCAATATTCGAGGATGACTTCGAAGAAGGCCCAGATTTGGGCCAAGAAGAAAAGACGAAGCACTCCCCCGATCTCTCCATGGAAGTTGACGAAGGCGACGCTGATGTCGCAAGAATACGGGAGCTCTGCAAGCTCTCAAAGATGAGGACTCCGAAGAAAGCTCCACCGATACGAAAATCGGTGTCACCGGTGAAGCCGAGGCCCGGAGCAAGCACTAGCTTGGGGGAGCCACTCCCCAACACTACCCGAGACGAAGGAGCACTGAGGAAGAACACGCCGCCACAACATCCAAATCCGAGCGTTCTTCCCGGTAAATTCGACGGGTGCATCTCATATGCACCCAACATCCCGCAATGAATTGAAAATCCAAGGGGGTCGAGCTCAAGACCTTAAACGAGCGCTTGTCGGGAGGCAACCCGACAGTTATCGCCTTATTTTTACTTTGGTCTTTTCTTTTTATTTTAGAATTTATTAGTGTTTTTGAGTCTTTTTGCCCGAATTAATTTGTGACAACGGGTCCTATTTTCCTTGACAGGAGAGGAGAAAGGGATATATACCATTAGGAGGATGAACAAGGCGACGAAGAGCGCTCCAGGAATGCGCTCGATGCTTAGGAGGAGGAAGAAATTAGCTGGAGGAAGAAAAACAGAGATTAGAGCCCAAACAGAGCCAAACAGCAGAAAACAGGAATCACTCGGCCGAGTACACTAGCCACTCGGCCGAGCACATAAGTTCGTCCGCCCGAGCGGCGCACCAACGAGGGAAGTCTGTTGTACCCAACTCTCTGTTTCTTTTCTTGATTTCAGTATAATTGCCACTCGGCCGAGTATATATCTTCACTCGGCCGAGTGAAACTGATACGCTCCTAGGGCGAGAACTGCCGAGTAGCTTGTGCCACTCGGTCGAATGGACTTTTTGTAGGATCCTGCCAAAACAGAGTTAGGATCGATAAATGAAGTTGAGACTTACGCTTGCGTATGCAGCACGGTAGTCTACGAGCTTCACCTTCGGATTCGCCACAACGGATCGAGTCTTCTCACGAACTGAGTAAGGCTACTAAATCCACAATCTAAATCTCTACTTTTAGATTAAGAACTTGGATAAAGGGAGAGGAAGTATTTCGGCAGAGCTTCGCTAGAATGAAGATGCATGCAAGAATGCCATGCAAAGTGTAAGGAAAATGGCTAACCCTTGGGTCTTATTTTTAGCCCCCAAGGTAGTTATTTTAGGAGCAATTGTTCCTTTGGAACAATTTAACTAAGGTGTACCATCGTACATGGCATATTATAAGCTTAAGTTGTACCATATGCATGGTACAATATAAGCTTAAGATATTACCCCTTTATTAGCCATATGTCGCATGCACTTATGCACATATAATGTGACTTTCCCATCAATCTAGAGATCCTCTCCGAAAGGGAACATATTCCCTTTGCGCACGACTTCGTGTACGCGACGTTCGAGGTCCGTATTCCCTCGTACATCCCCCACAAGGGTGTACTAACGTCTTCCATATCCAACATCTCACACTCACGCTTGAGGGGATTGTAAGAGAACGTCTTTCTCTTAGTTCTTTCATCTATCATACCGAGAAATAGACCGTGCGACCGTCATGCGCGTAGAGTCTGTTGTTGTGCACTTGTTAGAGATACACAACGACCTCGAAGGTGCAAATTTGAGTAGTTCAACGCATGCTTTACCCTAGATTATTTCTTCATATTTCTTATACTTTATATTCAACAATTGAATCCCATCTGGATTACAATTGGCTGGCCAGCTTTGAATCATTAAAGTCCAAATGCGAATATGAAATCAATCTTCCTCTTCTTGCGAACCTTCTGATCTTGACTTGATTCGCTTTTCTAACGTGTCCCGCCGAGCCGAATTATCATAGCCCATTAGCAACATGCTAAGATAGCGATCATCTCGTCAAATCTAAAGGAACCAATTGGAGTTCTTGAGGGTAAGAGTTAAGACCCATATGGCCTTTGAGTCTCACATAATAGCAAACACTATTGCTACTAACTCAGTGGTCGAAATGCATACGTGGTATGAACACGTATTACAACATCACTCCTTTCCCAGGGAGAGTATGTCTTAATGATGTTGTACGGATGAAAGATCAGACACCACAGTGCCTATCTTTTGAGTCCCCTTACTACCCATGAAATATTCCCGGACTCTCATCCTGCATAAGACAGATAGGATTTAAAAAATCCAATGAGATCTTAATATCCTTGTGATACAGATCTCAGATCTTTTGTAAGCATCCATATGATGCAGATCTTTCATTCGACTATCTTGTTAAAGTCATGACTCTAAATCATTCGTCTAATGATTTTGACTTTAAACTAGTCTCATCTCTATCTTATCCATCTGATAAGATAAGTTGGTTGCTCATGTGAGAGAGCCAACCTTAATCTGTCCGACATACACACAATTCAGCTGAGATTTCAAAAATGTACACAAACATTTCTTAAGAAATTCATATGCAATGTTGGAAAAAGAACTTATTCTTTTATTAATTTTTATCATTTACAGACATGGGAAATTACATTGGTACAACTCAGCTCTTACGCAATCCTTGAGATGATAAGTGTTTGTAAAACACATCTCTGGGGATCGCCTTCGTAAGCGGATCCGCTATCATCTCATGCGTAGATATGTACATTATGTCTACCTTCTTGGTCTTATCATAGTCTTTTGCAAATTTGTAGCGGATATCTATGTGTTTGGTCTTACAATGGAATTTCGGATCTTTGACATAGGCTATAGATGCTTGACTGTCGCTGTGTATAGGTACAACACCTGAGTCACTTGCATTAATTAGCCTGTCTAAGAACTTCCTAAGCCAAACAGCCTCTTGGACTGCCATGCTAAATGCTACAAACTCGGCTTCCATGGTTGAAAGTGCGATGCAGGATTATTTCTTGCTACTCCAGGATATTGCACCAGATCCGAGTAGAAAAACATATCCTGAGGTCGATCGTCGCTCATTGAGATCACCCGCCCAATCAGCATCAGTGTAGCCTTCGAGCCTCAAGGCATCTCCTTGATAGCATAAAGCAAAGTCTACAGTTCCTTTGAGATACCGCATTATCCTCTTAACCGCTTTCCAGTGTACTTGCCCTGGGTTGGATTGGTAACGACTTACCATTCCAACGGCAAAACAGATGTCCGGTCTTGTACACATCATAGCGTACATTAGACTACCAACTGCACTGGAATATGGAACTTTTTCCATAATCTCCTTCTCTTTTTGGTTCTTCGGACATGATTTCAGACATAAATTGTCGCACTTGCTTATTGGAGTATCAATGGACTTGCAGTCCTGCATATTAAAACGTTCTAGAACCTTCTTTATATAAGTCTCCTGTGAAAGAGAAAGAAGTTTCTTCGAACGATTCCTTGAAATCTTAACTCCAAGGATATATGCGGCTTCTCCCATGTCTTTCATCTCAAAAACTGATGAAAGCCAAGCCTTGATATCCATCACAAAGCCCTTGTCATTTCCGGCTATTAAAATGTCATCTACATATAGAGACATAATAACATACTTGTTCTTATTCCTCTTGATATATACGCAGTTATCTTCATCAAGCATGGAAAATCCATTTGATAATACAACCTCTTGAAATCGTATATACCACTGCCTCGAGGATTGTTTAAGACCATATATGGATTTAAGAAGTTTACAAACCTTATGTTCGTTTCCTTCTTTTACAAACCCTGTTGGTTGTTCCATATAGATCTCCTCGTCCAATTCTCCATTGAGAAAGGCAGTCTTTACATCCATTTGATGTAATTCGAGGTCTAAGCAAGCTACCATTGCCAGAATCAGGCGAATTGAGGTAAAACGAACAACAGGTGAGAAGGTCTCTTCGTAGTCTATCCCTTGCTGTTGCGTAAAACCTTTCGTGACAAGACGAGCTTTATATCTGTCAATAGAGCCATCAGCCTTATGCTTGATCTTGAGAACCCATTTGTTCCCAATAGCTCTACGTCCTCTGGGTAAGTCAACTAAGTCCCAGACTTGGTTAACTTTCATGGATTCTAACTCCTCTTGCATCGCTTCCATCCATTTTTCTTTAGCAGGGCAAGATACGGCCTGTTTGAAAGTAGCAGGCTCGTCATCTTCTTGTAGTAAAGTCATAAAGGTTTGCGGAAATTCATCCTCAAATCTTAGAGGAGCCAACCTTGTACGACTAATACGTCGTATTTGAGATTCTTCAAGTCCTTGTTGACTTGAATTTAGATCAATTCTAATAGCACTCCCACTTGGAATGTCGTTAGAATTGCTCCCACTTGGATCATTATTCCCGTATGGAATAGGATAATCGTCATTCGTATAATCCATTGGTGAAGGTTGAAACGTATTTTCATTTTCACCAAGAATTCTCCCACTCGAATGAGGTAATCCTTCTTAATCATAAATCTTAAATAGAGATAAGTCCTGACTTATCTCGCCCTGTCTTGGAAACTCGTTTTCCAAGAAAGTGACATCCCTCGACTCAAACTCAATTAGCCCACCATTGTCTTCCTGACTAACAAAAACATAACCTTAGGAGTTTTCTGTGTATCGTATAAAGATACATTTCCTTCCCCTTGGCCCAAGTTTGCCATACTTATGGGAGGAAATATGTGCGTAGGATGCACAACCCCAAGGTTTCAAAATGTTTAAGTCAGGAGACCTTTGGTTCCACAACTCATAAGGAGTGGAGCTAACTGATTTCGAGGGTACACGGTTTAAAATGAAAGTGGCCGTCAATAAAGCATCACCCCAAAAGGTGATTGGCAAGTTAGCTTGCGCCATCATTGAACGGACCATTTCCATTAAAGTCCTATTTCTCCTTTCTGCAACACCGTTTTGTTGAGGAGTATAAGGCATAGTTACCTGATGTACTATGCCTTTTTCATCACAAAGTTCCTTAAAACTTATTGATTGATATTCACCGCCCCTATCGGTTCACAAGACCTTAATCTTGCGATCTAATTGATTCTCCACTAAACTCATATAGTTTTTAAAGCAAGCCAAAGCTTCACTTTTGTGGGATATCAAATAGATATGTCCGAATCGGGTGAAATCATCAATAAAAGTGATGAAATAGGACTTTCCGCGTCTTGTCTTGACATTCATCGGACCACATATGTCCGAATGGATAAGCTGTAATGGAACCTCGGCCCTTGTGCCGGTTCCAAACGGCTTGCGCCAAGATTTCCCCACAAGGCAATCTTCGCAGGTCGACATTTCAACCTTTGAAACATTGGATAGAAGGCCACGTTTGGCAAGTCTATCCATACGCGTTGGTCCAATATGACCAAGCCTTGCGTGCCAACAATTCACATCAGACTCATAAGTCTTAGAATTTGCAATAAGGAAATTTTCATTACATGAGGAATCATACATTGTACTTGTTACGCCTATTTGACCGAGACCCATAAAGCACGAGCCCACCTGCATCCTGAAAGCCCATTCGACAAAGGCCCTACAAGGGACCTTCTCGAAACGTCGA
The DNA here is from genome assembly GCA_030789695.1 of Scilla litardierei. NCBI lineage: Eukaryota > Viridiplantae > Streptophyta > Magnoliopsida > Asparagales > Asparagaceae > Scilla > Scilla litardierei. The sequence continues at coordinate 90,445,338 of CM061139.1, forward strand.
TCCGACCCGGCCCCCATAACCCGTTGGTCGTTCGCCCACTCCTGCGAAAACCGCTCCCCCGGACACGCGACCACTAAATGGCGATAATGGGGAGGTGCTGGCATGGCGGAGAGGGCGGCGGCGGGGGGGGGAGGGGGGGGACGGATGGGGCACGATCGATGGCGGGCGTGGGACGTGGGCCAGAGCCAATCACGCTGGGAGCTCTACAAAAGGGTCAGGAGGACGATGAAGAAAGGGACCGCATCTCAGGTAACAAAACCTAAGGTACTCCATCAACGACCTCGTTCCCCCAATTCATCTCCTTCCTCCCCCGCTCGCGCCGAGAGACGCCGTCACGATCTCCTCACGAGTCGGACCGTCTCCGCCGGGCCTCCTTTCTCAGATCTCTATCTGACTTAGGCATCGGAGGGGATTTGGCCGGAACCAAGGTCCGGCTCCCTGACGAGCGTTCTCGTCTGCGCAGGTGAACAACAGACCAACGGGCCGAGGCTACCCCTCGCCCCTCTCCGGCCACTCTATCAACTGGACGGTGAGGCATCCCCTCACCCTCAGCCTTCCTTGGCCGAGCACGCCCCACCGAGGCCGAGCGTCCTAATCGGGTTCGGTACTCTCCCTCGCCACCCGTCGGCCGTGCGTCTACCCGGGCGACTGAGGCTTCCCCTCGTCCCCCTTCCAGCCGAGGCCGAGCACGACTGTCCGAGGCCGAGCGTCTCAACCTGGGCCGAGGCTTCCCCTCGCCCCTTCTGCACCAATTCGAAGCCCCCGAGGGACCCAAAGCGGGCCCCTTGACCACGTTGACCGGGTTCTCCACGGTCAACGCTTTGTAGTGAGAAAACACTCTGAAACATCTGGCGCCGTCTGTGGGAACGAGAAACCATCCCACGAAAAAGCAAACCACACCAACAATGGCACGAGCCAGCAATGGGAGGAAGCGCATGCCCCCCATCCCGGAGGAGGGGAATGGCACAACAAACGGCAATCCCGAGGACACGCCCGTCGGCGGCCACCCCACCCTCTCCACCGAAGAAACCGGCGGCTCAGAACTGGCCACGCAGGGACAGCTCCGCGCCCTAGCTCAGGAGACCAACGCGAGCCTCCAGACGTTGGTCGCAACGGTGCAGCAGCTCGTCGGCCCTGCGCCACCCAACGGAGGCACGTTGGACGACAGCCATCGATGGGCGGGGGGTCCCCCACACTTGCGGTCCGCCGTGGTCGACGACCACGGGACCCGGAAACCGAACATGGAGCGTCGGTTCACGCTGTCCGGCTCTCGTCAGGCGAGGTCACGCGCCTCCTCACCCAATCGTGAAAGGAGCCGAAGAGAGACCGAAGGGACGGACGGCGAATCAAGGACGGCCTCGTCTCATCGATCGCGGTCGTCCCGCCGCAGGAGAAGCGAACGACACCACTCGAGAGACCGATCGCGGCGGAGCAGGAGCTCCCGCAGGAGGAGTCGGGAACGTCGGGACAGCCCGGCCCCCAGCGTGGCGAAGGCTGCGGAGCCAGCCCCGCTGGCGCCGGTGGTACCTCCACCCCCGGTCGATCCCGAGGCAGGCGAGTACCGCATCCCCGGAGGCATCCACGGAGATCGATGCCCCTTGTCGCGGAGAATAACCGACGCACAGGTCCCCTCTCGATTCCGGATCCCGGTACTGGGAAAGTACGATGGAATAGGAGACCCGGCGCACCACGTGATGGACTACGAGGGGGATATGGCCTTCCAGGGAGCTGACGATGACCTGCTTTGCCGGGGCTTCTATTCTACTCTCAGGGGAGCGGCGAGGATCTGGTACCACAGCCTGCCCGGCCGCTCCATCGACAGCTTCGAACAACTCGCCCAGTTGTTCTGCAAACAGTTCATGGCGGGGAGGCTGATCAAACCTGGTGCTGAACATCTGTTCAACATAGTGCAAGGCCCGGCCGAACCACTCCGACAGTTCATGCGCCGCTTCAATGCGGAAAGGCTAAACGTGAACAACCCACCCGACCTGGTGGTCCAGACGGCTCTTAAGAAAGGGCTTCGCCACAGGGGCCTCAAGAAGTCCCTGCAAAACGACCCCCCAAAGGACCTCCCCGGGATCATGGCAAGGGCCGAACGCTTTATGCTGACCGAGGAGGCCTTGGCCGAGGATGCAGGAAAAACCGCTCGAGGGACCAAGCGTGGCGACGGCGGACGAGCAAGCCCCGAAGGATACCGGACCGAAAAGAGACAAAGGAACAGGCAACGGGGAGAAAGCGCGAGGGACGCCACCCCAGACGCCATTCTCGCCCAAGTACAGAAGGAAGAGCGAGCTGATCGCCCCCCGCCGAAGGCTAAAAGAGGCGGGAAGAACAGGGAGAAGTACTGTAAGTACCATAAGGACGATGGTCACGACACGGAAGATTGCTGGCATTTGAAGAAGGACATTGAGAAGCTGATGAGCCGAGGGCTCGCCAGGAATCAGGCCGACGAGCCGGCCCATGGAGAAGGGACCTCCACACAGCCAGACAAGGGGAAGAAGATCAACACCATCCAAGGCCCCCTCCGCATCGTAGAGTGAGCAGGCAACATCCTTCCCCCCGGGGGGCAGCCTAAGTATGAGGGAGATATCTAGTTTTACATCCCTCTGTTTAGCTTCATTTCCCCTTTTCCGTTTCCTCCAAATGTACCGGTCCAACTGGACCCATGAGAGTACAAACACCTTCTTTTTATTGTCTTTATTCAAAATTCCGACGGAGTTGACATGTCGCCAGTAACACAAAAGGCCGGGGACCGCCGCCTCACTGGAGGAGGAAGAGGAGCTTTGCCCTCACCGACTATCTCCGGCACCCATAAGTCTGGGAGCAATTCCCCCAGCAGACGCGGACGCTGACCGGTCCTAAGCCGAGGTGCTTGGCCCTCGCCGGCCGACCCCAGTGCACATAAGTCTGGGGGCGACTCCCCCAGCAAAGCACGGGCGCCGACCGGTCCTAAGCCGAGGAGCTTTGCCCTCGCCGACCGACTCCAGTGCCCATAAGTCTGGGGGTGATTCCCCCAGCAGGCACGGACGCCGACCGGTCCTAAGCTGAAGGGCTTGGCCCTCGCCGACCGAGTCCAGAGCTCATAAGTCTGGGGGCGACTCCCCCAGCAGGCACGACGCCGACTGGTCCTAAGCCGAGGAGCTTTGCCCTCGCTGACCGACTCCAGCGCTGATAAGACTGGGGGCAATTCCTCCAGCAGGCACGGACGCCGACCGGTCCTAAGCCGAGGAGCTTTGCCCTCGCCGACCGACTCCAGCGCTCACAAGTCTGGGGGCAGTTTCCCCAGGAGGCACGGACACCAACCGGTCCTAAGTCGAGGAGCTTCGCCCTCGCTGACCGACTCCTGCGCCCCTAAGTCTGGGGAGAATCCCCTCAGCCAACGCCAGTTTCGTCCATTCCCAAGCCAAGAACAAGGCAACAACGCCAAGTACACAAAAATTCCAAGTAAGTCGATTTCATTTATAATAGTTAACCCGAGTACAAAAATGCGTCTTATTTACAGGGGATCAAGGCGAAGGGAACACCCTACAAGCAGTCTACTCGCGACAAATGACAGAGTTCAGATCGACACCGACAAAGCAAAATTGGTTGACAAAAGACCCAGAGTAGGTGACCCAAGCTAGCGGCCATGCAACCAGCAATTGTTGGCCGCGGGGCTGAAGGAGATGGCGGGGGCCGGGGATCCATTTCAAGTAGACTGGCCCAAAGCGAAGCGGATGCTTAAAAATTTGAGGATAAGGCTGGGAGGGACTGCTTAAGGAGCCCGAGCTCGGGAGGACACATCCTCGGGCACTTCGCCCTGCTCGGAGCGAGGGGACTCGACTGGCGGAGGGGCTTGCCGGACACGTTCCGCACATTCCCGGAATGAAGACTGGACGACTTCGACGATCCGGGGGGCGATGAGGTCTATATACTTACCGAAGGCCCCCCTGAGAACCTCGAAGATCTCCTTCCCCAGGGTCTCGACGACGCCCTTCTCCACCTCCTCCGCCAGCCGCATTACCTGACGCCGGTCCGACAGCTCCCTCTGAAGCTCCTCCCTCTCCAGACGGAACGATTCCGCCGCTTCCTCAGCCGACTGATGAGCATCCCCTAGCTTTCCCTCGAGGTCACCCACTTGCCCCTCCAACGCAGCCACACGGAGGGCGAGGCGCCGAGACTCCATCTGGGCCTCCATCATGGCCACCTCGGCTGCCCCGGCCCGCTCCTGAGCCCTCATGGAAGACTCCTCCATCTCCCTCAAGCGGACGGCTCGACACTGCAACTCCACAGCGAGCGCTGAACCCTGAAAAGATGAGACATGGGCTAAGAAGAGGATAAAGAGAAAGAGAGGATAGCAAGATAACCGAACCTATTGGAGGATCCAGACCAAGGAATCCGACATCTTGTCGGCCGAGATCTTCTTGAGGAGGCTGCGGTCCCGGGGAGGGACGGAGACCTCGGCAACCTGCTGGGCCACTGCTCGGTCAGCAAACATCGAACTCCCAGGGACGACAATCGAAGCCAAGTCGCTCGCCAACAAGGCCCCGACCCCTGGTGATACGGGCGAAGCCGCTGCGAGGGGGGTGGCTGGCAAAGCTACCGAAGGATCTCCGGCGGTCGCCACGGGAAGCGCGGAACCTGCCGGGCCGGAGGGATCCACGTCCTCCTTCCTCTTCTTTCCGCCGTGGAGCTCCGAAGGCGTCGGAGGAGAACGCTTCCGCCTCGCACCATCCTCACCCCCCGGAAGGGGATCGCCAGAAGAAGAGGCGGGAGGCGCAGCCGCCACCTTACCCACGGCAGGCTCGGCTCGGCGCACCTCCTCCTCAACGGTCCTCCGAGGCGCCCTTCCAGAGGTACTACCTCGGCTCCGAGCGGCTCCACGACGGATCAGCTCGTCAACGTCACGGACGAATTCGCGGCCAGCCATCCCTGCAAAGGAGACCGAAATCAGGATGAGTCATAGGGCGATCCGGGGATGAAAAAGCGACCTACCCGGAGACCACAAGACGGCCTTCAGGAGTAGGTCGTCCAGCAAAGACCAAATGGACTTCGTTTCCAAAGGAAGAGCCAACAGAAGCGCAGCGGCTGCCCGGTCAGCGTCTGAGAGAACTAACGACGGGCGAGAATGGACAGAACTACCCCAGCTTGTCAGAATCTGGGCCTCGCCCAAGAAGACCACGAAGACATAATCCAAGTTCCAATCCCCTGACCAGCGGGGTAACCCGATCAGGCATTCCCTCCTCGAACGAGCTCGGAGTAGCAGCCATGACCCCGGACCGACCGTCTGGGCCTGGTAAAAGTAGAAGAGAAGGGGGAGAGTCGGCTCCAGACCACGGGTACAGCAGAGCGTTACGAAACCCGTCAGTACTGCAATCGAACACGGGGTGAACTGACACAGGGACACTGTGAAATGTTCCATGACCTGGATGAAGAAGGGATGGAGCGGGAAGCGAAGACCCAGGTGGAACATCTCGACGTAGACGCCGACCTCATTGCTCCTCGGGAGGCAAATCCGCTCGTCGACAAATGGAACCCGAACCTCGTATGGGAAGCAGAGATATCTTTCCCGGATCTCCGCGGCCACCGAAGGAGGGGTCCTCGACGACGTACGGAGGACAACCGGGGGCACATTAAGCCGTACAGCAGCCACCGCCACGTCATCACGGGAGTAGTCTGGAAAAAGTTTCTCCTTCCCCCTATCTTGAAGAGAACGACTCCCGGCGGGGGAACCAGACTCCCCTAGCCGGGGTTCGCCCCGCCCGGACTCCGGAGGACCCCTCGTCCTCCGGCCAGAACCGCCTATCCTAAGAGCAGCCATAGGATGAAAGCAAGAGAGGAATTACCTATTTTCAACTAGTTTGGAGAGGCAAAGAAGCGAAGGCGACGGGGAATTCCGAGTTGCTGAAGGCTCTGAACACCGGGAGGAGCGAAGGAGAAGTGGAGATCAACACGACTGGGGATCTTATATGCCAGGGGAGAATTCGAAGCGCCTGACAAGAATGCGTGGCGAGGCTCGAAGAGTCGGCGGCGCTCCGAAATTGGCGCCAGTTGAAGACCAATCGATCCGCCTCATCATGACCTGCATTTATGGCCTCGCCTCGATTGAAGCGCCGCTCGGAATCCCAGGAGACATAACGAGTGATCTGAGCGAGCCAAGGCTGATCGACCCCACCAATGGCGGCTCACAAACCCTTCAGCTTCTCGAACTTAAGGCGACTCCGCGAGCGGCGGGGATAAGCTTGCCACTACACGTGGCAGCATCTGAAGGCCGACGGCGCTTTGAAGCCCGCGCCTTAAAAACATCGAATGGGCTAACTCATGATGACGACTAATAAATGAGTCGGCATCGACTGGAGAGCCTGTCAAAATCGGCAGAGGTCACATCGGCCGAGCCGAACCGGCCGAGGCCGATCAACCCGACCGATGGGGGCAATTGTTACGCCTATTTGACCGAGACCCATAAAGCACGAGCCCACCTGCATCCTGAAAGCCCATTCGACAAAGGCCCTACAAGGGACCTTCTCGAAACGTCGATCCGACCCGGCCCCCATAACCCGTTGGTCGTTCGCCCACTCCTGCGAAAACCGCTCCCCCGGATTCGCGACCACTAAATGGCGATAATGGGGAGGTGCTGGCATGGCGGAGAGGGCGGCGGCGGGGGGGCGGGAGGGGCACGATCGATGGCGGGCGTGGGACGTGGGCCAGAGCCAATCACGCTGGGAGCTCTACAAAAGGGTCAGGAGGACGACGAAGAAAGGGACCGCATCTCAGGTAACAAAACCTAAGGTACTCCATCAACGACCTCGTTCCCCCAATTCATCTCCTTCCTCCCCCGCTCGCGCCGAGAGACGCCGTCACGATCTCCTCACGAGTCGGACCGTCTCCGCCGGGCCTCCTTTCTCAGATCTCTATCTGACTTAGGCATCGGAGGGGATTTGGCCGGAACCAAGGTCCGGCCCCCTGACGAGCGTTCTCGTCTGTGCAGGTGAACAACAGACCAACGGGCCGAGGCTACCCCTCGCCCCTCTCCGGCCACTCTATCAACCGGACGGTGAGGCATCCCCTCACCCTCAGCCTTCCTTGGCCGAGCACGCCCCACCGAGGCCGAGCGTCCTAATCGGGTTCGGGACTCTCCCTCTCCACCCGTCGGCCGTGCGTCTACCCGGGCGACTGAGGCTTCCCCTCGTCCCCCTTCCAGCCGAGGCCGAGCACGACTGTCCGAGGCCGAGCGTCTCAACCTGGGCCGAGGCTTCCCCTCGCCCCTTCTACACCATTTCGAAGCCCCCGAGGGACCCAAAGCGGGCCCCTTGACCACGTTGACCGGGTTCTCCACGGTCAACGCTTTGTAGTGAGAAAACACTCTGAAACAGTACTCATTACAATAAATCCTTTAAATACAAACCCAGTACCAATAAGAGTATTATTACAACTTAAGTCCACATTACAATCATGAAAAAACCAGTTATAGCCAAGACCCATTAATACAACCACAGAAATTATATTCCTTCGAATATCTGGATCGAAGAGGACATCATGAAGTAGGAGAGTGCGGCCATTGTCCAAGACTAGCTTGCAAGTCCCAACGCCTTTCACTTCAACACGTGTGTTGTTTCCTACATAGATCCACTTCATTCCTTGGGGTATCCGGTGATACTCCACGAAGGGTCGTCTGTCCCTTGCTATGTGGTCGGTGGCACCTGAATCAATTATCCAAAACGGATTAGATTTCACAAGAAATATCGAACTAGAAACACATATGTAACTAGTATATTTACAAGTTACCTCGTCCCCTCCACTCGTACACGAACGAGTATAGTGACCGAGCTTGTTGCACTTGAAGCACTTGATCCTCTTCAAGTCTTTCTTCTTGTGCCATTTCTTGTGCCCACCCTTATGTTTGGGTTTCTTGGTAGACTCAGGTTGCTTATTACGTTCATTAGTGAACTTCGAACGATCTTTCCGTTTCTTTCCCCCGTGTGAGGAACTAGCAACCATGTGCACTTCTGCACTTGGCTTGGCAGCCGCAAGCCGCTCTTCCTCTAATTCGAGGTGCTTGGAAACATCGCTGAAGGTCTTGATGCTCTCATTGTGAGTGAGATGCATCTTCATTTGATCACACCCATTTGGTAGGGAACGTATGACTGCTTGGATTTGTTGCTCATCAGTGAGCACATGACCTGCGTCCTTTAACTCCGAGATAAGGTTCGCCATATGTCGCAGATGTTTTCCCATGGAATGATCTGGACGTTTCTTATATGTATCGAACCTTATAGTTAAGGCGCGAAGTTTGGACACCGATGTGCCACCGAACTTCTCCTCTAGCTTGGACCATATGTCCATGGCTAGGTCATGTTCTCGGAAGATGCGCATTACGTCATCAGCCATACTGCTTAATAACGTAATGCGCGCTATCTTGTTCTTCCGAGACCAAGCATCAAAAGCTTCCTTGTCTCGTCGGTGTTGGGACGTAGTGCCCAACTCGGGTTCAATCATAACGTTCTTTAGAGTTTCGAGCACTTCTTGCTCCTCTAGAACGTATTGTATCTTGATGGACCAAAGGTTGTAATTATCGCCGTTGAGTTTTTCACCTTTGTTTAACTCAGCGACGATATTCTTTGAAGCGGAAGACATTTTACTTTTAAAATGCTGCAAAAGACATAAAACCAAAGGTTTGATCAAAAAATTGCATTGAAAAATTCTTAGAATACAATTCCCATTTGAAGTGAAAGTAGAATATCCCTTTTGGATGGTTCTGACTTCAACTCCCACTTGGAATGATATTTATAATTTGATAAGTTACTTTCGAAAAATATTGAAGATGTTACTCTAGAATCGGAAAGGTCACTATGTTTCCAATCACCATCTAGATTAACTTTCAATATTTCTCCCTCACTTTATCAAAAGTTAGTACTCTTATAGTACTTCGCAGCGGAAAAGCGTTTTTGAAAACGTATTTTTCAAAACGTATGAAAACGTATTTTTCAAAAAATTATATTTCAACTTAGTACCCTTATGATACTAGTGAAATATTGGACACTTCCTGACCATTTGTCAGGAATGAGCCGTAGCCGTGCCTAAGTCGGATCCCCCTTTTGGGGATTCTTCTGCAAATTATCGTCGCCGGCTCCCGTATGGATCCAGGCGTTTCCCCCCGTATGAGAGAATTTTGATGCAGACGACTGTTGTTTGGCCCCGTATGGGCTAGTTGGCACGTTCATGTTCAACCAAGGCCTTTTGCCGAATTGGTCGACCAAAACACCAAAATTGGTCGACCAAAATCTGGTTTTCTTCACTCCCGGCCAGGGCCCCTGCCCTGGCCGGCCAGGGACGGCCTGCGGCAGCCCTGGCCACTGCCAGGGCCGGCCTGGCCACCGGCCTGGCCTCGGCCAGAGGCCGGCCAGGCCTCTGCCTGGCCTGGCCGGGGCCAGGGCCCCTGCCCTGGCCTCGGCCAGGGCAGCCAGGCCCTGGCCTCTGCCAGGGCGGCCAGGCCCTGGCCGGGGCCAGGGCCCCTGCCCGAGGCCAGGGCCCCTGCCCTGGCCTCGGCCAGGGCGGCCGGGCCCTGGCCTGAGGCCAGGGCCCCTGCCCTGGCCTCTGCCAGGGCGGCCAGGCCCTGGCCGGGGCCAGGGCCCCTGCCCTGGCCTCTGCCAGGGCGGCCAGGCCCTGGCCTCGGCCAGGGAGGCCAGGCCCTGGCCAGGTCGCGGCCAGGGCCTTCTGGCCCTGGCCGTGGCCGGCCATGGCCGGTCGGCCATGGCCCGGCCATGGCATTTTTGCCTTGACCGGCCATGGCCCTTTGGCCATGGCCGGTTTCCCCTTTCATGGGTGGCCGCACACCCCCGCCGGAGGGGGTTGCCGCGGTGGTTATTGGCCGTAGCCAACCCCCTCCGCATGGGGAGGGGGGTGCATGGCCTTCATAACCCATTTGGTCATGGTGCACATGCACAAAAAATTCATCTTCCCCGATGGGAATAACCACCACCTTCTTCTCCGGTGAAGCACCCGTTCGTCGAGGAAGTAGTTGTCCTCCAATGGCCGTGTGCCAAAAAAAATGAACCCACTTCAAAAATTCGTAACCTACGCGCTCCACATGAAGAGAGCGCCCATTCCCTATGAATGGAGACTCAGCATCCATGAAGAGAGCGAGTTTGACGATATGAACGGTCGGTTCTTCCCGTCACGGAGAGTTCCTGACATATCTGTAATGACAGAAGACCCTAACGTGAAAAGAACAACCGCTGCGTTCTCTCCGTCACGAAGCGTTCCTACCATATCCGTAATGGTAGGATACCCATCCGTGAAAAAGACAACGACTCGTTCATAGTTTCTCCGGGGCGAACCCGTATGGCTCTGATACCAATGTAGGATCCTGCCAAAACAGAGTTAGGATCGATAAATGAAGTTGAGACTTACGCTTGCGTATGCAGCACGGTAGTCTACGAACTTCGCCTTCGGATTCGACACAACGGATCGAGTCTTCTCACGAACGGAGTAAGGCTACTAAATCCACAATCTAAATCTCTACGTTTAGATTAAGAACTTGGATAAAGGGAGAGGAAGTATTTCGGCAGAGCTTCGCTAGAATGAAGATGCATGCAAGAATGCCATGCAAAGTGTAAGGAAAATGGCTAACCCTTGGGTCTTATTTTTAGCCCCCAAGGTAGTTATTTTAGGAGCAATTGTTCCTTTGGAACAATTTAACTAAGGTGTACCATCGTACATGGCATATTATAAGCTTAAATTGTACCATATGCATGGTACAATATAAGCTTAAGATATTACCCCTTTATTAGCCATATGTCGCATGCACTTATGCACATATAATGCGACTTTCCCATCAATCTAGAGATCCTCTCCGAAAGGGAACATATTCCCTTTGCGCACGACTTCGTGTACGCGACGTTCGAGGTCCGTATTCCCTCGTACATCCCCCACAAGGGTGTACTAACGTCTTCCATATCCAACACTTTTCCCACTCGGCCGAGGGTGGCAAAGCCACTCGGCCGAGTCGTAAGCGGGGAGGAATTTTCAAAAATATTTCCGTTACGATCACTCGGCCGAGTGACACTTTCAGTAAGCCGACTCGTAACTTTTCCTTTATAAGAGACGCGGGCTCAGCGCGGAATTCGAAGCGTCACAATCTTTGTTCGCCCGAGCCCGCGCCCCTTTACTCCCAACCGCTGCGATCTCACCCCGACTCACCCGATCTTGCCTGTCGACGACGGCGCTCGGCCGACCACCGACGTTGACCACCGCCGCCGTTCCGCCCGAGTCACCGGCGACCCTCTCACTGCCGGTCGATGTAACGACTGCTTTTCATGAATCTGGATTTTATATATATTATAATATATGTTTTGGTGAATTTTCTCCTTATGTGTGGTTTTCGTCTCCGTAGATTTCATTTTCGATCGATTCGTCGTATTTTCTCGCTTCTTCCTTAGGATTGACGATTTCGAAGTATGTCACTTGTGACGGACTTCATAACGGTCGTATCTAACTGTTAGATCAAGCCTAGGAGTCTTAGGAATCGATCCCGGGGCCCCGCGCTCTGTATCGGTACTTTTCTGTGCTCATTAGCCGGTGTAAGAAGGGCCACCGACCGACTAGATGACGATCCAGTCGGTTGGCAATCCTTCTTGGACCGACTAGTTAGCTTTCTAAATTTCTCAGGAGTTACTGTTTATCGTTAGTCGGTCTAAGAACGTTGGTTGACCGACTAGGTTGCAAACTAGTCGGTCAGCAATGCTTCTTTAACCGACTAACACATCATCTAAATTTTAGTATCAGTTACTGTTTATTCTTAGTCGGTCTAAGTTCATATTTCGACCGACTAGTTGTTAAACTAGTCGGTTAAGTTTTATACTCAGACCGACTAATTCTTGGTTCTACTGTACAGTCTAGTTACTGTTTGCTCTTAGTCGGTCTAAGAACGCTCATCGACCGACTAGATGCTAAACTAGTCGGTCAGTATTTGTTCATGGACCGACTAACTCTAAATCCTATTTTTCGTTCAGGAGTTACTGTTTACACTTAGTCGGTCTGCGTTGGTCGACCGACCGACTAGTTGCCAAACTAGTCGGTCAGTGGTTGTTCTTTGACCGACTAGTCTGTGTTAAAACCCTAATTTCTGGGCAGCCGCCAGCCTAGCCTATAAATACCCAACCCAAACGTTTTCTTCTCCCTCAACACGATCCAAAACCCTAAAATCTTCCCCTCCAAGCCCCCATCTTCCTCCAAGCTTCAATCCTTCATTCCAAGCCCTAAATCCATCATCCAATCCATCCATTCACTCATTCCACCTCTCATCTTCCTCAAATCTCCATCGAAATCCATCAAAACCCCCAAATCACCCAAAACCCTAGTTTCCCCAAACTTCCCCCAATCTTTTCCAGATCTGATCCTAGGGTTCCCCGGAGTGTTTCTTCCGCCTTCTCTCGGTAAGAAATCGTTCTACCGTTGTTTTCATAACTTATTTATAATTTTTGTGAAACCCTAATTAATTTCATGTGTTTGATGTTTGTCTCCCCCAAAACAGCGATTTCCCCCGAAGATAGCATCCGTGTGACGAAGTGGTCGTCATCCCAGGTGCTAGGCAAGTGAAACTTGCCACTTAGGGTTTAGGCCATGTTTTAGGCCATTTGTTTAATGTAGGCGTAAAAGAGGCTAGGCGACGAAATGATACTCGCCTAGGCGCAAATTGGGGAACTAGCTTGACAACGAAGCTAGTTCCGACATATATCATGTTGCACAATTACCATGTCATATTTACTTTCCATTAACGGTACGCGAATATGTTCATGTCATTGCATCTTGCCTGTCACGTTTAAATTCAATTAACGGTACGCAATTATCTGTTCCTAGCATTGCATTTTGATTGTCGTCGTGATTGTGTAGCACACGCTACAATGCTATTATTTTCCTGGCTCGTGTTCCAGAAGCGAGCCCTGTAGTTGGAAACCCCAACGCTCGACACATATAGGTGGGGTAAGAGATAAGCGGACTGAGCCGAGTGGCCTGATCCGCCACTCCGGCCAGCAGGTGAAATCTCTAGTGTTCAAGTGATTAATAGTGATAGAGATAAGCGGACTGAGCCACGAGCTGGCCAGTAGGTGGACTCTCTATGCACTAAGTGATAAACAGTGATAAATGAATAACAGTGATAGAGATAAGCGGACTGAGCCACGAGCTGGCCAGCAGGTGGACTCTCTATGCACTAAGTGATAAGTGATAAGTGATAAGTGATAAGTGTTACGTGATAAGTGTTAAATGATAAGTGATTAGTGATTTGGTAGCTTTTGCTACATTAAGCGAGCTTGCCTCTCTTTTAAACTGTTGCATCATACTTAACTGCCATGTCATGCATACTAAACTGCTAGGTTGCTAGTTGCCTACTTTCAGTTCCTTGCCCAAGTCTTTTAGACTTGCTGACATGTGCCCCTTTACTCTTTTGGGTGACACATGTTAGATCCTGAGCCCGAGTACCTTGTTGAGGACGAGGTGTTTGCTGATGCCGAGCCCGAGCCTGAGTTTGACGGGGTGTACGTGGACACTGGGGACCAGTCCTAGTGTCTTCGTTGTGCTTTACTTTTGTTTAGACAGTTGTTTTGTTATCGGTGCGTAGCACCTATACTTTGTTGTTGTCGTTGCCTTTTGGTTGGCCTTGTTCTGGGCCTTTAGACTCTTTTCTTTTATCCTGGTGGCTTTTCTGGATGTTGGACTCTTTGTTGATGTTGGACAATTTGTGAGATGTGGAATTTTATTTCAGCCTCGCCTTGTGTTATTATTGTTATTCTGTTGTGGTTACAGGGACCTGTTTATGTATTGTGGACGCTTATCGGGTTTGGGGCTTCACAGCTCCACTCTCGTGCGGACCTTTTCACTTCTCGCCTCCATTTTAGGGAAGCGGGTCGTGACAGCCGAGCTCCGGAAACCCCCATTTTCACCCAATTTTCTCATATTTCTTGTATTTTTCGACGATCCATGTGCTAATCGAACCACTAAATCAAATTAACTTCAATATTTATCTATTATACCCCTAACCCCCCATACATTTTGAATGTTACATGCTGATATCTTCGTTTGATATGCAGGCTATATTGGGGAGCTTAGGGGAGCTTCCGGGGAGCGTTTTTGGCTTTATGGAGGCAGCGTCTTCGCACACATCCACTATTTTGCTCTCACGGCGTGTTCCGGTATATTCATTCCACTTATTTTCGCACGTCGCACTTTTTCTATTTTTGGTGAGCACTCAGGGCACCTATGCCGCCCCAAACACGGCCACGGTCTAGGAGAGCTTCCGTCAAGCGGAAGCGACCGGATGAGCCCGGCCCCTCCCACGAGATGGAGGACTCTCCTCTGCCTACACCACCTCACCCCGCACAGCTACAGCCTGCAGACCCCGTTCACCCCGCACAGCCACTCCCAGTCGACCCACTGCCACCACCGGCTCCTATCATCGGGGCACTGTGTATTACGTTCCGAGACGACGCACATCGCGTCGCTTTTGAGCGTATCACCCAGCGCTCGATAGTGCCATCTGGGTTTGCACACCTTGCTGACCTCGACCGCCTGGGGGTACTTGAGGGGATGCTCACGTTGTACGACAACGTGGGTTGGCGAGACTTTCTTTCCGTGTCGGCGGACACCTACGTCCGCCCAACACTTGAGGTGCTCCGCTCGATTGCCCGGACTGCTGAGGGATGCTCCATCCGACTCATGGATCGAGAGTGTCAGAACACTCTCGATATGCTTCGAGCGTTCTTTCAGTGGCCCGCTGTCCCCACACCTGACCGAGCCTACGCCCCCACACACATCCCTCCCCCATCCTTTGATTCACACGCCTTCTGGGCCAGGATCACAGGTTTACCTCAGGCATTTGACCCTAGTAGGGCCAAGGCCTCGGCCATAATCCACCCCTGCCTCCGCATAGCACAGCGCCTTATGGCGACCACCTTTCTGGCGAGGTACGAGCCTGGGACGATTTCTACGCCTGATCTCTATATGCTCTACGCGATGACTCGCCCCAGAGTTCTTGATAGGGATGGAGTCACGTTGGCACCCGCCGCTGAGATAGACGTCGCTAGCTGGTTTTTGGACCGCATCATCGTATCGGTGGGCGCTCGCTCTCCGATATGTTGCGGCGGCCTGATCACTCTGCTAGCCCTGATGACCAGCGAGGACCTTCCGGCTGACCTGCGACGAGCCCCTGGCCCCACTGCACTTTCGATAGACGTCATGGCCCGGATGAAGATGCTTCGTCCGCACGGTCAGCGGCACTGGGTTTGGTTGCACGGTCCATACGGTGCTGACTATATGATCCTTCCGAGCCCCGCTCGGACACACATAGAACCAGCACAGGTGGACTGGCTTCCGGCGATGGATCTCCTGATCTCCACCGCCTACGTGCTTGAGGCCGAGGAGGCTGAGCAGGCTGAGCAGGCACACACTGCACACGCTGCACCCGTCGACCCCGTGGCCCCTCAGCCTGTGCCTGGGATTTCTGCTGCTCCCGACACCACTGACCACACTTCTACCGGTGTCGGGAGTACACTTGCTGAGACCACCTCCACTACCACCACTCCCACCACCACTCCCACCACTGCTGGCCCTCTGTCGGTTGAGCCACTCACTTCTCTGCTACCCGAGTGTCCACCCACCATACTTGAGAGCGGCGAGCCTTCTTTCACTGCCGTCGTGGAGACCATGGCCAGTATGATCTCCGCTGGGATTTCACCTTTTGGACCCCTTACTTCCTACCCATCGATTGACCCTATTGTCTCCACTGCGGCCGTACTATCTGAGAGTGTCGTGACGTCTGTTCCCACATCTGTGTCACTGCCCTCTATTGCCGCCTCGTCGCCAATTTGTCTTAACCTTCCGCTGCTGCTGCTTCCACCTCACACCAGCCTGCGTCTCAGCCTCGCACTGAGGCTGGGCCCCCACTTGTGAGCACAGCACCCTTCCTCCACATGCCTGCTGATCCCATCCACTACACCACACGTGCCCGCCAGCCCCGTCCTGCACAACACAGACACGTGCGTCCCTCTGCACCACCTCCCCCCGACACTGTACTTCAGATCATTCGTGCTCTTGAGGGGGCGGTGAGTGGCCTCAAAGGCGACCTCAGGACCCTGTCTGCCACCGTCACCGCTATGGACCGCCGTTTCGACCTACTTCCGGGCATTCACTATTGCCTCACTCAGATTCTCGAGCGGCTTCCTCGCGTACCCACACCTACACCCACGCCTACACCCACCCAGCAGGTACCCACACCTACACCCATACCTACACCCACACCCACCCAGCCTGCTCCTACACCCACACTCCCGCCCACCCAGCAGACTATTCCCCAGCCGCCACCACCTCCATCTCCGCCTCAGGACGGAGACGGCGCATCACCACCTTCTTAGGCACACCCTTGATGCCATTGATCTTTTTTGCAGTTATGTTGCCCGTCTCTGCTTGGCCCTGATGATTTTTTCCCACCTCCCCCTCCCCTCACTGTTTTGGATCCACATTTTGATCATATCTTTCTATATCATTTTTGGGAGAGAGGGAGAATATTTTTGGTGACACTCTTATATCTGATTCACTCTTACATCTGCTTTCATCATGCCCGCATCATATCTTTATTTTGTTTTTTTCTTTCTTTTTCATCGTGCATGCATCCTCACCTACCCCTCCCATTACACGTCTCTCGGTGTGCCACACTTCGCACATTGAGGACAATGTGCACTTTAGCTTGGGGGAGTGAGTTCTCACGCTTTTTGATTTACCACCTTTATTTTTATTTTATTTTTTCACGCCATTTTCGCATTTGCACTCATTTTCATCACTTTTTCTTTTTTTACCATGCATCACGTTTTTCTTATTTTCTTCGTGTGCCGCATTGTAAATAGTTTTATTTTCCCTTTTATCTTTATTTCTTTCATCTCATGCTAGAGATGACTTTTCTGTGATGATGATGACGTGGAGTTAGCTTTCTCTATATGCATGCTATATTTGTCATGTCTTAGCTTTTATTTCTGATATCATATGCTATGATCTGCCTTGCATTTAGAGATAGTAACCCACACTTTTTCCGTATGAAAATGGATGAAATTCTATTATTAGCTGAGTCTGAATATTCATATGTATGCTATCGTAGAAAACACACCAAGATTCACGCATTGAATGCTTATATCTGGAGTACCGTTTTCTTTTCCTATATCACTTCTATTTGCATGACTTGTACACTTCACTTCAGGATGATTGAATGATGTTAGCTATGATAAATCTGGATTAGTTTGCTTTTTTGAGATCGAAACCGAGTAGATTAGATTACCCTGCTGAAGTTGTCATGCACGTCCTATAGAGTGAACTGAGAGACATATTTATTTCTTTCTCCACATATCTTGAACATTAATTCTCTATTTTAAAATCATTGGTGAATCTCCCCTTAGCGATTCTAGTATTTGGCATTTCCCCCGTTATTAAATTCCTAGCTCCAAATTCCCCGAAATCCAAAGAAAAAAAAAACTTGTATATCCTTCTCTTTGATTTGGGATCATTGTGTATAAATGCTATTGAAAAAAACTGGGGGGGGGGAAGAAAAAGATTTGAAAAAAAAGAAAAGAAAAGATAAAGGAAGCTCAAAACGATCCCATCTCATACCCCTTCTCTCTTTCTTCCCTCTTTTTGTTTTTATTTTTATTTTCTTTTACTTTTGGAGCATCAATAGAGATGGGGAATGTAAGTATAGTTTTGTATATGCCACCACGCTTATAGATAAGCTTGGGGGAGAGAATCCAATGATGTGTGAGAGAGTTACTACCTGACGGTGCATGACAACCTAGGCTAAGTAATATTCTATACTCGGTGAGATTGTTTTAGCTTCACGAAATCCAGAAATCTACGCCTAGCATTCACTTCATGAAATCCACGCTTTTCTATTCTTCCTACTCTATTGTGTGATATCCTCTATACTCCTCATAGAAAGCATTCAATTGAAAAGTGTGTGATCTGCGATATTGTATACCGCTTTAAATGATTCAGACGATGTTAATCTTAGAATTATTCCATTTTTCATGCTATATCGATATTCTTGGGTTTTCTATCTCTATTTGCACCATTATACTATGATATCGAAATAAAAATCTTTGACATGTGTTTTACATTCGATGCATGCTATATGAGTAAGCAAAACCCACGTCCTGAGAAAAATGATCTAGCAGCTTCCCTCTTCGCTTTCTTCTTTCTTTTTTTTTCGTTTTCCGTTTTTCCATCGTTTTCATTTTCTAAATCCACCGGGTTCGCCTTTTACTTATCTTCCTCGAGGACGAGTAAGAGGTAAGCTTGGGGGATTTTGATCACTCCATATTTTACACCTTTTTCCCGCATGTTTGCATGCCATTTGAATCGCTCAAATCATGTTTTTCACGATTTATCTATAACATTGCGATACTTTTCACGATTTGTTGTTTTTTGTCCTATTTCAGGAGATTTGGAGCGATTTGGAGTGATTCCGAGATACACCCACTCCAGAGTGTCACCGACGACTTCCCTGAGGGGTATTTTGAGATTGGAGAGGAGCGGAAGAAGAAAGAACTTCGTAGGAGCGACGAGGAGGCAAAAATACGCTATTTGGGCATCTTCAGTATCTCACTCGGCCGAGTGAAGGAGTCACTCGGCCGACCAACGAGACCCCGATCGGCCGGCCAGATCGGACACGCTCCAAGGAGTATATCAGCGTGCACTCGGCCGAGCATCAGAAGCCGACTCGGCCGAGTTATCACGTCCGCCTGAGTGGCACCCAGACGACGGACATCAAAAAGAGCCAACTTACTGTAATCCGTCAGTTTGAGCAGCAAAAGCCCGACTCGGCCGAGTGGCAATTGCCGTCCGCCTGAGTGAAGATAGCCCATCGGCCGAGTGACGACAACTCACTCGGCCGAGTGACGCCCGATGTGACGACCCCCAAGACCCCAGAGTTACTGGAATCCGTCAGGGTTCCTCACTCGGCCGAGTGACCTTTGTCACTCTGCCGAGTGAGCAGCGCTGCCTGTAGCGGAAATCACGATTTTGGAGCAGCGCAGGGGCAGTTTGGTCATGAATTGTTGGGCAGTTTTGGGGGGTATTTAACCCCAGATTCTAACCTAGTTTAGAGAGCCTTTTTCTATTGCTTTTGGTAGCCTTTTTAGTTTAGTTTTTTAGAGTTTAATTCTTGTGATTGGAGAGGAGAGAAAAGTGTTATTTTGTTGGATTCTTGGAAAGCTACATTAGTTTGTCTCCCTCTCTATTAAAAATCCTATTTTTATTGCTATTTTGAATATTGCTATGAATTCCATTGCTGTTTCTATTGATTATTCTTCCATTAGCAATCTGATTTGTGAGTAGTTTTAACGTCTTAGGGCGTGGGGATGAACCCTACGAGCCCAATTTTCGATTTGTGACGATTTGGTAGAACTATTGCTAGAATTGATTGGGGCTAGTTTGGGATTGATATAATACGGATAGCTAGGTGTTCATATCGATTGGGATTTGCAAGAGATTGGATCCCAATTCGATAGGAAACCCTAGAAATCTGAATTGGGTTGAAATTGAGTTTCCTTAGTATCGGTTTGCAAGAGATTGGACCGATACTAGGATTCTCGGTTGCAATTCTATACCGATACCCGTTTGCAAGAGATTGGACGGGTAGGAACTATCCCAACCTAGGTTGTAGCCCGAGTTTGCACGAGAGTGGGCTCGGGATGCGATTGAACGATGACGTTGATCCTAATGCTAGCTTGCCTAGGCTATGGTTTACAAGAGATTGGACCCGAGCCTAGGTTTGCTATAGACCGGCAACAGTGAGAGAGCGTGAGCTAGGTTTTACATTCAGTTGCAACTAGTTCACCTGACATTCTACCCTAGCAATTGTGAAACCGATGAATCACAATGACGAGATACGGTGAGTAGCGGGGATTCCCTATTCCCTAGGCGTCTTTATTTGATTTTATATCTCTTTTTACATTGTTTGACGATTGTGACAACATCACCGAAAGGCAATTTCCTACTTTTCTGTCCCCATAGCCAGGTTGTTCGGAGAAGGCACTATCATACGTCCTCCCTGTGTTCGATACCCGCTCGTCGCTACACCGTGCGCTTGCGGTAAGACTACACGGTCGCTCTTTAGGGTGTACGCCCGGGCGCGATCAGCCATGTCATCACCTCTAAGGGAATCGAGGTTGATAAAGCCAAGGTCGAGGTTATCAAGAGCTTACCACCTCCTACTAACCTTAAGGGTATCAGTGGTTTCCTAGGGCATGCATGTTTTTACTGCCGCTTCATAAAGGATTTCTCTAACATTGCTCGTCCTCTCACAGAGCTCCTCGCCAAGGATGCTCCTTTTGTGTTTACTGACGCCTGCTTGCTACCTTTTAACAGGTTAAATGAAGCTTTCTTCTCAGCCCCAATTATAAAACCGCCAGATTGGAATCTACCATTTGAGCTGATGTGCGATGCTAGTGACCAAGTAGCGGGGATCGTCCTTAGGCAAAGAAAAGAAGGAAAGCTTCGTGCTATTTATTACGCTAGTAAGACTTTGGATGATGCTCAAAAGAACTATACCACTATGGAGAAGGAGCTGCTGGCCGTGGTTTATTCTATCGAGAAGTTCAGATCGTACCTCTTGGGGTCTAAAGTGATTATCCACACGGACCACGCAGCATTGAAATTACTATTGAGTAAGAAGGATGCAAAACCGCGCTTAATACGGTGGATCCTCCTCCTCCAAGAATTTGATATTGAGATCAAAGACAAGAATGGCACGGAGAATGTAGTTGCAGATCACATGTCGCGGTTAATTCAAAAGCACGGGGATGACAGTTTGCCAATTGATGATTCTTTCACCGGCGAACAGTTATTTGCAGCGAATTCCTCTGAAGCCCCTTGGTACGCAGATATAGTAAACTACCTGGTAAGCGGCATAGTCCCGTAAGGGTTGGCGACTTACTCAAGGAGGAAGTTCCTACATGACGCCAAGAGCTACTTTTGGGATGACCCGTACCTATTCAGGACTTGCACCGATGGGATCATCAGATGATGTATTCCAAAGGAAGAGGCGACCTTCATCATATCGCATTGCCACGATCAACCATGCGGGGACACGCAGCTGTCAACAAAACCACAACAAAAATCCTCTAAAGTGGCTTTTATTGCTCACCATATTTAAAGATGCAAATGAATACATCAGAAAATGCGATAGATGCCAAAGCATGGGAAACAACACGAAAAAGAATGAAACACCCATTCAGGGCATCTTGGAGTTAGAACTATTCGACTGTTGGGGTGTTGACTTCATGGGACCCTTTCCATTGAGTCACGTCAATAAATACATCTTGGTTGCTGTTGATTACGTCTCGAAGTGGGTGGAGGCTGTGGCCACCCCGACAAACGATGCGAGGGTAGTAGCCAAAATTTTCAAGAATACCATCTTGCCTCGTTTTGGAGTCCCCAAGACAATCATAAGTGATAGAGGGAGCCATTTCATCGAGAAGAAATTCGAGACGATGCTAAAGAAATATGTAGTTCATCACAAGGTCGCCCTTGCTTATCACCCTAAAACTAGTGGTCAAGTGGAGGTGTCCAACAGGAAAATCAAAGGCATCTTAGAGAAGACGGTGAGCGCCTCGAGGAAAGATTGGTCACACAAGTTGGGCGACGCTCTTTGGGCTTATCGCACCGCTTTCAAAACTCCCATCGGACCAACCCCCTACAGACTAGTGTATGGAAAAGCTTGCCACCTTCCGGTAGAATTGGAACATAGAGCGTATTAGGCAGTAAAGAAAATGAACTTTGACTACCAGAGTACCGCCACGAGATGAGCCTTACATAGCAACGAGCTTGACGAAATTCGGCGAAACGCCTATGAGAATGCAAAGATATATAAGGAGAGGACCAAAGCCTATCATGACAAGAATATCACGGTGGTTCGCCATGATGTCGGTGACCAGGTACTCCTCTACAATTCAAGTTTACGCCTCTCCCCCGGGAAATTAAAGTCAAGGTGGCCCGGCCCCTACAAGATAATAAGTTTACCTCCGGGGGGTGCCGTAGAGCTCGAAGGGAAGAATGTCAATTTCAAAGTAAACGGCCAGAGGATTAAACCGTACAGATCAGTAGAACCAATTGGGCGAGAGGAGACATGCTTCCTCGAGGAATGCCCAACTATTTGTTGAAGAACTTAAGGGAGTGGAGCTCATGACTCAAAACGAGTGCTTATCGGGAGGCAACCCGACTTTTTATATCTCTCTATTTTTATTTTTGCTTTATCTAATCCGGGAAACGAAATAAAAACACTTTCACTTTCTACAGGCTGATAGGTAAGGGAGCACACAAATTGATGTTCTGAATGAAAGAGAGTGCTGGAAGGAGAACAGCTGAGAGAAGAGCAAAACAACTGAATGGAGGAGTCACGGGTGACTCGACTGAGCAGCCTCTGCTCGGCCGAGTAGCGCAGGCACAAGAAAAGCGAAGGAAAATGGCATTCTGTCTACACGGCTCGAGTAGCATTCACTCGGTCCGAGTAATCCCTTACTCGACCGAGTAAACCAACTACTCGATCGAGCAGAGAAAGGCGCATGAAATTCTTCAAAAATGACGTTCTCTCTACACGGCCAGAGCAGCATTCACTCGGTCCAAGTGGTCGCTTACTCGACCTAGTAACCATTTGCTCGACCGAGCAGATGCAATCATATCAAACAACAGCAATGCTTGCTCGGCCCGAGTAGGCTTGCTCGGTCGAGCAGCTGACGGAGTATTAAACTTGAATCTTGATTTATTTAAGTAGCTGGCTCGACCGAGCAATCAGATTGCTCGGACCGAGTCGCATGCTGTTTGATTTCGGGACCCGTTCTAAGCCAAGTTTGAGCCATTTATTTATCCTAACAAATCCTATAAACCCTAAGTGCTCATTACCCTAATCACCTTCCGAGTTCTCCTGCCCCCTCCTACTCGATCAGAACGGCTGCTAACACACCTCCCGCCGCCACCGCATCCACCACCGACCGGTACGTTTCGTCTACATAGGCGGGCAAGTCTAGGAGCAGCTTGGGGATACTCCTGATCAGTAGCAGTCACGTGACCGATCACATCACCGCATCATTCATGTCTGTACACTCTTTCCCCTATATACTTTACATAAATCCCCACGTTTTATACTGCTTGCAAGATGCCACCACGCCGTGCAAGACCCACAAACGCCGACACCGACGCACCCAACCCTAGGCCTACTTGACGCACCCATCGTACACGCTCGCCCACACAGGACGACATTGTCGGTGAATCATCCACCACTTCACCCCTGCCAAACATGCCCCAAACCCTCCCGAGCGTCTATATATCGACGGCACATCATATGAAGTTACCTTCCGAGACACTGACCAGGGCAACCAGTTCGTCGCCATGCTCCTACTCATAGGTCAGGGAGGGCGGCACTACTTGACAGTCGTTCGAGCAGTATCTCCCTTTACTTCGCAACCTGGTTAGGCACTGGCGAGTCGACCCAGTCGTCGAGCCCCAGCCGCCTGCTGTAGTCCTGGTCCACGCAGGGGGACCCATCACCACCTCCAGAGGGTGGTTCCCCTGCTTGATGCTGTCCCTACACACTTTTTGCTTCCCTCATATTATATTGTGTCCATCTGTCTTTTCGGGGCTCTGTTCTTACACAGCTTGGGGGAGGACCCACCACGCATCATTTCATGCTTATGCATCATCTTGTTATCATTGCATCATATCACGTTTTATTTCTTCGGCACAGTTTTATTTTTTATTTATTTTCTGTCCCCTCACCCACCCACCCTTTCTAGTATCTTCTCCCGCATACTAGCGTTTTCTCAGCAGTGAGGACACTGATGGGGCTTCCTTCATCCGACCGATCTTCCTTCTGTACAGAATGACTGAAGCGATGAGCCGAGCGTTCGAGATATCCGATAGCTCGACTTCTTAGAGTTTTCGACCAATGAGCCACCAAACGACCGATCGACCGAACATGGACTTCAACCGAGTTACGACCGAACGACTGACCATCAGAATTAACTTCAATCGAGCTGACGACCGAACGACTGACCATCAGAATACTAACTTCAATCGACTAACTGCGCTGTAGAAGACCAATAGCTCGGCATCTTCGTATCTGATTTGTGCAGAGTCAGATAGGTCAGACCCAACCCAAGCACAGCTGAGTTAACTCCACACAAGATAACTCGTCTCGGGCCAACTTCCACAAAAGAGAATAAAATGTTATTATGTTATCAGTTGCCAATGTTTACTTAATGCTCTTTTGAACTATTTGAACTTGTGACATATTGTTGAGTTCATTTATGCCTTCATACACGTTAGTAGGATAATGGTAAGAGATGGAAAGACTGAGAACTACTATGGTACATATTTAAGCACGATCTGAAATGATATAACTGATGACATGTGGCTATGGCCAAGAACAAGATATTAGGCATTGATTTAAAATGATGTTATCGCCATGATTATGAGATTCATTTGTTATGAAATATGAAATATCATTTTGTTGTTGGCAATGACTTGAAACGAAAACTTTTTGGGATGAAGCAATCTGCTAGAATGCAATTGATGGTCAAATGGTTCTGGATGCTACCTAATTTTTCAGAAACATCTACCTAGGTAAAGAGAATATTGAATACTATTACTATTAGCATGAAGCTACCAGTTAAGTATATCTTAAAAATGGCACCTAGACTAGATGTCCATGGACCTTATTCAAAAATGCTGCTAGCTTGGACCATAGTTACTAACGATAGAGTGTAGCTCTTGATAGGTGGGATTGGCTTCCAATAATAATCACTAGTCGATGGCCCAGACACAAACCTTGACATTGACATGGAGTCAAACATTGACAATATAGGACTGAATCGTTTGAGGAAAGCATGCTTAGGATACGAAACACATCACATATTGATGCTTCATGCATTCACAAAATTATTCCTACATATACTTTTACTTTAGTAAAACCCTATTTTCTGATTTGCTTGGTTTTATTTTACTTGCTGGGCTATCGAGCTGATCAACTTTTAATGGTGGCAGGTAGCAGAATATGATCAGATGCAAAAAGACATGTAGAGTAGTATAGCCTTCCTTCAAGAATTTTTGTATTTTGTTATTTTAATTTTGTACATGATGTACGTGATGTATTTACTATGGGAAAATGTTAGGGATTGTTAAACTCTTTCTAATGGACAAGTTATACCAGCTTTATTGTTAATGGTATTCTAAATAATCTTATTTTGTAGTGTTAAGTTTGGACGTTTCTCTTGCACAGACTCTTTCATTTGTATATATGAATGCCTGGTTGTATTTTGGGATGCTTTGACCTCCCCAAATCTGATTATGTTTTGTTATAGACCTGGTTAGTTAGGACGACTATTTATCGTCCACTAGTACGTTAATTTTTTGATCTTGAACAAAGTCCCTTCTGATTTTCTGAGTTTGAACGCAGATTTTTCAGGATTATTCAGGACTTGACATTTGGTATGTTTATGTCTTAGATTATAAAAGATCAAATTGAATCGCACAATGTTGTAAAAAATTCAGTGATTAGAGGATGATGCTATCTAAAATTAGGGAAAGGAATAGGCTTATCAGTCAGCCGAGGCATGCTAGGCACTGTCCTTAAGAGTAGATTTCCGCCACTCAGAGTGAATATTCGGTGAAAGACAGGTCCAACGGCTACCCTTCAGGATTCAACGACAGTACAAGGCTCCAGCGAGCAGCAACTATTCTTCGGTCACATAGAAAGATGAAGAGGTACTGATGGTCACCAAGACAGAAGCGAACAGCACAACAGAACATCACATCACAAAACGTAATGAGCCTTTTAAATTCTTTAAAGGCGAGACGACTAAAAAACATGATGCAAAACCTGGGCACTCCGCGCGCGCACCCGTGAACCCCCGCACGCACTTTAAGGGTTTTCGGATCCGTCGTCCACATTTTCCATTCGGCTAAATCCGGTTTGGGCTCGACCCCCTGCTTGGGCTCATGCACCTGCGAGCTTCCCCTTATTCCTAGCCCATATACAAGTCCAATAGCCCATTAACAAGAAGTCTATAATAAACTCCAACAAGAGAGTTCTCCCATCCAATGTGGGACTAAAAATACATTTGAATTGAAGAAATATTGACCAAATATACAACAATCCCCCACTATTTCAAAATTCAAAGATAAGGATATACGAATCCAAGAAGAGAAACAAAATTGAAGTGAGAACGAATACGAAAATTCAATTCAATCCATTACTTAGGGAATGAAAGTGTGTTCTAGAAGAAATTGGTGAAACATACAGTTTCTATGAACCAATCTCCTTTATTGTAAATCATTGACTCACAATCCATATTGAATCATTAATGAATAATTGCTTGCTCTTACGGGTTGACACGTTTCAGCCATGCGCCATACCTGGATTTTCATGAGTGCTCTAGTGAATATACCCATATTCGCATAGGAAGCGGCCTCACTTCCAACACCTATATAGGTGGACCCATCAAGTGTGCTAGAAGATTATGCACACCACACAACAAGGGCTATGGTATCCATTAAAATCCACATTCTCATCATATCTCATCGTCGATAGCACTATCTACTAGGAAAGGGACATGTAATATATTGATAGTGCTCCTCACGATCAACAAGTGACTTGTTGTTACCCATATAAAGCTACTTCTTGATATCATCAATCACAAAGATTGCGTTACCATCACTCTTGACCTATGTTTTAGTTATAAGTCACATTCCACTCGATGTACTTTTCACTAACTTCCTATTTAGTGGTTTTGTCAGAGGATCTGCCAAATTCATCTCTGACCTCACATAATCAAGGGATATTATCCCATGATCTAGCAGCTGCCTCACAATAGAGTGCCTTAGGCGTATATGCCTAATCTTCCCATTAAAATTTTTATTTTTGGCTTTTGTAATTGCAGCTTGACTATCACAATGGATATACACTGACAATACCGGTTTTTCACTAATGAGAAGATCACCAAGAAGGTTCTTAAGCCATTCGGCTTCACTACATGCATTCTCCAACGCAATAAACTCGGATTCCATTGTAGACCGAGCAATACAAGTTTGCTTGGATGATTTCCAAGACACAGCACCTCCACCAAGTGTAAAAACATAATCACTTGTGGATTTCAGCTCGTCTGAATCAGAGATCCAGTTTGCAACAGTAAAACCTTCTAAAACTGATGAATCACCACTAAAAAAACAATCCATATACGAGAGTTCCTTTCAAATATCTCATAACTCTTGACAGTGCATTCCAATGATCACTATTAGGATTTTGAGTGTAACGACTCAATCTACTAATAGCATAAGCAATATCAGGGTGAGTGCAATTCATCAAATACATCAAGCTACCAATAATCTGAGCATATTTAATTTGTGAAACAGATTCACCAATTTTTTTTAGCTAAATGTAAACTAGCATCATATGGAGTAGCTACAGGTTTTTGATCATGATATCCAATTTTTTCAAGCATTTTACTAATATAATGTTCTTGTGAAAGCATAATTGCACTAGGTGTCTTAGTTAATTTAATACCTAAGATCACATCAGCTTCACCCATGTCTTTCATATCAAACTTAGAAGACAAGAATGACTTTGTTTCATTTACTACATCTAGTTTGGTGCCGAGAATTAGCATGTCATCAACATATAAACAAATAATAACACCAGCATCATTATCAAACTTTGTGTAAATACATTTGTCAGCATCATTCATATGATAACCATTTGATAGCAAAACAGAATCAAATTTATCATGCCATTGTTTTAGAGCTTGTTTTAAACCATAAAGAGATTTAAAAAGTTTGCATACTTTATGTTCATTTCCAGGAGTGATACAGCCTTCAGATTGTTCCATATAAATCTCTTCTTTCACATCACCATTAAGAAAGGCAGTCTTTACATCCATTTGATGGATAACAAGACTATGAATAGATGCTAAAGCAACCAAGACACGAATAGAAGCTATCCTGGTGACATGGGCAAATGTATCAAAATAATCAATGTATTTCTTTTGGTTGAAACCTTTAGCAACTAATCTAGCTTTGAACTTTTCATAGAACCATCAGGT
Organism: Scilla litardierei; assembly: GCA_030789695.1. Lineage (NCBI taxonomy): Eukaryota > Viridiplantae > Streptophyta > Magnoliopsida > Asparagales > Asparagaceae > Scilla > Scilla litardierei. The sequence goes on from CM061139.1 coordinate 90,473,444, forward strand.
TTTAGCTTCCTTTTAAATATCCACTTGCAACCAATAGTTTTAGCACCTGGGGGCAAAGTAACAAGTTTCCAAGTGTGGTTTGACATAATAGATTCTAATTCACTATTTATTGCTTCTTTCCAACATGTGACATCAGGAGATGTGATCGCCTCATGGTATGTAAGAGGATCATTACCAATAAGAAAAGTGAAAAATCCATCACCTTAATTAGTCTCTTTCCTAACTCTTTTGCTCCTTCTTACTTCTATCTGATCATCGTTATCATGTGATGGTGCATCAGAAGGGTGCAATGAGTGAGGTGCAGAAGTCAACTTAACATTATCCATTTTCATTGGAAATATGTGCTCAAAGAAATCAGCATTCTTGGTTTCAACAATAGTGTTATGTTACATGATATTTTGCTCACTTCTAATTACTAGGAATCTATATGAAGCACAATTTTGAGCATAGCCAATAAACATGCAATCAAAAGCTTTCGGACCTAATTTTCTTTTCTTAGGTTTTGGTAAAAGAACCTTAGCTAGGCACCCCCACAATTTGAGGTAATCAAGGTTTGGAGAGTGACCAACCCAAAGTTCATAAGGAGTCTTACCTGATTTCTTATATGGAATTCTATTCTGAATATGACAAGCAGAGAGAATAGCTTCACTCCATAAGTTAAGAGGTAAACCCGAACTAATTAGCAAGGCATTGAGCATCTCTTTTAAAGTTCTATTTTTTCTTTTTGCTATGCCATTAGATTCATGAGAATAAGGAGGTGTAGTCTCATGAATAATCCCATGTTCTTCACAATACTCATTAAACGATGTAAACTCCCTTCCTCTATCTGATCTAATCCTTTTTATTTTCTTATTAAGTTGATTCTCTACTTTAGTTTTATATTTCAAAAACATATCAAATGCTTCATCTTTAGATCCAAGCAAATAGACTTCAGTATATCTAGAGAAGTCATTAACAAAGGTAATAAAGAATTTCTTACCACCTCTAGTTATATTGCTTTTCAAGTGACGTGCGTTTATATTTCATATGTTCACACACGTCATCTTTTGTGTTTTTCCGTTGTTTTCCGCCGTCTCATGTCTGTTTTCTCGTGTTTTCTCGTTTTCTTTCACTTCTCTTTGTTTTTGTGTGTTTTCAGGAGATTGCCTGTATAGGGGACATATTACAAAGATATCATAAGTCCCCGGAGCAACGGGAGGAGTCACGCGTGATCCAGGGGGTCAAATGACGAAGATAGCATCTTTCAGCCCCTCACCCGACCGGTTGGTCACTTCCAACCGATCGGGTGATGCACGCGTGCACCACCCGGACACAAGCTGGAGCGGTTAGAAAGTCAACCGGTCGGTTCAGAGACCGGTTCACACGTCCCAACTCTCTGGAATTTGATGCTAAATGCCAACCGATCGGGTGACCTTCACCCGATCGGTTCATCTGTAGCCAATTCTTCGAAGCCAAGACACGAAGAGTTCAACCGACCGGTTCACCCGACGGTGCGAAGACCCAACCGGTCAGCTTCAACCCTCAACCGAACGTGCTGTATGACCGGGTGAAGTCTCATGCTGAGTTGCCGAAGAACGAAGCAGATCACCCAATCGGTTGACTTTTCAACCGATCAGGTGATATCGTTTTCTATATATATGACCCCTAGGTTTTCCAGAAACGGGAGTTGTTATTTTTTGCTGTTTTTTCTCTCTCTTGACGGCTGTAATTTTCTAGATATTTGTAAGTTGTCTGATCTTTACCAAACTTTAATATAGTATTATTTGCATTGCTCTTACTTCTTTTCAATCGCTTGATCATGTTTTTAACAGTCGATTTTGATTTAGATCGCTTTTTAGTAAATATGTGAGAGTAGTTCCCTAATCTGGGATTTTGGTGGAAACCCCTTCGTGGGTTCTCCCCGATGCGTCCATAGGACTTGGAAATCGATAGGGATTAGGAATCTACCGGTTACGCGGGGTGTTTTATTGTCATCGGTGGGAAAAAGACCGCCTTTGACCGTTGGGCCAAGGGGGAATAAACTTGGCGGTTGTCTCCCTAGCCATAGCTCACGCCCTTAGCGTAGACGTCGAATCCTAGCACACGGGAGCGGCAGGATGAGATGTTGGGAGTTATCGCTGCGAGCTTAGTGCTCCTGGAGTCGGTCAGTGTTAATGGACATGTGAATGCCCACTAACCGAACCCAGGAAGTCCGGCGTATCGTCCTGGACACCGACAGAAATATCGGGCCCATGGGAGCTGGTACCACTCTTAGAGGCAACGTCTCACCATTAGACCCTAATTCCGATCGTTATCCTTCCTGTAGGACGTATCAGCGAGAATCGCACGATAGGGTGGAAACCGAAGTCCCGGGTTTTCCCTTTATATTGTTTATCCCTCGCATTCTATTTTCTGTGACAACCCATCATCCGATTCGGGCTAGCTCGCCCATAGGGTGAATCCGATCCTTCTTGACACAAGCAAAACAACGCCTCCCTGAGTTCGAACCCCAAGCCACACTACAACACCGTGCGCTTGCGGTTATAAATATTTAAATCTCACGCCCCCAACTATATATTGCACACATCTGACGCGCAAATGCGGGGGACGTCAAGCTTTATGGCGCCGTTGACGGGGAGGCAACGTGCTTGTTATTTTAGGATTTCATGAACCCTTGAGTCTAGCTCACATCTCTATTTCGCGATAATTTTCGTATTCTTATTTTTTCATTTCTATTTTATTTTCTTATTTTTATTTTTATTTTTTATTTTATCTGTTTCTTTCCCACTTTTCGCTTCACGGGTGTTTGTTGTTTTTAATGCGCAGGAGTTCAAGAAGTCTCGACGACTTGATTCCTGTTGATCCTGAGATAAACGCCACCCTAAGGCGTCTTGCCGTAGAGAAGCGAAGAAGAGAAGAGCCTGAAACCATGGGGGAGAACACCCCACCTCACAAGTCCCTGCTGGAGTACTCGATGCCATCCATCGAGTCCACCTCCGCCATCCGTCCTCCTGCTATTACGGCGCAAAGCTTCGAGCTTAAGCCGTCTTTGGTGACGTGGATCCAGCAGGATCAATTCTCGGGGGCACCCATGGAGAGCCCCATCGAACATTTGGACTCCTTCTTGGAGAAATGTGACACCTTCCGGATAAATGGTGTCATAACTGAGGCGATCCGTCTGAAGCTATTCCCATTCTCTCTACAAGATAAGGCCAAGCTGTGGCTTAGGGGGAAGGACCCGAATACGTTCAACACCTGGGAGAAGCTTTCAAATGCTTTTCTGACAAAGTTATTTCCTCTGGGAAAGACCATGAAGCTGAGGAGTGAGATCTCCTTCTTCTCCCAGGCCAGCCACGAGTCTTTGCGTGAAGCCTAGACCAGATACAAGGAAATGCAGCGGAGATGTCCCCACCATGAGCTCCCCAAGTGGCAGATCATAAATCTGTTCTATAATGGGTTGAGGGACGATTTAAAATCCTCGATGGATGCGGTGACTGGAGGGTCCTTTATGTCCAGGAGCGAAGAAGATATCGGACAGATTTTGGAAAACATGGCATCGAATAATGAGCGGTGGTGCGACGAGCGTGCAACACCAAGATCTGGGGGAATCCATAGGGTCGAGGACGTTGACTGATTATCCAGCAAGTTTGACTTACTGTCGACCCAGATCTCTGCTTTGATGGTAGGCGCCGGTGGCGTCGGAGCACAACAGATTGCTGCGGTGGAATCCGAAGTCACGAGGGATTTCGAGGGAGGTGACATTTCACCCCCGGTGGACCAGGCGAGCGCGTTATTTTACAATCCTACGGGGAATGCGCCTTTTCCACCACGAACCAACTCCAATCCGGCCTATTCTCCGAACAACCGAAACCACCCCAACCTTAGCTACCGGACACCGTATCAGCAGCAGCCTCCTCAGCAGCAGCAACAGCAGCAGCTAGTATATCAGCCGCCCTGACAACAACCGCAACAGTTTCAGCAGCAGCAGCCTCCACAACAATATCAGCAATACCCCCCAAGGAACCCGCAGCCCATTCAGCAGCAACAGCAGCAGCAATATGGCCAGCAGAGGGCCATCTCTCCTGTGGAGTCCCTCTTGACTCAATATATCTCGAATCAGGAGAAGATAAACTCGAAGATGGAAATGGGGGAAAGGGTGCTTACCGACCAAGTAACCCAACTGGGGTTACAAGTGGCGAACCTTTACAGATCGCAGAATCAATTGCCGCCACAGCCGGAAGTGAACCCGAGGGGGGTGAATCAGACCTTGGCACTCACGCACGAGCATGCGAACGTGTCTGCTATCGTCTTGAGGAGCGGAACACAAATCCCCATAAGAGTGCCCGCCAAGGAACCGGAAGCACCGTTGGTCGTAGAGTGACCAATTGAAAAATTGAATGACGCCAGTGCTTCGTCGTCAAAGAGAACTACTCCAGAGGGAGTCCATGAAGAGGAGAAGAAAAAGGACGAGGAAGGGAACCTCAGAGTATTCAAGCCCGTTGTGCCTTTTTCACAACGGCTTGCCCAAGCCAAGATAGTCGAGAAGTATGGCAAATTCTTTGCCATGGTCAAGGATCTAAGCTTGCAAATCCCCTTCCTTGAAGCTATCGAGACGATTCCCTCCTACGCCAAATTTCTAAAGGATTTGGTGACAAGAGGATCCAGAAAGGAGAAGGTCGTATTAACGGTGAAGTGCAGCGCCCTCATTCAGCGCACAAATCCGCCCAAGCTTAAAGACCCGGGAAGTTTCTCCATCCCTTGTTCGATTGGGGAAGTGCGAATCCAGAGGGCGCTCGTCGATCTAGGAGCGAGCGTTAGTTTAATGCCCCTATCGCTATACAGGAGAATAGGGATGGGAGACTTGGAGCCCACGGTTATGACACTTCAATTAGCCGACAGATCGGTTAAATACCCGGTGGGAGTAGTAGACGACCTACCTGTTGATGTGAGTGGAGTGCAAGTGCCGGTGGATTTTGTGGTGATGGACATGCCGAAGATAAGCACACCCCTATTATCCTTGGACGGCCCTTTATGGCAACCGACGGTGTGCTAATAGACGTGAAGAAGGGGAAGCTTTCCCTTAATGTAAGCAACAAAAAAGTCGAGTTCGACTTAGGGTTGTCAATGAAGCACCCAAATCCCCCGGATGATCCTAGTATCAGTATGCTGGAGAACGAAGAAGAGAGAGTTGTGGAAGCAAGCTCCTGGGAGATTCTTTCAAGAAATCCCACCGATAGCTTGGGAGACCATAGAGAGCAAGTTGGCTCACCAAAGGAAGAAGTTTCTGATGAGGCGGTCGCCCAACATGTGATCCCTCCAGGATTCCCAAAAGCTCCTCCTATGAGGAGAAAAGGCAAAGAGCCCATGGGGCTCATCGGAGATGTGATCCGGATCCTTAAACGAGTGGCGATGGACGCCAATATGAGGGAGAAGCCCCCGGACCCCATCAACAAAGGGAGAGTCATTGAGCGAGTCTTCTTGTCGCCACCGACTACACCAAAAGCTACCAGCTCTGAATCTGAATCGATGCCAGACTTTGGGCATCACCCGTATCGCCCACCTTGAACATCATCTACGGGCGTCGAGCTAACGACGTTAAACAAAAGCGCTTTATGGGAGGCAACCCATGCTCTAAACCTTTGTTTCAAATTTTTAGGACTATTTTTAACTTTATTTTATCTATTTTAATAAATAAATCCAGCCGCAAGAACTTCCGTTGAGGGACTTGGGCCATTTGTGGACTTTTGCAAAAAACAAGGCCCCAACCGATCGGTTGATAACTCAACCGATCGGTTGAGATGTATCAGCTAATGGCCGTATTAGTCACTCAACGAACTGATCAGGTGAAGATATGTGAGACCGGTTGGCAGACCAGGTGAACTGGGGATGAAGTCTCGGGAAATTTTCAGATTTTGTCAACCGATCGGGTGATGAGAAGCATGACCGGTTGACTGACCGGGTGAACAACACCAAACTCTCGAAAAAATTTGTGGAGCGGCCAACTGATCGGTTGAGTTATCAACCGATCGGTTTGCCTATAGCGTCTCTTTAGATGAAATTCTCGACCTATAAGTCAACCGATCGGGTGACAACTCACCCGATCGGTTCGACTTAAACCCTATAAAAAGCCCCCACCCCAACCGTTCATCTCCCTCACCCGATCTCGCAGCTCCTGCCGTCGATTCATCTCCCCCACTCTCCCAACGGCCGGAAAACCCTCTCCCACGACCTCCACTCCCCCTCTAGGCTCTCTCTCCACCTACCCCTTCCATCTCTCCCTCATTTTCTCTCTCTCCCCCCCATTTCGCTTCCTCAAGCCCTAATTCATCAATCTCCCCCCATTTTCAAATTTTCGCTGAAGAGAAGTGCCGCGGCTCCACACTCCATCCAATTGCAAGGTGTTGGGTCAACTTCAAGCAAGGAACTCCAATCTCTGCTGGGTAACTTCGCTCCACTGCTCAAATTTTACTTTTTACCCTAGAATTTCTACTTGGTTGATTTTTTGTGTGTGCGTGCTTTTATCGTATTCTACACTCATTTGCATCACACTCACACACACACTATGGCCCGGGATCGAGATAAGGGGAAGGGTATCCTGCGGGAGGAGGAACCGTCTTGAAAGAGACGCAAACAGACACGTCCTCCTCCCAATACACCACGTGCACTATCACTAGCCCATCCCCCACCTGTTATCCCCCCTGAGGACCCAATGATGGGCCTGCACGGGTATCAATTTAGGAACCAAGAGCATAAGGAATTCTACCTTAGGCTTGATGCTCGGGGGCATCTGTCGATCAAATTCACCCACACCCAATCGCTTATCGATCTCGGTGTCTTCACCGAGGTCGAGACTCTTTTCGCGAACTTAGGATGGTTAGCCTTCCTAAACGCCACCGCAGTGTCTTACCCGTCCCTCACACTAGAATTTCTTTCTCACTCGTTTGTGAGTCGGGGTCGACCATCATTTTCTGGGTGCGTAACAAAACCATCCGCACCAACCTGAACACGATAAATAATATATTTGGTTTCCCTATCCTTGGGGACGACGCTATCCGACACTACGGGTATCCACCCGAATTCGACGTCGATCAGTTTTGGTTCCGCCTCACCCTATTCCATCACTATCCCCGAGGTAAGGCCAAGGCCTCCTCAATCATCCATCCTATATTCCGTCTGGCACATCGGATCATATCCTCTGCATTTTTCCCCAGGGATGAGTCAGGCACCGTGACCATCCCTGATCTTTTCATTCTATGGGCCATGACTTTCCCTTTCATTCGAGACGATGATGGGATTAGCTTTAGGGCCCCTACTATCCCCGTCCATGTCGGCGACTGGCTTGTTCACAAGCTCCTCGAGATTAGCCGGGCCGACAAGGGCAAGCTTTGTTGTGGGGGAATAATCACTATCATTGCTTCTTTTCCCCAATTTAATATCCCCATCCTCCGAGGTCTTCCCACTGTCGCAGGACCCTCACATCTAGATCTTGATGTCATGTGGCATATTCATATGATTAAGCCCCGCCCTGATGGTCGTTTCAATTTCAACTACGCCACCCCCCAGCCCCTACACCATTCTCCCCAACCCCGCTCGCATGACTATAGCTTTAGTGGGAGATTGGACTTTTCTGCCCGATCCCGACTTTCTAGCGGGGTTGCGCCTTCCTTTCTTTCCCCAGGACGCACGCAGACCACCTTCCCCTGCCGCCCGCTTAGGCAAGAAAGATATCCTTGCGTCCCGGGGAGACATCGGGGCTGGCCCGAGTCACACCACCCGTGCTCTTGGCCCTATCACTTCTGCGGATCTTTCAGAGGCCATCTCCGGCCTTGTGTCCAGTGCCGGCATGACCACTGCCGCCGGCAGTACTTCCAAATCACTTTCCGGCACCACTTCCGCTTCACGTCAGTCCGCTTCTTTTGGTTGCTGCCAGGCCTCAGCTCGTCTTGGTCTCGAGGCCGAGATCGCTGCTCTCCGTGCTCTTGCCACGTCCTCTGTCCCCTCGGACCCATCACCGTCCTCCTTTCTCACTCACCCACGTTTCCTCGCTCTTGAGAGGAACGTGGCCACCATCCTCTGTCTCCTCACTCACACTCTCGGACCACCACCACCTACCCCACACCCATCACCACCTCCTTCACCCCCTCGACGATCGTCCCCTCCACCATCTCCACCATCCCACCCATCTCCACCATCCCACCCATCCCCACCTCCTCCCTCCTCCACCGTCACTCCATATGTGCGCCGCAAGAAATTGCAGGTGCGCTCCAGATCACTCCCACCGCCATCCACTACCATCACCATCACGTCTTCTCTCCCCATTTCTATCCCTTCTACCACTGCCTTGATCGCCGTACTTCCACCACCACCCACCTCCACCGACACTCCACCCATCATTCACACCCCCACTGCACCTATTCCTCCACCTCTTTCCCCACTTCTCCGCACACACCCCGCCTCCCCGACCACACATCCACACCCTCTTCCGAGGACGACGAGGACTCCCCATCTCCTGCTTTTTGATTTCATTTTGTTTTCTGACATCCCCCTTGCATATCTCTGCATTTTCACGATCATATCATCTTGCTAGCATTGTCATGTCTAGCTTGGGGGAAGTCAATTTTTTCTGTGTGTCGCGTATGATGTTTTCTGTGTGTGCTTGTTTTATATATTGAGTCGTGCCATTTTCTGTCTTCATTTTTTTATTTTTATGTCATATGGTGTGATTTTTCTTTATTTTCAGTTTCGTATGTGTGATTTTCTTTTTTTTTTTCTTTGTGTGTCTGTGCATATTTCTCCCCACTTTCATTGCCCTCCCATACTCACTCTTATTGCATTGAGGGTAATGTAAACTTCAGCTTGGGGGAGTCGCACTTTGTGCGTCATTTGAGTCTTTCTTTTTCGTTTTTGAGTCCTTTTCATCGTGTTTTTATTCTTCTTTTCTTCTTTTTCATCTCCTTCTCCTAGAGATGAACCCTATGATGAATTGCCACAAAATCACACACACCTAGCATGGCATCGATAATCACATTCACTAACCCTAGGATATCGAGTCCTCTTGCATTTCATGCATCGTGGGTCCACTTAGCTTTTTTGTGAGTCGTGCGTCGTGCCTAGCTGTTTGGTGTGCTTCTACTTTGTGATTTTATTTTATATACCTGTCCAGGAATGACCCCTAGATTATCATGCTTCGATTCGAATGTGCGGTATTTGTCTCTCTTATCTGCTTCTGTATGCATGAATATATATATCGTATGCTTCATTTCGCATGTGTCGGGATTCCACAGTTAGGACTAGGATAACCCATTTAGCATATGCTCTGATTAGTGAAATATCTCTCTTGCCCAAGTGTCTAGAATCTGACTTCTTTTTTTTACTTAGTGCAAATCCCCTCGTCGTGTACCGTTCTCCCACTTGGGAGAGTACACATATGTATAGCCAAAAACCTAAAAATTCAAAAAAAAATAGAAAAGAAAAGAAAAACCCAAAAAGAAAAGAAAAGAGAAAATTGTATAGCCAAAAAGCCAAAAAAAATACATATATCCAAAACCAAAAAAAATATATGAGTGTGAATATTTTCCTACTTACCGAGAATAAAGGGAAGGCGAGAATTTGCACCGAGTGTTCTACTCCACATCATCTCAACCCCCGTCGCTTTCGAAAACACTTGGAATAAGGAATTTCTAGCTATTATCTAGGTGATAGTGTGGTGATGTCCGAGCCCCTAGCTGTGGAGTCCTTGACACATGATGCGTTTCTATTCTCATACTCTTCTCGTGCACGCTTGAGCTATATATTCACCGCTACTCCTAAATCGAATCGATATTTGGGTCATTTCTTGGATTTGTGTATATGGAGCCTATTGCATAATGTAGATAGTGACACCATTTGCTAGCACACGACCACACTCACTCGCGCTACACCGCGTGGGCCCACGGCACTTGTCTGGACTCGTTTCCTTTGGTTTAGTGACGTGACTTTGCGTTTGCTTGCTTGGTGTGTCGTTTTTGATTTTGCTGGCTCTGACGGGTGATTTAGGATTTTTGTTTTCTCCTTTTCTCTCTTCCTCTCTATTTTCTCCCTCCGAGCTCCTACTCTCACTCGTCTTCCTCGAGGACGAGGAAGGGTTCAGCTTGGAGAATTTTGATATGCGTTTATATTTCATATATTCACGCACGTCTTCTTTTGTGTTTTTCCGTTGTTTTCCACCGTCTCGTGTCCGTTTTCTTGTGTTTTCTCGTTTTCTTTCACTTCTCTTTGTTTTTGTGTGTTTTCAAGAGATTGCCCGTATATGTGACATATAACGAAGATATCATAAGTCTCCGGAGCAATGGGAGGAGTCACACGTGATCCAGGGGGTCAAACGACGAAGATAGAATCTTTCAGCCCCTCACCCGACCGGTTGGTCACTTCCAACCTATCGGGTGATGCACGCGTGCACCACCCGGACACAAGCTGGAGCGGTCAGAAAGTCAACCGGTCGGTTCAGAGACCGGTTCACACGTCCCAAATCTCTGGAATTTGATGCTGAATGCCAACCGATCGGGTGACCTTCACCCGATCGGTTCATCTGTAGCCAATTCTCCGAAGCGAAGACACGAAGAGCTCAACCGACCGGTTCACCCGACGGTGCGAAGATCCAACCGGTCAGCTTCAACCCTCAACCGACCTGCCGTATGACCGGGTGAAGTCCCATGCTGAGCTACCGAAGAACGAAGCAGATCACCCGATCGGTTGACTTTTCAACCGAACGGGTGATATCGTTTTCTATATATAGGACCCCTAGGTTTTCCAGAAATGAGAATTGTTATTTTTTGCTGTTTTTTCTCTCTCTTGACGACTGTAATTTTCTAGATATTTGTAAGTTGGCCGATCTTTACCAAACTTTAATATAGTATTATTTGCATTGCTCTTACTTCTTTTCAATCGCTTGATCATGTTTTTAACGGTCGATTTTGATTTAGATCGCTTTTTAGTAAATATGTGTGATTAGTTCCCTAATCTGGGATTTTGGTGGAAATCCCTTCGTGGGTTCTCCCCGATGTGTCCATAGGACTAGGAAATCGATAGGGATTAGGAATCTACCGGTTACACTGGGTGTTTCATTGTCATCGGCGGGAAAAAGACCACCTTTGACCGTTGGGCCAAGGGGGAATAAACTTGGCGGTTGTCTCCCTAGCCATAGCTCGCGCCCTTAGCATAGACGTCGAATCCTAGCGCACGGGAGCGGCAGGATGAGATGTTGGGAGTTATCGTTGCGAGCTTAGTGCTCCTGGACCCGGTCAGTGTTAATGGACATGGGAATGCCCACTGACCGAACCCGGGAAGTCCGACGTATCATCCTGGGCACCGACCGGAATATCGGGCCCATAGGACGCTGGTACCACTCTTAGAGGCAACGTCTAACCATTAGACCCTAATTCCGATCGTTATCCTTCCCGTAGGCCGTATCGGCGAGAATCGCACGAAAGGGTGGAAACCGAAGTCCGGTGTTTTCCCTTTATATTGTTTATCCCTCGCATTCTATTTTCTGTGACAACCCATCATCCGATTCGAGCTAGCTTGCCCATGGGGTGAATCCGATCCTTCTTGACACAAGCACAACCACGCCTCCCTGAGTTCGACCCCCCAAGCCACACTACAACACCGTGCGCTTGCGGTTATAAATATTTAAATCTCACACCCCCAATTATATATTGCACACATCTGACGCGCAAACGCGAGGGTCGTCATCAAGTCACTAAGATCACTATGAATTAAAGCAAGCAATTCACTTTCTCTGTGTACAGATCTACAAGAATTCTTAGTAGCTTTTGATTCAATACATACTTCAAATTTGTCATTAGAGGAAGAAGAAGAAGCCTTCAGCAAACAAACTTCTTTCATTTTCTTAATGTATGAATAATTCACATGACGTAGTCCATAGTGCCTAGTATCAAATGAGTCAATCAAGTAAGCAAAAGAAGAAGATGCATTATTATTCATTATTTCAAGTTTATTCAGAATGAAAAGACCTTGGTTACAATATCCCTTTCCCATAAATTGACCATTCTTGATCATAACAATCTTATCAGACACAAAAGTAACCATAACCCCCATTTTTCCCGGAAGAGAGACAGAAACCGGATTCCAACGGATATCTGGAACATGGAGCACCACACTAAGAGAAAGGGGTTTTCCTGAGGTTAATTTGAGGAGAACCTTCCCTTTCCCGATTACGGGTGAGGGTCTTGAATCCCTCTTGTACACATTCTCCTCACCAGAACTGATAGAAACATAGGATGTAAAAGCTCCTTTATCAGTGCAAATATGCCAGGTTGCCCCGGAGTCAATCACAAAATCCTTAGCATGTGCAACCATGTTCACCTTCGAGATCACCGCAGTAATAATATCTCCCTCTACCAAGTTTGCACTTAGTTTAGGAGCATCTTTTCGGAAACGACATTGAGCTACATAGTGTCCAGGCTTTTTGCAAACAAAGCATTCTCCGTTCTTCTTGAAAGTAGTGTGGTGTTGTCCCTTTTGGAATTTCTGATTTTGTTTGTGGTTAGGTCTAAACTTCTTGAAATGTTTATTAGGATGTGAAGGAGGAAATGAAGAATTAGTCTCAAAATAAATTAGCCGTGGAGACAATTTCTTTAGCAGAATTGGTTTTTTCTATTTCCATATTCTTTTCCAAAATCCTAATATGAATGATCACATCTTCAAGAGACATTTGTTTTCATTTGTGTTTGAGGTTGTTTTTATAATCTTTCCAAGACTCAGGAAGTTTTTCAATAAGTGAGCCAAAACAAAAGGATCAGGGAGAGTGATATTTTCATTTTTCAGATCATCTATAAGAACATGGAAGTCATGGATTTGGGAGGAAACAGATTTATCTTCGGACATAGAGAAATGAAGGAAAATTGCCTATAGCAAATTTTTGGTTACCTGCATCTTCTAGGATATATTTCTTGATAAGGCTAGTCCAAATTTCAGAAGCAATTTTGGTAAGACAATAGACATCAAAAAGTTCATTAGACAGATTATGAAGGATGGTATGTCTACAAATTTTGTTAGCTCTGTCCCAGGCATGAATGTCTTTTCTTCTGTAGGTTTAGGATCAGTAAGGGAAAAAGCATATCATGTGTCATCAAGAGTGCTAAAAACTTTTTCCTGCCAACGTTTAAAGAAGCTACCAGAGAACAATTCACTTTTTGAGAGATCATGTAGATGTTTAGCAGTAACAATAGCAGCATCCATAATCTACTCTTAAGATTGTTGTAAAAATTCAGAGATTAGAGGATGATGCTATCTAAAATTAGGGAAAGGAATAGACTTATTAGACAGCCAAGGCGTGCTATGCACTGTCCTTAAGAGTAGATTTTCGCCACCTCAAAGTGAAAACTCGGTGCAAGGCATGTCCAGCGGCTATCCTCCAGGTTTCAATAGCAACGTCCTTGTAAGTGTGCACTCAAAGTACAAAGCTCCAGCGAGCAGCAACTATTCTTTGGTCGTAAAGGAAGATGAAGAGGTACTGCTGGTCGCCAAGACAAAAGTGAACAACACAACAGAACAACAACAGGACGAATGACAGCAAGTATGTCGAGGAAGAGAATGATTTTTTGTCACGACCCGCTTCCCTAAAATGGAGGCGAGACGTGAAAAGGTCCGCACGAGAGTGGAGCTGTGAAGCCCCAAACCTGATAAGCGTCAATAAAACATAAGCAGGTCCCTGTAACCACAACAGAACAACAATAATAACACAAGGAGAGACTGAAATAAAATCTCACATCTCATAAAGTCCAATATCCAAAATAAGTCCAACATCCAGAAAAGCCACCAGGCTAAAAGAAAGAGTCTAAAGGCCCAGAACAAGGCCAACAAAAGCAACGACATAACAAAGTATAGGTGCTATGCACCGATAACAAAACAACTATCTAAACAAAAGTAAAACACAACGAAGACACTAGGACTGGTCCCCAGTGTCCACGTACTCCCCGTCAAACACAAGCTCGGGCTCGGCGTCAGCAAACACCTCGTCCTCAACAAGGTACTCAGGCTCAGGATCTAACATGTGTCACCCAAAAGAGTAAAGGGGCACATGTCAGCAAGTCTAAAAGACTTGGGCAAGGAAACTGAAAGTAAGGCAACTAGCAACCTAGCAGTTATAGTATGCATGACATGGCAGTTATAACATGAGTGCACAATCAAGACATGGCAAGACAATTTGTACAAGAGAACAATCATCGGGACAAGACAAGAGTAGCCAATCTACTAACAATCTCAATCAATTCACTATTCACGTTTCACGTTGTTTGTAGATGTTTACGCCCTTCAGCTGAATGGTACATCATTCACACTGATCGGCACTAAACACTACCCCACCCCAGAGTTTACGTCTTACAACTGCAGTTGCTGATCAGGCAGACCCCCAGCTGAATGACCGCTTAATTCGTACCACATCCCACACGTAAACAAGCCAGGGTCCCTGCACATGAGCCCAGCAAGTGAGCCAGGGTTGCCCCGCACGGGATCTTGTTTTCCTATTTCACAATTAAATATCGAGCGTTGGGGTTTCCAACTACAGGGCTCGCTTCTGGAACACGAGCCAGGTACACAAGCATTGTAGCAAAGCTACGCAATCACAGCTACACTTAAAGAATGCAATGACATGACAATTGATTCGCGTACCGTTAATGGAAAGTAAACATGACATGGTAATTGTGCAACATGATATATGTCGGAACTAGCTTCGTTGTCAAGCTAGTTCCCCAATTTGCGCCTAGGCAAGTATCATTTCGTCGCCTAGCCTCTTTTACGCCTACAACAAGAAAATGGCCTAAAACATGGCCTAAACCCTAAGTGGCAAGTTTCACTTGCCTAGCACCGGGGATGACGATCACGAAGGTTCGTCTCGCGGATGCTAATCTACGGGGGAAATCGCTGTTATGGGGAAACAATCATCAAACAACATGAAATTTCATTAGGGTTTCATAAAAATACCAATAGGTTATGAAAACATCGAGAGATCGATTTCTTACCGAGAGGAAGCGGAAGAAACACTCAGGAGAACCCTAGGACCAGATCTGGAAACAAATGGAGAAGTTTGGAGAATTAGGGTTTTTGGGGGATTTTGGGGATTTGGTGAGCTTTTGGGGAAGATGAGAGATAGAATGGGTTGATGGATGGTTTAGATGATGAATCTAGGGCTTGGGATGAAGGAATAGGGCTTGGAGGAAGATGGGGGCTCAATGGGGGAGATTTTAGGGTTTTGGGTCGAGTGGAGGAAGAAGAAAACGTTTGGGAGGGGTATAAATAGGTTGGGCTTGCGGCTGCCCAGAAATTAGGGTTTTAACACAGATTAGTCGGTCAAAGAGCAACCACTGACCGACTAGTTTGGCAACTAGTCGGTCGGTCGACCAACGCAGACCGACTAAGTGTAAACAGTAACTTCTGAACGAAAATAGGATTTAGAATTAGTCGGTCCATGAAAAAATACTGACCGACTAGTTTAACATCTAGTCGGTCGATGAACGTTCTTAGACCGACTAAGAGTGAACAGTATTGATACTAAAATTTAGATGATGAGTTAGTCGGTTAAAGAAGCATTGCTGACCGACTAGTTTGCAACCTAGTCGGTCAACCAACGTTCTTAGACCGACTAACGATAAACAGTAACTCCTGAGAAATTTAGAAAGCCAACTAGTCGGTCCAAGAAGGATTGCCGACCGACTGGATCGTCATCTAGTCGGTCGGTGCACCTTCTTATACCGGCTAATGAGCACCAAAAGTTCCGATACGGAGCGCGGGGCCCCGGGATCGATTCCTAAGACTCCTAGGCTTGATCTAATAGTAAGATACGACCGTTATGAAGTCCGTCACGAATGACATACTTCGAAATCGACAATCCTAAGGAAGAAACGAGAAAATACGACGAATCGATCGAAAATGAAAGCTACGGGGACGAAAACCACACATGAGGAGAAAATCCACCAAAACACATATTATATTATAATAAATCCAGATACATGAAAAGCAGTCGTTAAATCCTCCCCAACTTAAGAAAAATTCCGTCCTCGGAATTTTCAAATACTCACGAGTCCGGAAACAAAAGTGGGAAACGCTCTCGCATCTCATCCTCATTCTCCCAAGTAGACTCTCCAGGTGAGCCGTGTCACCACATCACCCTCACAAGATTGACAACCTTGTTCCGAAGTGATTTCTGACGCCTGTCCAGAATCTGCACTGGATGCTGGTCATACGTCATATCGGGGCGAACGGTAATCTCCGAAAAATCCACAGCATGAGATGGATCGCTAATGTATCGACGAAGCTGCAACACATGGAAAACATTGTGAACTCCTTCCAAAGATGGTGGCAAGGCCAAGCGATACGCTACCTCGCCAACCCTCTCCAAAATGTCAAACGGTCCAATGTATCGTGGGCTCAACTTCCCTCGCTTCCCGAAACGAATCACACCGCGATTCGGGGAAATCTTCAAGAACACATGGTCGCCCGGTTGAAACTCCAAAGGACGACATTTAGCATCCACCCAATGCTTAAAACGGTCCTGATCAATTCTCAACCTCTCCCGAATATTCCTGACGATACCCACGGCCTCCACGATCATCTCAGGTCCCAACAACTCCCGATCACCAACGTCATCCCAACTCAATGGTGATCGACATTTCCTCCCATAAAGAGCGACGAAAGGTGCCATGCCAATACTCGCCTGGAAGCTGTTGTTGTAAGAGAACTCCACCAAATGCAGATGGTCCTCCCACGAACCCTTGAAATCCAACATGCACGCCCTCAGCATGTCTTCCAAAATCTGAATCGTCCTCTTGGACTGGCCATCCATCTGCGGATGGTACGCCGTGCTGAACTCAGACGCGTACCCAAGCTCTTCTGTAAACTCTGCCAGAACTGAGATGTGAACCTCGTGTCTCTGTCAGACACGATACTCACGGGGACTCCATGAAGTCGCACGACCTCCTGTACGATTCACGTTACATCACTATCCAAACTAGGAAAAGGAAATAAAAACGGAGAGTAAAAGAATTTTACCTCCATATATCTCCTTGCTAGCGCCTCAGTGGACTGTCCCACTCAGAACGGAATAAAGTGCGCAGATTTGGTCAATCGATCTACGATCACCCAAATCGCGTCATTCTGCTTCGGACTCCGAGGTAGTCCAGTCACGAAATCCATAGTGATGTGTTGCCATTTCCACTCCGGAATCGGAAGCGGTTGTAGCAACCCGGCCGTACGCTGATGCTCCGCCTTCACTTGCTGGCAAACCAAGCACTTGGCTACACTCCGAGCCACACTCCTCTTCATACCATGCCACCAATAATTCAGACGAAGATCCTGGTACATCTTGGTGCCACCAGGATGCACGGAATACGGTGAACTGTGTGCCTCCACCATCAACTCCTCTCTGATATCCCCAGCTGGCACACACAACCTGGCTCCAAACCTCAGCGAGCCATCCTCATGAATCAAAAAGTCAGTCCGCAGACCGGCTTCCACCTGCTCCCGAATCTTCACCAGCTTCGGATCCTCAGCCTGGCCAGCCTTAATCCGATCCACGATCGTCGACTGTACCTGCATGTACATCAACGATGAATCCTCCCTAGGAAGAACAACATCCACGCCAGACTCACAAAAATCCTACTGCAATCTCCACTGCGAGGTCAAAATCATCACCGCTGGAAGCCTACTCAAAGCATCTGGAACCACATTCACCTTGCCAGGGTGAAACTGCAAATCAATCTCATAATCTGCCATAAGCTCCAACCATCGACGCTGTCGCATGTTGAGCTCCTTCTGAGTGAAAATATACTTCAAGCTTTTGTGATCGGTGAAAATCTTCACTTTCTCACTCAGCAAGAAGTGCCTCCAAATCTTAAGAACAAACACAATGGCAGCCAACTCCAAATCATGCGTCGGGTAATTCTTATCATGAACCTTAAGCTGACGAGACGCATACGCCACAACATGCCCATGCTGATGCAACACACAACCGAGACCCTTGCCAGAAGCATCGCAAAAGATCTCAAATCCACCGCTGCGATCAGGCACAACAAGAATAGGGGCAGTCGTCAACCTTTCCTTCAGAACGCCAAAATCACTCTCACAATCACTCGACCAAACAAAAGCGATCCTTCCGCGTCAACCTGGTCATCGGCTCAGCAATACGAGAAAAGTCCTTAATGAATCGCCGATAATAACCAGTAAGTCCAAGGAAACTCCGAATCTCAGATGCAGACGACGGAACAGGCCACTCTCTGATGGCCCGAATCTTCTCGGGATCCACTGAAATACCATCTCCAGTCACCACATGCCCGAGAAAAGCAACTCTATCCAGCCAAAACTCGCACTTCGAAAACTTAGGATACAAACGATGCTTCCTCAAAATCTCCAACACCGTCCTTAAGTGCGAGGCATGCTCTTCCTCCGACTTCGAATAGATCAGAATGTCGTCAATAAAGATAACGACAAACTTATCCAAAAAGTCGTAGAAAATCAGGTTCATCAGATTCATGAAAACTACGGGCGCATTAGTTACGCCGAAAGGCATAACCACGAACTCATAGTGTCCATACTTCGTCCTGAACGCTGTCTTCGGAACATCATCCTTCTTCACCTTCAACTGATGGTAACCACTCCTCAAATCCAATTTAGAAAACACCCTCGAACCTCCAAGCTGATCAAAAATATCATCGATGCGAGGCAACGGGTATTTATTCTTAATGGTCACCGCATTCAACTCCCGATAGTCCACGCACATGTGACGCGAACCATCCTTCTTCTTTACCAGCAACACCGGTGCTCCCCACGGAAACACGCTAGGATTAATATAACCCTTCTGCAAAAGCTCATCCAACTGCTTCCGCAACTCGTCCAATTCTGCAGGTGCCATACGATACGGCGCCTTCGAAATTGGCTGCGCACCTGGAACAAGATCGATAGAAAATTCCAAAGCCCGATCAGGCGGCAAACCAGACATCTCCTCGGGGAAGACGTCGCCAAAATCACGCACCACAGCTGGCCACTCCAGATCCATCTGCATAGCCACAGCCTCCACCGGCCTGGCCCGAAATCTGACAGGACCAAGCGAACTGCTACCACGACTGAACTCAAATACTGGATGTCTGGGAATCTCGAACACCACCTTCTTCCTCCGACAGTCGATCGTAGCATAGAAGCTCGCAAGCCAGTCCATCCCAAGAACTGCATCATAGTTGATGATGTCGTGGACAATGAAATCAGCGAAAAGCTCATGTCCACAGACCACTAACGAGCAAGAATTGCAACCACGATGCACCGAGACCACGCCATTCCCTGTAACGATATTCCAACTCTTGGAAAGAGGGGACGTCGACAAGGAATGCCTCTCCACGAAGCTCCGAGAAATAATGCACATCGATGCACCAGAGTCAAAGAGGACTCGTGCAGGAAATGTGTAAACCAAAACCACACCTAATCAATCAATTAACAATCAAACCCTAGTCTAGCAAACGACCATGTTCAAGAAAACAACACAATCTAACAATCAAAACCAGCTAGGAAAGTAACAGCTAGATTGAGGATTACCTGCGATAACCTCATCCACAGCCTCGCTCTCCACAGCGGTCATCAGAAAAGCCTGCCTCCTCAGTGGAACAGCCTGCTGAAAAGCCTGCCTCTGCGGAACAAGAGCTACTCCACGACCAGCAGGAACAGACGCTCGCTGCTGCAATGGCTGAGCTGCAACAGGTGCCCTCCGCAGCGGACCCGCATGCCGACAATCCCTCGCGACATGGGAAGCATCACCACAAACCAGACACTGGCCCAAAAACTTCCGACACTGATCCTTAACGTGGCCAGGCTTGTCGCAGAAATGGCAAGTCTTCAGAATAGGCCCTCCTGGCCTCTTAAACTGAGCAGACTGATTAGGCCTGAATCCAGGTCTAACCACAGCTCTCGCCTGTTCCACAGGCCTCTTCCCAGCACCAACAACAGACCCCCTCCTCTGGTTCACGAGCAGCTCCTGCCTCTTGGCTGCTACCAGAACCTTCTGATAAGACTCCCGGTCAGAAGAGGTCACAAAACTCTGGAGCTCCGAAGCAAGTCCCTGCAGGAACCTCTGAGCTCTCTCCTCAGCGTCCTGCACCATCTTTGGTGCAAACCGACTCAGCCTCATGAACTCTTGGTGATATAGGTCCACCGACGAGCTCCCTTGCTTCAAATCGATAAAACGCTGCAGCATCTCTTCCCTGGCAGCTTTCGGAAAGAACTCACCCTCAAATCTGGCCTTGAAGGTAGCCCAAGCTATCGGCTCCACCAACATCTTCTCTTCCGCATCCCACCAATTCCGAGCATTATCCTTGAGTTGCCTCTTTGCCAAATCAACCCATCCAGCCGGGGTGATCTTGGCCATCTTCAGATTGTCCTCGATGTTCCGAATCCACTCATCGGCAGCCAGAGGACCCTCAGAACCATCAAAATATGCGGGACCCAGCTCCCGAAATTGCTTCGCTCCTGGCTCAGAGCGAGGGGCATCCGGAAGAGCCCGGGCAGCTCGAGCAAGTGGAGCATTCTGGACTTGCAGAAGCACGCCCTGCTGCAAATGCATCATCTGGAGCATCATCTGCATCATCTCACCGCTGATGGGTTCCCGCTCAGGCTCCTCATCATGAGGGAGCGCACCACTGCCCCCACCACGGGTGAAACGCCTTCCTGCCATCTAATGACACAGAAAACGAACCAGATTAGACTCATAGCTTGCGACTCGGACGTCGAACGTAATTTATTGGACATTCTAATATTATTATCGTCATTCCAAAAATCGAAGTTACAGAAGGACCTGCATGGGCCACCAACAAAACCTGTCATAACCCGCTTCCCTAAAATGGAGGCGAGACGTGAAAAGGTCCGCACGAGAGTGGAGCTGTGAAGCCACAAACCCGATAAGCGTCAATAAAACATAAGCAGGTCCCTGTAACCACAACGGAACAACAATAATAACACAAGGAGAGACTGAAATAAAATCTCACATCTCATAAAGTCCAATATCCAAAATAAGTCCAACATCCAGAAAAGCCACCAGGCTAAAAGAAAGAGTCTAAAGGCCCAGAACAAGGCCAACAAAAGCAACGACATAACAAAGTATAGGTGCTACGCACCGATAACAAAACAACTGTCTAAACAAAAGTAAAACACAACGAAGACACTAGGACTGGTCCCCAGTGTCCATGTACTCCCCGTCAAACACAAGCTCGGGCTCGGCGTCAGCAAACACCTCGTCCTTAACAAGGTACTCAGGCTCAGGATCTAACATGTGTCACCCAAAAGAGTAAAGGGGCACATGTCAGCAAGTCTAAAAGACTTGGGCAAGGAAACTGAAAGTAAGGCAACTAGCAACCTAGCAGTTATAGTATGCATGACATGGCAGTTATAACATGAGTGCACAATCAAGACATGGTAAGACAATTTGTACAAGAGAACAATCATCGGGACAAGACAAGAGTAGCCAAGCTACTAACAATCTCAATCAATTCACTATTCACGTTTCACGTTGTTTGTAGATGTTTACGCCCTTCAGCTGAATGGTACATCATTCACACTGATCGGCACTAAACACTACCCCACCCCAGAGTTTACGTCTTACAACTGCAGTTGCTGATCAGGCAGACCCCCAGCTGAATGACCGCTTAACTCTTACCCCATCCCACACGTAAACAAGCCAGGGTCCCTGCACATGAGCCCAGCAAGTGAGCCAGGGTTGCCCCGCACGGGAGCTTGTTTTCCTATTTCACAATTAAATATCGAGCGTTGGGGTTTCCAACTATAGGGCTTGCTTCTGGAACACGAGCCAGGTACACAAGCATTGTAGCGAAGCTACGCAATCACAGCTACACTTAAAGAATGCAATGACATGACAATTGATTCGCGTACCGTTAATGGAAAGTAAACATGACATGGTAATTGTGCAACATGATATATGTCGGAACTAGCTTCGTTGTCAATCTAGTTCCCCAATTTGCGCCTAAGCGAGTATCATTTCGTCGCCTAGCCTCTTTTACGCCTACAACAAGAAAATGGCCTAAAACATGGCCTAAACCCTAAGTGGCAAGTTTCACTTGCCTAGCACTGGGGATGACGATCACGAAGGTTCGTCTCGCGGATGCTAATCTACGGGGGAAATCGCTGTTATGGGGAAACAATCATCAAACAACATGAAATTTCATTAGGGTTTCATAAAAATACCAATAGGTTATGAAAACATCGAGAGATCGATTTCTTACCGAGAGGAAGCGGAAGAAACACTCCGGAGAACCCTAGGACCAGATCTGGAAACAAATGGAGAAGTTTGGAGAATTAGGGTTTTTGGGGGATTTTGGGGATTTTGGGGATTTGGTGAGCTTTTGGGGAAGATGAGAGGTAGAATGGGTTGATGGATGGTTTAGATGATGAATCTAGGGCTTGGGATGAAGGAATAGGGCTTGGAGGAAGATGGGGGCTCAATGGGGGAGATTTTAGGGTTTTGGTTCGAGTGGAGGAAGAAGAAAACGTTTGGGAGGGGTATAAATAGGTTGGGCTGGCGGCTGCCCAGAAATTAGGGGTTTAACACAGATTAGTCGGTCAAAGAGCAACCACTGACCGACTAGTTTGGCAACTAGTCGGTCGGTCGACCAACGCAGACCGACTAAGTGTAAACAGTAACTTCTGAACGAAAATAGGATTTAGAATTAGTCGGTCCATGAACAAATACTGACCGACTAGTTTAACATCTAGTCGGTCGATGAACGTTCTTAAACCGACTAAGAGTGAACAGTATTGATACTAAAATTTAGATGATGAGTTAGTCGGTTAAAGAAGCATTGCTGACCGACTAGTTTGCAACCTAGTCGGTCAACCAACGTTCTTAGACCGACTAACGATAAACAGTAACTCCTGAGAAATTTAGAAAGCCAACTAGTCGGTCCAAGAAGGATTGCCGACCGACTGGATCGTCATCTAGTCAGTCGGTGCCCCTTCTTATACCGGCTAATGAGCACCAAAAGTTCCGATACGGAGCGCGGGGCCCCGGGATCGATTCCTAAGACTCCTAGGCTTGATCTAATAGTAAGATACGACCGTTATGAAGTCTGTCACGAATGACATACTTCGAAATCGACAATCCTAAGGAAGAAACGAGAAAATACGACGAATCGATCGAAAATGAAAGCTACGGAGACGAAAACCACACATGAGGAGAAAATCCACCAAAACACATATTATATTATAATAAATCCAGATACATGAAAAGCAGTCGTTACATTTTTCGTAGTACTTATTCTCTTGACAAGCTGAGTTTATATAGATGGAAAATGTGACTGTTGGAATTCATCCCTCAATGAAATAATATGACGGTTGGAATCCTGCCATCAATGAGAAAATGGTTGTTGCGAAATTAAACAACGATTTAATGAAAATAAATATGCATGTTGAGAAAAATAAAAACGTAATGGGCCTTTTAAATTCTTTTAAGGCAAGAGGGCTAAAAAAATATAATGCAAAACTCGGGCACTCCGCGCGTGCACCCGTGAACCCCCTGCGCAGGTGCGATGCCAGTGCACACGCTAAGGGTTTTCGAATCCGTCGTCCACATTTTCCATTCTGCTCAACCCGGTTTGGGCTCGGCCTCCTGCTTGGGCTCATGCGCCCGTGAACTTCCCCTCATTCCTAGCCCATATACAAGTCCAATAGCCCATTAAAAAGAAGTCTATAATAAACTCCAACAAGAGAGTTCTCCCATCTAATGTGGGACTAAAAATACACTTTGAATTGAAGAAATATTGACCAAATATCCAACGAAAAAATCGTTAAAAAATTGGTCGTGGAACGTTTTGGTGATAAACGCCATATGCCGATCTTCCATATGATACTCATTTGATCTCTTACATGAACAGAACGGTTATTGCAGGAAATTTTCTCACATTAATACATATATACATCTATTTTTCATAATTTTAAGATGTGATGTACACATTATGGATGATCAGCCTACCAAAGATCAAGTGAATCTAATGTTATTTGACTCTTAATCCAATTGTTACAAATATGTGTACCCGTACTCGAGTGGCCCCTTGCTGTGATGCTCTGTTGTTGCAAGGTGCGATGCTCTGCTGTTACAAACTGGGTATTCTTCAATTTTCCTTCCACACATTTTTTTTCACAAAATTCACGGCTCTCTTTCTTGACATCAATTAGATTCCACTTACGAAGTAAGTTCATTGTCTTTTCACTTGGATGAAATAATTAAAGATGCTATAGTCTGACAAACTCTTCCCAACTCGTGACTTAAGAAACTTTAGCTTCACCAACTACTGTGTGACCTTGCAGTGCATACAAATTGTTCAACCTCTTACCCTTCATCACGATCAATGCCCCCTTGGACACCTACAGGATATCCCCTTGTTCAATCCATTTACAATGATTCCTGCTAAGGCTCCCATGGAAATAAGGCTCTTCCTAAGCTCTGGCATATGTTTGACTTCTGTGAGAGTTCTGACTACACCATAAATCATTATGAGTAAGATGTTTCCTACTCCAACTGCTTTGTAAGCCATGGTGTTTCCCATTAGAATACAGCCGCCTTCCCTTGGACCATACATATTAAACCAGTTCATGTGCGGCGTCATGTGAAATGAACATCCTGAGTCCATAAGCCAAGAAATACTGTATTCATCATGTGTGCTAGTGTTCAATATCTCACTGTCATCACTTTCATCGCTGCCAATAATCTTTGTGCCCACTCCAATTGAAGCTGACATTATAGCTATGCATTTTCTTTTACCATCCGCCTTAAGCTTTAGAGAATCCCTCTTCTAGTGCCCGGTCTCCTTGCATAAAAAACACATGTTTTCCATTTGCTCTCGTGATATTGATCTTGAATGTCCTCATTTAACACCTTGACTAGCCTTCTTCCTTTAACGGTCTCTTGTGAAAAATGCTTCACTCATGAGTCAAACATTTCTTTGCATATTCAGCTTCGAGTTTATCCCAGATTTCCTTTGCGATTTTAGCTATGGCTACGTTCCTAAGAACTTCGTCTGCCAAGAACAACTACAGTCTACCAAAAGCTTTTCGCTCCATCTCTGTCTTTTCAGTCTCTGTGAACTTTGCATCTATTTTGCCTTGCTCGAAAACAATCTGGTAACAACCATCTCACATTAAGATGGCTTTCATCTTCATCTTACAAAGAGAAAAGTCATTCCTTCCTGTGAATTTATCTATCTTGTATCCGACGATAGCTGATGACATCATGTCTTACTAATCTGCTCCTAACCTGATCGTTCTGATACCAATTGTTGGGGATAATTATCTCACAAACCACAATCAAGTCCAACCTGTGAGATTCATTCAATGGAAGCACCAATAAACACAATAGATCTAGAAAAAGAAAATATAGCAAGAACAAGAACCAAGAACCAAACAACCAATAAATAATTCAATCAAAGCACATAGGGCACTAACAATTTAACCTGGTTCAGTCTCATCGACGTGATGAGACCTAAGTCAAGCTTTTCGTTGTCAACATGAATATACTTTATCAGGGATGAAAATGTTTTCAAGTTGTTTACACCCACCACCTTTATATATCCTTCAACAAAAGTGCAACTATTTTGATATTTGAGTCTAGCACTCTAGATCTCAAATTATCTTACACTTACTCAATGAAAGAATCTCTCAAAACACTAGAAACAAGGCTATCTCTCTCTAGAATTGTAACCGTCGTTGAATCTTCTTGACGTGCTATATTCTTGGTGTTCTCCACATAGGAATCCGTCCTTAAGGTTATAGAGACCATTTTAAGTGATGGCCGTTTGATTTAAACAAGTTTCAGATCAACGGCACAAAACAAAACCCGCATCAGGTTTAAACCGAACTGGCACGATCGTTCCAATTGTGCTGCTCAAAAATCTAGAGGCATGATCGTGTCAACTATGCTGCTCAAAAATCTGGATGTTCTGCTAACCTTATATGATCGTGCTAAACCAATACAGAATTTTGCACGATCATGTAACTGGCCTAGAAATCCTCTACCAATAGTACACGACCGTACCAACCATGCCATAGGTATGACATAATCATGTCACGTCCAGAAACTGAGTTTGAAGAATAAATTTAACACTTTACCCTGCTTCAACCTTCCTCCATCACACGAGCACTGCTTCATTCATCACCATGGCATCTCCAGACTCTTCACAATGGCTCTACCCAAATTCAAAACATCTCAATCCAAATATAGAATTCTTGGATTCAAAACTCAATTAACGACAGAAAAATTGCTTCAATCACTTGCTTCAAATGGATCAAACCCATGCAATGCTTGAGTTTGACAATAGGAATTTTCTTCATGAGTGATGCACTCTGGATTTAACTCCGGAAACTTACCACAAGTGCACGGTGTCAATGCTTTGTAGTATAGAAAAATTTCGAACCCACAGGGAGGCAGATGCTTATATAGTCTTGGGTTTATTCAAAGTCTCAAAACGATGCTAGTCTGGCGTACTCAGAAAGATTGTCACGAATGGTTACTATCTCAATTAACAATAGAATAAAAACTAGGGCAATATGAGTCACCACTAGGATCGTCGGATATCAATGCTATGTTACAATTTCTACGTTGAATTGGCTTTAGTAGGGCGAGATTGTCGTATCTAAAATGTAGAACTCATGGCCAACTACTGTTATGCCACTCACCTAACGTATCCCATTTTAGCCCCACCACCGTGGATGGCCTTACACGCGATCCATGCATTACAAATGACAATTATTCTCAATCTCTACTCACGCCACCAACGTGGGTTAGAGCTTCGATGTGTGAGTTGATGGCTCTTATTGATGCTACTACCGTAGATCATCAATTACTAATATATGACGCTGGTGGAAACCATCAAAGTGCGTGCCACTACCGTGGATCACGAACTCTAATTGAATTCACTAATGTGCCTAATTAAGTTCATAGGATACCCGTCCACGATGTGTGCCACTACCGTGGATCACAAACCCTATATGATATCTCCTATAAACTTGGCTGGATCAACCAAAACACATCCCTTTTATATCAAAACAACGTAAAAATCCTAACTTTTCAACTAAATCCTAAGATCCTAGGGCTAATCCATTCTCTAGAAACGACTACTCATAATTCATAGGGATATCAACAAATGCGTTTATAATAGTAATAGAAATCATGATAGAAATGAAAGATATCGAAATAAGCATAGAGAGATGACAGAATGTTACCAAAGTGCTGAAGACAAAAAAACAATTGCAGAGAATTAAGATCAAGAGATTCCAAGCAAATTGCAATAATAAAATATCAACTTTGTCTTCAAAACAATAGCGACGCTCAAGAACTCTCTTAGAAAAACTAAGAACTTCTAAATTAAAATATCTGAATAGCCTCTCCTAAAACTGGGGTAAAAAGAGTGCTTAAACACAATGGGGATGGACCCCATAAAAATGTGGAGAAAGGGCTTCTTGGGCCCCCAATTAGTTGGGCTGTGGCGCCCTACTCGGTTAAGTAGCGGCACCGCTCAGTCGAGTGATGACACGGTCAGCTGCTTCCTCTTCTTTGGCATGGCTCTTAATATATGGCGCTCGATCGAGTCATAGCAGTGCTCGGTCGAGTCACTAAGGGTTGCTTCTTTAGGCTCAAAAGTGCTACTCTGTAATTGATTCTGCTCGACCGAGTAATTGTAGTACTCGGTCGAGTTGCTGGTCTACTCGGCTCGGTCGAGTTCCCTATGCGCTCTCCTTCTTAGATTAGGAATGGGAATTGAGTTGTAGTCAGCCGAGTTGATCTGACTGAGAAGTGTTCCTACTCGGTCGAGTGATGCATGCACATCAGATGGGGCTCTTCTTTGGTGTTGAAGGTCAGCTCGACCGAGCGCTGAGCAGCTTCGTCGAGTGGTCTGGGAAAATCAGTAAGCTTTACTTTTGAGCTCTTCTCTTCTCCTCCATCTTCTCCTATATTCTCCTCATCAAATCTTCTTCTCCACCACGTCGAACACATATTGAATCTCGCCATAGATGCTTCGGATAGGTCGGATGTTTCCATATGCTATAGTTGCTCCAAATCGCTCCAAAGTTCCAGAAAATCCATAATTCTATACAAAAATCAAATATATCGTGAAAAGCGTGATAATATATATAAAATTGAACTTTGGATGGCAAAAATGCTATGAAAACATGTGATAAAAACATGAAAAATATGGACACATCAAAATCTACCAAGCTTACCACTTACTTGTCCCCGAGGAAGACGAATACGAAGCTCACCGGGAGTAAAAAATAAGAAAAAGAAAAAAGGAGTACAAGGAAGAGAGGGTCGCTAGATTATTCTCTCAGATCTCACGCCATTCGCAACACATCAATTCCAAAGGGTGGTGCCGTTGCTTGATTATTCTCTAAAATGAATCACTAGCTAGCAAGAGATTTCATATCTTAAATGAATACAGTACTTGCAAGCTTAAGATGAACAAAAGGGACTTCTCTAAAGCTCATACAATCACCTTACATTTATGTCATGCATTTCATAGTATTGAATATAAAAAAACATTGGCGATGCACTTTTCAATCAAAAGTTATAACCGAAGCATAGAGAATTCATACCAAGCATGCAATAGAGAATGGAATAAGAGTCAAATATTCATATCAAATCATAAGAAATCTCCATAGCTAAGTTATTTCGCTAAGTTTCAGTATTATCAAACTTCCCCATTCGTGCACAACTCCACTTTAATGTCATGCTCACTCATTTGGTCAAAAGAATTCACATCCCCCAAGCTTAGCTTGAGATGTCACATCCAAAGAAAATAATTGTGGAATTTTGTCTTGGTTTTCCCAAGTATATTTGTAGCTCCAAGTAATGAAACTGAGAATTTTTCTTTTTTTCTTTTTTGAAACTTTGCTTCTCATTTTCTTTTTGGATTTTTGTAGGAGCAATAAGATTTGAATTTTTGATTTTTGGCTCCTTTTTGGCATTTTTGTACCCTTTTTGAGCTAGATTTTCTTTTGTATGGGATTTTTGGGAATGGATGCGGTATAAGTAGATTTGGGAGGTGACCTCAAGTTACATGTAGAGAATATAAGATATATGTGGAGAAAGAAATAGTATAACACTCGGTTCACTCAAAAGTGTGCACAAACGGTTTAGTAAGATAATACATCAACTAGACCCATATGTAAACATGGATATTCTTAATCATTTCAACGAGTAGTGAAGTCAATCAATAAAGATTTCATTCATAACAGGCATGCAATAAGAATGCGAATAAGAATATAAAATCGATGCTTCAGATATGCTAATGATACGTGAATCTTGTGCATTTCCAATGACGACTTACTAAACAGTAATCTACACATTTAGTTTTAATAAGTTTCATGCATTCACTTCAAGAAGTATTCAAAAGAAGTATATTTTGCAAGCACTTATGAATAGCAAGATAATGAAATAACTCTAAGTAGCATGGCATAGAATATAAGCATCGTGATGACTACGAAAACAATAAGAGATGTCATCATAAAGTACTTATCTAGCAAAAGAAATAAAAGAAAAAGTGGAATAAAATAAAACAAGCATGCACACATACCAAAAGACAAGAAATATGATGCTAAAAAAGAAAAAAAATGTGGTGGAAAATGGATGGAAAATAAAGCAAAAATGATGCAAAGTGAAAGAAAAATACATAAAAAGCGATAGCGCTCATCCCCCAAGTTAAACAGTGTCCTCACTACTGAGAACACTCGTAAAAGATAGTGAATGATGCTAGGGTGGGGTGGGTGGGTAATGAGAAATCCTAAAAATAAGAAAACTAAAAGAAAAAGAAGAAAAAAATGAATGATTGCAAATGCATGATCCTAGTACCTAATATATGAACAAGCTTACAAATGATGTGAAGATGTATATGCAGATAGATGAAAATGGGTTCTCCCCCAAGCTATGTAGTGCTAGGCCCTGTAGGATCCTGTCAAAACAATGTTAGGATCGATAAATGAAGTTGAGACTTACGCTTGCGTACGCGGCACGGTAATCTCGGAACTTCGCCCTCGGATTCACCACAACGGTCGATACTTCGTCACGGAGGATCGAAGCAGAGTTTCACCGCCTAAATCTCTAACTAGAAGAGGATTTTAATGGAAGGGAGAAGAAGAACATAAGATGCCGTATGCAAACTTATGGCATGGAAAGTGTGAATGAATGCCTTACCCTTGGGTCCTATTTATAGGCTTTAGGGGTGGTTATTGTAGGAAATAACCAATTATAAGCTTATTAGCCTATATTAGCACATTCATTTATCTTCTTCTTTATCCACTTATCAAGTGCCATTTTGCACTTATAAAGTGGCTTTTTCCACTTATCGAGTGGCTTTTACCACTTATCGAGTGGTCCTTTTCACACGAGAAAAGGCTCCCTTCACGCACGCCTTCGTACACGCGACATCTGAGGTCCGTATACCCTCATACATCCCCTCATGGGTGTATTTATGTCGTCCATATCCAACATCTCCCACTCACACTTGAGGGGATTGAAGGAAACATCTTTTCCGTTAACTCTTCTGTTTGTCATACCGAGAAATAGGCCGTATGACCGTCATGCACATAGAGTCCGCTGGTGTGCACTTGTTAGAGATACACAACACTCCTCGAGGTGCAAAGTTGAGTAGATCAACGCATGCTTTACCCTAGATTATTTCTTCACATTTCTTATACTTTATATTCAACAATTGAATCCCATCTGGATTACAATTGGCTGGCCAGCTTTGAATCTCTAAAGTCCAAATGTGAATATGAAATTAATCTTCCTCTTCTTGCGATCCTTTTGATCTTGACTTGACTCGCTTTTCTAACATGCCCCGCCGGACCGAATTAACCATAGTCCATAAGCAACATGCTAAGATAGCAATCACCCAGTCAAATCTTAAGGAACCAATTAGAGTCCATAAGGGTAACGAGTTAAGACCCATGTGGTCTTTGGGTCTCACATAATAGTAAACACAATTACTATTCTAACCCAATGGTCAAAATGCATACGTAGTATGAATACGTATTACAACATCGCTCCTTTCCCAGGGAGTGTATGTCTTAATGATGTTGTAAGGATGATGATCAGACACCACAATGTCTGACTTTGAGTCCCTTTTTCTACTCAAATAATCCTTTGGACTCACATCCCGCATTTAGACAGATAGGATTTCAAAAAATCCTCTTACATCTTCTGTAAGCATCCATATGATGCAGATCTTTCATGCGACTATTTTGTTTAAGTCATGACTCTAAATCATCCGTCTGATGATTTTGACTTTAAACAGGTCTCATCTCTATTCTATCCGTCTGATAGAATAAGGCGGTTGCTCATGTGAGAGAGCCAACCTCAATCTGTCCGACATACTAGAATTCAGCTGAGATTTCAAAGAAATGCACACAAACATTTCTTAAGAAATTCATATGCAATGTTGAAAAAAGAACTTATTCTTTTATTAAATTTGATCATTTCAGACATGGGAATTTATATTGGTACAACTCAGCTCTTACGCAATCCTTGAGATGATAAGTGTTTATAAAATACATCTCTGGGGATCGCCTTCGTAAGCGGATCCGCTACCATCTCATGCGTAGATATGTACCTTATGTCTACCTTCTTGGTCTTATCATAGACTTTTGCAAGTCTGCAGTTCCTTTAAGATACTGCATTATTCTCTTAACCGCTTTCCAATGTTCTTTCCCTGGGTTGGATTGGTAACGACTTACCATTCCAATGGCAAAACAGATGTCTGGTCTTGTACACATCATAGCGTACATAAGACTTTCAACTGCACTGGAATATGGAACTTTTTCCATAATTTCCTTATCCTTTTGGTTCTTTGGACACGATTCCAGATATAAATTATCGCATATGCTTATATGAATATCAATGGACTTGTAGTCCTACATATCAAAGCGTTCTAGAACCTTCTTTATATAAGTCTCTTGAGAGAGAAAGAAGTTTCTTCGAACGATTCCTTGAAATCTTAACTCCAAGGATATATGCGGCTTTTCCTATGCCTTTCATCTCAAATACTGATGAAAGCCAAACCTTGATACTCATCACAAAGCCTTTGTCATTTCCGGCTATTAAAATGTCATCTACATATAGAGACATGATAATATACTTGCTTTTAATCCTCTTGATATATACTCAGTTATCTTCATCAAGGATGGTAAAACCATTTGATAACTTTATGAAATCGTATATACCATTGCCTCGATGATTGTTTAAGACCATATATGGACTTATGAAGTTTACAAACCTTATGTTCGTTTCCTTCTTTTACAAACCCTGTTGGTTGTTCCATATAAATCTCATCATCCAATTCTCCATTGAGAAAGGCAATCTTTACATCCATCTGATGTAATTTAAGGTCTAAGCAAGCTACCATTGCCAGAATTATGCGAATTGAGGTAAAACGCACAACAAGTGAGAAGGTCTCTTCGTAGTCTATCCCTTCTTGTTGTGTAAAACCTTTCGCGACAAGGCGAGCTTTATATCTGTCAATAGAGCCATCAGCCTTATGCTTGATCTTGAGAACCCATTTGTTCCCAATAGCTCTACATCCTCTGGGTAGGTCAACTAAGTCCCAGACTTGGTTAACTTTCATGGATTCTAACTCCTCTTGCATCGCTTCCATCCATTTGTCTTTTAGCAGGGCAAGATACGGCCTGTTTGAAAGTAGCAGGCTCGTCATCTTCTTGTAGTAAAGTCACAAAGGTTTGCGGAAATTCATCCTCAAATCTTAGAGGAGCCAACCTTGTACGACTACTACGTCGTATTTGAGATTCTTCAAGTCCTTGTTGACTCGAAATTAGATCAATTCTAATATCACTCCCACTTGGAATGTCGTTAGAATTGCTCCCACTAGGATCATTATTCCCGTATGGAATAGGATAATCGTCATTCGTATAATCCATTGGTGAAGGTTGAAACGTATTTTTCGTTTTCACCAAGAATTCTCCCACTCGAATGAGGTAATCCTTCTTGATCATAAATCTCAAATTGAGATAAGTCCTGACTTATCTCGCCCTGTCTTGGAAACTCGTTTTCCAAGAAAGTGACATCCCTCGACTCAAAATCAATTAGCTCACCATTGTCTTCCTGACTAACAAAAACATAACCTTTGGAGTTTTCTACGTATTGTATAAAGATACATTTCCTTCCCCTTGGCCCAAGTTTGCCATACTTATGGGAGGAAATATGTGCGTAGGATGCACAACCCCAAGGTTTCAAAATGTTTAAGTCAGGAGACCTTTGGTTCCACAACTCATAAGGAGTGGAGCTAACTGATTTCGAGGGTACGCGGTTAAAAATGAAAGCGGCCGTCAATAATGCATCACCCCAAAAGGTGATTGGCAAGTTAGCTTGCGCCATCATTGAACGGACCATTTCCATTAAAGTCCTATTTCTCCTTTCTGCAACACCGTTTTGATGAGGAGTATAAGGCATAGTTACCTGATGTACTATGCCTTTTTCATCACAAAGTTCCTTAAAACTTGTTGATTGATATTCACCGTCCCTATCGGTTTGCACGACCTTAATCTTGCGATCTAATTGATTCTCCACTAAACTCATATAGTTTTTAAAGTAAGCCAATGCTTCACTTTTGTGGGATATCAAATAGATATGTCCGAATCGGGTGAAATCATCAATAAAAGTGATGAAATAGGACTTCCCGCGTCTTGTCTTGACATTCATCGGACCACATATGTCCGAATGGATAAGCTGTAATGGAACCTCGGCCTTTGTGCCGGTTTCAAACGGCTTGCAACAAGATTTCCCCACTAGGCAATGTTCGCAAGTCGACATTTCAACCTTTGAAACATTGCATAGAAGGCCACGTTTGGCAAGTCTATCCATACGCGTTGGTCCAATATGACCAAGCTTTACGTGCCAACAAATCACATCAGACTCATAAGTCTTAGAATTTGTAATAAGGAAATTTTCATTACACGAGGAATCATACATTGTACTTATTACAATAAATCCTTTAAATACAAACCCAGTACCAAGAAAGGAATTATTACAAAACAAGTCCACTTTACAATTTTGAAAGAACCAGCTATAACCAAGACCCATCAACACGACCACAGATATAATATTCCTTTGAATATCTGGAGCGAAGAGGACATCATGAAGTAGGAGAGTGCGGCCGTTGTCCAAGACTAGCTTGCAAGTCCCAACGCCTTTCACTTCAACACGTGTGTTGTTTCCTACATAGATCCACTTCGTTCCTTGGGGTATCCTGTGATACTCCACGAAGGACCGTCTGTCCCTTGCTATGTGGTCGGTGGCACCTGAATCAATTATCCAAAATGGATTAGATTCCACAAGAAATATTGAACTAGAAACACATATGTAACTAGTATTACAAGTTACCTCGTCACTTCCACTCGTACACGAACGAGCATAGTGACCGAACTTGTTGCACTTGAAGCACTTGATCCTCTTCAAGTCTTTCTTCTTGTGCCATTTCTTGTGCCCACTCTTATGTTTGGGTTTCTTGGTAGACTCAGGTTGCTTATTACATTCATTAGTAGACTTCGAACGATCTTTCCGTTTCTTTCCCCTGTGTGAGGAACTAGCAACCATGTGCACTTCTGCACTAGGCTTGGCAGCCGCAAGCCGCTCTTCCTCTAATTCGAGGTGCTTAGAAACATCGCTGAAAGTCTTGATGCTCTCATTGTGAGTGAGATGCATCTTCATTTGGTCCCACCCATTTGGTAGGGAACGTATGACTGCTTGGATTTGTTGCTCATCAGTGAGCACATGACATGCGTCCTTTAACTCCGAGATAAGATTCGCCAGATGTCGCAGATGTTTCCCCATGGAATGATCTGGACGTTTATTATATGAATCGAACCTTATAGTTAAGGCGCGAAGTTTGGACACCGATGTGCCACCGAACTTCTCTTCTAGCTTGGACCATATGTCCATGGCTAGGTCATGTTCTCGGAAGATGCGCATTATGTCATCAGCCATACAGCTTAATAACGTAATGCGTGCTATCTTGTTCTTCCGAGACCAAGCATCAAAAGCTTCCTTGTCTCGTCTGTGTTGGGCCGTAGTACCCAACTCGGGTTCAATCATTACGTTCTTTAGAGTTTTGAGCACTTCTTGCTCCTCTAAAACGTATTGTATCTTGATGGACCAAAGTTTGTAATTATCGCCGTTGAGTTTTTCACCACTGTTTAACTCAGCGACGATATTCTTTGAAGCGGAAGACATTTTACTTTTAAAATGCTGCAAAAGACACAAAACCGAAAGTTTGATCAAAACATTGCATAAAAATTCTTAAATATAACTCCCACTTGAAATGATAATAGAATATCCCATTTGGATAGTTCTAAAAATTCAAATCCCACTTGGAATTATATTATATTTGATAAGTTACTTTCGAAAAATATTGAAGATGTTGTTCTAGAATCGAAAAGGTCTCTACGATTCCAATCACCATCTAGAACAACCTTCAATATTCCCCCATCACTTATCAAACAATAGTACTCTTATAGTACTAGCAGCGGAAAAACGAGTTTGAAAACGTATTTTTCAGATATAATTCCCACTTGAAATGATAATAGAATATACCATATGGATAGTTCTAAAATCAACTCCCACTTGGAATGATATTCATAATTTGATAAGTTACTTTCGAAAAATATTGAAGATGTTACTCTAGAATCGGAAAAGTCACTACGTTTCCAATCACCATCTAGAGCAACTTTCAATATTTCCCCATCACTTTATCAAATAATCGTACTCTTATAGTACTTCGCAGCGGAAAATCGTTTTTGAAAACGTATTTTTCAAAACGTATGAAAACGTATTTTTCAAAAATATATTTCAACATAGTACCCTTGTGATACTAGTGAAATATTCGGTAATCCCTGGCCATTGCCGGGTTTAAGCCGTTGTCGTGCCAAGGTCGGATCCCCCTTTTGGGGTTTTTCTGCAAACTATCGTCGCCGGCTCCCGTATGGATCCAGGCATTTTCCCCCTTATTGGAGAATTTTTGCCGCAGACGACTGCCGTCGGCCCCGTATGGGCTAGGCTTGTAGGTTGCCGGGGCCGAAACCATTGTCAAGGCCTCTGGCTAAATTGGTCTACCAATAATCCCGAATTGGTCGACCAATACCGACTAATCAGTTATTTGGCACCCCCTTGGCCAGGGCCTCTGCCCTGGCCGGCCAGGGGCCCTGGCCCCTCGGCCAGGGCCTCTGCCAGGCCTGGCCTTGGCCACGGCCAGGGCCCCCTGGCCCTGGCCGGGGCCGGGGCCGGCCGGCCATGTCCAGGGCCGGCCAGGGCCGGCCGGCCATGGCCCTTTGGCCATGTCCGGTCTCCCCCCTTTCGTAGGGTGGCCGCATTCACTCCTCCCCCTCGACGGGGTGGTCGTGGTGGTTTTTGGCCGTAGCCAACCCCCTCCGCATGAGGAGGGGGGATGCGTTGCCTCCATAGCCCATTTGGCCATGGTGATCATGCACCAAAAGTCATCTTCTCCGATGTAGATAACTACCATCATCTTCCTCGATGAAGCACCCGTTCGTCGATGAAGCACCCGTTCGTCGAGAAAGTAGTTATTCTCTAATGGCCGTGTGCCAAAAATAAAAAATAACACACTTTAAAGTTCGTAAACTATGCACTCCACATGAAGAGAGTTCACATTCCCTATGAATGGAGACTCGGCATCCATGAAGAGTGCGAGCTTGACGACGTGAACGGTCGGTTCTTCCCGTCACTGAGAGTTCCTGCCATATCCGTAATGACAGAAGACCCTAACGTGAAAAGAACAACCGCTGCGTTCTCTACGTCTCGAAACGTTCCTACCATATCCGTAATGGAAGGATACCCATTCGTGAATAAGACAACGCCTCGTTCATCGGTTCGACGGGGCAGCGGTCTGACCGGAGCGAATCTGTATGGCTCTGATACCAATGTAGGATCATGTCAAAACAACGTTAGGATCGATAAATGAAGTTGAGACTTACGCTTGCATACGCGGCACAGTAATCTTTGAACTTCGCCCTCGG
Organism: Scilla litardierei; assembly: GCA_030789695.1. Taxonomy (NCBI): domain Eukaryota; kingdom Viridiplantae; phylum Streptophyta; class Magnoliopsida; order Asparagales; family Asparagaceae; genus Scilla; species Scilla litardierei. Next base: position 90,510,500 of record CM061139.1, read on the forward strand.
ATTCACCACAACGGTCGATACTTCGTCACGGAGGATCGAAGCAGAGTTTCACCGCCTAAATCTCTAACTAGAAGAGGATTTTAATGGAAGGGAGAAGAAGAACATAAGATGCCTTATGCAAACTTATGGCATGGAAAGTGTGAATGAATGCCTTACCCTTGGGTCCTATTTATAGGCTTTAGGGGTGGTTATTGTAGGAAATAACCAATTATAAGCTTATTAGCCTATATTAGCACATTCATTTATCTTCTTCTTTATCCACTTATCAAGTGCCATTTTGCACTTATAAAGTGGCTTTTTCCACTTATCGAGTGGCTTTTACCACTTATCGAGTGGTCCTTTTCACACGAGAAAAGGTTCCCTTCGCGCACGCCTTCGTGCACGCGACATCTGAGGTCCGTATACCCTCATACATCCCCTCATGGGTGTATTTATGTCGTCCATATCCAACAGGCCCCGTGTGGACAGATGGGCACAAGAAAGAGTGAGACGGGAGAACATGAGCAAAAATGCAAATCAAGCAATGGCACCACCCTTTGGAGGTGGTGATGGGTCACACTGATACGGACCTGAAGATGGAGGGTCAACAGGTGGTGCAACAGTCTCGGCAAGTGTAGCAGGTGGTGCACCCCGTGCCCTCAGAATATCTAAGATCTCACGAGTGTCCCATCGTGATGACTGGTGATGGGTAATGATCGTTTAGATGAAGGCAATGAAGTCACGTTTTAGCCCAGCAACCTAGGCCTCGACCTTCGTTAAGTGTGCGTAAGTGTGGAGGGATCTAAGTGGCTGACGTGCACCACTAGGGGCACCTCTCTCTACCTGGACTCGTGCATGGGCTGCACGAGGTCTGAAAATGAAATCATGAGAGGATAGCCTAGCGGGGATCTCAGTATAAGATGGGACATGGATGGATGCGAGATCAGGTGCAGAGGTCAGAATGGGTATATCAGCAGGTAGAGCTGTCGTGGTTACAGACATGGTGACAGATACCACGACACTCTCAATGAGAATGGCAACGGTGGAGACAAAAGTGCTGCCAAAACCGGCTGTGGACAGTGTGACGGTGGATTAAGGAGTGGTATGTATTGGATACAACGTGAAGTTGGATACAATGATCGATGACTTCGATTTTGATGATAACAAACGTGTGGGAACAATTTGATGTATGTGCTAGGTGTTTTCAGGAGTGGCAAGCTCCTAAATACTCAAAGGAAGACTTAGTCAAAGTGATGGAGAAATTGCATTGGATTTGGTCAAAGATGGATAGATATGGAGAATCTCATGCAAATGAATTTGTGATTAAATGAGATCCAATTTAAATCCCATAGCCATCCAAATTCAAACTCCATATCCCATGGTGATAGAAGATATCTTCAATATGATTACTCCAAATCCTAATCAAGATAGGATTCCATCCAATCTCCATATTCTATGGGATTCTACTTGAGATAAAGAGATCTCCACACATCCTTTATAAACCCACATCCAAAGGAGAGCAAGATGAGAGTCTACACAAAAAGAACAACCCAAGCTTCCATACTCCATGCGGGCAACAGAAAATGGTACACCATATGCCACAATTTTGCTTCTCCCTTCTTCCATTGTGCAATACATCATCCCCTTGCCAAAGATCCTTCTTGCACAACATTAAACTTCAACACCCATCAAGGCTGTAATATATACAAGGGTTTCATCTTCTCCATTGCATCAAGAGCTCCTTCAAAAACTCATCATTGCCCCAAGCATCTCAAATGGGTTCTCCGTTGCCAAGGCTGTAACAAAGAAGACCATCTCCTTCAACATTGCGCAAATAACACCAAGCCAAGGGAAGATCTCACAGGCCGAAAGTTTTCTACTTCCCCCTTACATATGCAACTTCAAGTGCCCCTCCTTCCACCTTGCCGCAAGTCTACAAGGGGTGCTTCATCTATTACGCATCACTAAAGGGAGCCACCATCCTTCATTGCACAACACCAAAGGGAGCCTCCATCCTCATTGCCGCAACATTAGCCATGGGGAGACAAAATCAACCATTGCTAGCCCAGACTTCATAACATCATCCAAGAGCAGATATTGAGATGGATAGGCGACTACATCTTGTCAAACAAGCTCTGACCTGCGCTGAACGACATAGACGATGACATCTACAAGAACTGAGATTTTCTGAACTACAAAATTATTTATATTCGTGTTTTGGTGTGTTTGTCTTTGTATGTTACTTTATTCATTCTTTTGGGGTCTTGTCTAGTTGGGGATAGATAAGAGGGTGTTGCCGAGTTGGTGCTTGTCAAGAGAGAGTATTTACTAGATGGATAGTGTTTAGCACTTTGGGTAGTGCGGTACGAACTAGGTGAGAGTTGAGTTGGGGCTCGTAGCTCATTGTAGTTGTACCCAGTAACATATTAATGCTAGTATCTGCTTTAGGGCTGGAGTAGGTTGTTGGGGTGACTGAACCAGGGTAAATCTGTTGTGCACTCTGTGATTGCTTTATTTTTACTCTGCATCAGATTATAAATGCATGTGATTGCTTGTGTGTTCACGAGAATTTTTGTTAGCCTATTCACCCCTATCTAGGCTTAGATCTAGATCTAACAAGTGGTATCAGAGCAAGTTAGAGGATCTAGGCTAGATAACCATGACTATCTCTGATTTAGCTTTTGCTAAAGGCCAGTCTACAAGTAGACCCCCTTAATTTAATGGCACTGATTTTGCTTATTGGAAAACTAGAATGAGAATATCTTTAGCGTCTGTTGATTATGATGTGTGGAACATTGTTGAAAATGATATAAACCCCCACTATTAAAATTAAAGACACTGAAATTCTAAAACCAGAAGTTAAATGGGATGATGTTGATAAAAACGTTTTTCTCTAAATAATAGAGATATGAATGCACTTATTTTCACTTTGGATAAAGCTAAGTTTAATCATATCTCTCAATGTCAAACTGCGTAGAAAATTTGGCACACGCTAGAGGTGACACATGAGAGAACGTCGCAGGTGAAGGAATCCAGACTTGCTTTGTTCAGCACAGAATATGAAAGCTTCTGCATGCTTCCATCAGAGTTCATCAAGGAGATGTTTGCGAGATTCACAGACATTGTATACAAATTTAGCTCTCTCGGGAAGCCATACTCAAGCCTGGAGCAAATAATGAAGATCTTGAGGGCGTTGCCGAGCTCCCTCTGTCCCAAAGTCACAGCCATTCAAGAAGCCAAAGATCTATCAAAGATGAGAGTGGAAGACTTGATAGTGAACTTGATGTCACCTGAGCTTGAGCTGCAGAGCATCAAAACTAGAGAGAAAGCTGAGATCAAAACTTCAAAGGCACTAGCTCTTCAAGATAAGGAATATGAAGATGAAGATGCGGAGGAAGCATGCTGGTCAGTAATTTCAGAAGATACATCAAGACCAACCAAGGAAGCACTGAAATGGAAAAATGGTTTAATCGCTCTAACAAATTTAATCCTGCTAAATAATCTTCTGAGCAGACTGCTACTGATGAAGTTCAATGTTTTAAATGCAGAAAGCAGGGACAATTTATGAAGAATTGCCCATAAGCAAAGAACAACACTGCGGAGAAGAAAGGAAAATCTTTAGCAATAACATGGGATATGGATAGCGAAGATAAAACTGAGGAGGAGACTGCCCACTCCTCCCTCTGCTTAATGGAAAAGCTTGATGAGGTAACCGAAGTTCAACTTCTGAATATTGTTAATGAAATGCAAGGTGAAAATGAAAGCCTAGAATCAACTCTATAGAAATATGAATCCACATTAGAAAAGTATAGAAATTCTAATGATGAACTGCAACAAGACAATTATAACATGTCATTAGAAATTGATGAGCTAAAAAAATTGTTGCATGTGATTCTACCATTAATTTGTTGAAAAAAGAAAAATCTATCTATGTTGAAAAAGTTGATTGTCTTTCTTGCCATACTTTGTTAAAAGATATTAGCATGCATAAAGAAAGAGTTACTAAGCTAGAAACTGAAAATAAAGAGTTTATTGAAAAGATTTGCATGCTAAATAATGAGCTTAAAGAAAAATAATTGATTTTTAAAAGAGAGCTAAAACATTAAAAAGAATAAAGAGGACAAAAAGAAAGCTTTCATTAGTAAATGCACTTTGCATGTGAACGAAAATACTTGTCTAAAATCTAAAGTCACGATCCTAGAATTGACCATTAAGAAATTTGGTATGGGAAAACAATCTTTGGATTTAATTCTTGGAAACCAAATATATAGCAATAATAGGCACGGACTTGGATATGATTTGAAACATGTTGAAAAGTCAAAATATAGGAAAGTTCACATTGAGACAACAAAAGCTAGAAATATTCATGCAAAGTGCTTTACATGTGGTTGTGTTGGTCAAACTTCTCTTTATTGCAAATATACGAACAAAAACATAAAGTTTAAACAAGTTTGGGTTCCTAATAGTTTGATGACTAGCATGAGTGGACCTTATGGTAATCCAAGGTCACACGTAACATCTTCCGTGTAGATAAAATGGAAGTGGCTTTTCATTAGACGTCGCTTTTCATTAAAAAGTTCCTTAGCCAAACGACATCGCGAAGGTATGTTTTCTTGATTGAGCTTGATATATACCTTCATAGCATTTTTGTGTGCTTGATTTGTTTTTTGTTTGTGTGCTAGCATTTGCTTGATTTGGAGGCTTTAGTTCTTGTAAACACAAAACAAATAAAATGAAAAATACAAAAAGTTATTAAAATGGTGCTTAATGCGTATCTTTCTTTTGAATCATTAAATTGGTATTAATGAATGAGATTCATATCCATGTAGAAATTGATGTATTATTGTTATAGCTACATGTGCATGTTTGATTGTCTAAATAACCATGACATGTTTAATGATTAGAATAATTCGATTTTTACACCTACACTTTCACTTCTACAAGTGTTAAATGGCGTTGTACATTTGGAGATATCTTTTATGAAACATTGGAAAGTGAATGTAGGATGAAAAATAACTAAAAATCTAAGGTATATGATGTGTCTTGCCTTGGATAAAAAATAGAGCTCAAAAGAAATTGAATTAAAAAAAGATATATGCATAATTGAAAAAGAAAGAAAAGAGCTCCGTATGAAAAATGGGTACGATCCATGGCAACGACATTACCCACGAATATCCAACATAAGCTTTAAGAGTAAACTTTAGCGTTGGTGTTATACTCGTCAAGTAATGCTACCCCACATCTAAGAGTCCTCATAGGCTATGTTTTGGGTGTGGTAACTTGAACTCAGTTTTAATGAGATGGGAATAATCAATCCTTGATGATAGCTAGCATCCTCTAATAGCTCAAGATAGCTAGCATCTACACGCGGGAAGCAATCCTTCATCGACTTTTGTAGATGGAATTTTATCTCTATATTTCTAATATTCATAGATAACGTCCCTTGACGGACGTCGATCAAAACTCTACCCGTGGTCATGAAAGGACGTCCCAAGATGATTTGAGAACTCCCCTTCTCAGGCATGTCCATAATAATGAAGTCCACCTACACAGTAGGTCCTCCTAATATTTGTAGGATGACGTCTCGTGCGATGCCAACAGGGTAAGTGACAGATTGGTCTGCCAGCTGTATGCTCATACCAGTGGGCTCTAGCTCCGTTCCCATATTGAATCTCTTAAAGATGGAGAGCGGCATCAAGCTAATGCTTGCCCCCAAGTCAATTAGATCTCTATCGATGGGGATGCCGCCTATGGAGCACGACACCGTAAAGATTCTAGGATCGGGCAAGGCAGGGTGTTCTTGAGGACCGAAGTGCAATTATCCGCCAACTTTACTGCTTCTTTTTTTTCTCTTTCCTGCCATCAAATCTTTCAAAAACTTTGCATATCTGGGGATCTTTGTAAGCACGTCCATGAAAGGGATGTTCAAGTGAACACCCTTGAGAAGCTCAATAAATTTAGCATAGTTCTTCTCAAGCTTTTCCATGGCTAATTTCTGTGGGTAGAGAGGTGGAGGACGGCTTCCCTTATCGTTGTCGGCATCCTTTGGCGTAGATTTCACGGAAGATGGAGTGTCCGCATGTGCCATGGTGATAGGAATAGATAATGTGGTAGGTGAAGCCTCCTTCACATTAGTGGTGGATGGCTCATCTGTAACTCTCTCCTTGTTCACTGCAATGATGGGCACAGAAATAGTGGTATCTTCCTTTTGTATATGCATCGATGATTGTTGATCCACATTATTAGAGACCGGTACCATCACAGAATCATTACTCTTTCCTCCTCTAGTCATAATCGCCACAACTGCATTAACTTGCATTCTTGGATTTGGCTCGGGTTGAGATGGTAATCTCCCTTAAGCCTTCATAAATTGAGTCATTTACATCAACAAGTTATCGACGGTGTCTGAAATTTGCATTTGATTGGCTGATAATTTTTAATTGAACTTCATTTGGGCACTCATAAAGGCATCTAATGTCGCCTCCACGTCAGGTTTTTTTGCCACCGGTTGTTGGTATTTTTGTTATTGTTGCTCATATGGTTGACGATTAAAATATCTCGGTGGTATATATGGCCCAGATGGCATGAATCCGTACTACTGCTGTTTTAGAGGTGGTGCTTGATATTGAGGGGGCTGTGGTGGCCTCGGTTATGAAGGTGATTGCTATAGGAGAATCCACGATGTGACTTCCATACCGGATTTAACCACTGAAATCTAGGATTGCTCCTTACACCCGCAATATAATTGACTTGCTCCGCCGGTATGCATGTTCATTCACAGGACCCTTGTAATAGAGCGTACCCTTTTTAAGCGTAGTCTTATAGGTAGTATATACCTGAGCCTTGGAAGTAGTTGGAATAGCATCCAACCTTTGCCTAATTCTTGCAACTTGCTTGCAAAGGGTCTCAAGTTTCCCATCAAGATTCGTAGCTACCTTTATCTCAGAATGGCCCGAATCGGTGCCTCTAGATTTTGAGTGTTATCACTCCATTATTGATTATTGGAGGCCATTTTCTCCAAAAGTGACGTGACCTCCTCAGATAGCATAGAATGTGCCATTTGCAAAGGAGTCAATGATCATTTTTTGTCCGGCTTGAGGCCAATATAAAATCTCTGAATGAGATCCCACTCTTGAAAACCATGATGTGGACATTGATGCTGAAGATCCCTGAAGCGTTTCCAAGCTTCATAAAGTGATTCAAGTGGGAGTTGTTTAAAAGATGTGATGGCACTCCTAATCCTCACCGTCTTAGATGGCAGATAATATTTGCCCACAAAGGCTTGGGCTAACTTCTCCCAAGTCTTGAAAGTATTGGTAGGATGCGTCCTTAACCAATATGCTGCTTTTTTCCGAAGATTGAATGGGAACAGACGGAGTTTGATAGCATCTTCACCCACATCTTTAAGTTGGAAAAGTGTCACACTTTGCCAAGAAAAGATCTATATGATGATTGGAGTTCTCATGAGGATGACCGTAGAAGGGGTCCTGCTGCATTAAGTTAATTAAGCACGTCTTCAGTTTGAAGTTGTCCCCTGCCAGTTGCGGCCTCAAGATAGAAGATATGCTAGATAGATTGGGCTTCATGTAATCCAGAACATTGCAAGAACATGGAGGAGAATGGGGAGGAGTCCCTGCCATTTGATCCTGTAAAGTTTGATTCATCCTTTCTACTCTGAGCTGTCTCGATGTCCTTTCAATCTCGGGGGGGTCAAATAATAGATCGTCGGATCCCCCCAATGTGAATGTTCATTCACAATAAACAAGGTCAGAGAAGATGTCATTAGCAAAGGAAAAAAGAATAAAGACATGGATAGATAAGAGATGGTAAGAGTAACTAACAAGTTCTTCAACAAAGAAAGTAACCCAAGTAAAAACCGTTTGCCTCCCCGGCAACGGTGCCAAAAGCTTGATGCACTCCGGGTTTAACTACGGAAACATACTGCAAGTGCACGGTGTCAATGCTTTGTACTAGAGAAAAATGTCGAACCCACAGGGTGGCAGATGCTTATATAGTCTTGGGTCTATTCAAAGTCTCAAAACGATGATAGTCTGGTGTACTCAGAAAGATTGTCACGAATGGTTACTATCTCAATTAACAATAGAATAAAAACTAGGGCAATATGAGTCACCACTAGGATCGTCAAATGTCATTGCTTGGTTACAATTTCTACGTTGAATTGGCTTTATTAGGGCGAGATTGTCGCATCTAAAATGTAGAACTCATGGCCAAGTATCGTTGTGCCACTCGTCTAACGTATCTCATGCTTAGCCCCACCATCGTGGATGGCCTTACATGCGATATGTGCATTACGAACAACTATTATTCTCAATCTCTACTCACGCCACCACCGTGGGCTAGAGCTTCGATATGTGATTTGATGGTGCTCATTGATGCTACTACCGTAGATCATCAATTAGTAGTATAGGACGCCAGTGAAAACCATCAAAATGTGTGCCACTACCATGGATCATGAACTCTAATTGAATTCACAAACATGCATAATTAAGTTCATAGGATACCCGTCCAAAAAATGTGCCACTACTGTGGAACACAAACCCTATATGAGATCTCTTACAAACTTGGCTGGATCAACCAAAACACATCCCTTTTATACCAAAACAACGTACAAATCCTAACTTTGCATCTAAATTCTAAGATCCTAGGGCTAATCCATTAGCCTTAGAAACGACTACTCATAATTCATAGGGATATTAACAAAAGCGTTTAGAAGAGCAATAGAAATCATGACAACAATGAAAGACATCGAAATAAACATAGAGAGATGATAAATCATTACCAAAGCACTGAAAACGAACAAACAACCGCAGAGAATTATGATCAAGAGATTCCAAGAAAATTGCAATAATAAAAATATCAACTTTCTCTTCAAAACAATACTGACGGCTCAAGAACTCTCTAAGAAAAACTAAGAACTTCTAAATTAAAATATCTGAATAGCCTATCCTAAAACGTGAGTAAAAAGAGTGCTTAAATACAATGGGGATGGACCCTATAAAAATCTGGAGAAAGGGCTTCTTGGGCCCCCAATTAGTTGGGCTGCAGCGCACTACTCGGTCGAGTAGCGGCGCCGCTTGGTTAAGTAATGACACGGTCATCCGCTTCCTCTTCTTTGGCATGGCTCTTAATATATGGTGCTCGATCGAGTCACATCAGTGCTTGGTCGAGTCATAGAGGGTTGCTTCTTTAGGCTCAAAAGTACTGCTCTGCAATTGATTCTGCTCGGCTAAGTAGTTGCAGTACTCGGTCGAGTCGCTGGTATACTCGGTCGAGCTATAGTAAGTTGGAGAAGGCTTCGAAATCTTCGTTCTGTTTGGGCTTCAGCTCGATCGAGCGGCTGAAGTGCTCGTTCGAGTTGCCTATGCGCTCTCATTCTTCGATTTGGAATGTGAATTGAGTTGTAGTCAGCCGAGTTGATCTGACCGAATAACATTCCTACTTGGTCGAGTGATTCATGCACATCAGCTGGAGGTCTTCTTTGGTGTTGAAGGTCAGCTTGACCGAGTGCTGAGCAACTCAGTCGAGTGGTCTGGGAAAAGAAGTAAGCTTTACTCTTGAGCTGTTCTCTTTTCTTCCTTCTTCTCCTCTCTTCTCCTCATCAAATCTTCTTCTCTACCTTGTCGAACACCTATTGAACCTCTATATAGATTCTCCTAGCTCGGATGTGTCCATATGCTATATTTTCTCCAAATCGCTCCAAATTTCCTGAAAATCCACAATTCTATATGAAAATCGAATATATCGTGAAAAGCGCGATAATATATATAAGTGAACTTTGGATGGAGAAAACGCTATGAAAACATCCGATAAAAACATGGAAAATATGGACACATTAGTGAGTATGTCCGACGGGTTGTGATTCGACAAGACCTTCTCCAACAGATCGTCTTATTCTCGTCCTGTAGAAAGAAGTACCTCACCTGAATGTGTTGGGTCCTCCAGCTGTAGGCCTAATACTCTGCCAAATGAATTGCACTTTGATTATCGCAAAATACACGAGTCACTTCTTGCGATATCCCTAAGTCTGGCATACGGCTTCTCAAGGAAATGCATTCTTTCACAACCTTGACGATATATATAAGCTCTACTTCTGTAGTTGAGAGTGCTACAATAGACTTGAGGACAGATCTCCATGATATTGCAGCTGTATCCATCGTAAATACATACCCAGTAGTTAATTACCACCTGTCTTGGTCACATGCATAATCTAAGTTACAAAACCCAGACACCACCAAGCCCTTACCTTTACCATTGAATAGACCAACATTGGTTGTGTCCCTTAGATACCGTAGTATCCACTTCACCACTTACCAATGTTCTTTACCTTGATTTGCCATGTATCGGCTGACGACTCCGACTTCCTGAGTAAATCTGGCCTCGTACACATCATGGCATACATGAGACTACCCACTGCACTTGCATATGGTACCTTGGACATATAGGCTTTCTCTTCTTCGCTAATATGTAACAAAGTTGCAGAAAGTTGGAAGTGGGCTCCTAGCAATGTGGTAACAAGCTGTGCATTCTACATTCCGAAACGATCGAGAGCCTTCTTAATATAAGCTTCCTGACTCAACTTCAACATCCTCTCCTTTCCATCTCGAACAATTTCCATTCCTATCATCCTCTTCGCTGGTCACATATCTTTCATCTCAAATTCCTTGGCAAGCTTCTTCTTTAACTTGTTGATCTCATCCATGTCACGTGACGCAATTAGCATGTTTTCCACGTCTATTATTCAGTAAATAAATGACCCATCATCGAGTGTGCAGGCAACACACATTGGTAACTTAAATTTCGCTTGAAACCAACACTAAGCATGAAACTATAAAATTGTATGTACCACTATCTTGGACTCTGTTGCAATCCGTACAATGATTTATTGAGCTTGCACAACATCTGCTCCTTTCCTTCTACCTCGAATCCCTTTGATTGGATCATATAGATTTCTTGATCTAGCTCTCCTTGTAGAAAAGCTGTCTTCACGTCCAGCTGCTCTAACTCCAAGTACTGTGCAACAACCATCGCCAATAATACACAAATAGATGTGTGTTGCACTATGGGAGAAAAGATCTCATTGCAGTCTTCTCCTTTCTTCTATGCAAAACCCTTGGCTACAAAACGTGCCATATATCTAACTTGTCCACCATTTTCTGTAGAACCCTCCTTTACTTTATACACCCACTTACATCCAATCACTTTTCTTTCTTTAGGTAACTGAACTAGCTTCAAAGTGTCATTCTTGTGCAGAGATTCCATCTCATTCACCATGGCCAACTGCCAATTTGCACATTCCTTAGACTGTTGGGCTTGCTTAAAAGTAGCAGGTTCTTCATATTCAATATTCAAGGCATATGCTTGCATGCCATCAAATGCAAAAGAGGATGCTAAGTAAGTTCATTGACTTAATCTTTAAGTTGGCCTCCTGATTCTGATAGATACGCGCAACACAAAATTTTGTCCTTATGGTGTAACCACATTCTCTTGGACTAGAATCTGAAATTGATCTGGCTCTGTAGTCTTTGGATCCTGGACTGTCTTTGCATCTTCTCTAATGTGTGGATGTGGAGGTCAATGTCTAAATCGAGGTCATCAAATACTGAGTCACTATTTGATTGAATCGCCTCCAGTCTGACCATCGATGATTCATCAAATGTGATGTGTCTGCTGACAAATGTCTTGTTGGATTCTAAACCCAATAGTCTATATCATTTTACTCCCTATGTATATCCAAGTAAAACTTCTTTCCTAGCCCTTGAGTCCAGCTTATCTTCCTTTTGTAGCGCATATGCTGGGCACCCAATGAATCTCAAGTAGGAGTATTCTCCAACTCTCCCCGTTCACACATCTTCTGGGATCTTGAAGTATGCCACCAATGATGGTAACCTGTTAATAAGAAGCAGGGCTGTAGTGACGGCTTCTCCCTAGTAATCCTTTGGAAAACCTGTAGTAAACCTAAGGCAGTGGAACTTCTTCTTCAACGTGTGATTCATCCTTTCAACTAATCTATTTGACTGAGGATCACCCGGAGTAGTGAAGTGTCTCTTAATACCATCTGTTCTGCATAACTCTGTGAACTCCTATAACGTCTACTCTTCGCCATTGTCAGATCTAAGAATATTCACCACTTATCCAGACTGCTTCTCCACTAAGGCCTTCCAGGCCTTGAACTTTATAAACATATGATCTTTGTATTTCATCAAGTAGATACAAGTAGAGAAGTCATCGATAAAGGAAACGAAATATCTTGCTCTCCCTCTTGAAGCTACTTATGTGGGCCCCCAAATGTCTGTGTGCACGTACTTGAGTAAGCCCTTGCTGCAATGCTCTGCTGTTGCAAACTGGGCCTTCTTCAATTTTCCTTAAACACATTTTTCACGAAATTCAAGGCTCTCTTTCTTGACATCAATTAGATTTATCTTACGAAGTATATCCAATGTTTGTTCACTTGGATGACCTAGGCAAAGATGTCATAGTCTGGCAGACTCTTTCCCACTCGTGCCTTGAGAAACTCCAGCTTCACCAACTACCGTGTGACCTTACAGCTCATACAAATTATTCAGCTTCTTACCCTTCTTCACAATCAATGAACCCTTGGACACCATCAGGATATCACCTTGTTATGTCCATGTACAACCGATTCATGCCAAGGCTCATATAGAAATAAGGCTCTTCCTAAGTTCTGGCACATGTCTGACTTCTGTGAGAGTTCTGACTATACCATTAAACATTTTGATTATGATATTTCCCACTCTAACTGCTTTGCAAGCCATGTTATTCCCCATTAAAACACTACCGCTTCCCTTAGACCATAGCTATCAAACCAGTTCATATGCGACGTCATGTGGAATAAACATCCTAAATACATAAGCCATGAAATACCGTTTTCATCGTATGTGCTAGCCTTCAATATCTCCCCATCATCACTATCATCGCTTCCAATAGACTTCGTGGCCACTCCAATTGAAGCTGACACTATCACTATGCCTTTTCATTTACCATCCTCCTTAAGCTTTGGAGATTACCTTTTCTAGTGCCCGGTCTCCTTGCATAGAAAACAAATGTTTTCCCTACACTCTTGTGATATTTATCTTGAACACCCTCTTTTAGCACCTTGATTAGCCTTCTTCCCATGACAGCCTCTTGTGAACAACAATTCACCTTGACTACTAGAATCATTGCCATGGATTTTCTCCATGAAGCGCTCTGAATGCAGAGCTGCTTCTAATTCTTCCAAAAATTAAGTCTCATTTCCATAAATCAAGGATCTGATTAGCAATGAGTATTCATCTGATAATGAGCATAAACGAACTATGGCTAATACCTCTTTGTCCATATTCACTCCCATATCGGCTATGTTTGAAGATATCTTCGTGAACACGTCGATATGATCCTTCACCTAACTGTTCACCTTCATTCTCAATGTAAATAAGTTCTTCATCAAGTACAATCGTGATGTCATACCTTTCTTTGCATACTGAGCTTCGAGTTTATCCCAGATTTCCATTGTAGTTTTGGCTCTGGTTACATTCCTAAGAACTCCGTCTACCAAGAACAACTATAGTCCACCAAATGCTTTTTCTCCATATCTGTCTTATCGGCCTCTGTGAACTTTGCATCGATTTTGTATTGCTCAAAAACAATCTGGTAACAACCCTCATGCATTAAGAAGGCTTTCATTTTCATCTTCCAAAGAGGAAAGTCATTCCTTCATGTGAATTTACCTATTTTGTATATATCAATGACTGACGACATCATGTCTGGCTAATCTACTCCCAACCTGATCGCTATGATACCAACTATTGGGGAACAATTACCTTACAACCCACAATTAAGTCCAACCTATGTGATTCTTTCAATGTAAGCACCAACAAACACAATAGATCTAGGGATAGAAAATATAGCAAGAACTAGAAACAAACACCACACAAGCAATAAATAAATTCAATCAAAGAACAGAGGACACGAACGATTTACCCTGGTTCAGTCTTACCGACTTGATGAGGCCTACGTCTAGCCTTCTTTTGTCAACGGGAATCCACTAGATCAGAGATGAAAACATATGCAAGTTGATTACACCTGAAGCCTTTAGATCCCTTTCAACAAAAGTGCAACTATCTTGATATTTGAGTCTACCACTCTAGGTCTCAAAATATCGCACGCTCACTCAATGAAAGAATCTCTCAAACCCCTAGAAACAAGACTATCTCTCCCTCTCTCTAGAATTGTACCCGTCATTGAATCTTATTGACGTGTTGTATTCTTGGTGTTCTCCACATAAGAATCCTTCCTTAGGGTTATAGAGACTATTTTAAGTTGTCGTCGTTCGAACTAAACAAGTTTCAGATCAACGGTAAAAAAAATCTGCATCAGGTCGAAACTCGACTAGCACAATCGTGCAAAATATAGCACGATCGTGTCAACTGTGCTGCTTAAAAAACTGGATGTTCTGCTACCCATATGATCGTGCCAAACCAATACAGAATTTGGCACAATCGTGTCTTTTGCCCAGAAGCCATCTGCAAGCAATACACGACTGACATGTGTTTACATTTTATCTATTCACGCATGTCTTCTCCGTCGTTTTACGTCGCTTTTTGTTATTTCGTATCCGTTTCTGTGTTTTTAGTTTCTTTTTACTTTCGTTGAGTTTATGTGCATTTGCAGGTCATTGCTAGCACAGTGGACATATATGACCAACATCATGAGTCCTCGGAGCAACGGGAAGTGTCGCACGAGATTCTGAGAGCCATTCGTCAAAGATGACTATGTATCAGCTCTCAACCGATTGGGTGGAACAACCACCCGATCGGGTCATGCTGTCTGTGTCAGTGCTGAAGAAGAGACCGTTCCACCTGATCGGTTCAGTGATCAGGTGGATGTATGATAGAGTGCACTTTTGAATGCCAAAGCTCACACAGTCGGTTGACTTGTCAACTGATCGGGTCATGTATTGTGATCCGATCGGGTCGGCACTTTCAACCGATCGGGTCATGTAGTTTGATCCGATCAAGTCGGCACTTTCAATCGATCAAGTCACATGTAGCTGCTTCCCAAGCTCAAGAAATCCAAGACTCACCCGATCGGTTCAGTGATCGGGTGAGATTTACCAGAGATAAAGACATATTTTTCCGTCGTTTCACCCGATCGGGTGAAGTCTCATCTGATCGGGTGAGTGTGTGTTTTGTCTTTTTGTGGGAATATTCCCTGTCATCTTGTCCACTTGTATAAATAGTGCTAGGTTTTCCCAAAAACGCAATCCCCACTTTTTAAGATGTTTTTAGTGATTTTTCAGCTGCTTGAATTAAACACTTAGTGTAAGTTCTTTGATCCTCTTTATATGTTGATATTGTGTTTATGCTTCTATTTGCTACGATGAACAATTGATTGATTTCAATTCTTATGGCTATATCTTCTGTTATTGCATTTTCTACCATGTTTAGTAAGTAGTTCTTCAATCTGTGATATTGGTGGAAACCCCTTTGTGGGTTCTTCCTAGAACGGCCATACGTCTAGGGATCCGATTGGATCTAGGAATTTTGATGGTTATGTAGGGGCATTTCATTGTCATCGGCAGGAAAAAGACTGCCTTTGATCCTTGGGCCAAGAGGAAATAAAATTGAAGTTTGATTCTCTAGCCATAGCTTACCCCCTGGCGTTGACATTGAGTCCTTCCACGTGGAAACGGCTTGGACGAAATGTTGAGAGCGATCGTTGTGAGCTTATTGCTCTCAGAGTCGGATGGTGTTAGACATAGGAATGCCCACCGTCCAAAGTCGGGTAGACCTAGCGTATCATCCTGGGCATCGACCGGAATATCGGGACCATGGGACGCTAGGTACCACTATTAGAGGCAACGTCTCACTGCCAAACCCTAGCATTCGGTCATATTCCTATCCTTCGGCCGTAATAGTGAGAATCCATGATTAGGGTGGAAGCCAAAGTCCTAGGTTACCTTTTTACCTTTTACACCTTTTCCATTAGTTTACAATCGTGACAACCAACCGAGTATAGGCTGGCTCATCCACTGGGTGATCTGGTTCCTGAATGTTTGCAAGTACAACACACGTCTCCACGTGATCGACCCCCGAGCCACACTTCGACACCGTGTGCTTGCGGTTTATAAATTCTAATTCTAGTATCCCGTCCCGGTTTGGATGTCAAACAGGCGACCGGTCAAGCTTTATGGTGCCGTTGCCGGGAAGCAACTTGCTTGTTACACATAGGACCTTGCTACCCTTGAGACTAGCTCACACCATCACCCCATGAGCATTTTCACAGTCTACACCCATTTAATTTTGCATGTACATATTGTACATATTAGTTGTAGGGGGAGTGGAAGACTATGTCTCCATGCCACCGTCAACATTCTTATTTCTCCATTCCTAAAACTTGTGCTATTAACGTTTTCTCTATTGTTGTAGTTCTCTTTATCTCCCTTTTCTTGCAGGTTTTCTACTCTATTGCAAGAATGTCATGTGCCGTTTTAGATGATATCTTGGCACATGCACGCCACGCCAGCTATTTGGTCCAGTATCTTGCAGAATGTCTAAGCACACCGAGCATCCAATCTTACTAGCAGCTGCAGTGGACAACCAGAAGAGGAATCATATATCCAGCAGCATCCTGATATGACAGTCTTTTCCCCTTCTGATGATGCGGTAATTACTGACATACCCAATACTGACTTCAGTGATGGTGATCTACCCGTTGATAGAGGGATTTGTTTGAAGGATTATCTGGCAGGACTTGTCAAGTGCCGTGAGAAGGAATCTATCTTTGCATTGCAGTCCTCTACAGAGCACCCTGGAGTTTGGGATCATGATGGAATTGGAGGTGGAGGAGGAGAGCTATCTACTATTGAAACTTGCCTTCGTGTTGAAGCTTTTCTGCCTGATAGTTATCATAAACCTGAGATGGAACCAGAGCCTTCCTCCATGGTCCCCTCCTCACTTTGCAAAGCTTCGCCCTGTGGACCCACCAGTAAAAGTGAAGTTCTGGATGTTAGCATCCCAGAGACCCGGAAAGAGGCTCTTTCATTAGAGGATACACAGTTTGAAAAATATGTATTGGGACCATCCGAAGTCGAGCTGAATGAGTTACCTCAGGGATTGAGTTATGAATATTTGGGAAAGGATTCGATGCAGCCAATCATTGTGAACTCCTCGCTACCCAAGATCAGATGGCCAAACTTCTTGATGTTATGAATAGATTTAAGAATGTTTTTGGTATGTCATTGACGACTTGAAGGGAGTAAGCTTGGGGCTTTGCTCGCATAGGATATTTCTTGAAGATGAGCAAGCCACTTCCATTGAACCCCATTATGATGGAAGTAGTTAAGAAGGAGATTGTTAGACTTCTCCGGGCCGGGATTATCTATCCTATTTTCGACAGTCGTTGGGTTAGCCCGGTACATGTTGTCCCCAAGAAGGGTGGAATGACAGTCATTCGCAACGAGAAAAATGAGCTTATACCCACAAGGACCGTCACCAGATATCAGATGCACATTGATTTTAGGAAATTAAACAAAGCTACGAGGAAAGATCATTATCCTCTCCCTTTTATTGATCAAATGCTTGAAAGATTGGCCAAGCACAACTATTTTTTCTTCTTGGATGGATGCTACGGCTTCCTGCAAATTCCCATCCACCATAATGACCAAGAGAAGACCTCTTTTACATGTCTGTTTGGGACATATGCTTATAGGAGGATGTCGTTTTGGCTTTGCAACGCCCGGCCACCTTTCAAAGATTGATGTCCGCAATTTTCTCCAATTTCTCCCAGGACAAAATGGAGGTCTTCATGGATGATTTCTTCGTTTATGGAACGGAGTTCGACTCGTGTCTCCACAACCTAGCTAAAGTCCTACAAAGATGCCAAGATAAAGGGCTAGTTCTAAACCGGGAGAAGTGCCACTTTATGGTACAAGAAGAGGTCGTGTTGGGGGCACATTATCTCTTCAAGAGCGATTGAGGTGGATACAGCAAAGGTCGATGACATCGAAAAGATTCCACCTCCACTTAACCTTCGGGAAGTCCGTGGTTTCTTAGGGCATGCAGGATTCTACCGCCGGTTTATAAAGGATTTCTCTAAAAAATTTAGGCCCTTGACTCAGTTCCTTGTAAAGGTTACACCTTTCGTCTTCGATGACAAGTGTATGGAAGCCTTCCGCCTCTTGAAGAAATCCCTCATTTCCGCACCTGTGATTCAACCTCCCGACTGGAGTCTACCATTCGAATTGATGTACGACGCTAGCAACTATGCAGAATAGGCCGTCTTGTGGCAAAGGAAAGACAAAAATCTACACGTCATTTATTATACAAGCAAGACCCTCGACAAGGCTCAAAGAATCTATACGACGACGGAAAAGGAATTGTTAGCCATCATCCACTCCATGGATAAGTTCCAGTCGTATCTTGTGGGCACTAAGGTTATCGTGCATACCGATCATGCCGCCATCGAGTACCTTTTGAGCAAGAAGGAGGCCAAGCCGCACCTCATAAGGTGGATTCTTCTCCTCCACGAATTTGACTTGGAAATCAAAGACAATAAAGGGGCGGAAAATGTTGTCGCTGATCATCTATCTAGATTATCTCCCTTCGACCCGGATGCCACTCCTATTGATGACTCACTTCCAGATGAGCATCTTTTCTCTATTTCTTCTACTTGGACTCCGTGGTATGCCGACCTCGCCAACTATCTCATGTGCACCATTGTACCCTCACAATGTAAGCTATCAACAAAAGAAGAAGTTCTTTCACGAAGTTTGGAAATTCTATTGGGATCACCCTTATCTATACAAGACTTGCAATGATGGGGTGATACGGAGGTGTATTCCTGAAACTGAGGTGACCTCCATTATTCTCATTGCCATGATCAACAATGCGGAGACCACGCAAGTTCTTATAAGACCACGACGAAGTTTCTCCAAAGTGGATTCTATTGGCCGTCTCTTTTCAAGGATGCTTATGCATATGTACAGGCCTGCGACAAGTGCCAAAGGATGGGAAACATATCCAAGAGAAATGAAATGCCACACCATTACATCCTGGAAGTTGAAATCTTCGATGTTTAGGGGATCGACTTCGTGGGGCCGTTTCCCTCTTCCTCTGGCAACTAGTACATCTTGGTGGCCGTGGACTATGTGTCCAATTGGGTGGATGCGATAGCTAGCCCCACCAATGATTTTTGGTTAGTGGCCAAATTCTTGGAGAATAATATCTTCCCGAGATTCTGTGTGCCTCGAGTTCTAATTGGTGATGGAGGGAGCCACTTCATAGAGAAGAAATTTGAAACTCTTTTGAAAAAGTACGGAGTGCACCACCGAATTAGGCGGGCTTATCATCCGCAAACTAGCGGCCAGGTGGAAGTCTCGAATCAGAGATAAAGAGCATCCTTGAGAAGAATGCTGCTAGCTCTAGGGAGGATTGGTCATCCAAGCTTTTAGATGCGCTCTTGGCCTACCGAACTGTATTTAAAACTCCGATCGGCACGACTCCTTATCGACTTGTCTACGGAAAGGCATGTCATTTGCCTGTGGAATTGGAGCATAAGGCATTTTTGGTAGTCAGGAACCTGAACTTCAATGTCAAGGAGGTGAGAAGCCATCGTCAACTCCAGCTAAATGAACTTGGTGAGATCCGGCTCAACTCATACGAAAATGCCCGGATCTACAAAGAGAAATTGAAGCAGTGGCATGACAGGTGTATCTTGAAGAGGGAATTCAAGGAAGGAGACTTAGTTCTCCTATTTGATTCAAGACTGGGGCTTTTTTCCAGAATGCTCAGGTCTAGGTGGTCGGGACCTTTCCGAATCACCAAGGTATTCACACATGGAGCCATTAAGATAATGGAAAGAGAAGAACCCTTCAAGGTCAATGGACAGCGCTTATAGCACTATTTGATCAGCGAGCCAGTAATCTCTCTGGTCAGAAACTCAATGACCAATAGCTCCATTGCAAATCCTCCGGATCCGCATTGAACACAAATTAAGGAGTCGAGCTATCGACTATAACCAAGCGCTTCATGTGAGGCAACACATGTTCTAACCCTTTACAAGCTTTCAATAAGATCGATTGGTATATATTAGTATAAATTTACAGCTTGGGGGGTCCTTGTTTCGAAACTTAGAAAATTTTGAAATTTGGTGCAAGAACAGCCTCACCCGACCGGGTCATACACCACCCGATCGGGTGAGTTATTACAGTAACCAGGGGAACTTTCTGAGTCGGTGACCCGATCGGGTGAAATCTCACCCGATCGGGTGACCTATAGCTTCATTTCTCAATTAGAACACACCCGATGCAATGACCTGACCGGGTGGACTCCACCCAATCAGTTTGTTGCATCCCAATAAAGCCAACCATCTTCCCCACACGACCCATTTAGAAAAAAAAATAAACAAACCCAACACCCAAACACCAAATTTGCCTTCTACCAGCAATTTCTTGAAACCAAATCAACACACAACCATTACCCAACACCATTAACACCATCTACTCCCACATCTCCTACTAGTAAGCCCTACATCCAAAGTCTCCAAAACCCTAACCCTACCAACCCATATTTCCCCAAACCCAAAAACCAAACTGTTCCATCTGAGAAATGTGGCGGCGGGCTCTCTGCATTTCTCCAAGACATCTACAGGGGTGCATCTAGCTTGGAGTCGCATCATTTCTCGATAACTTCTTTCCAGGCTTTATATTTCTCTTCTCATCTGCGATGTCTTGATTTTGTGTTTGTCTCCTATATTTGCATTATCATCGTCATAGACACCATCCCCTGCATTATTGTTCTTCTACTACATTATTACCATGTCTAGGAAGGGAAAAGAACCTGCATCATCGTCACACAGACACCACCTACACGGTCATTTTCCCCCATCATTCCTTGGCATTAATCCATCATCTGAGGAACAATCTGCATGTCTGCACACCATTCTTCCTCGCCCCATGCAACCTACCCTTTTCGCTGATCGCCCTAAGCTCGAACCTTTAGGACTTTGAGGAGCATCAATAAACTTTTTGACTGCATTGGGTGGTGCGATTTCCATCTTTGTGCTTATGTCCCAACCCATCAGAAACTCACCCTCGAGTTTCTTTCTTCACTCGAAGTGTACGATTGGGGATTCGCCTTTCGCGCCTTTAATTCCAACTTTACCATGACTTTTGCCAAACTAAATAATTCACTGAATTTCCCTCACCCCGATCATTATGTTGAATGTTCCACTCATGATCGGGCTGATATCTATTCCTACTTCCGGGATGATGGCGTTTGGCAACGATTCACCAGCTATCCCACCTTTCCTCCGAAGGTGCTCGCCTCCTACATTATACACCTGTGTTACTGCTACGCCCACTGTCTCTTTGTGAACACCTTCTTTTTCCGCGTGGATACTTCCACGGTGTCTAGGATAATCTTTTCTTTCTATATGCCATGTCTCACGACATGATCCGTGGACATGACCTCTTACCCTTCAACACAGCCCATTGGATAATCCACGAGCTTTTATCTGTTAGCCGAGCAACATCTGGATCTATTTGTTGTGGTGGGATTATCACTCTCATTGTCAGTAATGATTTGAGGCTACCATTTGACCTCCCAATTTTACCGGGCCGGACCCGCATCGATCGAGACTACTTGATCGATATTGGAATGCTCACTCATTTTGGTCACGAGCGTGCAGTTTATCTTTATGGGCCTGACAATACTCCTTTTTTCTTCCTCCCACCATCATCTCTTAGGTGAATCCCCATTCGCACTTTCCATTTACCATGTGAATTCTACCCCGATCCATGGTATGCTACCCTAGTAAATCTTCCATCCATGGATCCTCCCGATTGGCACCCATATGCCAGTTCACCTGGCACCATCCCAATACACCACGATCCACCGATTAATCTTGATCCACCCATGATCCAGCATGTCGCCCCTCCTTCTCCTATTGGCACACCTTCTCCATCGTCCTCACAATTATCTTTCGTCCACTATTCACCTCACACTTCACAATCTCTCTACTATTCCTCCGATAGCAGCTCGGACTGATCTTTCTATTTTGTTGTCATAGTGTGTGTGTTTGCTTTGTGCTTGTGTGTGTCTTTTATCTAGTCCGTGTCGGTCTTTATTTTCTTTATTTTTTACGTCTCGTTTTATGTGTTTTTCATGTTTTTCTGTTTCTTTGTTCGTGCGTACTTCCCTCCCATCGTTCGTTGCCCTCTCGCACTTCATCCTATTGCATTGAGGACAATGCAACGTTCAGCTTGGGAGAGTCGCACTATGTGCATCAGTCGTGTATTTTTCGTCGTTTTCGAGTTGTTTTTGTTGTGTTTATCTTTTTTCCTTCCTTTTATTCTCTCTCTCTCCTAGAGATGACCCCACATGATGAAACTGCCACTAAACCACACACACACACACACTTAGCTAAGCAACGATAACTATCTTCACTAACCCTAGGAAGCCGAGTTCTGTTACATTTTATGCTCCGTGGGTTCACTTTGCCTTTTGTGTTGAGTTGTGTGTTGTGACTAGCTAGTTGGTGTGCTTCTACATCGTGATTTTTTTTATATGCCTATCCATGGAAGACCCCCTAGACTATCATGCTTCAATTTCGAATATATGATATATTGCTTCTACTTTCTGCTTCAATATGCATGAATCATATCATATATGTACGCTTCAAATCGCATGTGTCGGGACTCTACCAATAGGACTAGGATAACCCATGTTGCTTACGCTCTAATCCGCGAAAGCCGCCTTTTGCCTACTGTTTAAAATTCGAATTCTTTTTTATTTTTCTTGGTGCAAATCCCCTCGTCGTGTACTTCACTTCAACTTGGGAGAGTACACAATTTTGCCACTTACTAGCGCATCGTTCTCCCGCTTTCGGAGAATGCACATTTTCCTCCTTCTACCAAAAATTAAAAATAAAAAAATTGGAAAATCCAAAACAAAAAAGGGGGAAAGAAAGATTATGTATAGCCAAAATCCAAAAAAAATAATATACAAAAATACAAAACCCAAAAAAAATCTGTTGTAAATATCACTCCGACCGCCGCGAATAAATGGAAGATGAGAATTTGTATTAAGTACTCTCCTTCAAACCTACTCAACCCCTTTTGTTTTTCGAACACACATGGCATAGGAACTTTCTAGCAATCATCTCGGCAATCGTGCGGCAATTTCCTAGTTTCTAGCGGTAGAGTTCCGAACATATGACATGTTTCTCTTCTTACTCTATTCGCATGCATGCTAGAACTATTATTCACGGAAACTCGAATTGATTAGATATTTGGGTCATCCCATGGATATGTGTATATGGATCTTCGTTGCAGGATTTAGATAGTTACACCTTTGGCTAGCTCACAGCCACACTCACTCGCACTTCACCGCGTGAACCCACGACACTAGTAGGAACTTGTATTCCTGGGCTTAGTGTTATGGTTCTCGCATGATTGCTTAGTGTGTTGTGTTTGCTTCCATTGGCTCTAACTGGTAATCTAGGATTTCTTTTTCTTTTTCTTTTTCTCTCTTTCTATTTTCTCCCACCGGGCTTCTATTCTCACTCGTCTTCCTCGAGGACGAGAAAGAGTTCAACTTAGGAGATTTTGACGTGCATTTACATTTTATATATTCACACACGTCTTCTCCGTCGTTTTCCTTCACTCTTCGTTATTTCGTATCCGTTTCTTTGTGTTTTTAGTTTCTTTTTAATTTCGTTGAGTTTATGTGCATTTGCAGGACATTGCTAGCACAAGGGACATATATGACCAACATCATGAGTTCCCGGAGCAACCGGAAGTGTCGCATGAGATCCCGAGAGCCATTCGTCAAAGATGACTATGTATCAGCTCTCACCGATCGGGTTGAACAGCCACCCTGTCATGCCCCGCTTCCCAAGTATGGAAGGCGAGACGCGAGGAGGTCCGCTCAGACGTGGAGCTGTGAAGCTGCAGTCTGATAAGCGTCTGTAAAAATTTCAAATAGTAGCAGGTCATTGGCATTGCGACGAAACAACAACAATGATAATAGTAAAGAAGATATAAAAGAAAACATCCACCAACATCCAGAAAATTATTCCACCATCACAGAGCAGTCACAAAAAGTACAAGTCTGAACAATAGGCCTAAAGCATGGCCGAAACTACAACAAGTAATGGTGCTGCGCACCTAACAACCTAACAACAGCTACTAAAGGTAATAACAACTAAAAGAGAGTCACCGGCTGAGACTAAGGATAGGACCGAAATCCTTCAACTGAACGTCAGCAACCTGTGGTCCTCTACAACTAAGTCAGGACACCCAAAGAGAAAAGGGCACATGTCAGCAAAAGTCTCCCAAAAGAAAACAGAGGACTTTTGTGCAAGAATAAAAATAATAAAAAGACGGCTAACAGTTCTAAAATAATGAAATGGGTTGACATGATACTTAAGAATGCAACAGTTAAAGATGACATGAGGAACTTGCATGCACGTTGTAGTAGAAACTACAAAAAACACCCATTCACGAACATTATCATTTCACATTGTGCACAGGGTTTACGCCTTACAGCTGAAGTTACTGATCTGGCATACTTCTACACTGAGTGGTCACTTAACCCTATCCCAATCCCAGAGTTTACGCCTTACAGCTGAAGTGTCTGTACGGGCACACTTCTACGCTGAGTGGTCGCTTAACCCTACCCCTCCACATTTATATCTTCTGGATCACGAGCCAGGAAGTGTTTTTCAATATGGCGTAGGGGTGCACCTAGCCTCAATCAATATGCAGGAGTCAAGATCTTACTCGTCGCAGCTTACATTTTAAAGTAGCGTGTGCTACACATTCATGATAAAGATGCATGAAATGACATGGCAAGATGCATGAATATGGTAATAAGTAATTAAGAAGGCATACAGTTATTTGAAAGTAAATGTGACAGGCAGCATGAAATTATAACATGGTAAAGGTGTCGGATCTAGCTTCGTTGTCAAGCTAAATCTAGTAAGGGCGTCTAGGCGATTATCATTTTACCGCCTAGTCTCTTTTACGCTACGGTACAAAATGGCCTAAGACGTGGCCTAAACAGAAAACTGGCAAGTATCACTTGCCTGAACAATCACGCTGAAGTCACGATCAATTTGAGTCCGATATTCTACCTATGTGCTCACAACGCAGTCAGCCTACAGTCCCAATTTAATATTCTTGATTAGTGAGTTACAAACAATCAGAGACTACGAGTTTTAGGTTGATTAACAGGCAATGTGGGGGTTCCTTCGAAAAGAGACTTAGCTCAACATGACGCGAGAGCTACTCTGATGTCGGGTAGCGACGTCAGGGGTTGGATTCCGGTTTCGCAAACGATACGGAATGACGGGTTCTCTGAGATAAAACACGTGCACGAATAAGTTTGTAACTATGGACTAGAATTATAGACAACCCTAAAACATCTAATGATCTAATTTTAATTAAGTTTTCTATCCTACGATGGGGGACACATCAATATTAACAATCGTTAAATAACTAACATGCTAGTTAAGTTAAGTTCCCAACAATATCATCATCAAAGCAACCTAGACTAATATTTTCTAAGAGTAGTAAACAATATATATACCCTATAAATTAAGCATGTTAACAACAGTTTATTAAGTCCACTTGCTGAGTATCATCACATAACGTTTCATAGATTAAAGCCAACTGATATTGACATGTTTACTAACCGATATGGATATAAGTTCCCACGAAGCTACTGGGAGATCGTTGCGAGTTGTCTACGTCAAGATGGACGTCATCACATGTGGACAGCGGCTATTGGGTGGCTGAACGGGCTCGAGGGAAGGTCGACAACCGTCGGAGGCTGCCGTGCATCGTCGTGAGGCGGAGAAGCGTCGCTGCGACGCGAAGAGAACCGCTACTACGAAAATAGCGGCCTACGGCGCTGTTACAGGCGGTCTCCGGTGAGATAACAGCGGGGGACGGACATGGCTCGTCGGTGGGGGGTCAGGCGTGCGGGGGTGGTGCCGCCGTGGCCTGAGCGGCACTGCGGGCACCGCTGCACGCTGCTGCGAAGAGCAGCTACTGCTGGCTGCTGAGAGGGCAGCTACGACGCCTGGGGGACGCCGGGCGACGGTCGGAGGGGACAGGTCGGTGGAGATGTGGGGGTAGGTCGCCGACGCCGCTGGGTAAGATCGGAGAGATGAAGTCGGTGTATGTAAAAGAAGAGGAAGGAGAAGTTACGGTGCTTGGGATGTTTGCGGATGAAAACATAGCCCTAGGGCTCACGTGTTATAAAAGTTGGGTTTTTGCTATATGGGGCAAGTTCTGGGGTGCACCTAAGGGTCTAGAAGGGAGTGGACTTAAGGAGAGTTTAGGAAATTTGGTGATGAATAGCCAAATTGGTTTTGAGTTGATACGTATGAGATATTTCCTCATTTGCTAAACATCGATGGGATTTAGGTAGTTGTGGGTAAATGGGATAAAGAATATGAGAGGGCTGGGTGCAGTTAAGGGGAAAGGAAGTGAGCCTAGCTCGAAGAATTAATCTTGTAAAACGTAGGCTTAATCTTTGAATAATGATGAAATTAGTGCACCAATGGGTCAAACGGAACCCGATAATTATGATAAAAAATACCAGGGTGATCGTGTCAACGAGAGAAATGAAACTAAGAAGATTGATCACGAGTTTGGCGACGAGAGACGAAACTAAAAATAAAAAGGTCTCACGACAAAAGTGAGAATTACGACGCCTCTGCAAACAAAGTCATTTTGTGGGGGAACGACCCGTGAAATGACGTTCCAAAATATTTTCACAAATTAATACTCCTCTAGAGGGTCACAACGGTATATTACATCATAGGGTTCACATACAAGAAAGGTCCAAAATAAATACGTGTACGAACAAGAGTACGCGCACGAACAACGTACGATCGAAAACAGACCGTGACATCCTACCCACCTTAGAATAAAGTACATACTCGGACTTTCTAACTATAAATATATCTAGCCACTCTAGTAACTACCCCAATCATATCACATTATAATTCAACCAGGTATAGTCACTGCAAGTGCTTATATATGCACTAGATAGTCAATCATTAATACTACAAACATGTACATATTTACGCACATTCTATACTCATTTTTATCTTAGATATACAAATTCATACACGTACTTCAATCATTCATATAATCATGTATATCCTAATATAGCTATTACTCACTTCACAACCAAGGTACATATACATACACAAAATAGTTTCACATTAGCAAATACGATCCTAGTACTTACGTATAGATAACTACCTATGTACCACAAACATGGATATTCTACTCCACATATCTCCTAGTACACATCCAACACCAACATATCAACACATGTAATCACACCACATTATATTAAATCAGGCTTACTATATCTAATATACATTCACAACTACTATAATTTCACAAAGATATAGTTATTCAAATGCACGCAAATATTTCACCATATATTCACATCACATACTGTCCTATAACTATATTTAAGACACGCCACACATACCATAGTCACAAATACCTATAACTAAGCACATACTTACCCATGCACGGTGCACGTCCGCACACGCTAACATATCATTCAACGTACCACTCATACCACTATATACTTAGCACAACTACACACCTAGTTCAGCTAGCACATATACATTCAACATGTATGTCCTTAGTAAATAACTTTACCACAAGACCAACACCTATAACTATACAATGGTATAGCCACCACAATCATGTGCGTAACACAACAAGACAACCAATCCTATCACTATACATATATCATCCATTACTATATTCATTGTACTATACGCAAACCACACACATATGTAACAATATACCTAGAGTATACCCACTCAAGCTTGAGTGAGACTTAAAACCCATATCAGAATACTTTATATACATAACACGGTATTTATACTTATACCGATACCACTCCATTCTATATACATCTACCAACATAACCACATACATGCTATAATATCAATCACACTTAATATTTAGTCAGGTCAACACCCACATCATTCAATCACTTTACATACTATAATAATATTACAAATATCAGCACACGTATAATTATAATACACTCTCTAATACACACATTCGTCGTATAGTCACATACATGTAATATATTCACGTCATAGAAATATTAAATATAATCAATACACTACTACATATACCTTTACATGCATAGCCACGACATACAATAATCATGTATACTTCATGGTACACACGTATACACACAACATCCCATCAAGACAAGCATTACCAAACAAAATTATAATCCTATTACCATACATATATCACCCATATTCATGCAGCAAATACATATCTACGTACGAGCACACGCTCACACGTACTAACATATAGGTCATATAATAGGCTTACACACTTAACCATAAGTACACCCATTATTATTACACCTACATTCACATAACTTAGTTTTATATATATATATATATATATATATATATATATATATATATATATATATATATATATATATATATATATATATATATATATATATATATATATATATATATATATATATCTATATTATAAAAGAGGGATGTTATCAAGAGAAATTGGATAAGAGATATTGGACATGAGAAATTGGATAAGAGATATCTATATTATAAAAGAGGGATGTTATCAAGAGAAATTGGATTAGAGATATTGGACAAGATAAATTGGATAAGAGATATCTATATTATAAAAGAGGGATGTTATCAAGAGAAATTGAATAAGAGATATTGGACAATAGAAATTGGATAAGAGTGATGTTATCAAGAGAAATTGGATAAGAGATATCTATATTACAAACGAAAGACGTTATCAAGAGAAATTGGATAAGAGATATTGGACAAGAGAAATTGGATAAGGGATATCTATTATATAAAAGACGGATGTTATCCAGAGAATTGATAAGAGAATTTGGACATGAGAAATTGGATAAGAGAATTTGGATATCTATTATATAAAACAGGGAAATTGAATAAGAGAAAATATAAGAGATGAGATTTTGAGGGATAAAAGAGGAGGTGGGAAATTTTGCACATACAACCCCGGTTTTTGTATTTTTGCATATGGACCCTCCACACACACACACACCCACACTTTTTATTCTCACCCCTTCCGGCCATTTTTTTCCAGTTCTATGAAGATTTTGAATCTTATCCTACTAGGACAAAGCTTTGTCCTACGTGGCAAGTTTGTCCTTGGTGGTAATGACAATTTTGGGGGGACTTAAATTTTGGGAGAAAACTTAAATTTGGGGGGAAACTTGAAATTTTGTGGGAAAACTTGAAATTTGGGGGAACTTGAAATTTGTGGGAGAGAAAAACTCAGCCATTAAATAAACCGTGCCCTATGGGCACGGGTAATGACTAGTATATATATATATGTTAATGGGCTAATGCTGACAGCGCTGGAAATTTTTCCAGCGCTGTCCGCAATTTGGGGGACCTAAAAATATTTTTTTTGAAATATTGTTTTGCTGTAGTTAGATATACTTGTTAGAAAGCTCCCCACAAAATTTTAGCTCGATCCAACACCGTTTGAGCCTCCGGTAATCGATTTCAAAAACGTTGCGCAAAACTGTGGACAGATTTGCGCAACGTTTTTGAAATCGATGAACGGAGGCTCAAACGGTGTCGGATCGAGCTAAAATTTTGTGGGGAGCTTCCTAACAAGTATATCTAACTACTGCAAAAAAATATTTCAAAAAAAATATTTTTAGGTCCCCCAAAATGCGGACAGCGCTGGAAACATTTCCAGCGCTGTCAGCTCTTCTCCATTTTTCTCACACACACACACACACACACACACACACACACACACACACACACACACACACACACACACACACACACACATATATACTAGTCATTACCCGTGCCCATAGGGCACGGTTTATTTAATGGCTGAGTTTTTCTCCCCCACAAATTTCAAGTTCACCCAAATTTCAAGTTTTCCCACAAAATTTCAAGTTTCCCCCCAAAATTTAAGTCCCCCCAAAATTGTCATTACCACCTAGGACAAACTTGCCACGTAGGCCAAAGCTTTGTCCTAGTAGGATAAGATTCAAAATCTTCATAGAACTGGAAAAAAATGGCCGGAAGGGGTGAGAATAAAAAGTGTGGGTGTGTGTGTGGAGGGTCCATAGGCAAAAATACAAAAACCGGGGTTGTATGTGCAAAATTCCCCACCTCCTCTTTTATCCCTCAAAATCTCATCTCTTATATTTTCTCTTATTCAATTTCCCTGTTTTATATAATAGATATCCAAATTCTCTTATCCAATTTCTCATGCCCAAATTCTCTAATCAATTTCTCTTGATAACATCCGTCTTTTATATAATAGATATCTCTTATCCAATTTCTCTTGTCCAATATCTCTTATCCAATTTCTCTTGATAACATCCCTCATTTGTAATATAGATATCTCTTATCCAATTTCTCTTGATAACATCCATCTTTTATAATATATATATCTCTTATCCAATTTCTCTTTTCCAATATCTCTTATCCAATTTCTCTTGATAACATCCCTCTTTTATAATATAGATATCTCTTATCCAATTTCTCTTGTCCAATATCTCTTATCCAATTTCTCTTGATAACATCCCACTTTTATAATATAGATATCTCTTATCCAATTTCTCTTGTCCAATATTTCTTATCCACTTTCTCTTGATAACATCCCTCTCTTATAATATAGATATCTCTTATCCAATTTCTCTTGTCCAATATTTCTTATCCAATTTCTCTTGATAACATCCCTCTTTTATAATATAGATATAGATATAGATATATATATATATATATACTAGTCATAACCCGTGCCCGCGGGCACGGTTCATTTAAGATTTTCCCCCGTGAAATCTTTGTTTGCCAAAAAATTATTCCCACAACCAAAATTGCACGGAACAACAAATTAGCGTAAAAATAGTTAGCGGCACGGGCATCTTCGACGTGGGCATCTTCGACACGTAACAACAAATTCGGTGCGGCCGCCTTCGGTGCAGAACAACAAATTCGGCACGGACACTTTCTGCGCGGAACAACAAATTAGCGGAACAAAAAATTTAGCGGGAGCTGTCGGCACGGAACAACAAATTCAGCGCAGGTGCCTTCGGTGCGGAACAACAAATTAGCAGAACAACAAATTCGCCTAAAAAATTAGAGGTGCCTTCGGCCATCATTAATCTCTTCGGCGCAGGCACGGGCGCCTTCGGCCATCAAGGTTGCTGGTCATTTAAAATATTTCCCACTTAATCTCTTGGACCCTATAAAGCTAAACGGACATCAATAATTAAAGAACAAAAATTATTAGGTCATATTAGTTCATCCAAAAATTAGTTCCTCCGAGAAAATTTAGTTTCCCTCAAAAATTTAAAATTTTCAGTTCCTCCAAAATTTAATTCTCCTAGAGAATTTAGTTCCCCATTGTTTATTTAGTTTCTCACAAAAATTTTAGTCCCCCAATATTTAGATCCTCCCAAAAATTTAAGACAAATTGAGTTCCTTCTACATATTGTTTAGAAAAATTTTATATGATGAAGACAATAATTAATTGTGTCACCTAACTCTACCTATGGACTTGAAGAACATTGTCTTTAAATTTTCCAGTGTGCAGCTTTCTGTAACCACTATGACATTTGGCTTGGATTTGTAGGCTTCTCGTCACACTTCAGCTGGACTGGCAAAAAATATAAGAGGTTACACCTCGAACTTCGTCACAAAATTTATCAAACTTAACTTTTCTTTGTATTAGGAAATATTTTGAGTCTTTGAACTTGATGCTCTCGGCATAAATCTTTGTATGGCAAAATGCAAATTGTTAAAAAAACCAGTTGCAAACCAGTTCCAGCATATAGAAATAGCATGACGAAACTTTTTGGCGGCATTAAGATGGATAATACTATCTGAACTTGATTTTCCCAAATGACTACCACACAAAAAAAACCGATGCAACCAAGGGAATCACTTTCTTTTCTAGAACAATTACATTAGAAAGGGAACACACAGATAGTATCCAAAGACCCCTAGCTAAAAAGTACAGAGAAAAGTGAACATAAAAAGAAGCAAAAACTTATGATACAGAGGGGATTGCCAAAACATTAGATCTAAACGTTTTTCCTTGCCATCATAATATCGTCTGTTTCTCACACTGGACTTCTGAAGAATGGATTGTTAAGGGCTTCACTTGCCTTGAGGCGCTCAGATGGCTCAAACTTCAAAAGGCCATACAATAAATCTGCTAAAACATGACATGAATGGTAAACCACATGACTTAGAACAATATCCGGAGATATAAAAGGTTAAAATTTTCAGCTTAACAGAGCGCAAATGTCTAGATAGCCATATATATCAAACTTATCGGCAAATAGATATTTGCACCATAGTATGATTCATAAAAGGAATTAGAGTACACAACTTAAGATGATTGTGTTTCCTTACAGCCCTAATGCTTTCTCTTGACACGACACCTTCTGGCCAATTAGTCGTGTCCCTTACCTAAAATACTTTGAGGCAGCGCTACTACATTCACAATCGAATATATATAATCAAAAAAAACCAAAATGAAACATAGAAATTAACCAAACACCAAGCAACATAAGCATTGTATTTGCATTGCAAGTTTCAGACAATTTTTTGCTTAGTTTTCAATTCATGGTACTATTAAGAAAAAAAACTCAACCAATAATTTCCCATCTCATTTGAAGTAAACATGCTCAAATATGCTGGATGTAAAGGGATTTAATGTCATACTGATGAAGTTTAAGGGAACCTTTTTGCTTAATTGTTCTTCCTCCGTGTTTAAGTGAAGAACTTGTCGCGTTCAGACTCTCACTGGTTGTTAGATCAATCTACACAAAAATATCAAATTGAAAATGGAAAGTGAGAATTTTTAAATTTACATTAAAAAAATAAGATCAAAACAAACCTCAGTTAACAAAAATAGGTTCAAAACTAACTGTGTGCTACTCATTCAAACAAACCATATGCTACCTAGTTGACAAATTTACTTTAAAGATAACCCGAGCTGCCAAAAATAACTCCCCCTCAAACCATATGCTGCTCAGTTGACAAAAATAAACTAAAATAACCTGCGCAATGAACCTGAGTTAAATTTATCCTGTTATTTGAAATTTTGCACTATTAAACATATCATGACTTTATTTATCTATTCAGTTAACTCATTATTAAATTTATCTATCTATATTCAATTAAATTTTCTGAGTTACAATATCTATCTATATGTATTGCACAATGAGAGCATCACAATATGAATATGAATATCAATTGATAGATAAATTGAACCTAGAAATAACAGATTCAATCTGAGTTAAATTGAAACTGCATATATTTGAATCATGTTATATGTGTGAAATATGAATCTCGAAATACATAAAAGGAAATTATGTGTGAAATACTTATAGGGAAATTAGAAATCTGGTGATACATCAGGGAAATTGAACAATTCCCTCCAACATCAGGGAAATTTAACATCATGATTCAAAATGATGATGATGAGGGATGTTTCTTTGCGTGGTGGGCCCTCATAACACCCCTCTATCTTTCACATTAGAAAAAATAATTATTAATATTACAGTACCTCATACATAGGTCAATTAAACAACTCTTAGAGAACGAAACTTTGCTAATTTTACTTAATAAAAATGAATTGTCATTTGAGAAATATAACTTGCATGGAACTTTCACATAATCTAGATTCACATCCTACACTTCAGAGCTCCCTTTTGAGTTTTGTAACAAAACCATTCATTTTTGGCTTTCCTTTCATAACATCTAAGGATTCATTATCAAATTGAAGGCCCAATCATGCAGTGTCCCTTGCCATCCGTTTCATTCTTGCCCTTTTAGTCTGGAACCAGTTGTAGACAGTTAATTCAGAAACTTGACCATATTTTGATAGCTCAGAGGTTAACTCCTTAATCTTTTCCTTGTTTGGTGTCCTACCATCATGCTGATATATTCTTTCCAGTATATCTCGTTGTTCTGGCATCAAACGCAGCCTGGTATACTTCTTAGGAGTAACTCCAGAGACCATAAGAGGATCGGAATATTGACCACCATGATTCATTCCTACATATGAAGCATATCATTAGAAAGGAAGAATTAATCCATGAATGTTGAGTGGAATGTTTCATTTCAGTATCATATTGTTTAAAAAAATCACAATTCCAATATTGAAGGTAGTAGAAATCTATGGCAATAGTAGTAGTTGATTGACTAATTATAACCATTTAATAGCATACAAATTAAGGTGAGTAGTACTGCAACAATTTTTCAACATGCATGCATGATACATCAGGGAAATTTTGCATCAGGATTCAAAATGAGAAATGGTTTTGTGTATCCTGAGTTTTCCCTATATCTAATTTCCATATATGTATTTCACACATACATCAGAGAAATTGAACATATAATCACATATCCTGAGTTTTCCCTATATGTATTTCACAAAAACATCACAGATTCATATTTCACACAAAAACATGCAGGTTCAATTTAACATCAGGATATAACAATCACATCTGGATTCAAATTTTTAATCAATTTGGAACCCAATGAGTTCAAGATCATATCCTGTTATTTGATATTCATATTCATATTCATATTCATATGTCACACAAAAACATTTAGGTTTGAACTTAATATCAGGATATAATAATAACATAGTATTTAAATTTGAACTCAATTTGGAACCCAATGAGTTCAGGATCATATCCTGTTATTTGATATTCATTTTCATATTCAAATAACAACAATGAGTTAAATTTAACAGCACAATGTTTTTGATTATTCAAGCTCGTCAATGTTTTTTGTTGTAACATACCCACTTTAACACTCTTAACCCTCTTCCTTTTCTCAAATTTCAAGGACCTAACTTCCATAAATCCAATTCTTTGTCACGGAAAAAAATAGTTTCTTTTTCATTCCAATAACTCAAGGAGCAATTAGTTAAATTTGAACAATAAGCGCTCTTGTGGTCAATCAAAAGTGATAGAGGAAGGTATTAAGCATACAGATGCTTTTGTCTCCAAAAAAATTAAGAACAAAGAGCATAGATCAATGTATCAGACAATACAAAAACTAAAGAAAATAGTAAGAAAGATGTATCCGCCAAAGATCGTGACTTTCCTGAACCTCCCCACCCTTGATCCCTTAAGGAAGAATCAACTGTAGTTTCTTTCCAGCTTCACATCTCAAAGCGTTTCTATCGTCTCCCAAAAACTACATGTATTCACATTCAAACCCGACTACCTCTGTGGTTTTCCCATACCAATTGAGCTCATCTCCCAGGTGAAAAGGGATCATTGACAAACCCTGCTTCACATTCCCTGATCCAAGCTGCGGGTAGGAGCCAGAAATCAACAGGCTTTGCCCTCAATGCGTATAGTAGGGCAATCTGAATATCATAGTTACAGTATTTGATGGAATCTTTCCGAAACTCAAACCTAAATTCACCGTTTCCTTCGAGAATCAATTGAGACGAAGCTGAAACCTTCCAGAAGATGTTGAAGAAATGAAAGAAAAAATAATTAGCGTCCAGTTACAGTACAACTATGCTCAAGCTAACATGAATATTCCAAATCAAAATTATTTTTTAAAAAATCTTGTCATATAAAAAAATTTTGCACTTCTTTTGATACATAGCTCCTACTGGACATGTGTTACATGGTAGCCATTGAAAAGGCTAGAGGTTGTCAATAAAAGTGCAGTTTCCAACTCTACTTGCATTAAAAATTTTATCCACGATGTTATCTTTGTTGTTGGCTTACATAATGTAAACAAACTTACATAATACAGCATGATAGCAAGTTAAATACAAACTTTGTAATGGTCGAATTCGTCACATCAGACTTGCATAATTTAACAATTTTTGCTAACTTTATATAACTTGCATCATTTAATAGCATAGACTTACATTGTTTTTTATCTGTCAACAATGTTTTTGAAAGTGAATGACATGCAAAAAACAGTTTTTTGAGAGTGAATGTTGGGGATTTTCAGAGTTAACAAAAATTACATGCATTTGCCAAAATAAACAGACACATAAAAATTACATGATCTGCAAACAACAAAGAAGCATCATTATGGAATCACTTGATTTTTTGTGAACACTATATAAACACTAAAAATATGTATAAACCAATATTTTGAGTATATATATATAATCCAATATTCATACCCAATTTCAATACTACTTTCTTATACATTCTGATCACATATACATACCCAGTTTCAATACTACTTTCTTATCACATATTTTGAGTAGATATATATAATCCAATATTCCCTAAAAATATGTATAATCCAATATTCCCTAAAAATATGTCATGTTTCATGCACATGTAGAAAATCCAATATTCCCAGCTACTGAAATGTAATAAGTACATTTTAAATTATATGTCTACTTCAAAATATGTCATGTACATAAGAAAGTAGGGTTATACATAAGAAAGTAGGGTTAATAAGTTCTCATCAAAATTTAGCATAAAGTGTATTCCAGTTTATATATTTTTGAATAACCAAATATGACTGCTAAAAAAGTTGGGTTTATTCCAAATGTGCCAAATTTAAACCATTCAATACTTCAAAATATGCCATGTTCATCCTGAAACACTATATTCCCTGATAATTAAATACAAAATATAGACTAAAAATATGTCATGTACATAAGATAATGCACTTTATGCTACCAAAACAAAAAAAGGATGTTATTCAGTCTCAAAAGCAATGATATTCCCATACCTTCAGATTTAATATATTCCCTAAAATAGTATCCAATATATAGTAGGAAATATATCATTCTTTAACAGGATGGGATATAGTGTTTTGGGATGTTTTGAAGTGTATCAGGGAATATAGTGTTTCAGGATATTGTGTATCAGGGAATATAGTATTTCAGGATATTGTGATCAGGGAATATTGGAGTGTTTATATAGTGTATCAGGATGTTTTGAAGTGTATCAGGGAATATTGGAGTGTTTATATAGTGTATCAGGATGTTTTGAAGTGTATCAGGGAATATTGGAGTGTTTATATCAGGATGTTTGAAGTGTAGCAGGGAATATTGGAGTGTTTCTACAGTGTATCAGGATGCTTTGAAGTGTATTAGGGAATTCTAACCTTGAGATGTTGTGTTGGGAATTATGGTATATTAAGAAATTTTGGAATAAATCCTGGGTATGTATATGACACTATGTATCCCTGATAAACTAGATATACTTAAACACAAATTTTATAGCCAAATTTCAGATTCACTTACAGGCGAATGGTACAGTGGATCAGAATAGAGAAGATAGGAGCATCAGAATTGTTTCTTGGCATACATACCCAGTTGGGCTAAAGTCATATATAGTATACTTAAATGTAGTATACTTCAATATTGGCTTATCTTTATATACCATAATTCATCTCACATACATACCCAGTTCCTACCCTTTTTTCAGGTACTCATGTAACTGGAGGTCACAGGATTTTCAGGTACTCATGTAAATAGATTGGGCAATATATTTCATGGATTTTACTGAAGGTCACAGGACAACTTGGAGAGAAGAAGACATGTTAAATTGAAAAAATCAGCAATGCAATTTGGAAAGAAGAAGAAAACTGCTCTTTTAATGGAAAGATAATGAAATTCTGGTTAGCGAATGTTTAAACCTTCAAAAGGGTTTTAGAAAGTTGGGGTAATCTTTAACTTGCTAACTGAAGATGTGTAGAATGTCTTTTTTGAGGGAATATCATAACAGGGGAAGTTTCTGAAATTTACCATAAAAATAGCTTGTTCTGAAATTTACCATAAAAATTCCATGATATGAGTTCATTGAATAATTTTGTATATCCATGTTCACAGGATATGGGTGAAACAATTTTGTATATCACAAAACAATTTCCTGTTTCACCCATATCCTCTCACATGTTTTTTTTCACAGGATATGGGCTGATAACAAAATGAAATTGTTGGCCATGTTTTTTTCATATCTCAATTTAGCCACAGGATAACATATGAGAAATATAGCCCATGTTTTGTCATATCTAAATTTGTAAATATGGTAGCCACAAAAAATTTAGCCACAGAAATTTGTAAATTTAGCAGATGGAGGTAGATGGGATAAAAAATATGATGCAAAATAATTCATTTAGCCACATGACAAAAGTATGAGGAGAAATTCATAACCAAATTCATTCTTAAGTATTATAAATTGACAGGATATGCAAAATAACCACCAAAATCATTCATAACCACCAAGCATTATAACAGTAATTCATAAAACTCAATTTGCAAGCTCATTCTTAAGCTATCTTGAATGTTGGTTTGCAAGCTCATTCATAAAACTCAATTGAACTTATAATTATGTTATCCATTAAATTGAACTTGCAAGTTTGCAAAATCCATTCTTTTTACCCCAACATTCTTTTGCAAAGGCAGTAGCAAGTTCATATATGCTGAATTGACTGAAAACTTGCAACTGTTATCACTCAATTTCATCAATTAATATATGTCCTGTTAATATTTTTGGCCAAGTTTTTTGGAAATGAGCATATCTGATTATATAAAATGAAATTGGTGGCCATGTTTTTTTTGCAAACCAACATTCTGAATATGAGCAACAGGACAGAGAGAATTGGCTATTTAATATTTGTTATCAGGACATTCTCTATATGTTATCAGGACATAGATAATATGAGCAAAATATTTGTTATCAGATATTCATAACCAACATGTTATGAGCAAAAATTGGCTATATGTCAGAATTGGCTATGTTGGTTATGATCAAAAAAATTCAGATGTTATGCGCAAAATATCTGAATAATTGGCTATTCATATTCATAACCAAATATTCTCTATAGCAAATATTCATATTCAAATATCAGAATTCTCTATATGCATATTTGGTTATGAATATTTAGTTATGAATATTTGGTTATAGGAATGCTAATCAATTATGCAGTATTCAGATATGACAGGACCCAATTGAATTTGGTTATAGGAATAAGAATTTGGTTATAGGAATGCTAATCTGAATATTTGGTTATGAATGTTGGTTATGAATATTTGTTTATGAATTTTGGTTATGAATTTGGTTATATTTGGTTAGGACATAGAGAATTTTGGTTATAACAAATGCTAATATTCAGATGCTAATCAATTCTTAGAGAATTGACATATGTCCTAACCAAAATTCATATGAGCATTTGGTTATAACCAACAGGACAGTCATTTGCTCATATGAATTTGGGTATAACAAAGAGAATTTTGGTTATAACATAGAGAATTTTGGCCAACAGGACCCAAAATTTTGCTTATAACATAGAGAATTTTAAGCAACATGACACAAAAAAATTGATTAGCATTCCTTATTTTTGGGTCCTGTCATTTAACCAAAATTTTGGGTCCTGTTGGTTATAACATAGATTAGCATAAGGAATGCTAATCAATTTTGGCATTCCTTATGTTATGCTAATCAATTAACATAGAGAATTGATAAAAAAAATTTTGGTCCTGTTGGTAATAACATAGAGAATTTTGCTTATAAGCAACAGGACATTCATTCACGTAGAGAATTTTGGTTATAACATAGAGAATTTTGGCTATATGCAACAGGACATAGAGAATTTTGGTTATGAATGGTGGTTATAACCAAATTCATATGAGCAACAACAAATATTCATAACAAAAATTCATAACAAAAAATTCATAATTCAGATATTCAGATAGGAATACAAATATTCTCTTGAACTGAATGTACATAAAATTTTTGAATGTACTGAATGTACATATTTTTAAGTACATATTTCTGAGGAATTCTCAAGAGTACTCCTGAATGTACTAAATTTCACATTCAGTACAAATTTTAAGTACTCCTGAATATTTACATGACAATGAATGGGTTATCCTTGAGAATATCCTGATAACAATCAATTTTTGAATTTGAAGATTTTTTAAGTACTCATGTTATGCCTATCATTGTTATGGCTATCAGGATATTCATAACAATGATAGCCATAACAATGATATTCATTGTTTTTTGAAGATTTTTTAATTAGTCCTATTATGGCTATCATTGTTTTAAATTTGAAGATTTTTTAAGTACTCCTGTTATATTTAAGTATACTCCTGTTATGAATATCCTGATATCATTGTTATGGCTATATTTAAGTACTCCTGTGATAATTCAGGATATCAGTTCTCATATATGTTACAGTAATTAAGACATGAATGAATGAAGATTATGTTCAAACTATCAGTTCTCAATTTGAATGAAGATGAATGAAGACAGGAATGAATGAAAATTATCAGTTCTCAATTTGAAGTGTAAATCAAAAATTTTTGTAATCACATATATTCAAACTTAAAATATATGTCCAAACTTAAAATATAGATTTTATGTTCAAACTTCAAACTTAAAATTCAAACTAAAATTCAAGAAATTTATAACCAATTCTCTAAATTCATAACCAAGTCATAACCAATTCTCTCAAACCAATTCATAACCAATTCTCTAAATTTTTGTCCATGTTTTTTTGCAAACATCTCAATTCATTAGCACATGGACAGAAATTTATATATTCTCAAGTATTATTTAAAAACATCTAGAAATTTTATACATAGGTGAGAATACTACACATGCTTACAATGTGTATTATCCAGTTTACTTGAACTTTAGCATATCCCAGTCCAAGTAACTAAAATTCAAAGTCAAAATTCAAATTGAGAATATATCATATAACAATTCAAATTGATATTCAAAATTCCAATTCATATACAAAATCCCAATTCAATTCACATATTCAAAATTGTTACTTGACAGGATATTGCTCTCCCAATTCAATTCAATTCACATATCCCAATCTTGAACTCAATTGTTCATATCCCAGGATATTGCTAGGATCCAGTTACTTGAAATTTAGCATCCCACTTCAAAATTGAGTTCAAAAATGATGAAGAGAATGATGAATATGTGAATATCAAATTCATTCACATATATTTTACAGTAATAAAAAATGAAATTGATTCAAAAATATTTCATGGAATACTCAATTTGAAGTGTATGCAGTATATTGAACTTAAACTTGACTAATATTCAATAGTGCAGTATTCTTAGCAATACAATTTTCTTATCATTTTCTCTTCAATGTATTCTGATCAAAAAAATTCCAAATAAGCTCATCATTTTAACCCAATTTACTCATATGTACTGGAATGATAGGGAAATTTACTTATATGATTAAATACATGGACTTATGTTATTTAGCACCAAAAATTTCATTGTATCATGCTATTCTGGAAGTAATGGCCAAAATGAAACAAAAATTAAATGGCTCATAAACTCAGTTGGAACTCATTTACTGCTTACTCATCTACAGCTGAGTTCCAATGATGCAGCAATAATGATGCAGAGATGCAGTGCAAAGTTTATAAAGTTGACAGGATCATAGTTTTTTTTGCAAGAAAGCTAATTTCAGGATAAGTTTAAATAGTTTATTTAGATAAGTTTTTTTGCAAGAAAAGTTCTACTCTAGTTATCGTGTCAAACTTTAATTTGCAAACTGAACCAAATTACTCATCCAAACATATTGAGAGATATTAAAATTGCAAACTCCCCCTTCAAAACTAATTTCTTGCCAAATTTGGGCATTTGAATCTGGGCATATGAATTGCAAACATATGAATTAGAGCAATGTGCATAAATTGGGCATTTGTGAATCAAAAACTAATTTCTTGCCAAATTAGCATCAAAAACTAACAGGACACAGTGGATAACAGGACACATATGATTCACATATGAAATTAGCTTGAAGGGTTAGATTGAAATAGTTTGCAAACTCCCCCTTCAATACATAAACTTAATTGACTGTTCAATTTTGAACTCAATTTTTGATATTCATATTAACTCAATTTTGAACTCAATTTTTGATATTCATATTAACAGTTCAATTAACCCATTTGGAACTCAATTTTTGATATTGGAATATCCTGAATTTGCATATTAACAGTTCAATTAACAGTTCAATTTTTAACCAGATATTGAACTCAATTTGCATATTGGAATATCCTGAGAATTTCTCAGGATTTAATGGGATATTCATATTAACAATTAATTTCAATATCCTGAGAAGAAAAAATTTTGAACTCAATAAGCTGTCAATATCCTGTCAATTTCCAAGAAATATGAAAGCAATATCCTGTCAAAGTTGTAATAACACTCAAAAGTGATTCAAAAATTCATTCACATAACAGTCAATCAATTTTAAAGCTGTAATAACACTCAAAGTGAGAGAATTATACCTCAAAGTGTTATTATCTTGGAATACTTCAAAGTATGTATTCAGTATAAGCTTGGAATAAAAGCTCACCAAGTTGCATATGAAGAGCTATCAGTGAAGTGAGTTAACAGTGAAGAGTAGCATTATGAAGATTAGCCACCAATTTGCATATGAAGAGCTACCAATTTGCATATGAAGAGCTCACCAATTGTCCTGTTATCAGCAATACATATGAAGATTAGCATTATGAAGCTAACAGGACATCAATAATATCAAGAATATCAGTTGAGAATTTAGTGATATTTCTCAATTTATCCTATTTAAATATTTCAGTGAATTCCCAACTTGATAACTTGAGAAATATCACTTAGAAATGTCACTCAAACATAACTCAAGTTATTAATTAATCAAAAATGCTAGTAGAAAATGAATTCACAGTTGAAGATTAGCCTTCAGTTTAATATGAAGATTTCACTGCTCTTGAGATATTTTCAGTGCTCTTGAGATAAATAGCATTTTCATTTATATCATTTTTGATAACTATGAATAGGGTGAATTCAAAAATATCTCAAGGAGAATTCACTGAAAATAACATTTTTGATAGCATTTTAAACTGAAGGCTATCTCAAGAGCAGTGAAATCTTCAAGCTATGAAATCTTCTTTCACCTTAATCATATTAGCCTTCATTTTCATTAGGATCAAAAATTACTCAAGCTATGAAATTTCAAGTTCCAAACTATATTCAAGTTAGAAAATAAATTCACAGGACAATGCTGTTAGAATATTTCTCAACTTGATAACTTGAGAAATATCACTCAGAAGTATCACTGATAGTTATCAAAAATGCCTGTGTATGTGCATAAAACATTTTGAGGGATATATGATAAATTTTACGTTTTTCACTGATAACTTGAGAAACATTTTGAGGGATATCAAAAATGCTTGAGTGAGTGATATATGCATGTGTATGCACCTTGAAATTTCATTGATTAGCCTTAAAATTTCACTGATAACTTGATAATTGATAGTTTGAGGGATATATGCCTGTGTATGCACCTCAAACATATCCTATGCCTGTGTATGTGCATAAAACTTGATAACTTGTAGTTTCAGAAATATCACTGATAGTTATCAAAAATGCAGCTTGAAGATTAGCCTTGAAAATTTAAGTTTGAGTGACCTTAGATATGTTTGAGTGAGTGATATATTTTTGATAACACATATTAACAGGACAATTGGTAATCTTAACAGGATATCAAGTTTAGCATTATTAACATTATTTTGAGTGACTTGAAAAATGTGAGTGATATATTAACATCAATAACAGGATATCAAGATTAGCATTATTAACATTATAAAGATTACTCAGAATATTAACAGGATATCAGTTTGATGACTTGAGAAATTTTAAATCGGAAATTTTAAATCACTCAGAAATTTTAAATCAAGAACTATCACTCAAACATAGTAGAAGAAAACTCAAGAAATATCACAGGACAATATTAAATCATTCTAAAAAAATACCAATCTCTTAAATTTCAGTTCAAAAAAATGGACAATACAAAAATATCATCAACATTCAACTTGCAGTGTGGGTGCTATGCTTGATGAGGGTGAAATAAAGTAAAAGAAACATACGTTGAGCTGCTTGATCTTGGCGGGAAAATTTCAGGGGAGCGCAAGCGTGTGCTCTTCTTGATGTGCTGCTTGATCTTGGTGTGCAAGCAGGGCAAATTTCAGGTAGAAGAAGATGGCGAGGAGCTCTGGTGTGCTGCTTGATCTTGGCGAGCAAATTGTAGGGCTACTTGTTCTTGGCGTTTCCCTCTCATGTGAGCAAATTTTCCCTCCCATTTGTGATGTGAGCAAATTTGTTTCCCTCCCATTTGTGATGTGAGCAAATTTTCCCTCTATGCTGCAAACGGAAATTTTGATTTCAAATTTTTTTAAAAAAATTATGTTAGGCATAGAATAGATATGATGTGAGTTCTGTGATGTGATCAAAAAATGTTTCCCTCCCATTTGATTTCTTATTTCCAATATCTCATACTCAATTTCTCATACCCTATATACAATCTATATAAACATCCCACCCAATTACACATAACCAAAACCAAATTCTCTTATCCAATATCTCTTATCCATTATCTCTTAACCAAAATCTCTTATACAACAATACACATATCCACATACAACAATACACATAACCAATATCTCTTATCCAATTTCTCTTATCCAAAAACCCATGATAACATCCATGTTTTATAATATATATATATATATATATATATATATATATATATATATATATATATATATATATATATATATATATATAATTTGGCTGCTGGGGTTAAATTAACATGGCGTATGTTATCGGAAGATGGACTATGGGCTAGTTTCATGAGACGCAGTTACATGGACTCATCTCGCTTCTTTGTGGCGAAGGCTAAAGCAGACCAATCGGGCACTTGGAAATTCATGTTGTACTGCAGGAGATTCACAAAACATTTGATCAGGAGGCGAGTTCGAGATGGAACATCCACCCTATTTTGGCACGATAATTGGTTGTCGTGCGGCCCCCTCAGTGACTCA
Source organism: Scilla litardierei (assembly GCA_030789695.1). NCBI lineage: Eukaryota > Viridiplantae > Streptophyta > Magnoliopsida > Asparagales > Asparagaceae > Scilla > Scilla litardierei. The sequence goes on from CM061139.1 coordinate 90,555,399, forward strand.
TATGCTGTGCCTGATGGTGCAAATGAAAAAAAAGTAGCTGATTACTGGACGGGAGCATCCTGGAGTCAAGATGCGGCTATTAAGGGCTTAAGGCCAATGCTTCAACATAGAAGCCTAGAACTCGGCGCAGATAGCTGGGAGTTACAGGCCGGGTGTGACCTCAGGCTTGGGGCGGCTTGGGATGTTGTCAGACATAGGTGGCCGAAATTCCCATACTGTAAATTGATCTGGTTTACTAATAGCGTGCCTAAATATTCTATTACCACTCTGAGAGCATTCCTTGGCAAGCTACTCACAAAGGCCGAGCTCACTAAATGGTGCAACAGTGTAGATGTTAGCTGCGGCTTATGTGACTCGGGCCAAAGTGAAGATATTAATCATCTTTATTTTGAGTGCAAATACATCAGTTACATACTCAAAAGGAGCTTACTGAAGCTGGGTGTTACTTCCACTATCGAATATCAGATCGGCAAGGTGGGTGATTATTTCTTAGCTAATTTCTCCAAAAAAGATTTTACTATGCATTCTATCAAAAACAGTACTCTCTGCGATAGTATGGCATATTTGGAAGGAAAGGAATAGGCGTATTTTTGAACACACATGCTGGTCTAAGATTACACTCTTTGAAGAGATTGCAGAGGATGTCAGAACCATTCTGGAAAACATGGAGTCTGATTCTCAAGAGAGTAAAATAGCAATGGAGCGCTGGGAATTCCGGGACACGGGTTGATGTTTAAGTGTGTAGATATTTTCATGATGGTTGGATTACCCAGTAGAGGGTGACGGCGCATGTGCCCTATCCCCCCTCTGTGTTTCTTTTCCATTAGATGTATCTACTTTCTGTACATGTAACCTTTTTGTATCTCAATAAATATAACATACTAACTCTCCAATATATATATATACTAGTCATTACCCGTGCCCATAGGGCACGGTTTTTTTAATGGCTGAGTTTTTTTCCCCACATATTTCAAGTTCCCCCAAATTTCAAGTTTTTCCATAAAATTTTAAGTTTCCCCCCAAATTTAAGTTTTCGCCCAAAATTTAAGTCCCCCAAAATTGTCATTGCCACCTGTTACGCCTATTTGGCCGAAGTCCGAAAGACACGAGCCCAGAAACCCGACTGCCGATCAGAAGCCCATCTGCGCGACCTGGCCCACCCGACAAGGCCCAATAGAGGACCCCCGAATATCGAACCGACCCGGCCCTTATATCACGCTGGTCACTCGCCCACTCCTGTGATAACCGCTCCCCCAGACCCGTTACTACTTAATGGCCGTCATGGGGAGGAGCTAGGAGGGCGCAGGAAGTGGCGAAGGGGCGGATTGAGGGGGCACGATTGGGGGCGGACGAGAGACGTGAGTCATGGGCAGTCACGACGGGAGGTCTATAAAAGGGCTGGAAAGACGACTGGACAAAGGACCGCATCTCAGGTATCTAAAACCTAAGGTACTCCATCAACGACCTAGTTCCCCCATTTCATCTCCTTCCTCCCCCGCTCGCGCCGTGAGACGCCGTTCCGATCTCCTCTCGAGTCGAACTGTCTCCGCCGGGCCTCCTCTTTCAGATCACTGTCTGACTTAGGCATCGGAGGGGATTTGGTCGGAACCAAGGTCCGGCCCCCCTGACGAGCGTTCTCGTCTACGCAGGAGGACATCAGATCCACGGGCCGAGGCTTCCCCTCCGCCCCTCGCTGGCCACGTAACCAGCGAGACGATCGAGGCTACCCCTCGTCGTCCGACCGCCAAGGCTGAGCACGTCCGTCCGAGGCCGAGCGTCTCAACTCGGGTCGAGGCTTCCCCTCGCCCTCCTTGCGACCGAGGACCCCGATTCGGCCCAGCCGACGCGCTCCACGTCGTCTGCAACTCCGACTCGCGTCTCTTCTGCACTGACTCGACACACCCGAGGGACCCCCGCGGGCCCTTGACCACGTTGACCGGGTTATCCACGGTCAACGCTTTTGTAGTGAGAAAACACTCTGAAACATCTGGCGCCGTCTGGGGGAAGAATTGTCCCACGAAGAAACAAACCACACCTACAATGACACGTCTTCACCCGTCTCGACGAAAGGAGAGCAAGGCTCTGACTCGAAGAGACAGGGCCCGCCATCGCTGGTAAGAGTGGGCCCGGGCCCAGCGCGAGGAGGATCGTGAGGAGAGGACCGGGAGACCCTCACCGTCCCTACCGGTCGGGAGACCGAGCACGTCTGTAACGACGCATTGCTCGGACGTAGCTTTGGTGGTGTCGGTGATCATAGACACAACCATGGTACGGCGACTGCTCGTCGACACCGGCAGCTCCTGCGACGTCCTCTTCATGTCAACCCTGGAAAAGATGGGGCGGCGGAAGGAAGACTTGTGACCTCGCTCGGGTCCCGTGGTGGGATTCACGGGTCATTCCACCCCCATCATCGGCACGATCCATCTCCCGGTAACACTCGGAGGCCCACCAGACTCGGTGACCCTGGCAGTAGAATTCATCGTATTGGGGATCGGGTCGGAATACAACGGGATCATCGGCCGACCCCTTCTCAACGCCATCGGTGCGGTGGTCTCGACCCTCCATCGGACTATCAAGTTCCGAACGCCCGGGGGGATGGGGCAAGTCGAAGGCGACACAGGGAGACCGAATACCTGCTATCAACTGGCGGAGGAAGGTCCCGAAGATCGTCTAGTCGACCGGATGGCCGCGCTCGACTTAAGGGGCGGGCCGAGGCCCACCCTTGTGGAGGAGCAAGAGCAGATCCCGGTCACGGACGTCGAGGGCCGGTTCGTCTCAATCGGGAGAGGGCTAAGCCATGATCTGAGAAGTCGACTGGTCGAGTGCCTGGAGGCGAACCTAGACGTCTTTGCTTGGTCACCAGAGGAAGAAGGCCCAGCAACGGTAATTGCTCAACCCTTGTCCTTTCTTTCGGCTGACCACCTCCAACCAGGAGTTCCAGGAGCGTGGATAGTCCATGTGGACGGATCGGCCATACAGTCAGGAGGCGGGGCGGGGATTGCGATCTGATCTCCGGAAGGGAACATTGTGGAGTACGCGTTGCGGTTCGAGTTCCCAGCCACCAACAACGTGGCGGAGTACGAAGCGGTGATCAATGGCCTAAGGTTGGCCCTGGAGCTCGGGGCCGAGTCCGTGCGCCTCCTCAGCGACTCGAAGCTCATTGTCAACCAACTTCTGGGGAGTTACGAGGCGCGGGAGGAGGCGATGCAGAGGTATCTCGCCGTCGCCAAAGCAGCGTTGTCCAGGTTCAAAAACGTGGAAGTCTTGCACCTTCCACGGTCGGAGAACGCACGGGCAGATGCGTTGTCGAAGCTAGCCTCGTCCTTGCCAAAGGAGCTGGGGCGCACCATCTACGTGGAGAATCTGCAATCCCCCAGTACAGAAGAGCAGGAGATGATGGCGATCGACCAAGATCCCACCTGGATGGACCCGATCGTACGGTACCTCACTCATGGGGAGGTGCCGACGGATTGGGATGAACGTCGGACCCTGGAGAGGAAGGCGCTCCGATACGTGATCCATGAGGGGACGCTCTACCGGAGACACTGGACAAAGGCGGATGTCCTCCCATACTTGAAGTGCATCGGACCGAAAGAAGCTGACTACGTCCTGCGGGAGGTTCACGAAGGGATCTGCGGAAATCACCACGGGGGTAAGATGGTCGCACAGAAGATCTTGAGGCAGGGATACTACTGGCCGACCCAGGCCCAAGACACAACAAACTACGTCCAAAAATGCCAAGAATGTCAGAGGTATGCCCACCATACCTCAACTCCCCCGTCGGAGCTCATCCCTATCGTGAGCCCCATCCCCTTTGCGAAATGGGGGCTCGACATCCTCGGACCGTTTAAACCGGGCCGGGGGCAGCGGAAGTATCTGATAGTGGCGGTGGACTACTTCACCAAGTGGATCGAGGCCGAACCGTTGGCCACCATCACATGGAAGAAAGCGAAAAGCTTCGTGTGGAATTCCATCATCTCCAGATTCGGAGTGCCATGGGCCATCGTCACAGACAACGGGAAGCAGTTCGACTCTACAGGGTTCAAAGATTTTTGCGCGGAATGGGGGATCAAGCTTCTCTTCACCTCTGTAGCACACCCCTAGACCAACGGAATGGCGGAAGCAGCCAACAAGTGCATTATAGAGCCTCTCCGAAAGAAAGTGAAGGACGCCGAAGGAAACTGGCCAGAGGAGCTCCCCGGGATACTCTGGTCATACCGGACGACCCACAAGGAGGCCACTGGCGAGACCCCGTTCATGCTCACCTACGGGGCTGAGGCGGTGGTACCGGTCGAGTTGGGCGAAGAATCTCTCCGCCTCAAATACTTTGACGAAGACAGGAACTCGCAGGGTCTAGGGCTCAGTCTGGAGCTCCTCGACGAGCGGCGGGAGCAGGCCCTGGCCACCATCATCCGCCAGAAGCAGAAAGTGGTCCGATACTACAATGCTCATGTCAGGGGAAGAAGCTTCCACCTTGGGGACCTGGTCCTCCGGAAAGCGGGCTTCAACCCAGATACCGCTCGCAAAGGAAAGCTCGCGGCTAAATGGGAGGGGCCCTACAAAGTCATCGAGGTCCTCGGACCCGCAACCTACCGTCTAGCCAATATGGAGGGGAGGATTCTCACTCACGCCTGGAATGCGGAACATTTACGCAAGTACTTTCAATAAATGTATCGTTTCCTGTGAAATAAATTTATTTGAATTCGTTCCTTTCCAGATAAGCAAAAAGATATACAGAGGGACGCACGAAGAGGCCGAGGGGCATTCCCCTCCCTCATTCATCTCCAGGGGCACCTGTGGGGCCACCGGCTGGCAGTCCACTTGGGTCATCCCCCACACTCCGTTCGACGTCAGGGTGCATCCGGAGATCCTCGAAGTTGACCCCCGAGAGTGGGAACTTCTTGTGGATCTCGGACTGACACCGGGCGAAACCCTTCTCGAACGCCTCCGTCAAGGCGGTCTCAATGAAGGAGGTGGCATACTCGGCCACGGCATCCTGAGCGATCCGGGCCGGATCCACCTCCTCAAGCCCGCGCATCCGGGCCTCTAAGGTCTCGATCTGGCGTTGGTGCTCCGCCCTCTCCTTCTCGATCTCTCGGGATCTCTCGCCAAGTTGAGCAAGGAGAACCCTCGCCTGCTCCTCCGCCGCTTCCAGACGATCAGAGAGCTCCAAGGTCTCGGGGGCAGCAACGGAGACGGGGATCTTCTCGGCTCCCCCAGACGTGTCGGCATCTCTCAAAAGCTCGGCGACCCGTGCCTCGGCCTCTGACTTTGCAGTCAGAGCCAAGGCCCTCTCCCGGTCCGCCTCCTCCAAGGCAGAGGATAGCTCAGTTACGCGGGTCTCCAAGGACCTGACCCGCACTTCCTCTAACTGGCCTGCCTCTCCCTCCTCGCCATGGGCCTCAAGATCTCGCCCGGCATCGGCCTTGGCTTTGGGAAGCGCCGCAAACTGACGCCTCATCGAGAGACCCATCGAGGACAACTACACCAAGGCAACAAAGGTAAGACGGCGAAAGCAGCTGGAGGGAGGACAAGCAGAGACACTCTACCTGTTGGCCGGCCTGAATCACAAAGGTGGCCAGACAGTCACCTCTAACTCCATCCAGCGCAGCCTGATCGGGAGGGAGGCAACTATTCTCGGCCATTCGTGCGGCGGCTCCGCGGCTCGAAAACACCGATTCCTTCTCTCCTACCGGGAAGCGTGGACGAAGAAGACCCTCCCCTGACGAAGGAAACTCGCCGGGGTTGGAGCGGAACGCGCCTAGATACCGATCGTAGGCATCAGGGAGAGAACTGTCCGGGAGAGGCGAAGGGCCGACCCATGGCCAGGCAACCTCAACGGGGGCGGGTCGGAGCTGATCGGCGGGCGACGGGACATCAACTCCCTCGACCCCCTCACGGACCCTCTTGGAAGACCCCAACAAGGGGACAGAGGGGGATGGCCCCTTCTTCCTTTTAGAGCCTCCAGTCGAGGTCACGGCCCGCTGCTTCTTCCGGACCTCCAGCACATGATCCCTCCTACGCGGATCCGGATCTGGGGCCTGCACGTGAGTGCTGGTGGGGGAAGGACCGAGAGGGAATCCACCTGCACTCAACAAAGAAATGAGAGACCAAGCAGAGCCCAGGCAACCTCGAATGGCGAATGCTCGGGGAGCTTACCTAAGGGCCACACCGTCTTACGCAAGTTATGGTCACTAAAGAGGACGTCAATCGACCGCTCCCTCGCAGGAATCGCCAGCATGTCCTTCGCCGTCTGCTGCTCGGCGACAGTCGGCTCACCCAGATCGAGGATGACTGCGCCGGCCGACTCCCATCGAACCAGGAAAGGTACACTCGACGGGAACGTGACAAACACGTACTCCCCCTTCCAGCGTTTCAGGGAGCTTGGCAACCCCAACACCAGGGTCATCTTCGGGCAGGCGCTGATGTAAATCCACGCCCCCGATTGGTGGTGGCTCAGGCGGTAGAACTGGGCGAAGAGACGAAGAGAGGGCGCCACTCCCCTCAGCATGCAGACGACGACGAACCCGACGAGGAGCCCGACAGCATTGGGGCAGAATTGATACAGGCACACGTTGTGGGCCTGGAGGAACTCAACGATGAAAGGGTGGAGCGGGAAACGAAACCCGAAGCGGAAGCTCTTCCCGTATATTCCAACCTCGTTGGGACCGGGAAGGCAGATCTGCTCTTCGGACCCAGGGGCACGAGCCGAGTAAGGCGGAAGCAGATAGGCGGAGCGCATGCTCCCGATGGCGATGGCACAGATCGACGAAGGCCACGACAAGACCTCTGGGGGCACCCCTGAAAGTTCACCCCCGTGCCGACGAATCGTCGAAGGAGGGCTACCCACCAGGCCAGGAGCAGCGTCACGCTCCGACCGACCCGAACCCGTGGCAGAGGAAGACGACATGAGGCAAAGCTCAGGCAGAATCGGGATCAGCGCAAAGAAGAAAACGACGGGGTGGCGGCTCACAACCCACTCGGCTTCTCAACCTAAGACGGCCCCGCGAGCGGTGGGGATAAGCTTGCAGCTACACGTGGCAGCATCAAAGGACCGACGGCGCTTCGGAGCCCGCGCCTTAAAAGAATCGAACGGACCAACTCATGATGACGACTAATAAATGAGTCGGCATCGACTGACGAGCCTGTCAAAGTCGGCGGAAGTCACATCGGCCGAGCCGAACCGGTCGAGGCCAATCGACCCGACCAATGGGGGCATTTGTTACGCCTATTTGGCCGAAGTCCGAAAGACACGAGCCCAGAAACCCGACTGCCGATCAGAAGCCCATCTGCGCAACCTGGCCCGCCCGACAAGGCCCAATAGAGGACCCCCGAATATCGAACCGACCCGGCCCTTATATCGCGCTGGTCACTCGCCCACTCCTGCGATAACCGCTCCCCCAGACCCGTTACTACTTAATGGCCGTCATGGGGAGGAGCTAGGAGGGCGCAGGAAGCGGCGAAGGAGCGGATTGAGGGGGCACGATTGGGGGCGGACGAGAGACGTGAGTCATGGGCAGTCACGACGGGAGGTCTATAAAAGGGCTGGAAAGACGACTGGACAAAGGACCGCATCTCAGGTATCTAAAACCTAAGGTACTCCATCAACGACCTAGTTCCCCCATTTCATCTCCTTCCTCCCCCGCTCGCGCCGTGAGACGCCGTTCCGATCTCCTCTCGAGTCGAACCGTCTCCGCCGGGCCTCCTCTTTCAGATCACTGTCTGACTTAGGCATCGGAGGGGATTTGGCCGGAACCAAGGTCCGGCCCCCCTGACGAGCGTTCTCGTCTACGCAGGAGGACATCAGATCCACGGGCCGAGGCTTCCCCTCCGCCCCTCGCTGGCCACGTAACCAGCGAGACGATCGAGGCTACCCCTCGTCGTCCGACCGCCAAGGCCGAGCACGTCCGTCCGAGGCCGAGCGTCTCAACTCGGGTCGAGGCTTCCCCTCGCCCTCCTTGCGACCGAGGACCCCGATTCGGCCCAGCCGACGCGCTCCACGTCGTCTGCAACTCCGACTCGCGTCTCGTCTGCACCGACTTGACACACCCGAGGGACCCCCGCGGGCCCCTTGACCACGTTGACCGGGTTATCCACGGTCAACGCTTTTGTAGTGAGAAAACACTCTGAAACACCACCTAGAACCAACTTGGTACGTAGGATAAAGTTTTGTCCAAGTAAGATAAGATTCAAAATCTTCAAAGGACTGAAAAAAATGGTCGGAAGGGGGGAGAATAAAAAATGTGGGTGGGTGTGTGGGGAGGGTCAAGGGGCAACAATGCAAAAACCAGGGTTGTATGTGCAAAATTTCCACCTCCTCTTTTATCCCTCAAAATCTCATCTATTATATTTTCTCTTATCCAATTTCCCTCATTTATATAATAGATAGCGAATGCCCGTGCCCGGAGGGCACGGCAAAGATCGTCTCACGGACGTGAAACCGACAGGGACAGCTGGCTCAAGGGCAAAAGAATGACGGGGACAGTCGTCTCCCGGACGCAATACCGACGACGAAAAGGTAGTCATAACCCGTGCCCCAAGGGCACGATTCATTTAAAATATTGTCCCTTCAAAATTTTTGGACCCCCTAATTGTAAACGAACATCAATAGTCAAAGCGCAATAATTATTAGGACCCCCTATAAAATCTTAGTTCCTTAAAAATTTAGTTCCCCCTTAAAATTTTAAAAAGTTTAGTTCTCCCAAAACTTTAATTCCCATCGAGAATTTAATTTCCCCATTGTTTATTTGGTGCCCCCAAAAAATTATAAACAAATTTACTTCCTTTTTGCCCACATTGTCTAGACAAATTATCTCCGATGACAACAATAATTAGTTGTCACATAGCTCTACTTATGGAATTGAAGAACATTGTGTTGACACTATCAAGTTTGCAGCTTACTTTAAACACCATAACATTTGGCTTTGATTTATGGGCCTCTGGTTACACTTCAGCTGACTGGCAAAAAAATAGAAGGGGTTTCACTTAAGACTTTGTCACATAGTTTATTAAACTTAAATTTTCATTGTATTATGAAATATTTTGAGTCTTTGAACTTGATGTTATTGCCATAAATCTTTTCAGCTTTTCTTGTGTTGTGTGTACTTGATTTTCTATGCCCATACAACCCTCTTAAAATGTAGGTTTACAATTAGCAAGCTGTCACTTGAGAGCTGTGGAAGTGTACAGAGGCAAACGATGCACACTCATGTATTGTGGGAGATCAACATTCAAAAAATATTGGATGGAAAGAATAATAAGAGATGAACCTGATATCCTATATTTAAAACTTTAGGCATCCTACAATGTGACTCTCAAGTCCTAGCAAATTTGATTTTAAATACTTATAATAGTCGCACTTGAAAATTTGCTCATCTCATTTCTTGAATTTTTATCAAGTACCAATGGGCGTTCCCATAATTGCTTATGTACTTACGTTGTTCTCTATTTATGTTTCTTTTTATCTAATAGCTTTAAATGTCTGTGACCTGAATCAAGTGCTTAGAGATATAACAAATGTGAAAATCAATTAGATTGTATGAGCTCCATACATTAGAGGAAGGATAATCTCACACTTATGTAGGTGGAAAATAAGATACCGGAGAGTTTAAAACTTTTTAAAATGGGATATTTTGTAAACTTTAAAACTGACGTAAACTCTCCATATCTTCTTTTGATACATAACAACATATACGCGAGGTTGGTATGGCACCATCAATTTTGGTATATTGTCGTTTAACATTTCAATGTGCATACCAATTCAGAGGTCTCCCTTTTTGTTTTCTTTGGTGATTAAGTGACATTGATTAGAACAAAATCCCGACAATGAGTTCTGACATTTACATTCAAACTCGGATCGTTTATCAAGACACCACAAAACTTAACCACACAAACAACAAATTACCTAGGAAATTAGAACCCCAACTTGTTTTACTTAGCCGTTTCTTATCTAATCATCATCATCCAAATCATAACTACTAATTACATCCCAAAAAACCAATAATAAAGAGAAGAGCAATTCAAAAAATCCATTTTACAATTGGGAGAGTTTCCCGTGGGCAAGAAAAATCCATAGGGAACCACCCCAACAAAAAAATTTGTCCTCTTCGAACATACGGACAGCCGAGATGGCGGATGTCCGCGATCCAATGGCACGCGCAACGTCCTCTTAGCTCCCGAGGCCCGCAACATCTCGCTGACACTTGCGTGTAAACCAAAGTTATTCAATATATGATGTAAGCTTAAAACCTGAGGAATACAAAAATGGATTTTGTCATACAAACTTTTTATAAATGAGAAATATTGAATAAATAGAATTTAGCTGCAAATAATCGAAATCTCCATGACAGGCATCTCCATGACAGAAGTTTTACATAATGCACTTACTTGGCTACTTAGCTATATCCTAGAACATATTTTGCAAGGTTGTTAATTCAAGTTTTCCCCCTCGCAGGTAAGATGCTCAAGCTACTACACTTTATTAGAACTTGTGCACTGGATTATGTGTATTTTTGCATTGGAGTCTCCACACAATAACCTGGATACTTTAGCTATATTGTGAAGCTTGAAGCAACCTGAAGGTTATATCATTTTTTTAAAATCACCAAACAAACATATATCCCTTTTTAGAATCACCAAAACATATATACTGCTTTTTTTTACAGAACCAAAGTTTGACATAAAAACTATATAATTAAACGTTTGGTTTATAGAATCACCAAAAAGGCATTTTTCCACATATGGAAAGACACTTTTTGTTGTATAATAAAACCATGAGTGATAACAATATTAAGATTTCAACAATAAAACAATTATTTGAATCAATAAAACCATAAACTACGTGAAACATAAAAATCTTTTCTTGCTAAGAAACTAAATTTATTTCTTTTAATTTGGCAGTCCTAATATAATGTTTGGTTAAATGCAGCAACTCTTTAATTAAATATGTCCTGCCATAATCAAAACCAAAGTGTCCTGCCAAAAAAGGGATTATAGCAGAATCACCAAGCAAACAAAAAAGGGATATAATTTTTTTGGTGATTCTGCAAACTTTGGTTTTGTTTAGAGAGTTTGGTTTTGCAGAACTTATATTCTTTTTTTGATGTCACCAGAACATATATAACCCTTTTTAGAATCATATATATAATTTTATTTGCAAAACCGAAGTTTGACATCAACACCTTAAAATCATAAGTTTTATTTCCATATAAAACATGAGTGATAACAATATTATGATTTCTGTTATGAATAGGCCCATTGGGCCAATTGGGTATCCAACCCACTATTGAAAGTTATAAATACACTGGTAGGGGGCTCTTAACCCCTTAAACCTATTTCTCTCTAAATTCCCTTCACAACACGTTATCAGCACGATCACGCTCGTTGGAGGAGACGGCGGCTCGCGGGAAAGGAGATCCACAAATCGCTCAGAAAAAGAAGATCGTAATCTTCTCAACGGGGAGCGAAAAGGGCATCCTTCACCAACCGTCGCCTAGATTCCTCGTCGAATCTAGAAGGTAAAAATCCAAACTTTTAGATCTAAACCCGCTTTTCTCATTAGATCTGCATGTTTTAGGATCAAAAAGTTGATAAACTCGGTAAAATTCAACATTTTTAATAAGATCTGCATGTTTAAAACAATAAAAACTTGTTTTTTAGCAATCAAAATTGTTGAAAAACCCGATTTTTACCTCCCCGCCTTTGATCCAAATTTCCGTACGCCCATAAGGCGAAACGGCGGCGCGCCCTTCGCGCCGCCGGCGGAAACAATCGCCGCGGCCTCAGGCCGCGGCGGCCGCGGCCTGACACCGCGGCCAGCAGCCGCGGCCTCAGGCCGCGGACTGCAGCCGCGGCCCCAGGCAGCGGCAGCCGCGGCCTGACGCCGCGGCACTGCGCCGCCGCCTGCAGGCCGCGGCCAACTGCCGCGGCCTGAAGCCGCGGCCCTGTGCCGCGGCCTCAGGCCGCGGCCAGTTGCCGCGGCCTGCAGGCCGCGGCTCGCAGCCGCGGCCCGTCGCCGCGACGGCAGCCGCACCCTACGCGGCCAGCCGTCGCGGCGACACGTCGCGGGCCCCCCCTAGGGTTTCCCGAAACCCTAACCCTAACGGGCCTTTTTTTTTCCGGGGGAGGCCCAATATTAACCCTAATGGGTTGTTTTCATGGCCCATAAGACCAGAAAATTAGCCCATTCACACAAATTATTTTATTTATTTTTTTTGGCCCTAAAAAGCCCAAAATAGGTAAAAGAAAATTTGAAAGGGTTTAAAGCGGTAAAATAAAACAATCAAATATGGATCAAAAAGGCAAAAGTTTTCAAAAAAAAATGTTCTTGCACGTCGCACACAATTTTAAATTATTTTAAATGCCTGTGTTTCGATTATCTGCGTGGTTGTATGTTGCAAAAATATTATCTGCGTGGATGTGCAAATATTAGGCTATGTTTTTAGGGATCAGCCAGGTTTCCGACACCGTTTTAAATTCCCGCAATTTTTCTTTTCTTTTGAGAGAAACTTTGTATGTGAGGATGAAAATGTAAAAAGAAGACCGAAGGACACCAAAAAGAAGCTGAAGGCGTTTCGCTCAATGAAGATAGGGGCTTCTCTCTGAAGTTCCCGAGTTGTAATTTATTTTCATGCTTTTTATTTTTGATGTAACTTCGGACTGGACTTTTTATTTATCCCCATAGCCTAAGGTCATTATTTCTGTTTTTCATTGTTTTTGCATTAAACTGCGTGGTTGATTAATTAGCTTTAATACCATGTTTTAATGTCACAATGAAAACCACCAAACAGCATGCGTGATTGTTAATTTTTAGTAATTAATTATTCACATTACCTGAAAAAAGCATGTATGTTAAAACCACAGTAATTTAAATTCATGAAAATGACTACATTACATGCGTGGATGTCTGTCTTATTTTTCAGTCTTAATGATACATGCTATTTTTTTTTCCGTACATGCTAGATCATAAAATGGCCAGACTCGCAAATGTAGACTTCTCAGTCCTGAAGGCTGATGGGTCAAACTACCTGAGTTGGCAGTTGGACCTGAAGTTCCATCTGCGCTCTCATGGTTTCAGTCTCACACAGACTGAAAAGGCAACAACTAGTACTGCCCCAGCTAACAAGGAGGCTTCAGTGGAAGCACCTCATACAGAGGAAGTTTCCGATATATTAAAGGCGAAAGCCATTATATATATCAGGAAACACTTAGACTCGACCTTAAAGGACGAGTACCTCACTGTAGAGGACCCTTACGAGCTGTGGGATGCACTCGAGGAGAGGTACCGACATCAGAGGGATGTCATACTCCCCCGTGCACAGTACGAGTGGACTCACCTCCGCATACAGGATTTCAAATCCGTAGCGGAGTACAACTCAGCTCTCTTCCGCATCACCTCACGCCTGAAGTTGTGTGGTGAACCAGTGACGGAGAAAATGTTGCTGGAAAAGACGTTTACGTCTTTCCACGAAAAGGACATGATCCTTATGCAACAATATCGAGAGAGGAAGTTCACAAAGTACTCTGACCTTCTTTCATGCCTGCTTATGGCTGAACAGAACAGAGACCTGTTGGTTGCCACCCACAACCTGCGCCCTCCTGGCTCCGCTCCATTGCCACCTCCTGCAGAGGCCCACTTCCAGTCTTCCCAGAAGAAGAAGACGGACAAAAAGGCAAAATTCCAGAAATGGAAAGAACAGAAGCAGCGGAAGAAGGTCACTCACACAGCTCCTCCCCAGAACCAGAAGTTCGTGGACAAGAAGCAGAAGAGGATTCCCAACAAAGGAGGCACTCCCAAGACAGACTGGGAGGACAAATGCTCAAAATGCGGGATGACGGGCCACTGGTCCAGAATCTGCCGCACAGCAAAACACCTCCAAGACCTCTACCAGGCAAGCCTCAAGCCTCGAGCTGAGACAAACCTGATGGAGAGCGCAGTGTTGGCAGAGACCTCATGGACTCCCAAAGATTTCATGGGAGATGATACTCTCTAGATCTGGACCACTTTTATGCAATTAGCATTGTATCTTAAATTTTTATGCATCGTATCTAGTTCTATTTCCCATGTCAAACAATATCTTTTTAGCATTTATTTATGAAAGTGAATCTTTTATCTATATTTATTGCTTGAATGTCTTTCCCCATTTTTTAGATATGGAACTTATCTGCCTAGTGGACAGTGCATCGACGCACTCGATCCTTCAAAACATAGACTATTTCACGAGCGTAAGTAGTTATTCTGGCCCACTGAGAACAATCTCAGGACCAGCAAATATAATCGAAGGATCAGGGGAAGCAATTATATTGCTCCCCGGCAACACACAAATAACACTTAAAAATGCGTTATACTCCCCAAAATCCATCCGAAACCTCCTAAGTTTTAAAGACATCCGTTTAAACGGATATCACTTAGAGACGGTCGAGGAAGATAAAAGGGAATACTTTCTTGTAACGGCTCTTACAAATGGTTCAAAAACCATTGTGGAACGTTTCAAGGGACTCCCCTCGGGACTCTACCAAACAAGTATACAAACTCCAGAAACATCCATGGTGGAGCACCTGCAGTGCCCCCAAACACCAGAATTCCAACTCTGGCACAGTCGACTGGGACACCCTGGTTCGGTTATGATGTACGGCATCATAAAGAACTCCAGGGGTATTGACCTGAAGAACCTGAAGATTCTTCAAAAAGGCAAATTCCCATGTCCACCCTGTTACAAGGGTAAACTGATCACGAGACCCTCTCCACTGAAAGTGGATGTGGAGTCTCCCAGCTTTCTGGAAAGAATCCACGGAGACATTTGTGGGCCGATTCACCCATCAAGTGGTCCGTTCAGGTACTTTATGGTCCTGATAGACGCATCAACTAAGTGGTCACATGTGTGCCTACTGTCCACCCGTAACCTAGCACTATCTAAGCTTTTAGCTCAGATAATAAAGTTACGGGCCCACTTCCCCGACCACCAGATTAAGAAACTTCGTCTGGACAATGCGGGGGAGTTTACGTCGCAAGTCTTCCTAGACTATTGCCAAGCTCATGGAATTGAAGTCGAACATCCTGTAGCGCATGTTCACACCCAAAATGGGTTAGCAGAATCTCTAATTAAGAGACTGCAATGGATCGCTCGTCTATTATTACTTCAATCTCAGATGCCAGTGAATGCATGGGGTCATGCAATTTTGCATGCTGCATCTTTAATAAAATTAAGACCCTCTGGAGGTCAGTCATCTTCTCCAATGCAACTAGCACTTGGAGCCCCACCAATTGTCTCACATTTGAGAATATTTGGTTGTGCAGTATACGTCCCCATAGCACCACCACAAAGGACAAAGATGGGTCTACAACGTCGCCTAGGCATTTATGTTGGGTTTGACACCCCCTCCATAATTAGATTCCTAGAACCCCTTACGGAGGACGTCTTTAAGGCACGTCTAGAAGACTGTGAATTCGATGAAACATCGTTCCCAAGACTAGGCTCACAGACAAAGAAGCCCGAAGCTTCAGAAAGTATCACTTGGGATACAAAAACTTTATGTCACTTTGATCCGCCAACAAGCCAGTGTGAGGAGGAGGTCCTGAAGATTCTCCACATCCAAAACACTGTCCATCTCTTGCCGGACAAATTTACTGACAACCAGAAGATTGTCAGATCACACGTCCCTGCTGCTAACACTCCAGCTAGGATTGACATACCGCAAAATGGATGCAATCCGCCTGCAGCAGAAATGGTTGGACCTCTCAAAAAGAGAGGAAGACCACCGGGATCCAAGGACCAAGTCCCTCGAAAGATTAGGACCCTTGGCAATGGTAAACAAATACCACCACAGGATGCTAATTTAAGCCCTGCTACCCCATCTCTCCCAAACTCTCATGAAGAGGAAAAACCTGGAGAAAATGAAGTATCGATACACTATGTACGAACTGGGGAGTATTGGGACAGAAAAAGCACAACAATAGATGACACATTTGCGTGTAATATTTCCATCAACATCGCGTACTGCGACGATGATATTGAACCACGCTCTCTGACAGAATGTCAAAGCAGAGATGATTGGCCAAAGTGGAAAGCGGCAATAGGAGTGGAGTTGGATTCACTCACCAAACGCAAGGTCTTCGGACCAATAGTCCAGACACCAAAAGGTGTAAAACCTGTGGGTTATAAATGGGTATTTGTTAGAAAACGAAATGAACAGAATGAGATCGTACGCTACAAAGCAAGGCTTGTAGCGCAGGGTTTTACCCAACGTCCTGGGGTGGATTTTGAAGCCAAATACTCCCCGGTCATGGACGCGATCACCTTCCGATTCCTCATTGGCATAACAGCACAAGAGGGTTTAGATATGCAATTCATGGACGTGGTTACTGCATACCTATATGGCAACCTAGACCGAGACATCTATATGAGATTGCCTGACGGTTATTCTTTGCCTGCAGCACTAAAAGAGAGAGAACGTGACATCTACTCAGTGAAACTGCAAAGATCATTATATGGTCTAAAACAATCTGGAAGGATGTGGTATAACAGACTGAGCGATTTCTTTGCACAGCAAGGATTTAAAAACGACCCAGTCTGTCCTTGCATCTTTATAAGAGCAAAGGCAACAGGATTTGTAATTATAGCCGTCTATGTAGACGACTTAAACCTCATCGGATCTCCTGAAGAGATCGCAAAGATTTCTAAAAGCCTGACAGAAACCTTCGAGATGAAAGACCTCAGAAAATCAAAATTCTGTTTAGGCCTTCAGATAGAGCATCTTAAAGATGGGATCCTGTTACACCAGTCAACTTACACATCGAACTTATTGAAAAAGTTTCAGATGGATAAGTGCCACCCCCTCAGCACTCCGATGGTCGTCAGATCATTGGATGTACACAAAGACACCTTCCGGCCGCTGGAAGAGGGGGAGGAAGTACTAGGCCCCGAAGTGCCTTATTTAAGTGCTATCGGTGCACTCCTTTACCTGGCTAACTGCGCTCGCCCTGATATAGCGTTTCGCAGTAAACTTACTAGCCAGATATAGTGCTGCACCTACACAGCGGCACTGGGCCGGAGTTAAGCATCTTCTGCGCTACCTCCAAGGGTCCATAGACTTAGGTCTATTCTACAGGTAAGGGGCATCAACTGGTTTAGTTGGTTATGCTGACGCAGGTTACAGGTCCGATCCTCATACAGAGAAGTCTCAGACCGGATACATGTTCACATATGGCGGCACTGCCATATCCTGGAGATCTGTGAAGCAGACCATGACGACCGTCTCATCCACCCACTCCGAGCTACTTGCGATCTTCGAAGCAAGCAAGGAATGCTTTTGGCTACGCTCGATGATCCAGCACATACTCACCTCCACCGGCCTGACGACCGGCGTTCTTGCACCCACTACACTCTATGAAGACAATGCAGCATGTATAGCCCAGATACAGGACGGCTACATCAAAGGTGACAAGACGAAGCATATCTCCCCCAAGTTCTTCTGGACGCACGACCTTCAGAAGCAAAAGCAGATCGAGGTACAGAAGATCCAATCATGTAATAACTTGGCGGATTTGCTTACCAAATCCCTGCCTACTAGTATCTTTGAAAAACTTGTACATGGGATTGGGATGAGGAGAGTGAGTAAATGTAAACTGGGTCAGGATGAGAGAACTATGAACTCATAGATACATAGGAGACTGATGTATAGATTCATAGGAAATCTGCAAGCCTGAAGCTTGGTCAGATAAGGGGGAGTCAACTGCAGAGTTGTACTCTTTTCCCTTGGCTACAGGTTTTTTCCCACTGGGTTTTCCGTTGTCAAGGTTTTGACGAGGCAACCTCGTTGACTCTGGATCCTGAAGTATCCACCCCTAAACACATCCCCAAAACAGGGGAAGTTATGGGTTAACCGTTCTTTCTTTAACAAGACAGTTACCCTAACTCGGATCCTGAAGAATCCACCTCTTATTTCAATGTTGATTGGATAAGGGGAAGTGTTATGAATAGGCCCATTGGGCCAATTGGGTATCCAACCCACTATTGAAAGTTATAAATACACTGGTAGGGGGCTCTTAACCCCTTACACCTATTTCTCCCTAAATTCCCTTCACAACAATTTCAACAATAAAACAATTATTTGAATCACCAAAACCATAATAATTATATATGGCAGTACTGATATATTTCGTAGTATTTAAAGCAAACACCAAAAACAGTTCTGATATATATGGCCGTATTTAAAGTTGGAACCTACCATATACAACACCAACAACAGATATGTTAATCCTAATAACTATAACACCAATGATAACTATATCATGACTACCAAAATATTTTGCAGAATCATCAAAAATTATCTTGGAATTGAATCACCGAAGTTAAAACCAAAAATAGTCATGATATATATGGAAGTTTTTAAAGTTGGAACCTACCATATACAACATCTAGACCAAATATTACTGAAGCACCAAAAATTATCCATACATGTCAGTCCAGATAACTATATCATGACTGCCAAAATATTTTGCAGAATCACCAAAAATTATCTTAGAATTGAAGCACAAAAATCATAATAACTATATATGGCTGTATTTAAAGCTAATACCAAAAACAGTCCAGATTTATATGTCGGTATTGGAAGTAGAAACCAACCATATATAACACCAACACCAAAAAATACAGAATCACAAAAAATTATCCATATATGGCAGTCATGATAAATATGTTTACTTTAGTACCAAAAATTATGTTGGACAGTAAAGAATGTTCTTTTGGTACCAAAAATTGCCTAAGATGTAGTATCAATATAATGCAGTCACATAGTTCTAACACAAAAGATTATATCAGGGCTGCCAAAATCTTTTTATTTGAATCACCAAAACCATATACTATGCGAAACAAAAAAATCTTTTCTTGCTAAGAATCTAAATTTTTCCTGTTAATTTGACGGTCCGGATATAATGTTTGGTTAAATGCAACAGCTCTTTAATTAAATGTCACGCCATAATCAAAACCAAAGTGTCCTGCAAATAAATGGTTTATAGCAGAATCACCAGGACACCTAAAAGGGATATAATTTTTGATGATTCTGCAGACTTTGGTTTGATTAGAGAGTTTGGTTTTGCAAAAACTTTGGTTTACAAAACTTATATACCTTTTTTGATGTCACCAGAATATATATATCCCTTTTTAGAAATATATATATCCCTTTTTAGAATCATCAGAACATTTTTTTTGCCGAACCAAAGTTTGACATGAACACTCTACAATCAAAGGTTTGCTTGCAGAATCAATATGGCAGGCACTTTTAGTTGTGTAATAAAACCATGTTTTAATTGTGTAATAAAACCATAAGTGACAACAATATTATGATTTCAATAATAAAATAGTTATTTGAATCATCAAACCTGTAATAACTATATATGGCACTCCTGATATATTTCGCAGTATTTAAATTTAATACCATAAACAGTCCTTATATATATGGCAATATTTACAGTTGGAATCTACCCTATACAACACCAACAACAAATAGGTCAGTCCTCACTCCTGATAACTATAACATTAACACCAAAGTAACCATATCATGTCTGCAAAATCATTTCTAGAATCACCACAAAATTATCTTGGAATTGAACCACCAAAGTTAACAGCAAAAATAGACCTGATATAAATGGCAGTATTTAAAGTTGGAACCTATCATATACAACACCAACACCAAAAATTACAAAAACCACAAAAATTATCCATATATGGCAATCCTGATAACTTTATCACCAACACCAAAGATAACTATATCATGACTGCCAAACTCTTTTGAAGAATCACCAAAAATTATCTTAGAATTGAATCACCAAAACCATAATTACTATGTATAGCAGTATTTAAAGTTACCATCAAAACACTCCTGATATATATGTCAGTATTTAAAGATGGAAACTACCATATACCCCACAAACACCAAAAATTACAGAATCGCTAAAAGTTATCTATATGTCAGCATTTACAGAATCACCAAAAGATAGTACCAAAATTTATGTAGTACAGTAAAGAAATTTCTTTTGGTACCAAAAGTTGCCTAAAATGTTGTACTAAAAAATTGCAGTCACATGGTACCAACACCAAGATAATTGTATCATGTCGGCCAAAATCTTTTGCAGAATCACTAAAAATTATCTTGGAACCTACCATACACAACACCATAATAACTTGGAACCTACCATATACAACGCCAACACCAAAATACATTGGAATATAATAAATAAAGGAAGAGCAAAGAAGGAAAATCAAGAATAATGCCAAGTTTAATGGCTACCTAACTTTTGATGTCGAGGAAATGCTGTCAAATAGCTACTTGAAAAAACCGAAAAAAATCATCCAAACTTTTCTGTTGCAGAGGATTAAACCCAAATGAGATACAACATAACCCGGCTTTTCATGTTGAGGACTTTTGATGTCGAGGGATTAAACCCAAAAAAGATACTATTCGAGTTAAGATAATGGAACTCTTACCTTTCTTTGATCATTCGGGTGAATCATGTTTGCTACCACTGGATCGATGTCATTAAGACGCTCATAGCTAGCAGTCAAACCTGCATTGCCAAAGTCTACCAAGAAAATGTAAGAAGCCAAAATTTGTGAAACAATAAAATTTAAGCTAACTATTTTTGAACTATCAATCAAATTTTTCATTTCGTTGCTAATCTTGTATGCTGATTATAGTTCCTTCTTCCATATCGTCCATCAAATCATCTATAAGGAATATAATTGCATCAATTTTGGCGAATAGTTAAGTACTAAGTATTTGAAAATTTGAAGGGATGAAAAAGAACCTGTATATAGTAATTTGTACCCCCCAACAATAACTGGTAGGCAATTACGAGATAGTAGGTCGTCAATAATCTAACTCATCCGAGCAAATACCAAAAAATCACTTAGAAAATAAGTAATTAATCAATTAAATCAAAAGCCAAAGTAGAGATTTTTACAGGCTCAGCATGATCACGAAAATCTCTGGAAGTGAACTCCACGGATGCAATAACGAACCTACGAAGGTGATGAGGAACACCTGAAATCGATGTTATAAAGTTTACACTGAACTCTATAGCCTTTAAGCAAATATAAAAAGGATTAATAAAGGTGTCACCTTTGCACGGTCTTTGACCTCAATGATATTCAGAAGCGATTTCCTGTAAAAATTACAGAAAGAAACAAAAGACACATTGATTAGCAACAATCAGGAAGATCAAAAATCGCCTTTATAGGAATATGAAGGAACAATACAGTATACCCTTCACCCAATTGCGGCATGCACAAAAATAAATAGATAAAATTATAAAACCCATGGTGTTGTTGTCATTGTTGATTTTGTTTTTTCCAATCATAGATTTTCACGTGCCTAATACATGCATGTTGCTTGAACAAAATTAATAGTAGATAACTACAGATTTAAAAGTATACGTTTTGTTGGATCAGGAAAAACAATTTGTCCAAGTCGTGCCCTGTCAATCTCTCCATTTGCTAATAAGATATCATTGCCAAATGTGTTTATAATCTTTTTCCATCATCGGGTACAAATCAGTTGAGATGAAATAATATTTATGCAAATCAATTGGCGCATACTAATCAATCGCTTGAGAAGCCATGGTTATTATGTTTTCAAAATTCCCAACATTCTCAACAAATACAAATAGAAAATTTCTCAACATTCTCAACATGTACTTTCAAAATTCTCAATTTTGATATATTTGAAATGAGTTGATGAAAACATGTACAAATTTGTTGATATCTCACATGTAATTAAATATTTATAAGGCTATGCCTCAAAATGAATGAACATAAAAGGTATGCATTTTCTTAACTAAATTTTCATATGTTAATGGCACTGATTAAATCTTTCGCTTCATATTAGAATGCTCAATTTCATAAGAGCAATGGACACAAAAACGTTGGATTTGGAATCTGGAACATGAGCCCATGATACATGAGAATCTGATACATTAGCATGAAGCTGTAATATGCGTAGAATGTGTACATAATGACATAGTTTTTATGCATGAATTTTGAATAGGAAATCTGTAGTATGAATATGGATTGTGACTGTGTGGCGTATCACACCATGAATATACATTTCTTTTGCATTCCAAAAATCTGGTCCAAAAATATGGCAACCCAAAATTCTAGTTTAGTTCGATATGTCATTGTTGAGTTAGATAATCAGTTAGATATGCATTCGGTTAGATAGTTTAAGAATTTAAGAAAAGGATTCAACTACATATACTGTAATTGAAAAAAACACATACAGTCCTTATACAACTATAGCAATTTGATTGGAATTTGATTGAACAATATCTAACTGAATTTGATATATTTCTTTTCAAAGTTTTGCTATTACAGGTAATGTAATTTGAATAACTTTTGCTAAGACTGCCAATTTAAATTGAATAAAATTTGCTAAGACTGCCAATTTTGCTAAGACAGATTCAAAGTTTGAAAACTGCCAATTTTGAAATTGGTTTGAAATTAGTTTGAAAATTGGCAGTAATTTGAAATAACTGCCAATTGATTTTGAAACTGAAAATTAGCAATTTGAAAATTACTGCCAATTTGAAATTTCAAATTACTACTAATTTTGAAACTGCCAATTTTCAAACCAATTTCAAAGTTTGAAAACTGCCAATTTCAATTTAAAAAAATAATCCTGAAACGGTCTTAGCAAAACAGATTCAAAGTTTTGCAAAGAATTCCCCTAATTAAATTTTTGCCAAGACTGAAACAGAAAAGAATAACTTTTCGGTCAAATAATGAAAATTTTCAACCCAAATATTGATGAGAATTCAATCAAATTTTCAACAATTCATTTTTGTCAAATATGAAATGGGCATCAAATTGAATGGTTTTTGGTGAAAATTCATGGCTGCTTACAGAATAAGTGAAAGCCACAGGTCGACCATCTTCAAAAGGAACTTCTCCTAGCATTGTTGCAAATGACTCAGTTTCTCTGAAACTTCATTTGCATGTGACATTTGCTCCTCAACTATAAGATTCAGCTTCGAAACTGGCAATTGCATAGCATCAACACATGTAAGGCAAAACATATTATAGGACACGAATATAAATATAAATTGCAAAACAATAAATAGAAGGGCAAAGAATATATATCTGGCTACATAAATTACAAACTAATTTAATCAAAAATCTTTGTTAGTCAATAGCATATATAACATATATATGTGGCTACTTCTAAAAGAATTTGGAGCGAAATCCTTCACATTCAAACTTCGCATGGAACTTTAAAATACTAAATTTAGAGCCATATTCTGGACAAAAGCACAGAACATCGTCTTTTGTTAAAATAAAAAACTCATCTTTTGTTCAAAAGGACCTATTAAAAAATAAGTCTATAGGATTTACATGATGCAACTCATGAGAACATTTACATGGTTGCATCAAAAACTAATTGTTATTCTGAACAAAAGCACAAACCCTCATCTTTTGTTAAATCTTTTGTTCAAAAGGCCAGATTAACATCAGAATTGTTAAAAACTCATCTTTTGTTCAAAACGAATAGGATTTACAGGATGCAACGCATGAGAACAATTGCATCAACATCAGAATTTTTGGGTTTATAGGATGCAATTGAAGGCACTACCTCTACTGAGCACTACTATGCCCGTACCACACTCCCTCATGAAATCGTTGATGCCGATCACATCAAGCTCCCTTCTTGATGCCGAGCACTACCACCAGCAACCTCCTCCTTGATACCGAGCAGTACATGCAGCAAGTTCCTCCATGATGCCGAGTACTACTCTGAAAAAACATAGAGAGTGATATGTTCTCATCAAATTACAAAATTCATTTACAGAATTTGATGCAATTGAAAATTTTAACAAAAGAATAGCACTCATGATTGCGAGCCTTAAGTAAAAGTGAACTCGTAACTTATTCCGTAAGCAGCCATGAATTTTCATAAGCAGCCATGAATTTTGTTTGAATTTCATAAGCATCCTGTTTATTTCATAAGCCAGAACAGGTGCAGCCTGCTTATGAATTTCATAAGCAGCCATGAATTTCATAAGCCATGAATTCATATGAAAATTTCATAAATTAAAAACTCATGGCCGCATATCCTGCATATGAATTTCTGTTTATCCTGCATATGAATTTCATGGCTACATATCCTGTTTATCCTATGCAGCCACCTGTTTATCCTATGAAATTCAGCCATGAATTTCAAATGCAGCCACCTGTATCATATGCAGGATATACAGGATATGCAGCCACCTGTTTATCCTATGAAATTCATGGCTGCATATCCTACATATGAATTTCATATCCTACATATCCTGCATATGAATATCCTGCTTATGAAATTAAAAATTCATTTTCTGTTTATGAAATTCAGGTCCTGCTTATGAAATTCATGGCTGCACCTGCTTATGAAATTCTGTAAGCATCCTGTTTGAAAATTTATCTGTTAAATTTTGTTTACATGATTGCACCTGTTCTGGACAAAAGCACAAAACACCAGCTTTTGTTAAAATTAAAAACTCATCTTCTTTTCAAAAGGACCTAGTTGAAAACATAAGTCTACAGGATTGCATCAAAAACTAAAAGTTATTTTGGAAAAAATCATGAGAACATTTACATGATTGCATTGACAGGATTGCATCACTGAGCATATGAACTATTCAGTTTGGTTATGTTGTTTTAATTCATGAACTGAGCATTTTAAACTGAACATGCTGATATAAACACCAAATAGCTATCAAATAATAGATCATTTACCATTCAAGAGGCAACAATCATCACCATTTCTAAATCTATAAACAATCAGAAATTGAGCAACACATCCAATAATAACAAAGCCACACAATGAATTTTTATCAAAACCCCACATTCCATCATCAGCTCAAAGCCTTAAGTAAAAGTGAACTCGTTCGGTAAAATCAACAAACAGGATGCGAGCAAACAAAATATGAAAAGTCATTAGGCCGAAAAGATCAAGATTCCATCGTCATCCTCCTTCCTTGACTGCCATGGTTTTTGCACTAAAGAATCCCTTGAGCTTCGACAAAAGCTTCGACATTTTTGTTTCTTTCCTTTTCAATCGATCCCAGTGTTGCGGGTTGCGACAGGGGCCTGAGGGTGCGGGTTGCGGCAGGGGCCTGAGGGTTGTGGCAGGGGCTTGAGGGTGCTTGAGGTGGCAGTGGGGCGGAGGGGTGGCTGTGCAGGGAGCCGCCGTGCAGGGGGTCGAGCTCACGGCAGGGGAGAGAGTGTGGGTTCTGGGGAGTGAGAAAGAGAGAAGAGATAGGGAGAGAGAACCAGAACGTCTCCTAAATATTTCATTTCCCCCCAAAATATTAAGGCTGAGGTTTCATTTCCCCCCAAAACATTTTTCTTCCCTCCAAAATTTAATTTCCCCCCAAAATTTTGTTTCAAACTTAAAATTTCAAACTCAATTTCTCTTCACTTATCCAATTTCTCTTATCTTATCCAATTTCTCTTATTTATACCCAATTTCTCAACTCTTATCTAAATTCTCTTATCCAATAACCCATGATAACATCCCTGTTTTATAATAGAGAGAGAGAGAGAGATATATATATATATATATATATATATATATATATATATTATAAAAGAGGGATTTTATCAAGAGAAATTGGATAAGAGATATTGGACAGGAGAAATTGGATAAGAGATATCTATATTATAAAAGAGGGATGTTATCAAGAGAAATTGGATTAGAGATATTGGACATGAGAAATTGGATAAGAGATATCTATATTATAAAAGAGAGATGTTATAAAGAGAAATTGGATAAGAGATATTGGACAAGAGAAATTGGATAAGAGATATCTATATTATAAGAGATGGATGTTATCAAGAGAAATTGAATAAGAGATATTGGATAAGACAAATTGGATAAGAGATATCTATATTATAAAAGAGGGATGTTATCAAAAGAAATTGGATAAGAGATATTGGACAAGAGAAATTGGATAAGAGATATCTATATTATAAGAGAGGGATGTTATCAAGAGAAATTGGATAAAAGATATCTATATTATAAAAGAGGGATGTTATCAAGAGAAATTGGATAAGAGATATTGGACACGAGAAATTGGATAAGAGATATTGGACAAGAGAAATTGGATAAGAGATATCTATATTATAAAAGAGGGATGTTATCAAGAGAAATTGGATAAGAGATATTGGAAAAGAGAAATTGGATAAGAGATATCTATATTATAAAAGAGGGATGTTATCAAGAGAAATTGGATAAGAGATATTGGAAAAGAGAAATTGGATAAGAGATATCTATATTATAAAAGAGGGATCTTATCAAGAGAAATTGGATAAGAGATATTGGACAAGAGAAATTGGATAAGAGATATCTATATTATAAGAGAGGGATGTTATCAAGAGAAATTGGATAAGAGATATCTATATTATAAAAGAGGGATGTTATCAAGAGAAATTGGATAAGAGATATTGGACAAGAGAAATTGGATAAGAGATATCTATATTATAAAAGAGGGATGTTATCAAGAGAAATTGGATAAGAGATATTGGAAAAGAGAAATTGGATAAGAGATATCTATATTATAAAAGAGGGATGTTATCAAGAGAAATTGGATAAGAGATATTGGACAAGAGAAATTGGATAAGAGATATCTATATTATAAGAGAGGGTTGTTATCAAGAGAAATTAGATAAGAGATATCTATATTATAAAAGAGGGATGTTATCAAGAGAAATTGGATAAGAGATATTGGACAAGAGAATTTGGATAAGAGATATCTATATTATAAAAGAGGATGTTATCAAGAGAAATTGGATAAGAGATATTGGAAAAGAGAAATTGGATAAGAGATATCTATATTATAAAAGAGGGATGTTATCAAGAGAAATTGGATAAGAGATATTGGACAAGAGAAATTGGATAAGAGATATCTATAGTATAAGAGAGGGTTGTTATCAAGAGAAATTGGATAAGAGATATCTATATTATAAAAGAGGGATGTTATCAAGAGAAATTGGATAAGAGATATTGGAAAAGAGAAATTGGATAAGAGATATCTATATTACAAAAGAGGGATGTTATCAAGAGAAATTGGATAAGAGATATTGGAAAAGAGAAATTGGATAAGAGATATCTTTATTATAAAAGAGGGATGTTATCAAGAGAAATTAGATAAGAGATATTGGACATGAGAAATTGGATAAGAGATATCTATATTATAAAAGAGGGATGTTATCAAGAGAAATTGGATTAGAGATATTGGACAAGATAAATTGGATAAGAGATATCTATATTATAAAATATGGATGTTATCAAGAGAAATTGAATAAGAGATATTGGACAATAGAAATTGGATAAGAGTGATGTTATCAAGAGAAATTGGATAAGAGATATCTATATTACAAACGAGAGATGTTATCAAGAGAAATTGGATAAGAGATATTGGACAAGAGAAATTGGATAAGAGATGTCTATTATATAAAAGACGGATGTTATCAAGAGAAATTGATAAGAGAATTTGGACATGAGAAATTGGATAAGAGAATTTGGATATCTATTATATAAAACAGGGAAATTGAATAAGATAAAATATAAGAGATGAGATTTTGAGGGATAAAAGTGGAGGTGGGGAATTTTGCACATACAACCCCGGTTTTTGTATTTTACCTATGGACCCTCCCCACACACACCCCCACACTTTTTATTCTCACCCCTTCCGGCCATTTTTTTTCCAGTTCTATGAAGATTTTGAATCCTATCCTACTAGGACAAAGCTTTGTCCTACGTGGCAAGTTTGTCCTAGGTGGTAATGACAATTTTGGGGGGACTTAAATTTTGGGGAAAAACTTAAATTTGGGGGGAAAATCCAAATTTTGTGGGAAAACTTGAAATTTGGGTGAACTTGAAATTTGTGGGGGAGAAAAACTCAGCCATTAAATAAACCGTGCCTTATGGGCACGGGTAATGACTAGTCTATATTATAAAAGAGGGATGTTATCAAGAGAAATTGGATAAGAGATATTGGACATGAGAAATTGGATAAGAGATATCTATATATAAAAGAGGGATGTTATCAAGATAAATTGGATAAGAGATATTGGACAAGAGAAATTGGATAAGAGATATCTATATTATAAAAGAGGGATGTTATCAAGAGAAATTGGATAAGAGATATTGGACAATAGAAATTGGATAAGAGATATCTATATTATAAGAGATGGATGTTATCAAGAGAAATTGAATAAGAGATATTGGATAAGACAAATTGGATAAGAGATAACTATATTATAAAAGAGGGATGTTATCAAGAGAAATTGGATAATAGATATTGGACAAGAGAAATTGGATAAGAGATATCTATATTATAAGAGAGGGATGTTATCAAGAGAAATTGGATAAGAGATATCTATATTATAAAAGAGGGATGTTATCAAGAGAAATTGGATAAGAGATATCTATATTATAAAAGTGGGATGTTCTCAAGAGAAATTGGATAAAAGATATTGGACAAGAGAAATTGGATAAGAGATATCTATATTATAAAAGAGTGACGTTATCAAGGGAAATTGGATAAGAGATATTGGACAAGAGAAATTGGATAAGAGATATCTATATTATAAGAGAGGGATGTTATCAAGAGAAATTGGATAAGAGATATCTATATTATAACAGAGGGATGTTATCAAGAGAAATTGGATAAGATATATTGGACAAGAGAAATTGGATAAGAGATATCTATATTATAAAAGAGGGATGTTATCAAGAGAAATTGGATAAGAGATA